>CM042685.1:351777704-352377704 GCA_023614405.1 Avena insularis | reverse complement strand
TATTAATATCCAATTTTATTAAAATAAAGGTTTTACCATTTTAATTAAACATCAAAACTTGTTAAATTATTTTAAACAAGTTTTCCAAGTATTTTATATTTTCAAATAAAACCTACTGATTTGGTTTTGTTAATATTTAGATTTCAAATGGAGATTTTAATAAATCAAAACCTATTTGAATTAATAACTAAGGACTATTTTATTTAATTATTAAATAGATCCTAAAAAGAATAAAAATATTATTTTATTTTGGACTTTGGATTTGTGTTTTTAAACGGAACTAAAACTCAATACAAAGTTTGGAGGAGGTTTGAATTGATTTGGGTGTTTAAATTGTTGTTTGAAAACCAAAACAGGAAAATCAAATAGAAAAAGAAAAAGGCAATCAGTATAAAAAAATGAATCGGACCGAACCCAACTGGCCAACCCACTAAGCCCAGCAGGAGCCCACCCGACATATCCCTCAGCGAAACGTTTTTCTATGCGCGAAAGCACCCGTAGAGTCGCAGACAGGTGGACCCCGTGCCTCTTCTCCCTCTCTAGCTGACAAACGGACCCCACTGCCACACAGTCATCTTCAACCCCGCGCCGGTCGTTTCCTCCTCCCTCAACGTCGCTCTGCCGCGATTGAATTCGATTAAATTCGTGTTGATGACAAGCTTAATTCTCCCAGAGACCACGCACCCATAAACACCTCCCTCTTCCCTCCATTTCCCCTCAGAAACCACTGCAAAAAGCGCCCCCAGGCTGTCGTTATTTTCGTTTGCACCGCCGCTGCTCCGGCGACCTTCTCCGAGCAATTCCGGCGCTGTCCAGCCTCCCCTCCCCTCCCTCTGCACACGAGCGTGCTCGCCACCCCCTCACGAACCTGCCGATGCCTCCCACTCGCCCGCGCGTGACCCAGGAGCTCGCCTCGGTCTGCCTCTGAGCATCGCCGTCCTCTGCCGAATCTCCGGTGAGTCTTAGCCCTCAACCTCATGCGCGCCTCGAGTTGTGACTTACGCCATTTGGTTACTTTGTTTCGTGCATCTCGTGTGCCTTCCAATAACCCGCGCGTGGCCTACAAGCTCGTCTCCGACTTCAACAGAGAGCACCCGTCGTCAGGAGCTACTCCGGCGAGAAATCCCTGACATCACCGTGCGCCCCTTGGATTATTACGACCACGTCGAGCATCTCTGCACCCTTGTGAACCCTGTGAGCATCTCCTCTCCCTCCCTTCCTTCCTGTTTTGCCGTAACCACATGACGAGCCGCCGCCGGCCAGCCGCCGCCAGCCGCCATCTTGGTCAAGCTGCTATGAGCCGTTGGATCGTCATCCAGTGGCTACGATATAACAACTTAACAAAGAGGTATCAGTCGATCTGCACCGTGTGATCTAAATGAGATCCTACGGTCTGTAACATTCGATCCAACCAAACCGTTTTCAACCAATAGGAAACAGCCACGTGGACGAAGTTTGATTTAAAACAGAATTTAGAATCTAATTTAAATGCAAACTTGTAAATTGCATAACTTTAAATCTACACGTCCAAATTTTACAAATTTTATATCAATGGAATCAGTGAAACAAGCACTTTGCAACCATGCACTTTGTTTAGTAAAAAGCTTCTGGTAAAATGTTTGTTTTTGCAAAAACTTGTGTATGCTTGTTTAGGATATAAAATTTATTCCAAAATGATTTTGGGGTTGAAATCTTTGCAAAATGGTTTGTTGTGAACCTACTGACCTTAGGAACCAACTTATGGATTTAAAAATGTATTTTTTGAAGTTTAGGATTGAATAATTGAATTAGCTCATTTCTAGTCAAATAAGAACATTGATTTTGTTATGGAAATAATTTTTGAGAAAAACCTTTGGAAAATGTGTTGATTCAAACCTACTGACCCTAAACACCAAGTTTTGTGAATTAACAACTTATTTTGTGAACAATATAAAATTGTTGCTTTGCTAAAAACATTTTCCACCACATGAAATAATGATTTGATTTAAAAATGGTTTATAGATAAAACCCTATTGCAAATGGTTTTTCCACTTTAGAAATGACCACTTTGAACCTTACAATGTGTAGAGCTTAGTAGAAACCACCTTTGCAAATAAAACTATCTTTTGCATGCTTGCATGCATGACCCTGTTTCTATTATTTTATGTGTGTTAAATTGGTTGATTGTTGGTTGGAATACTAGTTGAAATTGTGTTTGTTTGATTGAATTGTAGTGAATTTATAAGAGTGTGATATTAGCAAGATCAAGAAGTGATCCAACCTTCTCTACCAAAAAGGCAAGTGACACTATCATCCAAGTCCTACTATTTTCATTACACTTAGTGGATTTTGAACATGCATGATAAGGACTACTATATTTTGCTATGCTAAATCCTAATAGGATACCCTTATATATTCCTTAGTGAAAACAATGTAGTTGTAATATGCTTAGCCCTGCTATATATATTGAGATGAGATACATGTTGAGATTATATGAAGTTGGGAAAAGACTTATGTTTTATATAATAAAACAAGTACTCAATGAACCACCTAGGTGGACAAGGATACTCAAGTTTTGGACAAGGTGGCAACAAAAAAGAACCATGTTTATATGGCAATCTCTTTTTGTATGTGCACTAAAAGAAAACCACCCAGGGACTTAGAGATTGAACATGTTTCTCGTACAGTGGCTTCCGTGTATAGCCACATGCTAAATGGGCACTGGCTTAGTCAACTACATAGTGGAAGACCCATGCATTGGCCTCTTCAGGTTAACTGGAATGAGGGAACTAGGAACCCTACATTGGTGCCTGAAGACAAGCTAGCATTGTGTATTGGGAGGACCCTATGGAAAGACTTCGTCACAATCTCAATCTGCCAGTACTCCATCTTGGTGAGTACTTATCCAGCGGCCACTGGTGGCAACAAGATGAGATTGTGTCATGTGGGTAAAGTGTACAACTTCTGCAGAAGATAAAAATCTAAGTACTTAGCCGTGTCCCCGGTTATGGACAATACTGAGCAACTAAGGCCTGAAGCTATGGGAGATCTCGACATTCCAATTTCTAAAAGTAAAACTTGAGAGTGCCAACAAGAGACTTGAAACACTTGGAGGTTTCCAAGGAGTTCAGAAAGATTTGACAAAAGATTTTCAAAAGAGAAAAACTATTTTGGAAAAGATAGGACAAAACTATATTGCTTTCTGCAAATGAGCCTAAAACCCTACTTAGCCAAATGTGCATGTAATGATAGGATCCACCTATTTCTACATAGTAGTGAAACTTGCCAATACAATTCAAATGTATTGACCCTTGTGGCTGTAACTTGTAATGTTGCAGGTTTGTTTGATGTTAGTGAAGTTTATTGACTAGGATTACAAGTCTACAACCAACATGTTTGCCTGTGGCACTTTGAAGATGAAGGACCCCATGCTTATAGATATTCTGTTGCAATGTAATGTAATAGCCAAATGAGCTATGTAAGATGTAATGAATTATTTTATTCCTGGTTATAAAGTTGTATTATGACCTTTGTTTCTTGATATTACATCTTAACTGTGGATGCTAGCTATTGATCCAGGGACTAGCAATGCAAACACAGGGATCTCTACCTTATTAAAGGCTGGGAACTCTACACCCACACCCCCTATGGGCGCCACCAGGGCTGGCCTGCGCCTCGGGGGGTGCCGACACCCTAGTGTCCTCCCCCATCTCTGCTTCGTGGTTCCGTTTCGTGTCAGGTAAAATAATGACTTTGGCTTTTGTCCTGTCCAATTCCGAGAATATTGATTTTCTGCCTTTTCTGGAACCAAAAACAGAAGAAAACAAGCAACTAGCACTGTGACATCTTGTTAATAGGTTAGTACTAGAAAACATATAAAAATACCTCAAAGTGTAGACAAAGCAAAGCAAAGTAGATACTAAACAAGCATGGAACATCAAAATTTATAGATACGTTTACGACGTATCAATGCCTGCTGGTGTCTCCGTCCCTCCCGAGGGGCATCGGGTGTATCTCTTCCCCACCTCCTGTAGCATATCGGGGGAAACCGTATGATCAGTCCGGGCAGCAGCTTCGTTGTCGTTGCTTCCTTCTTAGAGGTGTTGCTTGATACGCGATGCTTCAGAGTGCTAGGAATGGGGGGTAATTCTCTGGTGGGCTGATACGTCAGAAACGTATCTATAATTTTTGATGTTCCATGCTTGTTTAGTATCTACTTTGCTTTGCTTTGTCTACATTTTGGGGTGTTTTTATATGTTATCTGGTACTGACCTATTAACAAGATGCCATAGTGTCAGTTGCATGTTTTCTTCTGTTTTTGGTTCCAGAAAGGCAGAAAAACAATATTCTCGGAATTGGACGGGACAAAAGCCAAAGTCAATATTTTACCGTGGGGAATACGAAGCCATAGTACGATGATATGTTGGAAACGTATCTATAATTTTTTATGCTCCATGCTTATTTAGTATCTACTTTGCTTTGCTTGTCTACACTTTGAGGTGTTTTTTACATGTTTTCTGGTACTAACCTACTAACAAGTTGCAACATTGCGGATGCTGTTTCTGCTGTTTTTGGTTTCAGAAAAGTTAGTAAAGAAATATTCTCGAAATTGGACGGGACAAACGTCAAAGTCAATTACTTTCCGTGGGGAACAAGAAGTCCAGAGAAGAGCCGGAGGGGCCAGCCAGGGGGGCCAGATCCACCCCAGGCGTGGGTGGGCCCAACCCCACGCCTGGCTAGGGTTTGCCAACCCTGGCCGCCTCCTCGGTCTCCCCCTTCGCCTATAAAAATCCCCCGAAGCAGAAACCCTGGGTACCCGATCAAATCTCCACGAAACCATTTGTAGCCGCCGCCACCATCGTCCCTAGATCGGGGGGATCTGAAGTTCTTCCCAGCACCCTGCCGGAGGGGAGATCATCCTGGAGGCCTTCTCTCCGGTATGATGCATGAGTAGTTCCACCTTGGACTATGGGTCCATGTAGTAGCTAGATGGTTGTATCTCCTCCTTTGTGCTTTCATGTATAGATCTTGTGAGCTCCGTTCATGATCAAGATCTAATCTATTTGTAATCATGCATGTTGTGTTTGCGGGGATCCGATGGATATTGAGATTATTATGTTGGTTTGATTAATGGTTTTGTCTTTATGATTCTATCATGTCTATGTTGTTTGTGATCTTGCATGATCTCTGTTGTTAGTAGCTATCTTGGCCAAGTAGTTGCTAGTGACTCCAAGAGGGGGTATTTATGCTCGATAGTGGGTTCATGCCTCTAGTTTCCAAGGGAAGTGACAATAATTTCTTCGGTTGTAGATGTGTTGTTGCTACTAGGGAGAAAACAACGGTCTCTTGTTCATGGAACATGTGGACTATTTACCTTACGCACTTTGCTTAAAGCAGTTGTCTGTTGCTTGCAATTTAATACTGGAGGAGGTTCGGATGATAACCTGAAGGTGGACTTGTACGGGTTCGTAGCATGGAAAACAAAAAATTCTACCGCATGAACACACAATCAAGATCTAATCTATGATCAAGCCAAGATCTATCTACTAGATCGGTGCAACAAGTTGATAGAGTACTAACCCTCGAAGATCCAAAGCGGTTCACGAGAGAAGATTCTCATGAGTGATGTAGTTGTTCACTTGCCAATCTCAAGATCGCGTAGACGATCCTTCCGGCGCCGCGTTTAGGCAGCGCTCCCGCAGTCGGTCACACGTATGGTACTCGATGAAGACATTCCTCTCCCTTGTTCCAGCAGGCAGCGAAGGTTGTAGCTCTCTCCTTGCAATTCCGGCAGCATGACGGCGTGGTGTCGGAAGTAGAGGGGAGATCCCGCAGGGCTTCTCCTAAGCCGAAGCGAGTATGGTGGAGTAGAGAGAGGGCCTCGACTATCTAGGGTTTAGAGGGCCGAGGGGTTTAGAGCAACCAGCAGCTAGGGTTTAGCTAGACGGCGGTTTAGAGGAGATCTAGGGCAGCCGCATCTAGAAGGGGGGGGGGGGGCGGCGGCTGGCCTAAGGTTTAGAGGGGGGCGCCAGCTAAGGGGCAAGGTGTAGGGAGAGGGGGCGCCCCTCCCTATCTTTGATAGGTGGGAGGGGCGGCTAGGGCTAGACGAGTCCTACCCCAACTCCCTTGCTGGCCGGCGGTTTGGAGGAGGGAAGGGAAACCTTCTCTCCCCAGGTTTCCTTCTCTTCCTCCACTTGGAAACTAATGTCCCGGTTTGACTTTTTCAAACTGGACTTTTTACTTTCAAACTAGAGTTTGATTTCTCTCTTCCAAGTTTTCAGCCAAGTGACCTAGGACATGATGCAACCATTCCACTTGTCATGACACATCCATGTACCTTTGCCCTTCTGGATCAGTGAACCTTCTAGACCCTCCTAGAACATTCCGATGAAAACACCGGAACCATTCCCGAACTCCGGATTTGGACTTTCCTTATATGAATCTTATTCTCCGGACCATTCCGGATCTCCTCGTGATATCCCGGATCCCATCCGAGACTCCGAACAACATTCGGTCTCTTTACTCACTTTCCATATCTACTAAACAACATCGAATCCTTAAGCGTGTCTCCCTACGGTTCGTGAATTATGTAGACATGATCGAGACTTTTCTCCGATCAATAACCAATGGAGGAATCTGGAAATTCATATGGATCCCACATATTTATACGATTACTTCGTGATCGAATGAATCATTTACATACGATACCAATTTCCCTTTGTCTCAGGATACTTTACTTATCCGAGGTTTGATCGTCGGTATCTCTGCATACCTAGTTCAACCTCGTTACCAATAAGTACTCTTTTCTCGTTCCCGTGATATGTGATCCCTTGTGAGCCAGTCACATGCTTGCAAGCTAATTGGATGACATTCCACCGAGAGGGCCCAGAGTATATCTATCCGTCATATGGTTGGACAAATCCCACTCTTGATCCATGTGCCTCAACACATACCTTCCAAACACTCAATGACACCTTTATAACCACCCAGTTACAAAGTGGTGTTTGATGTCATCAAAGCATCCATCCGGTGATGGTGATTAGCATGACCTCATGGTCGAAGGAATTAGGTTACTATGTATCATAAAGCTTATAGCAAATGAACTATATTAAATGACTTGATCTTTATGCTACGCTTAACTATAGGAGTATGTACATCACATCATTCTCCTAATGATATGACCCTGTTGTTAATAACATCTCTATGTTCATGATCAGGAAACCATGACCATATATTAACCAACAAGCTAGTTTAACAAGAGGCTTTACTAGGGACTCTTATGTTTACAAATCACACAAGTATTAATGTTTCCGGTTAATAAAATTATAGCATGGTATGTAAACATTTATCATAAGCATGAAGATATGATAATACCCACTTTATTATTGCCTCTTGGGCATATCTCCAACAGTCTCCCACTTGCACTAGAGTCAATAATCTAGTTTCAAACCTTTGTGCATTCAACACCTATGGCTTTCCAGAGTTGTATTTACACGATTGCTAGTGGTCAACTGATCTCCGGATCCGACACTTTCAGGTCCGTGTGTAATTGCATGTCTTTGCGTCTCTACACATCATTCATTCTCTAATGAGATGGCTTTGTACAAATTTGGTCCTTTGGTGAGACCTTTAGTTTCTTGGGGTTAAAACATGTTGATAATATTGTCGTACAATATATCTTCATAGTACTATCCTGCTGTGAACTACACCTAGTTTGATAACAAACTACTTGACACAAATGCCCTCTTTTGCTGCTATAATAGCAGTCATATACTTAGCATTTTGTTGTAGTATCTGTCATAATGTCTTAACTTTGGAACTCATCCAAATCCATTATGGAACTTACTTTCCATCATATTGTGCCACCCTTAGTTTAGATTGGGATAAACTTAATTTGTACTTTGTGACAAAACTAGTATCAATGTAATACTTTTACAATGAACTAACCATCTATTTGTCACTTCTACAAAATAATATATTCTTAGTTCTTCTAAAAGATCATAAGAATATCTTTACTATCGTCCATTAATCATCTTATGAATAATTCTGGTATACGCTCATAACATTTAGAGCATAGGACATATCTGGATTTGTACACATCACAGCATGATTGACAAAATACTCTTTGTGATTTTATCTATCAAGTATCAAAAATACTTAAATCTTTATTCAATCCTTCCTGTGCAACAAGAACCTTTATTGTAGTTTCTATATTAAACTCATTCAATATCTCATCTATGTACTTCTGGCACAACCATATTGGCGTCACAATTTATCCATATAGACATTGATGCCAAATATTCGGGTTCTGTCTAAGCCTTTCATCGAGATGAAATTCTTAACCTATGTCAATAAAAAGATACATCATTTCCAATCAACAATATGTCTTCCACATAATGTATTAGAAACATGTATTAGCTCCCACTTAATTTCTTGCAAATGCAAGCATCTTCATCGTCTCCGATGAAATTAAACTCTTTTAACAATTTCATCATAGTGAAGATTCCAACTCCGCGATGCTTACTTCAACCATTGAAGTTTGCATATGCTTTCAACATCCTTTGAATTAACAAAACCCTTTGGACCGTGTCATGCACACGTCTTAGGTAACCATTCTATTAGAAGAACTTGTTTTGTTTATTCAACTACCACATAACAAAATTATATGTAGTGGTTTCTACATTAATCCGTCTAGACTAAATATCGCTTAATGAAAGATTTGATCTTGTCATAGTCAACTATTTGAATATTGTCGTGAACTCTTTCCCGACATGTCGATAATTTCATAGATGTGAAACATCCATGTCTATTTCTTTATAGATCCAAATACGACTGTAGGGTCTTGCACCTTTTCAGAGGGTATTTCAAGTTCAAAGCTTGATCTCTCGTATATGGAACTATCACAGATTTTATGACTTCAAACCATTTGACGGAGTCAGTGCCCATCATCGCTTCTTTGCATATAGTCAGATCATTATTATCAAATAATGATTTAACTCTCAAATCTTGGTATTTGATTGTTTACCCGACCTACTTGGTTCAATAGGAACTTAGATCTCCGTGACCACAACCTTTGAGGAACGTGAGCCATGAGCATTGTTGCTGCCTCCAAAACACTTTTCGGTGCTGCGCAACTTTGCACATATAGCTAAGGTTCTTTTAACCTTATCAAAGTTCTATTGTCCTCCCACTTAACTTTTCACGGAAAATTCCTTTCTCAAAGAAACTTGACGTTCTAAGTGACAAACATTTTTGTATTTGCTGTTATTGAGGAATACTCAACTATTATTCAAAATAACATACAAAGATATGTTCATCCGATTTTGGTTGCAAACATCTTTCTTATGCATATGTTTTAAGAAAGGAAAACTTGGGTTTTATCCCAAACTATAACTTTATATGGTGTCATTTCAACGGATCATGATGGAGCTCTTTTTAGTGAAAAAGCGATAGTCTCTAAAGCTTTTAATCTTTAAAATATAATGGCAGTTTTATGAATTACACCTTTGATCTTACCATGTCAAACAAGGTTTCATTGCATATCTCGATTATTGCATACTCATATGGTGTTTCGGGAAACGCAAATCCATGGAACGATTCCTCAAATATTAGGTGTTATGCTAAACTTGTAACTCAAAGATCTCCCTTTATGATCCTATCATAAATTCTTTATTTTCTTGTTACATTGATTTTGCACTTCATCTTGAAAGTCTTCGAACTTTTCAAATGTTTCACACTTCATCCTTATTAAGTAAATATTCATATATTCACTCAAATTTTCAGAGAAAGCATATGAAGTTGAAATCCATCGCTCTTGACTACACATAATGGGCTTTATACATCTCTATGTACAATTTCAATAAGCTAGTCATTCGTTCACTTTTGGCCTATGAACGGAGTTTTAATTATCTATAGGAAAGTTTTGCAAGCTTCATTTGATCAAAAATCAAAAGACTCCAAAATTCCATCCACATGGAGTTTCTTCATGCTTTCTTTCCAATATAATTTAAACGGCGATGTCACTTTCTAAGTGATCTTTCAATCAATTTGTCTTTAGACATTTTCAGCACTAGTTTTATGGATGTGATTTCTCCGACGATATTTGTAAATCATCCATCTTTTATGGATTACGGCAATTATTTGAACAACCCTTTTGTTCTCATAATACATGATCGAAATAACAATTATTGAAAACAAATCTTGAAGGTAAGTTTTGATTTCAACAAGCAACACAACAACCCTTTATTTGTTCTCGATGAGCATCATCACATATTCTTTTGCTAGTTACTTTAGGCCATTGTAGTTTATGAATTGTGTTGTTCCGTATGATGATTCACATAAACAAATTTAGTATCCAATACTCAAGAACTACATTGTTTAACAAGCAAAGATTACAGCCATAACATGTATATCCTCTATATATCTAAGCTGAACAATTCTAGTCTTTTCTCTTCTGCCAAATATTTCTTAGATTTCTCTTTCAGTATTTCTTTATCCTTTCAAAAGAATCTATCAACATCAACAGTGGCGCCATACTTATGACACATAGTCCAAAACATGTATAGTTAAATACCAATGTCTTTGGACTTGCACTTTGAAGTAGATCACCATAATCAAATGTTTGGTGTTCTTTCAAATTCCATTCTTTAGTAATCTTTTAGTGTAGTAAACATTTTAGCTACATTAAATATTCATCCTTATCATGGAACTATTCATGATCAAGCTACTTTAGCTTATAACGGTGAATTACGAGTATAATGTTGCTCTCCAAAACCTTTTGGAGGATTAGGACGACAAGCGTCTCCAACCTTTTTCAAATTCTCATCAAATATGAGAACATAAACTTTGCCATATTATACTCTCTCATGTTGCAACCAAAACATTATTTCAGATATCGCAATATCTTCCACACATCATGGTTTCTGAAACAACTCTTTTAGATCCTAGATAACCATGATATTAAAACAATCTTTTGAATATCAAGAATCATGGAGACAAACATGATACATATATACTAACACTGGAATTGTCACTCTTGATTTAATACCAATTATTAAACTTCACAGAGTAACCAGAACTTACTGAAAGTTTGCAATAGGACTTTTAAACTTTAGATTAACACTTCAAAACAATACGATACCAGTTCGTAAAGTAACTAACCAGAATTCTATAGTTCTATTATCTCAATTATAACTAAGCACAAGGTGGTAAACGGATGCCAATGACTACAACAACTATGCAAATTTACTTTGATTTAATTTATGATAAATAGTGTTCAACTTTTAATCATATTGCTATTGAACTCCCACTCCAAAAAATATCCCTCACATTGTTTTAGTGATCACACGAACCAAATTCACTACACCAAGTCCGATCATCACGTGGCATGATATAGTTTCAAAGGCGAACAATCATCATGTTCATCATATCATCTATATGACTCATGCTTTACCTTTCGGTATTCCGTGTTCCGAGACCATGTTTGTACATGCTAGGCTCATCAAGATCAAACCTTAGCTTCCGCATGAGCAAATCTGGCTTGCTCCCGTTGTATACACTCGCAGAATCTAACACACCCGATCATCACGTGGTGCTTCGAAACAACGAGCTTTAGCAACGGTGCTTACTAAGGATGAACACTTTATAACTTGAAATTTTGTGCTAGAGGGATCATCTTATAATGCTACCGTCGCGAACTAAGAAATACAAGATGCATAAAAGGATTAACATCACATGCAATTCAAAATATGTGATATGATATGGCCTTTCTTCTTGTGCTTCCGATCTCCATCTTCAAGCACGAACATGATCTCCATCATCACCGGCATGGCGTCAAGGTCAATGGCGCCGCTTCATGGTTGTCGTCCACCAGCATCAACTATTACAACTACTTTGAATAATAGACACACGGGTCTTAACGGAATTTTAAAAGACAACCATATGGCTCCTGCCGGTTGCTGACTCACAATAAGGAACATTGCATAAATCATATATAATCACAATCATGGCCATATCACATCACTGCACACCCCTGCAAAACAAAGTTAGACGCCTCTAATTTTCTTTGCATGTTTTACGTGGTTTGGGGCTTTCAATAAGTGTCGCTCTAACTTACGAACAAGAACCACAACGTTGATGCTTGAACTATCAAGTGCCTATTGTAAATTGAATCTTTACTATGATGGGAGGGACAGACACCCGCAAAGCCACTTATGCAATACAAGTTGCATGTCGAGCGTGGAGCAAGTCTAATGAACAATGTCATGTAAGGTTAGCCCGGGCCGCTTCATCCCACCATATCGCAAGATGCAAAGTACACAAGAAGCAATTGATAATAAAAGCACCACCGCCCACAGTGACCATTGTGTTCTACTCGTGCAACAGATCTACGTATAGACACGGCTCTGATACCACTGTAGGGGTTTGTAGCATGGAAAACAAAAAAATTCTACTGCATGAACACACAATCAAGATCTAATCTATGATCAAGCCAAGATCTATCTACTAGATCGGTGCAACAAATTGATAGAGTACTAACCCTCGAAGATCCAAAGCGGTTAACGAGAGCAGATTCTCGTGGGTGATGTAGTCGTTCACTTGCCGATCTCAAGATCGCGTAGATGATCCTTTCGGCGCCGCGTTTTGGCAGCGCTTCCACAGTCGGTCACACGTACGATACTCGATGAAGACCTTCCTCTCCCTTCTTCCAGCAGGCAGCGAAGGTTGTAGCTCTCTCCTCACAATTCCGGCAGCACGACGGCATGGTGTCGGAAGTAGAGGGGAGATCCGCAGGGCTTCGCCTAAGCCGGAGCGAGTATGGTGGAGTAGAGAGACGGCCTCAGCGATCTAGGGTTTAGAGGGCCGAGGTGTTTAGATCAACCGACAGCTAGGGTTTAGCTAGACGGCGGTTTAGAGGAGATCTAGGGCAGCCGCATCTAGAAGGGGGGGGCGTCAGCTGGCCTAAGGTTTAGAGGGGGGCGCCGACTAAGGGGCAAGGTGTAGGGAGAGGGGACGCCCCCTCCCTTCCTTTTATAGGTGGGAGGGGCGGCTAGGGCTAGCCGAATCCTCCCCCAACTCCCTTGCTGGCTGGCGGTTTGGAGGAGGGAAGGGAAACCTTCTCTCCCCAGGTTTCCTTCTCTTCCTCCACTTGGAAACTAATGTCCCGGTTTGACTTTTTCAAACTGGACTTTTTACTTTCAAACTAGAGTTTGATTTCTCTCTTCCAAGTGTCCAGCCAAGTGACCTAGGACATGATGCAACCATTCCACTTGTCATGACACATCCATGTACCTTTCCCCTTCCGGATCGGTGAACCTTCTAGACCCTTCTAGAACATTCCGATGAAAACACCGGAACCATTCCCGAACTCCGGATTTGGACTTTCCTTATATGAATCTTATTCTCCGAACCATTCTAGATCTTCTCGTGATATCCTAGATCCCATCCGATATTCCGAACAACATTTGGTCTCTTTACTCACTTTCCATATCTACTAAACAACATTGAATCCTTAAGTGTGTCTCCCTATGGTTCGTGAATTATGCAGACATGATCGAGAATCTTCTCCGATCAATAACCAATAGAGGAATCTGGAAATTCATATGGCTCCCACATATTTATACGATTACTTCGTGATCGAATGAACCATTTACATACGATACCAATTTCCCTTTGTCTGATGATACTTTACTTATCCGAGGTTTGATCGTCGGTATCTCTACATACCTAGTTCAACCTCGTTACCAATAAGTACTCTTTTCTCGTTCCCGTGATATGTGATCCCTTGTGAGCTAGTCACATGCTTGCAAGCTAATTGGATGACATTCCACCGAGAGGGCCTAGAGTATATCTATCCGTCATATGGATGGACAAATCCCACTCTTGATCCATGTTCCTCAACACATACCTTCCGAACACTCAATGCCACCTTTATAACCACCCAGTTACGAAGTTGTGTTTGATGTCATCAAAGCATCCATCCGGTGATGGTGATTAGCATGACCTCATGGTCGAAGGAATTAGGTTACTATGTATCAGAAAGCTTAATAGCAAATGAACTATATTAAATGACTTGATCTTTATGCTACCCTTAACTATAGGAGTATGTCCATCACATCATTCTCCTAATGATATGGCCCTGTTGTTAATAACATCTCTATGTTCATGATCAGGAAACCATGATCATATATTAACCAACAAGCTAGTTTAACAAGAGGCTTTATTAGGGACTCTTTTATGTTTACAAATCACACAAGTATTAATGTTTCCGGTTAATACAATTATAGCATGGTATGTAAACATTTATCATAAGCATGAAGATATGATAATAACCACTTTATTATTGCCTCTTGGGCATATCTCCAACAGGACTTCTAGTCATAGATGCAGTTGCATGGCGGTCTATGTATCTTGTTGTATTTCCCAAACTAATCTCATAGGATCTTTCTGACTAGTAATTGCATTGTTATGCCTTGCTCAGTTCCTGTCAATTGCCCTGCTGTAATTTGTTTACCCTTCATGCCATGTTGTTTATCTAAGGAGAGCACCTCTAGTGAACTATGGACCCCGGTCCAATCTTTACCATTGATACATCTTCCACTGTTACTTGCTTGCTTGCTGCAAACCATTACCTTCCACACCATACATTTATTCATTTGTTACAGCATACCGGTGAGCTTGACAATCTCACTGATTCGTTGGGGCAATGTCTTGAGTTTGTGTTGTGCAGGTCTCCGCGTTGCTTGCAACACCTATGTGACGTTTCCTTCCTCCTACTGGTTCGATAACCTCGGTTTCTTAATGAGGGAAACTTGCTGCTGTGCTGCTTCATACCTTGCTCTTGGGGTTTCCAACGAAGCGTTCCACGACAAGTGTTGGGCGCCATCATACGAGACGGAGGAGAGCCACCAGCCACACCCCTGGCGCAGTGGGCCCACCCGGCACTGGGGTGCGGCACTCTGGTAACCCCCGCTTGCCTCATTGCCTATAAAGACACCCCGATACAGAAATCCTAAGTACCCGATCAATATTCCACGAAACCGTCTGTAGTCGCCGCCACCATCGTCCCTAGATCGGGGGTATCTGAAGCTCTTCCCGGCACCCTGCTAGAGGGGAGATCATCCCGGAGGCCTTCTTCTTCATCATGCCAGCCTCCGGTATGAAGTGTGAGTAGTTCCACCTTGGACTACGGGTCCATGTAGTAGCTAGATGGTTGTATCTCCTCCTTTGTGCTACCATGTTTAGATCTTGTGAGCTCCATTCATGATCAACATCATATATTTGTAATCATGCATGTTGTGTTTGCGGGGATCCGATGGATATTGAGATTACTATGTCAGATTGATTAATGGTTTTGTATTATTGATTCTATCATGTTCGTGTTGTTTGTGATCTTTCATGCTCTCCGTTTCTAGTAGCTATGTTGGCCGAGTAGATGCTAGTGACTCCAAGAGGGGGTATTTATGCTCGATAGTGGGTTCATGCCTCTATTTAATCTAAGGGAAGTGATAGAAATCTCTAAGGTTATACATGTGATGTTGCCACTAGGGATAAAACAACGGTCTCTTGTTCATGGAACAAGTGGATTGTTTACCTTACACACTTTGCTTAAAGCAGTTATCCGTTGCTTGCAACTTAATACCGTAGGGGGTTCGGATGATAACCTGAAGGTGGATTACTAGTCATAGATGTAGTTGGATGGTGGTATATGTATCTTGTTGTATTGCCCAATCGAATCTCATAGGATCATGAATGTCTAGTATTGCATTGTTATGCCTTGCTTAGTCTTGTCAATTGCCCCGCTGTAATTTGTTTACCCAGCATGCCATGTTTGTTTATCTTAAGGAGAACACCTCTAGTGAACTATGGACCCCGGTCTAAATCTTTACCATTGATATATCTTCCACTGTTACTGTTTACTTTCTGCAAACCACTATTACCTTCCACACGATACAGTTAATCCTTTGTTTTCAGCAACCGGTGAGATTGACAACCTCACTGTTCGTTGGGGCAAAGTCTTGAGTTTGTGTTGTGCAGGTCTCCAAGTTGCTAGCAACACCTTTGAGTCGTTTTTTACTGAGAGAAGACTTGTTGCTATGGTCATCACACCTTGCTCTTGGGGTCTCCCAACGAAGCGCTACCACGCGCCATCAACATGGGCGCAGCGGTTGCGGGTCATCATCGTTCGTAGAGACACTGTTGTCGGCTTTGTTTTCTCTTCTATTTCTTCTTTGGTTTCTTTGTTGTTTCTTTTGGGCGATGTGTTGTCTGGCCCAGCAGCGGTCTCAAATGGTTTCTATATTAATATAGTTGGGCAAAAGCCTGTTTCGAGGAATTTATAAAATAAAATGTTTTCAAAAGAACGATGAGTTAGGAACAAGAATTGACTTAACATTCAGTGGAATTCCAATTGATTTTTCTAAACAAGGGAGGGGTCTTGAAGGATCCCGAAGCAGCTTTTATTTCCAAAGCAGTGGGTACAACTTTACATACAAGACCTTGCAGATAATCGGCACTACAGAATAGCCCTATAAGATTACACAAAGAACCCTAGGATAAAGTTTGAAAAGCAATCAGGTCCCTGGTCCTCTCCACCATCAACAAGACTCCAGCTCCCGCCACCCTTCCGTCACCAGGGACTAACTACATGATGGTGAGAGGGCGTTGAACACCGGCAAGGAAATTCCAAATGAAGCCTCCTTCTTGGCAGTTGAAGAGATCCTGCTCTGGCGTCTCGATAGGCCATCGATTCGGCCACAAACCATGATGGAAAGCCTGGCCCGCCGCGTGGTGCGCTCCATGGTGTTGCTCTAACCATCCCGTCGTCGCCCAAAAGCAACAATAGCAATGCCAGTACGTCTTCCCTCCCTCGGCACCGAGCCAGCCAGGGAAAACTCACCAGCTCCGCCGCTCCACTCCAAGCAATGCCACATGCATGCAACCTTATTGAGGGAGACAGTGTCCTTCTCCTCCACTTCCTGCTCCAACTAGAGGAGCACAAGAACAGAGAGGGAGAACCCTAGGTGGCTCAAGATTTGGTCACCGATATCTCGAACTCCGCCCCATACTACGGGCAAACTGCCCACTACCGGCACACAATCGAACAACCTACAACTACTATAACCTACATCTACTTTGGCGTCCCTCTTACGCTGCCTCTGGCCGGCAATTGCGGTGAGAGGAGCGACCCGACAACTCATGGGGAACTCTCAAGGCGTAGGAGATAAACAGAATGGGGGGGGGGGGGAGAGAGTACCGTTCTAGACTAGATCAACTCCAATTGAAATGATGTTTCCAATTTCATGATAGCCAAAAATGTTGGGTATGGAATCTTGATTGAACTTCATGATCGTGACATAAAATTATGGCAACCAAACGAGCTCTATTTTGATACTTTATAAATATTCCAAGGATCCATAGGCCAAGAATCATTATGATTTTCTTCTTAGGGCTCATTTTCCACTTTATTTTGGAGAAAAGGGCCTATGTAGTCAATCATATTACTATAATTTCTTTGTTATTTCTTGTACATGAGGATAGACACTTGCTTATGCAAATTCATGCGGTTGTTTTAATCTTATAGTATTCAAAAGGACATGTGTGATTCCAAATCCATGTTTTTCCTACACTTTTCCTCGATAATAGATAGGTGTTTTAAAATTGGTGCATAGTCACTTTTTCGAGTGTCCGATTCCTTTTCTAATTCACCAATTTTGGGGCGCTCTATCAACCTGAGTCAATGAAGCTTTTTGAGTCCTTTTAAATTTCATCTCTATTAGAAGCCACGGACATGCCTTTGTTTTAGCTCGGGGGTATATGTAGAGGATGCCATGGTAGAGAGGTCCGCGATGACGCCGCGAACTATGCCATCGGTATCAGATGGAGCTGTTTTCGCAAGTTGAGGAGATTTTCGATGTAGAGAGCAGTGACCACGCAGTCGGTGTTAGCTGCAATAGAGAGAGCTGTGTCTCGTGTCCCTCTTTGATCTACGATGAAAATATTAGCGATTCAAGAGCTTAGAAGACATGCGGCCGCCAGAGAGATGGGTATCCCTCTATCCTTCTTCCTTTGTTCCTCTACTATATGATATCATTCTATTGGCCTGTATGTGTGATGTTTTGGGGTTGGATGGTATCACTATAGAGTTTCGTTGTGATGTTTTTGTGTTGAAAGAATTAGGACATATCTAAAGGTGCGGGGAAAGAATTAGGACCGCCCACACGGTTTAATCTTTTTATGGTAGGGGATAGCTCGTATTTTGAAGGGAGCGCAACGCATGTAGTTGGACAGCTCGGATTTTGGCATTAGGGAATTCTTCCTCATTCGGTTATTTGTTGATGTTGTTGTTTGATCTCCCCTTTAGTGTGACCTAGTTCATGCACTAGTACAAACTCGTTATTTAGAGACTGTGCCTAGAACAGGTTTACCCTATAAATACAATCCACTGGCTGTGTTCATCACCCTCGGGCATTCGTAATTTTTTGACCGCCTCTAACTTTAACCTCAGACGATTATTAATCTGCACCTTCTCTAGTACAACTATGCCCTCAGTCGCTCGTTAAAACAAAATGCCTCTAGATGGAACCTGAGACGATGACAATTATTGCATGTCTCTCTAGATCACTCAACCGCAGCCGGTCAGAAATATTAAACGTCTCTAGGGGTCTAATAAGGCGGACCATTATGCCGCCTGCCTCAAAAACTCACGTCGTGTATGTTTCCGAGGTACCGTGCGCGTGTTGTTAATACAAGTATAAAGTGGAGATCGTGCAACCCCCAACCCACACGAGTCCACACTTACATGTGTCCCCTCGAGAATTAGGTCTCGCATATATAAACCCGCTCGGCCATTTTCTTTCACAAGCTCGTGTCATTTTCCCCCAATCTGTCTAGTCACAAAACCCCAATATGCACCTTCCACGCGCGCCGAAGCTCCTTCGCTTGCACCTCCGCCCTCCTCTTAGCCGTGACATGAAGCGTACGCGTGGAGACGAGTCAGAGGTGAATCCAGTTGGAGGCGCAATAGCACATGGCTCGGTCATCGCTGAGCAGGCGGAGGCGGTTCTGGGCACGCACGTCGCTCTTCGCCGAGCATGCGAGGCTTCGGACTCCATGCAGCCAGCAGTCTCCGTCGCCATCGAGCAGCAGGTGGCCGACAACGCCGTGGTACCAGCGGCAGATCTGGGGGAGGGGCAGGCGGAGGCAACCGGCGGGTTCTCTACATCAATGACCCCATCCTCCATCAAGAACTCCTCGACACAATCATGGAGAACGACGAGTTCGAGGAGGAGGTCTCCGATGAGGAGTCTGAGGTACTACTTTGCTAGCTTCTCTAGTCGTAGCCGCAGATTTTACTGTTCATACGTAGGATTTGATCAATCATCTATAGATTATTTTGATCTTGATGTAGAGAATATATATGGTTTGAACGGTCGATTGTTTTGGAGATTTGATTAGATCTGCTCATCTTCCATCTAGTAAATTTATATTTACTTGGATTTTGTTGTTGTTCATACATGGCCTGTGATGTAAATTTAATCAATCTGTAACATTTGGTTTTGGGGTTTTAGGAATTGCTAGCTGAGTGTTGATTTTGGTACATAACAAGCGTATAACATTACATTTCTATTACTTAATGAGGCCAATGATTCAATTTTGCACCAAACGAGTGCAAGGGGAAGACACATATATATGATATAATATTTTTTAGGGATGGTGTTAGTGAACCTAATGCAATGTACAGCAATATAAGTTGTGCAATTGGTACTTTGGTTCGCTAACATCATCTCTAAAATCTTATGAGGCCCCAGATTTATTCTACACATATGAACTATCATCTTTAAACTGTTTCTGCATTCATTATTAGACCGATGATTGAAATTTGCCACAAAAGTTTGAAGGGTCTAGGTGACACACATTTTGTTGGTTTCGGTTTTTTAGGGACGGGTGAGAACCTAAGGAAATGTACAAAAATACAATATAGGCTGGTACTTTGGTTCGCTGACACCGTCTATGAAGAAACTTATATATGAGGCCCTCAGATTTATTTTACATTCATAAGAACTATGATCTTTAAATTTTTATTGCATGCATTCATAGTGTATAAGAATTACATTTCAGCTTCTCACTGAGACCGATGATTGAAATTTGCCCCAAAATATTGCAGGGGTGGTGACACACTTAGTTGGTGTCTGTTTTTAGGGACGGGTAAGTGAACTTGAGGCAATATACACAAACAATATAGGTTGTGTTGTTGGTACTTTGGTTCACTTACTCTGTCTCTGAAAAAACTTATGAGGCCCCCCAGATTTATTCTACATTCCTATGAACTATATGATCTTTGAATTGTCATTGCATGCATTCATAATGTATAATAAGAATTACATTTCAGTTTCTCACTGAGGCCTATGATTGAAAATTTTCCCAAAAGATTGCAGGGTGACACACATTTATTGGTGTCTTTTTTAGGGATGGGTTAGTGAACCTGATGCAACTACACAAACAATATAGGTTGTGTTGTTGGTACTTTGGTTCCCCAACTCTATCTCAAAAAAAATTATGAGGCCCCTGATTTATTCTCATATGAACTATATGATCTTTGAATTGTTTCTGCTATATATCTTATTGTGGCCAATGATTCAAATTTGTCCCAAAGATAGGCAGTACAATTGGTGTCATATTTTTCAGGGATGAGTTAGCGGACTCGAGGCAATGTACAAGAACAATAGGTTGTGCAATGGGAACTTGGTTCACCAACTCCATCTCAGAAAAAATTATGAGGCCCCTGATTTATTCTCATATAAACTATATGATCTTTAAACTGTTTCTGCTATATATCTTATTATGGCCAACAATTGAAATTTGCCTCAAACGAGAGGCAATACACGTTGGTGTTAGATTTTTTTAGAGATGAGGTAGCGAACCTGGGGCAATATACAAGAACAATAGGTTGTGCAATGGGTACTTGGTTGGCTTACACCATCCCTGAAGAAACTTATGAGGCCGTAGACTTTGTTCTACATATAACTCCTGATCCAATCAAGTTAATATTATCTTACATATGTATGAGTTCTAAATTATATTCTTAAAAATCTACAGGAGTATTCTGATGACATGGACTCTAGCAAGTACTACAGGGACAACAAGAGCCACTACATGTTGAGGAAGTTGCAGTGTGGGTAGATACCTTTCCACCGTAGGGGGAGGCTGTTTTTCCCATTCTGTGCCAGAGTCATCAACTCGGACACTGACAGCTTGATCCAGTACGCGGTGGACGTTGGCAAAGGCCTAGGTCAGTGGCACCAGGCGAAGACATTGGCGCGGCATGCAGCCTACAACAAATTCCTTTGCGAATATGTCAAGACTAGTCGGTTTCCCTGGATTAGTCTATGCATTCTCCTCCTGCTATTGTTGCCCCTGCTAAGCCGTCTCCCTGCTGCTGCCCCTGCTTATTTTGTATAAGTTAATTATATCGACGCAGATTTGCTACTCATAGGCGTAGCTGTGCATAGGCAGAGCACCGTTGGATTTAGGGATCAAATGCATGCAACCTCTAGATGGAAGTGGGGTGGAACATGGCTGAGATAATGGTGTGAGTTTTGTGCATGCATGCAAGATTCTAGGGTTTGGCATGGCTTCCAATTTAGCACACTGTTTTGGCTACAAAAGTTTTAGCATCTAAAATAATAAGGGATTGAGAACAAGGATTAAAACAGGTTTTGCATGCAAAAGCTTTAGACTATATGCCATGCAAAAGAGTGCCCTAACAAAGGTTGTTTTGGTATGTGCTTGATGGCCACATGCATCCATGAGAATGTGAATAAAACGAAACAAATGTTGTTTTGTTTATTGCGGCAGCCCTAGCTATGGGAGCAAAACAACACTTGTTTTGATTAGGGTGGCTTCTTTCTGCGGCTAGGGTTTTGTATACTATACCTAGAGCAAAGAAAACCATAGCATAAACTAATAAGCTTAGTTTGATTAGGGTTTTGTGCATGTCTTTTTCTATAGTACATTAGGGTTTGCTATAAAAGGGATAACCTGCGAAGCTTAGTTTGATTAGGGTTTTGTGCATATAGTACATTAGGGTTTGCGATCAGACAAGGAATGGAAACCTAGTTTAATTAGGGTTTTGTGCATGCCATTGTACATAGGATATCAGGGTTTGCGTTTAAAATGGCCAACTACTCAACTAGGGTTTCCGTGGTCCATCAACTAACGGAGCTAACAACCTAACTAGAGGATCCATCGTTCTGGGTATGGAAATATTTGCTCTATATATCAAAAGTGGAGAGAATCAACGGTGGATAGCCTATGCATAGCTACGCCTGTGTAGCTAGATATTTTGCATATATATATATATATTAGGTGCACCTTAATGCCTAGACACCAAGCTGTTGGAATTATGCCCTAGAGGCAATAATAAAGATGTTATTATTATAATTCTTGTTCATGATAAAGTTTATATTCCATGCTAGAATTGTATTAAGCGGAAACTTTAATACTTGTGTGGTTTGTGAACAACACCGCGTCCCTAGTACGCCTCTATGGACTAGCTCATTGATCAATGATGGTTAAGGTTTCCAAACCATAGACATGAGTTGTCAATTGATAATGAGATCATATCATTGGGAGAATGATATGGTGGACAGACCCAAACTAAGCAAAGCTATTAGATCGTTTCATCGTGTTCGTCTTTGCGAAGCTTTTCTCATGTCAAATATTGTATTCCTTAGACCATGAGATAATACAACTCCCTGGTATCGGAGAAAGCTTTGAGGTCATCAAACGTCATCCTATGAGAGGGTGATCATAAAGGTGTCTCTCAGGTGATCGGAAAGTATCTGTTGGGTTGTATGTATCGAGATGGAATTTGTCCCTCCCAAGTCAGAGAGATATACTTCGGGCCCACTCGGTAGTCGATATCAGCACCGTTGCAAGCATGTGGTTAAGGAGTTAATCACAAAGTGATATCGGATTACGGAACGAGTAAAGTACTTGCTGTGAACGAGATTGAACTAGGTATGACGATACCGACGATCGAATCTCGGGCAAGTAAAATATCGCGAGACGAAGGGAATATATATATGGGATTGATTGAATCCTGGCATCGTGGTTCATCCGATATGATCATCGATGAATGTGTGGGAGTCAATATGGGTGCCCAGACCCCGCTGTTGATTATTGATAGAAGATCATGTCTGCATATTCTCGAACCCGCAGGTCACACTTAACGTGTCTCGGCTTAGGATAGATTGGATACTTGGTTTATGAATTTTTGTTTGGAGTCTCGGATGGGATCCGGGACATCATGAGAGGTTCCGGAGTGGTCCGGAGAATAAGATTCATATAAGGCAGTGCAGTTTTGGAGTTCGGAATTGTTCCGGTTAATCGGTATTGTACCGGAAGCTTCTAGAACCTTCCGGAAGGGGGCCAACGTGGTCCCACCTTCCGGGAGGGGGCATGGGCCTATCAGGAGTGTCCTGGCGCATTGGGCCAGGGCACAAGGCCCCATAGGGCCCAGCCGATCCTAGATAAGTTTAAATCGTTTAAACTAGAGATAAGATAGGATTTCTAGATAAGGGAAAGTTTAAATCGTTTAAACTAGAGATAGGCTTGGAGGATGGGCAAGGGCTGGCCGCACCCCCCTCTATATATAGAGGGCTGGTGCGCCCCCTCCCCAAGGACACACACCTCCCTCCAAACCCTAGTAGCCCTGCTGCCTTCCTCTCTCCCTCCCGACTGTTTGTAGGCGAAGCCCTGCTGCAGAAATTCTTCACCATATACACCGCGCCGTCGCGTTGTAGATCCAATCTATCTCTCCACCATACTTGCTGGTCCGAGAAAGGAGGAGACGTCGAGGTGCTGCACGTGTGCATCTCACGGAGGCACCGCCACTTGTGGTGCTAGATCGGATCGGATCGCGAGGAGGAGAAGCGAGTACGACTACATCACCCACGTTAACCGGAGCGTTCGCTGTCTTGAATCTTCAAGGGTATGAAGATCTAATCCAATCTCTCTCGTTGTTTGCAACTCCTAGATTAGATCTTGGCTTTCCCTCTGTTCGCTTCCGTAGAAAATTTTGATTTACTATGCTGCGAAACTCTTCACAAGCATGATACACATAAATTCCTTTTGAACTAGACATACCTAGGTATCACATATCTAAGATATAGATATCTAAGTTACATATACCTATGTATCACATACCTAATATATACGTACCCTGCATACGTGGTACGTATGCTTTAGGTATGTAATACCTTGGATATATGTAACTAGGATCCATATAACTTAGGTATGTATAAGTTAGGTGTGTAAAATTTGCGTACGTACACCATCAGGTATATCAGAATTTGAATGAAATACAGGTATGATGTCAGGCACCATGGTGTTCTATATGGACTTCCTATATATATATATTAATCTACTCCTTTATATATGGAGTTCCTTAAAATTAACTAGTGATGCTCATGAACACTAACAAATATTTCTAGTGCACACTAACAAACATTCATGAATTAGTTAAATTCAAAATAGGTGCACCTTATTGCTCTGCAGCAAGCGCATGAACCTCATTTGCTCTTAATCTCTTTGATGTATGAAGCTCATTTTCTCTCAGGACTCTAGCAAGCATGTGTAAACACCTTCACCTTAGGAATACACCATATATTTTCTTAAGATTAACAAAATCCAGAGTTCTGTCAAATATTCACTCAATAGATTTCCTTCAAAGAGTACATGAAAAAAGTTATATTAGTGAAACATTCACAATTAAGTAACCAAACGATTTCACTTCATGATTAAACATTTAAACTAGTCAAATTCATAACACTTGCACCTTACTGCTCTGCAGCAAGTCGGATGAACACTAGTCGTCATGCCTTTCAGGGTAAAGATCCAAGGTTTGTACTACGAAATTATTTTCTTCGATTTATGAACCTCATTTAGTATTAGGGGACTCAATTTCACTCTAGCAAACATGTATAAACACCTTTTTTTGCCTTTAAATTATGAATAATTCTCAAATTTTAGGATAATCAAAATCTGGAGTTCCGAATATATCCAAAGTTCTGAATATTAGCTTTTTTCAAATTACTGGTCGTCTTAGCCAGGGAAGTTCTTGGCGATAAATTATGGAATATTCGGAGAATGGATGTTCTTAGAGACATTTTCCACTTCCAGTCATCTGAGGCTAGTGCTTGGCGGCAAATATCTGAAAATATTTGGACAAACATTTTAGATATGTGCCACTTTTGTTCTTCTCCGCCCGCCTAAACCACTGTCCACCGCCGTCAGTCCCCTGCATATCCACCACTGCCGCCTCCGGTCTCCTACCTCTCCACCACCGCCTCCTTCGATCCTGTAGTGCGGACGCTCTCCCTCGCCTTCGAGGACCCCTTTCGTCATCCACGTAGGTATGTGTGAAAACCAAACCCCCAAAACTCTAAATCAGCAGCTTCGGTTGAGGAATTTTGCCATGGAATTTTCCATTTTGCTTATCGAATTTAAGGTTCAGGGTTATCGAGATGCAAAGACCCGACGACACAGTCGGGAGAGCCTCCCCCAGCTGGCATGCATCTGTCCCAACTCTTTTCCCCTTGTATAAATCTCAAAATCTGCAATTGTCACTTCTAGCAATAGAGATTTAGTTGTCACTTCATTGGTCTCTCTGTATCTATTTTAATTATCACTTCATTGGTCTCCCTGTATCTATTTTAATTATCACTTCATTGGTCTCTCTATATCTATTTTAATTTTCACTTCATTAGTATGCTTGCATCTTGATTGTATTAAGATGCTCTTTGTATGTATCTCTTTAACAGATGGAAACCTGCCGTGACGATGCAATATCTCTATCTAGCGACGACAGTTTTCGCTTTTCCTTTGATGGTTTTCATTTCCAGTCATCAGATGAAGATCCCACCGAAAGAATTGAGTTTAGAGGTATCAAAAGGACATCAAAATTGCAGGTTTACCCTAAAAATACAATCCACCGGCTATGTTCATCACCCTCGGGCATTCGTAATTTTTTGACCGCCTCTAACTTTAACCTCAGACAATTATTAATCTGTACCTTCTCTAGTACAACTACGCCCTCAGCCGCTCGTTAAAACAAAACGCCTCTAGATGGAACCTGAGACGATAACAATTATTGCCTATATCCCTAGATCACTCAACCGCAGCCGGTCAGAAATATTAAACGTCTCTAGGGGTCTAATGAGGCGGACCATTATGCCGCATGCCTCAAAAACTCACGCCGTATATGTTTCCGAGGTACCGTGCGCATGTTGTTAATGCAAGTATAAAGTGGAGATCGTGCTACCCCCACCCACACGAGTCCACACTTACATGTGTCCCCTCGAGAACTACGAACGGTCTCGCATATATAAACCCGCTCGGCCTTTTTCTTTCACAAGCTCGTGTCATTTTCCTCCAATCTGTCTAGTCACAAAACCCCAATATGCACCTTCCACGCACGCTGAAGCTCCTTCGCTTGCACCACCGCCCTCCTCTTTGCCGTGACATGAAGCGTACGCGTGGAGACGAGTCGGAGGTGAATCCAGTTGGAGGCGCAATAGCACATGGCTCGGTCATCGCTGAGCAGGCGGAGGTGGCTCCGGGCACGCATGTCGCTCTTCGCCGAGCATGCGAGGCTTCGGGCTCCATGCAGCCAGCAGTCTCCATCGTCGTCGAGCAGCAGGTGGCCAACAACGCCGTGGTACCAGCGGCATATCTGGGGGAGGGGCAGGCGGAGGCAACCGGCGGGTTCTCTACATCAATGACCCCATCCTCCACCAAGAACTCCTCGACACAATCACGGAGAACGACGAGTTCGAGGAGGAGGTCTCCGATGAGGAGTCTGAGGTACTACTTTGCTAGCTTCTCTAGTTGTAGCTGCAGATTTTACTATTCATACGTAGGATTTGATCGATCATCTATAGATTATTTTGCTCTTGATGTAGAGAATATATATGATTTGAACTGTCGATTGTTTTGAAGATTTGATTAGATCTGCTCATCTTCTATCTAGTAAATTTGTATTTACTTGGATTTTGTTGTTGTTCATACATGGCCTGTGCTGTAAATTTAATCAATCTGTAACATTTGGTTTTAGGAGTTTTAGGAATTGTTAGATGAGTGTTGATTTCGGTACACAACAATCGTATAACATTACATTTCTATTACTTAATGAGGCCAATGATTCAATTTTGCACCAAAAGAGTGCAAGGGGAAGACACATATATATGATATCAGATTTTTTTAGGAATGGTGTTAGTGAACCTGATGCAATGTACAACAATATAAGTTGTGCAATTAGTACTTTGGTTCGCTAACACCATCTCTAAAAAACTTATGGAGCCCAGATTTATTCTACACATATGAACTATCATCTTTAAACTGTTTCTGCATTCATTATTAGACCTATGATTGAAATTTTCCCCAAAAGTTTGAAGGGGTAGGTGACACACATTTTGTTGGTGTCGGTTTTTTTAGGGACGGGTGAGTGAACCTGAGGAAATGTACAAAAATACAATATAGGCTGGTACTTTGGTTCACTGACACCGTCTATGAAGAAACTTATATATGAGGCCCTCGGATTTATTTTACATTCATAAGAACTATGATCTTTAAATTGTTATTGCATACATTCATAGTGTATAAGAATTATATTTTAGTTTCTCACTGAGGCCGATGATTGAAATTTGCCCCAAAATATTGCAGGGGTGGTGACACACTTAATTGGTGTCCGTTTTTTAGGGACGGGTAAGTGAACTTGAGACAATATACACAAATAATATAGGTTGTGTTGTTGGTACTTTAGTTCACTTACTCTGTCTCTGAAAAAACTTATGAGGCCCCCCGGATTTATTCTACAGCAAGTCGCATGAACACTAGTCGTCATGCCTTTCAGTGTAAAGATCCAAGGTTTGTACTACGCAAATTATTTTCTTCAATTTATGAACCTCATTTAGTATTAGGGGACTCAATTTCACTCTAGAAAACATGTATAAACACCTTTTTTGCCTTTAAATAATGAATAATTCTCAAATTTTAGGATAATCAAAATCTGGAGTTCCGAATATATCCGAAGTTCCGAATATTAGCTTTTTTCAAATTACTAGTCGTCTTAGCCAAGGAAGTTCTTGGCGACAAATTATGGAATATTCGGAGAATGGATATTCTTAGAGACATTTTCCACTTCCAGCCGTCTGAGGCTAGTGCTTGGCGGCAAATATCTGAAAATATTTGCACAAACATTTTAGACTTGTGCCACTTTTGTTCTTCTCCGCCCGCCTAAACCACTGTCCACCGCCATCGGTCCCCTGCATATCCACCACTGCCTCCTCCGGTCCCCTACCTCTCCACCACCGCCGCCTCCGATCCTGTAGTGCGGACGCTCTCCCTCGCCTTCGAGGACCCCTTTCGTCGTCCACGTAGGTATGTGTGAAAACCAAACCCCAAAAACTCTAAATCAGCAGCTTCGGTTGAGGAATTTTGCCATTGAATTTTCCATTTTGCTTATCGAATTTAAGGTTCAGGGTTAACGATATGCAAAGACCCGACGGCGCAGTCGGGAGAGCCTCCCCAAGCTGGCATGCATCTGTCCCAACTCTTTTCCCCTTGTATAAATCTCAAAATCTGTAATTGTCACTTCTATCAATAAAGATTTAGTTGTCACTTCATTGGTCTCTCTGTATCTATTTTAATTATCACTTCATTGGTCTCTCTGTATCTATTTTAATTTTCACTTTATTAGTATGCTTGCATCTTGATTGTATTAAGATGCTCTTTGTATGTATCTCTTTAACAGATGGAAACCTGTAGCGACGATGCAATATCTCTATCTAGCGACGATAGTTTTCGCTTTTCCTTTGATGGTTTTGATTTCTAGTCATCACATGAAGATCCCACCGAAAGGATTGAGTTTAGAGGTTTCAAAAGGACATCAAAATTGCAGTCATCTGTTTTGTATGCGTTTAGACGGTAGACATTAATTTGTTGTTGCATCAGGGCCTCAACACAAGGGGGACACTGATTTTGATAAACAGAGCCTTTTTGGAAACGATATGTATCAGACAGAAGTTCATATAGACTTCCTATTAGACGGGTGTGAACCCAAATTTCCACCAGAAATTAAGTACTACATATACATGCTGCCCTATTCATCTGTCATAAGAAAAGTACAATCTGGTAATATGATATATTCTTGATAATGTTATCAACAACAAGCTACCCTATGATATTTAAATACTTATAGTAATCACAAGCATGCTAATTCTTTAATTTTTTGTACTTGCATGGATATTTGGAGCTGAGTTTATAAGAAAATACCTAAAGAATCTCCTTAATGAACCTATTGATGTCCATGTTTGGCAAATAAAGAGAAAAAAAACCAAAGATGGTTAGGATGAATATAGGAGCTGGGTCAAATACAATCTTGACGACTGGATGGGGGAGAAGGTTGTGAGAAACTTCAACCTAAAGCAGGATAACATTGTCCTTTTTTGCTTTGATAAAGATAATGGAGGAGTGCATATTCTGATTTAGCAACTTCCATGGGGTGACCCATTATAAATACAATGATGGTTTCTTAGAGAATACTAATTATGCTAGCTCATTGATTTTGTGATGCACTCTATATGTACTGCCATAATATGCAATGGCTAAATTTGTATGGATTATTTCCCCAACTATATATATCTGGCTAATGTTTACCGCGATCGAGCTACTATATATATATATATTCTTGAGTTAATCTGTCTATCTGGTTGTTGAATCATGATTACGTGTCATGTCAGCTATGATCGAGTTTGAATTAGCATGCTACACTAAAGACGGTTAATTTAAAAATACGCTCCGAGACACACTAGTTCTAGAGACGGTCTTTGTTAGAATCCGACTCATGTCGCCTCACTATTGAAGACGGTCCCTAGTACAGGCCGTCTGAGGTTGAGGAGTTCTTGCAAGTGGTCAGAAATATTGGACGTCTCCAGCTCGTATATTTTAGAGGCGTTTTTCTTTTTCCACCGTCTGAGGTCACGTATCTTAGAGCCGCAAAGAAAAACCATCTTAGGTGGTGTGCTATTGAAGCTATACGCTTGAGCCGGAACAAGAAACTGTCTGGAGCCTATGGTAAATTGACGTCTCTAATTAGCGAGTTTGTGCTAGTGATGGTTTGGTTTTTGTGCACAAAGATGTTATTGTATTAGGACTTAATTGATCTTCTAGAAAATGTAGTACCTCTTTTCCCAATGATATGATCGATAGTGACGTTAGGAGATTTTGAAGCTAGAAGCCTTGAGGAGGAAGAAGAAGAAGATTAGAGAGAGGTAGGAGGAGAATTCTTATTTCCTCTATTCTTTGGTGAATTTTTATTTCCTCTATATTCTTCGGATTATCTGTTTCGGAGTTACACCTTGGCTCGTATAGGCCAAGCCCCAAGCCACACACACTGCACCTAATGTGTTTCTCATGAGATAGCTTAACTCAACACACACCACATTGCCGCTATTATTGTCTTCCTCTCTCGGCAACGCCTCCTAAGTATTGAGGATATTCTACATAGGTATAACTATGGCATGCTCTTAATCCGGCAAGGCCGAGCGGACCATTGTCTATGGATAGGCGCATGGCTTACCGGGCGGCCTAGTTGTTGATGACAAGATGGAGGCCTGGCGGGATCATGGAAGGCTAGCCGGAGTCCGCCTTGTTGAAGGAGTCTTGCGCCTTGGAGTAAAAGACACGAAAGATAGTCATATTAGTCTAGGACGCTGTAATTTTACTACCTTAGGTATTTCCATGTAACTCTTGGTCTGCCCCTATATAGGTCGGTATGAGGGAGACCTTAGGGAACGACTTACACACATCAGTGTAACCATGCACTTGGTTCCATTATAGTGATTCATAGCAGGCGTAGGATCCGACCACCATCGTCGGATATGAACCTGGGTAACTTTTGCACCACTGATCTAGATGTTCACCGCCTTTCTCCCCCACCTCTCTAAACTCTCTGTGAGGAGCCCTCTTCCCCTCATGGCATACTCATCAACAATATCACGATAGTTGGCACCCACCATGGGGCTAGGGGCATTTGGAGCACGGATCCGGGCGGGATCTGCCTTCATAGGTATCGGCGACACCTTCATCATCGATCGTACCCTCTATGCCGACAACATACCAACTTGCCTGATGACAAGCTCTAGATTCCGGCTAGGGAGGATGTTGCCCATTGCACCATTGTTCCAATTCGTGCCATCCACATCTTCTTCGACGAAGTCGGTATGATATCTAACTCCCAGGAAGTGAGCATCACGTCGAGGCCCACACCACATTGAACGCCTTTGGGATGGTGGCGATTGTGGAAGGTCGATCTAAGAAGGATCTCTCTGTTGAGTTTTTCGACTGAGATCTCTTGGAAACAAGGCCCACCCAAACTGTCCTAGGGCAGTAGATAATGGTGAAAGACCAATGCAGATCTGGCTAGGTTTTCCAGGTGTTAGAGAGGCAAAGGTCCCACTTTGTTGGCTATGTTGGGTCGGGATCAGGATCGGGAGCTGGATCTGCCCCCATCTACCCCTCCTCCATCTATATAAACCCATGGGGTGCTTCCCCAAAAGACATAAAAAATTCTCTCCTCTGAGTGCCGGAACTCTCTCCACCATAAACATACACTCGAAGGTTGTGAGACTACCACTGTTGGCGCGACGCTGACGGATCGAGAAGCCGTACTCTTGCAACCTATGGAGGGACCGTCTATTTGATCCTAGCATCGTGTGAAGCTATGGGGATTGATGAGATCTTCATAAACATCATCATCAACGTATCTCTCTTCCGCATCAGCGTTGGTGAGTTTCTAGATCCAATCTTGTTAGCATCTCATAGTTTTATCTTGGATGCTCATGTATGGTGTTTTTTTTATTTTTCTTGCACGGATCCTAACAACAGAGACTTCGGTGGCGTCAGGGCAGAGACTCCGGTGCAGCCAGACTCGGAGCGGAGACTCCAGTCTAGCGAAAAGTCTTTGGCCAATCTCCGGTATGGTCCTAGTGAGTTGCACCACATGAGTTACTGAGTCGAAGCAGAGACTGGAGATTTGGGGACTAGAACTCTAGTCTTGGAGGGTGAGATATTCCAGTGTAGATGTTGCAGTTTCTTCTTCCTCCTATTCCAAGCTTCAACCTTGTCGGGTTTGAGTCCCCGTGTGCATGTGGCTTCCTACGGGGGATCCCGTACTCCTCGTCATCACCTAACATATACATGTGACGAGGTATGAAACAGTATACTATTTAATAGGGGGATTGGATTCACATAGAGGGTCGAATTCACCTTTGAGATCCATGACGACATGATATATGTTGGGCAAGGTGCTTGATATTATATGTCCGTGTTTATAAGTCTTGCACATATACTACAATTTTTTTCAAATATTAAAGTAAGTGTGAAACATAATTACTTTGCATGTTATTTCCGTGACTGTATACTTTGTTTATCAACAATGGAATTGTTCTGAGGACTATAAGAGTTTTCATGAGCTAGATATTTAGCTTTCCTGGTTTATTTGCAAGACTATCTGCACCATTGATTAATGGTGACGTTGTTAGTAGATCTCTCCACATGATAGAAATCATATTTTAAAATTGTTTTTAAGGGAACCATTAGGGCAAATGTGTTGGCTATGCTTAAAGTGGAGCCAGCTACGATAAGACCTCGTCAGCAAATATGAGCGGTACGCCACGGACACTCTCCCTCCCCTCCTCCTTCTCGTGCTACAGTACCTGAGCAGCCTCCTCAAGAATCTGGGCCGCTCCCTGGTCCTCTCCGCCGGATTAGCCGGCCGGAGCTGGACATGGAGACGTGCCCGAGTAGTTAGGACCTGTAGATGTAGTGGCCGTGTGCCGGTAGTGGGCTTCTTGCCCGGTAGGGGATGCGGAGCTCGGGATCTTGTGCGCCAGATCCAGGGCATGCTAGGGCTCCTTGTTGCTGTTGCTCTGCTCCTATGGCTGGAGCAGGGAGGTGGGGGAAGGAGCACCGTATCCATCAATAAAGGCGTTGGTTGTGGGCTCTCTGAGATGCTGCAGGGCCATGTGGTGGAGCTTCTTCTGGACGGCCGTGGCGGCGAGGGGAAGAAGCGAAGCGGCGTGGCGAGCAGTGAGGCGGAACTTGTCCTGGCCGGCCGTGGCGGCGAGGGGGGCAAGGGATGCGGTAGCTGGACCTGTTCTTCTCTGGAGTGCTCACTCAGGTCTGGGCCGCAGCCTGTTTCCTCTGTTCTTCTCTCTTCTGGGTGTCATGGTGATGGCCAGAGGCGAGAGACGGTGGGATCCGGTTGTGGTGGAGAACATGGTGAAGTTTCGATGGCGGAGGTTCCCAAGCGCCGGCGAGATGCGCCGCCGCTATCAATGACCAAGGGGGTCACTCCGCGCCCCAGAGTTTTGTGCTATGAGGATGTTTCTTCCTCCTTCAGGGAGGATCTTGGGCACCTGCAAGGCGTTCATCGCCGAATCCACCCCAAGTGGTTCGTCCCCGGCGGTGGGTTCGACGGCTGTTGCAGCGATGCTGTTCGGCGTCGGTGGAGAAGGCCTCGATCGCGTTTCCCCTTTTTCTTTGAGGGCCTTTTTGTAAAATGTGAGGAGAGTTGGTATTACTTTCTATTCTTGATGTCCTCTGTGTAATTGTACCCCACCGCTTGGAATGAAACTTCTGGGTCCTTTCGGACCCTTCTCCGTTCAAAAAAAAAAGCAAATATGAGCGGTGCCTCACTAGGCTAGATACAATCTTAGCGATCCAGCGAGACTCACGATGTTTTAGCTATCGACATGATTCTTTGACATAACAAGAACAAGAGATTGGGGAAGAGAATCGATGAACTCCGGATGCTCTTCCAGTAATCTTGCTCAGGCTCAGCTCGCGATACATGTTATATGTTGATCCAAATTCTATAAATTATAGGCCAACTTCTGACGAGTGGAGACGAGTCCCGTCGCCGGAGGCTTCGGCCGAGTGGAACGAGTCAGAAGTTGGCCCACTCCATGCCCAACAGGGATGCTTGTGGGGGGTGCCGGGGGCGAGGGGGGGAGAGGGGAGGACAGCCCCCCGCGGTACGGTACGGTACGGATCCTCGAAGACCTAGGTTTCCACCGATATATAAACCTCTTATAAGCCGCCGGTTGGGATGAGTTGTATCTGTAAAATTGCCGTTTGTAAACACTTTCGATATAGTAAAGTTTCGCTGGCTGACACCCGTGGTTTTTTTCTCTCTTTGTTGAAGAGGTTTTTTCACGTTAAATATATGTCCTCTTGCTGTGATTTCATTTTTATTTTTTATTATTTACTTGTCGCAATTATAACAGTACATGCCTTCGTATGCTTCAGTAATTAACTGGCCATTCACAAATTGAGCATGGATGCCCTATAGTTTCAGTTTAATCCTGAAGCTCCTGACAACCATATAGGAGTACTTGCGAGGAAGTCCCTGCCCAATCTTTCACGGCTCAAATGTCGGCACTTGAGCAGACGGACCCCAGATTGCCTTGTAAAACGCGCGTCGGGCGATACTCCGGTAAGGATCCTCATTTCTCTTGCTCTTGAGGTAAGACACCGCGCTCTCCACCTCCGACTTGATCTGCAAATATACTTTGTTTGCGCTCTTCCTATCCGTCAAGACACTGTCCATTCCATTCATCTCCATTGGCTTGCCGAATAGGAAGTACATCCGACCCGGTACTTTAGGGAGAACAGCAGGCAGATGCAAGACCTGATTCCCATCCTCTCCTTTCATGGTGTCCCTGAAACCATGCGTGAAAACAAGGTTTTTGTTCATTAGACAATGGAGTCGAGTAAGCGAATGTTCTGACGAAAAATACTTGGTGAAAAACCTAGAAATCTGACCTTATTCCTGTAAAATCTTCATTGAATGATTGTATCCAGTCTCTGAGATAGGGAATGTTCTTATCATCATTGTAGTCCAGAATTATCTGCAGAAGGAACAAAAAGGTAGTGTACCATTGTGTATACTGATAATTAAGATGTGTAGAATATAACTTTTAATTCAAGATGTAAACCATGTCGCTTCGGTGAAGAAAGGCACGGGAAGCTACCTCGAGAAAGTCATCTTCTCCGACGCAACCAAATGGTATGACCGTAGCTCCAAACCGTGCTGCCATTCTTACAAATTCTGCTTGATCTGGCCAAAACAATCTGTACGCCTCACCCTGCCAAGTGCAACAGAATAAGCATATCAGGAAGGCTGTCGTTCGAACATGAACGTGTGCACAACAAAAATGTTCAGTTCAAGCACACACCTTCCTGTGTAGAGCTTCCCGCACACCGCCTGGATACATGGAGAACAAATTCGTTTCTCTCGAAACACTTGTACATATTAATCGGACTGACCGGAGCTGCGCCATACATAGAGAATGGATCAAACAGAGACAACTCTTGGCGCAACGTCTCATAATTTCCAGCAAAAAATACAGGATGGGCAGCTGCTCGGATAATTGTTTTTTTCTCTCTCAGGAAACCTTCAACCAGTGAAGACAACTCCATCGCCAGGAGTTGGTGATAGCCCACAAATAGGACAGGACCTTTATCGGGAACACCGGCGAGGCCACGGACAATTTTTCCATTTTTCATAGTAGAGAGCATGACTGGGCTCAGTAACTGATGAAATAGTCTGCACAAGTTTGAGCTTCCCACTGGTGAATTATGTAATCTCTATAGAATAGTTGTGAAAGATGAAGGGTTTTAGAGAGTGATTCGTACTTGAAATCTTCACCAAATGTTCTGTTGAATTCACTTATAGTAGGTGGTAGAAAATCCTTCACAGAGTCCCGTTGTCTACCACGACGGTACATGTTGGCTCCTTTTATGACAGTTAGCAGGTTGAAGCCATCCTCCTGTCCAAGTGGTATGATGATTTCATAACTACACAATGTCAAAGGTGAAACAGGTCTACATTGTTCGGCCTATGCATTTTTTCATGATCTTATTTGTCATTTTCATTAAGTAAGAAGAAGAGAGTTGCAGAATTAACTAGAGTAATACTATACGAAAACTGAAACAACCCGCTGGTCTAGCACCCAAGCGATACATCATGCATCGATTAAAAAAAAGCGATACATCATGCACACCGTTGAGAAAAAAACACAGTTGATGTTGCATGTTGGCGTCATTGTCGTCACTTCTACCTGTGCAAGCGACCATGACTTCACCATGGCGCGGCGATGGTGCATCTCCGACTTTTAGAGGGAGATATACAAGGAGAAATAAGCAAGGTTGGTGCATCACCGAATGGACTACTTGTCGCCAACTACTATCATCACCACCTGGGCTCCACCCCCATAAGTAGCTCCAGCTTCACAACAAGAAACCAATAAGGAGGCTCTCCATTTGGGCCCGTTCGCTCTCTCCGCTCCCGCGAGCGGAGGGGCGAACCCTAGATTCTCTCCGCCCCCCCCTCCCCACACCTCCCCTCCCCCTTGCCGCCGCCGGAGGGCGTCCCCGGGCGAAGCCCTAGGGGCGTCGGTGGCGGCGGGGCCTCTCCTCTCTCTCGTTCGTCGGTGGCGGCGCGGGTGGCTGCAGGCAGCGGGGGCGTGGCGGCGTGGCCTTCCTCGGGCGGTGTAGCGGCTCGACGGGTATGGCGTGTGGGCGACTGCCGATTCCTGGCGGTGGTGGCGGCTTGTGGCGCGAGCTCCTGCTCGACTGGCGGTTGGCGGCGCGCTGAGAGTCCTGGCGTGTGGCGCTCCTGGCCACGGCCTCGGCGGTGGCCTGCAGCCCCGAGTCGGCTCCTGGAGGCGATGGGATGCTCGGCTGTTGGACTGCCCTAATCGGATGCAGAGTCCCCGGCCCCTGGAGCTCTTTCCCCTCCCCAGATCCCATGGCGTTGGCAGCCTGGGGGCCTCCGGCCGTCGATCTGGAAATTGGACCCGTCTTCGTCGGCTCTCTGGTATCCGTGGACCTCGTGGCGGTGACTCTCGGCGCCGTCCTCAACTCTCATTTGGGCGCGGCTTGGTTCCCGGGGTGGCGGCCCCGGTCGATGGTGAGCCTTGTGGTTGGCGGGCGTGCCAGGGCTCTGGTGCTGGTCGGTCGCCATGGTCGTAGGGACGACATTGTGTCGGCGAGTTGCGTGGCGTGGTTTTGTGCTCCGGGTGATCGGGCGGTAGCTGCGCCTCTACGTCGTGATCTTCTTGAATATGTCGTCTTGGAGTTCTAGTAGTTGGTGATTCTGCCAAGGGGAAACCCTTGCCCCTCTAGGCCACGGCAGCGATGTCCGAGGACGCCGTCCCCTTCCTGAAGGCGCTGTGTGGCTAATCTCCTTTCATCTGCTTTCTCCGGGTGAAAACCCAAGACCCTTGGATCGGGCGGTGGCGGCATTCCGATGTCGTGCTCTTCTTGAAGACACCGTATGGGAGCGCACGGCGCATGGCTCTCTGAAGGTCCTGTGGCGGTGGTGTGTTCCTGTTTGGCGTCCTTTGGCAAGGCTTGCCCCCCTTTCCCTTCCCATGTGGTGCTCCCTTGGGGCTGCTGTTCGGTCTGTGGATATCGGAGGTTGGTTCCCGGGGGTGGTCGGCTTCCGGTGGCATTTCTACGACGGAGGAGTTCTGTCGACAGCGTGCATGTTCGTTTGCTCACTCTTGTGGGAGCTCCGGCCCGACACTATTGTTGTCCAGCTCTGCTCCGAGTCCTCGTAGTCTTAGTAATGACCGAGCTTGTTGTTTGCGTTGCCGGTGGTAGCTTCTTTGGTAGTGTGCTTGGGTGTGTGGTCTGTGTTGTAAGCTGAGTCCAGCACTGTGTATCCTTTCACCGTTGTTGGCTTTGTTAATTCAAAGCCGGGCACAGAGTGCCTGTTTTCTAAAAAAACAAGAAACCAATAATATACGAAAAACACCCTAAAGATATGGCTATGGGTATGACAACTTGACACGAACCCCACATTGTTGATCACAGTCCCCTTTCCACACAAGCCCCAACACAGACCACCTTCGTCTTGCACTGTTCCATCTGGTCTCGATGCACAACTACACAAACAATGTCTCCGAGGAGAGAAATGATGCAAAGGGATATGGAAGGCTCACAGTCTTCACTTCGGCTCTCGAGTCGCTCTCACTCGAGGGTGATCAAAACCCTAGTAGCTTTTCTATCAAGGTATTGACCTCTGATGTAGTTATTATATGATGATGATGTTGTATGATGATGTTCCATGACGAGTTTTAGATTGAAGCCTATTTATTTTGTTTCAGAGATGTACACCACTGGCGTAATTACTATGATCGGGTAGCATGGATGGCCGTTAGAGAAATGAAAGTAGTAAACAAGGTGAACATGAAGTATGTTAATTAAGTAGTTTAGTTTGTTATTCTTCTAACAACATTTTGCGGATCCAAACTTCTTCATTCTTTCCAAGTCTACTTCTTGCATATAAAAACACAACTCTTGCCAAAACAAGGATTAAAGTAGTAAGTACATCTCCTCTGAGTTGTGATCAGTTAGCAGAAGCATTCAATTTTTGTTCTCTAGGGGGATCCCTCGAACTTGGTCCGAATTTGTCCCATGTGGGGGGGGGGGGGGGGGGGGGCCCATGCGCCCATCCTTTGTCCACCCGTGAACCCAACAGCAGCCACAAATGTTGTCCCATAGTCGGGTTTTCCCTTTTTTTATCATTTTTCAACACTTCCGCAAATAAGTGCTAATAAACATCACAAATAATTCAATACGTTAATTAAATACACATCACAAATGGTTCGAATTAACCCGACATCCGGGCAAAGTACCAAAACGACACCAGGTCGAAAATGACAACAACAATACGGGCCATGATCGCTCGCTTCTTCTTTTCATACCAAGCCCTCATCGTGTCATCATAGAGGCTAAGATTGGCGGTCATCACACGGTTCTCCTCCATAAAAACTCCAAGATCAACTTCTTTCACCCTTATAGTTGCCTCAAACTTGGCACGATGACCATATTTGTATCAATTCAAAGCTTCTCGGCCACCATCTTCCCATCTTGGCAGTGCTTCTCCGCATCTTAACGAAGCCTCTCAGTGGTCACGACGGCATCTTAATGGTACTTATCTTGAAGAGTATCCATGAATCTCTTGGATCGCTCATCTTTTTAAGTTCTTGAAGCTCTCCTATTTTTCCACATGAACTCTCTTTGGCAAAGATCATTTCTTTCAATGATTCTTGTAACACGATAGTGGACGCCTGTCGCTTTAAGTCTTACTTGGAAAGCTTCTTTCCCCTAGGCCGATCCGAGTGCATTCCCAAACCTCCACTTTTTTCATTTGCTTCATCTAGATAAATGGTGGCTCCTTCGTTGCTTCTCTTCTTTCCATGAGTGGCGGCATTTTTGTTTGGAGTTTGAGAGATGCAAAAGGGTCAATCCATTTTGGAACTTGATGAAGCTTGAGACAACAATGGATTAATTTGAAGCCCCCTCCTTCATTTTGGACCTTGAATGCCCCCAATGCTGGTGGAACTTGTACGACAATGCCAGCTCCACTCATGAGACGGTTCTTGATACCATCATAGGCTCTGGTGAAGTTGCTACATCCTTGTTTGATTTGTTACCACTTATGGGTTAATGAATTCTTATTGCTTCCACTTGTAATCTTGTAGGGAGGGTAGTGTTTGTACTCATGGAAATATCATTGCTCTGCTTCCAAAATGATCCTCCGTTTAGCTATGCACCTTGAATTGGGTCTTGCCTAATTGTTAACCATGCATCACAGAAAATATTGTCTTCATACTCCATGTATGATCCGGTCCTCTCGGTGCGTTGTCTTGTTTGCGAATGTTTTTTGGTAGCTCAACATCAAACAAACTCTCTTCATCATCATCCAACTCTTCCTCTTGTGCATCATGCCTAGCATACACATTGTCTTGCCCACCATGGCCTCCATCAATCCCTCCATTGTTGATCATGTCATGCATAACATCCTCATCATAATATTCATATATGTGACCAATTATGCAACACATTGTGTCATCGAGTGCCAAATTAATCCAAATAAACCAAAAAAATCAAGGACAAAAAATGCACCTCCATGGACAACGACATTCCATCGAACACATGTCCGGCATGCGACAACATCAGCACACCAAACATGTTCCTGACATCGGGCATGCTGTGCATGAAGGGAACCCTAAGCAACATCAGTGAGTAAGCTGGGGCATATGCCACGTTGAGATCAAGTTGTGGTGGTGCACATGCAAAGTGAAACGAGTCGCTGACCGTCGGGGAGTCACTGCGGGGGAGAAGTGGCTCATGCTAGGTAGTGGTCCGTTCCCGGGAAGAAACTCGTAGGGCAGGGGCTGGTATACCAGTGGGGACAAGATCTGGGGAGGCTGGAGGACGCCGAAATAATGACTCACAACACTTGTCGAGGCATGCTACATTGTCATGCCTGTGAAAAATATTGAATCCCTAATATTTTGATGTTATATTGATCTGACCCTTTAGGGGGTTTATATAGAGTTACACGGTGTAGGAAGAGACTTGGAGTACAAGTTGTAGAGTCCTAGTCTATCCCTAGCCTATACGTATACGTACTCTAACATCCCCCCTCAGTCGGAGCGGGAGTGAAGCGGACGCTTGCGACTGGATTTGAAGTCTTGCGCTTTCGTCGTCTTCTTCTCCTTGTCATCATCACCTGCGTGGACATGATCATGGCTGGCACCTAGGGGTTCTAGTGCTTCTCTTCCCTCCCGCAGTCACATCGGGAGTGGCGTGGACGCAAGTGACGACGCAGACGCTGTTGACTGGAGTTCTTGAGTTGCTGTAGACGTTGTTCTTAATGTCGATATCGAGATAGCCGATCGTGATGTAGGTATGGTCGATGTCATAGTCGTGGTGGTGGTGTGGCCGTCATTGCCGGAGGCGCAAAAAAAATTGCGCGATTTTTTTGTTGTTGTTGACGAAGTTGCAGTTGTGGATGTTTTGCACCTTGTAGACGTACCGTCGAGGGCGTCTCTTGGACGCGGTCATAAGTGAGACCACCAGTTTTGCCAGAACTGGAGAAAGTCACCGAGCACACACGGTTTTGCCAGAACCATATGAGCGGTCGTAGGGGCATCACCAATTGTGATGCCGGTTTGTTGTTGCAGTCGCCGTGGACGCGCGATGCCGCTGCCGCGTTTTGCGCTTGTACCGCCGAGGACGCTAGAATATGTCCATCGTGTGGACGGGTATAGCGGCGGCGATTTGTCAACGAAGATATTGATGAATACCACGTTGATGTAGACCTTGGCGTTGATGTGCCGGCGATGATGGAGTAGGCGTGTCGGCGATGATCATCGCTCGAAGGCGTCCCTTATGGCGGCGATGATGTCGAAGCCTTGATGTCGGAGAAGTCGGCGTAGTAGTATTCCACACCGGCCTGGCGTGTGGATGATGTCGATGTCGCTTCTCCGTGGATGCGTTCGACGAAGATCTTGGCTTGTAGCCTGGCGTAGTCGTACAACTTGACGTAGATATTCGGGTCGATATAGTCCGACTTGATGCAGTGCAGATTTTGGTGTCGATGTAGTCGTGTCTCGAAAAAGTGTAGATCTTGATGTCGGTGTAGTCGCGTGTCAAAGCAGTGCAGATCTTGGTATCGGTGTTGATGTAGCTGGCGTACGAGAGTCGAAGCAGATCGCGCAGTCCTTGCAATAGACCTTGCAAACAAAGCAGTGTAGACATGGATCTTAGAGTCTCCTGTGCATCCACATGCAAACGTGGAGCTCCTTGCATAGGCAGTTGAGCTGCATGCGTATGGGCTCCTGTGTCATGGGCATCTGCTGCTTTGGTGTCCGCACGACCGGGAACGTCGGCCACCTGGATACGGCAACACATCGTATCGAGACAGCACCGTCTTGAGATGATTTTGTTCTTCGCCGGATGATCCGAGTAGTGGATATAGGGATTTATTGATATAATTGGATCTAATCTATAGAAATAGGGAATTTTTAATTGGATCTAATCTATGAAATTGGGAATCTCGAAAATTTGGATCTAATCTAATCTAAGGAACCGATTCGATCTTTGATCGAGACCGGGTGCCGCACCCTCGAGGAGAGTAGATCTCCCCGGGGGCGGCGAGCGATGCGGAGGTGGTGAAAGGTCTAGGATCGGCGCCGTGAGGCTAACCAATTATAGAATCCCTAATATTTCGATGTTATATTGATCTGACCCTTTAGGGGGTTTATATAGAGTTACACGTCCTATGAGAAGACTTGGAGTACAAGTTGTAGAGTCCTAATCTATCTCTAGCCTATACATATACGTACTCTAACAATGCCATCATGCATAGCCTGGAGGCTTAGCATGAGCAATGCTTGGTGTGCGGCAAGATGCTTGTTCGCTTCGGCAATGGCGGGTAACTAGGCGTTTGCCTCGACATCGGCAGCCTCGACAACGGTGGCAGAGTGGCCACTCTTCTCCGTCTCATCCTTCACCCTTAGGCAACGGCCCTGCCTTTTCTTGCTCTAGGGTTTTGGTGACTTATTTGTCTTCACTTCTACCGTGGAACCGACGATGGTGGAGGCCCAACAGAATGCATGGAGGCTAGGGTAGCAACAATAATGTGCTAGAAGGAATGATAGAGAGAGGGAGGGGCTCGGAGTGCTCGCAAAGTGGGCCAATCATGGACACATGAGGGCAGGTGATAGTTTCCACTTTCGCCCAAGTTTTGGGCCAAATGGGTTATCCGCATAGAGAGAACATGATTTAGGGGTCGCCGCTAGGTCCAGTTTTAGACTGGTCGTGTCTAAAAGAGCAGAAACGAACCGATGGGGAAGGTTTGGGGCAGCCCAATGAATATACTCTAAATGTGAGTGCCACTGCTACGATATGCTCTCCTACTGAAATATGTGAGCGGATCCGATGTGTACCACTAATGGCACCCAAATAATAGTGGTTTTGCATCTGCCTAGCTTAAAAAGGAAACTACAGTCAACCAAACAAGGTGAATCTTATATTACGAGTGATGCAATGCAGGGGACCAAACAAAGTGGACAACATGGGCTTGAGGCTTCATTTGCCAGGCCATCCTCGCTCAGCTAGGCTGCGAGAAGATCCAAGGTGATGTAAACTATAAATCACGCCCAAGGATTTCGCATGGATCCAACTCACAAACACCAGCCCCATGCATTATCTTGACAACCTGCAACTCTGCAAGTCCCGTGGGCCATAACAACTTTTTATCCATCCCACCTGTACCATTTAACGCTAGATCTGGACCTACTGCCACCTGAGGCCACCACCCAAGTCATGTAGTAGCTATGACGTCACATGACCAGCCACCACTGCCTAAAATAGATGGTCGCACCGCGTGGCATGACACGAGACCCTCTCTGCAAGAACATGATGTAGTCGACCAGGCACCACCTCATCGCCCACCCACCATTATCCCAAGGCCTGTCGTAGCACCGCGGTGACCGGCCATTCCAAGGCAATCCCGCCACACTAGGCAAGCACCCATCCACATAATGAGTTGGGGGTTCACAACACCTTCGTGGGTGCAACTTGGAGGAGGCGGCTTGGCTTTTTGCTTGAGCCGCTCCCTCCAAGCAACATGGGTGTTTTTGCTCTTCTATACTCTATGCTCGGCATAAGTACTTAATATTAAGTGAGGAAGTAAGAAATGTAGTAGCCTTCTTAAATAATTTATCAGACGAATAGTGAGCATGAGTGTGTACCATGAGTAGTCTATCACCCCGGTTCCTGAAGTATCTGCCTTAAACAGTCTGTCTGCTTCTCCACTTGGCGGCAGATTCTCATTGCCACTAAATCCAAATACATTTGCATATTGAGATAAAATTTGTAAGGATTATGACTCAACTGATATGCCAAATGTGTCAAATTGTTGCATAGAAACCTGGCAAGAAGTAGCACTTCTGCTTGTACCGCGTTAAGTTGAGAATTGGCATAGGCTGCACCTGACTTGAGAAGCTTAAGTTTCCACACAAGAGTATCCATCTGTACGATAGCTCCCAGCTCCTGAGAATAAGAAGAAACATGACAATATTATGATCTGCCTGTCCTATACGGACATTACATTGTCATAGTTGAAGACCATCTAGGTGTTCTTGATTGAAAAATGCTGCTAAAAGCTAAAATAATGTTTCTGTAAATAAGTAAAATATGTTGAATTTCCAAAATAAATAAATATTATATGTACGAAACTTAAAGATAAAAAATTCTAAAAGAAAGTGATAGCTTACTGAAACTAAAGGTAGCATTGAAGTGAGACTGTCTGAAAGCTCTTGCAAAGTCTCTTGGGGGAAATGATTGTTCCGAATGCTAACCATAGCCATATTAATAGGGTTACCTATTTCAGAAAACAAACAACATTTTGAGGAGGCACTAGGTATAGAGGCAACCGCTGTCAGAAACACAATTCAATATCAATAAATTCTAAAAACATTGCATATACATATAGACATTTTATATTCGTACACGAAGTTTTGAGAAAAGATATATTTTATGGCTTGTGTAACAAAGGAAAAACTTGATGCTCTAGTATATAAGAAACATTTTTTGTAGTATTTATTACACGGACCACAAAAAATGTTCTTCTACTCGTGAAACATTGTGTACAAACATAGAATGCTCGAATGTACACACAAATTGTATTTAGAATTTCTTACTCCCTCCACTTCCATATTAGCTGTTGCTGATTTAGTACAACTAATATAGAGCGGAGGGAGTAACACTTTAAAGTGATTTTTTATGCACCCCCCTCATAGTTGAAGTGACTCATATACTAACGAACCAAATGTTCTACTTATAGAAATAGAAACTGGTGTGGTTGTGTATAATTTATGAATTGACTATATTTTCATGTGCTTCAACGATTACAGTATTTCCTGGTTCTCAAAAATACTACACAGGATAAATATAACTAAACTTGAGTTGGTTTATATTGCCTGGTTCTTAGAAAGGGAAGGCATTTACTAACTCTTATAGTATTCATTGCAATATCATTGAGAATAGAAGAATCATTGTGAAGGCAACTGCCGGTGATATTTTTTTACATGTTGGTAGACTAGCGGATAGAAAGACGTTCGAACAGATCGAGTACTCATCTTGATCAGAAATGTGTGATTTAGCTTATCTTATCATTGAAAGGATTGTATTAACCCTTTAACTGAAGAGGTAAGTTGTAATCTCAACCCTTATATGCATTGAAAGCTCTAAGGGGTGCACCAAAGCACACCATATAATTATAATTAAAACAAGACCATCCTAAAATAAACCACTTTCAATGATAATAATATGCTAAAATCGTTATTCTAGAACTGAATATTTATTTTTCTTCAGCCAAAGTACAAAATGTTTGCTATAATTCAACTATGGGAACTTATTTACATATAGGAGAGTAATTGACAAGTTAAGATGAATATACCAATCAAATGTCTGAGAAGGTGAGGATGTATAACTGGAAGGTTGCTTGGCACCGTTTCCAAAATAGGCAATATTGCCTGCAATGAAGCTTTTGCAAATGATGTTGCTGAAAAACAGATCATAATATACTCAAACAATGTAAGAACAATTGGTATTTACATCTAATTGGAGTAGGTAAAATGTATTTCACCTGCCTGGATTTACTAGTGTAAGAACCAAATCTGTTTTTGGATTGCGAGCTGCCACTGAATTTGCCAGACATCCGCCAAAGGAATCTCCAACAATATATATTGGTCTGTTTGGTGACAAAGCATTCTCATATTTGACATATCCTTCCACAATTTGTAATAACCCTATATGCAATAATTAAGTAGATGTCAGGCTTAGTTAGACAGGTGGTTCAAGCTGAAAAATTAAATTTAGAAGTTGGAAGTTTCATTGGATTACAGATACATGAATAAGCATATCCATTCATCTGTTTAGGATTTAATGATGATAAGCATAAAAATGGATATCTTAAATACTCCTAGTATAAAGTTGGAAGTAACAACTATGATCATACAACTTTTCACTGGATTACAGATAGATGAATAAACATATATATTCATCTGTTTAGGATTTAACAATGATAAGCATAAAAATGGATATTCTTAAATAAGGAGAACGGGGAATTGAATCAAACAATCACTACAATCATGTGGGTTGCCACGGTAGTCTTTGTTTAAGATTTGTGAACATTTGGTCTTTGTACAGCAAGTAGAGGTGATCATGTACTTGTGAGGACGTAGACATGCGAAAATAATGCAGATAATATTATAGAAACTACTTCATATCTGATTCTTTGTACCTTCAAATGGTGTACGGTCATTTACTGGTATATGAAAGCAGCAAACTTCAAAAACTCTATAAAAAAAGATAAAGGAATCACTATAAATTTGAACATAGTTTTAGTTCATACAAGCAAGATATGAGTGTGGGTGTGGCATACAAGACACATGATTATCGTGGAGAAATTGCCTTGTGGGTTGCATCTTTGTCAGAGTAAAAAAAAGTAACACGCATAATCTAGTCCAAATTCACATTTGCTGTCACTGGTGGAAAACAGGCCTCTAGTTCCGGGCCGCAACGGGCTCTAGTCCCGGTTTTGGGCCCGGGACTGCGAAAACGGGACTAGAGCCCCCCTCTAGTCCCGGCTCGCAACGGCACGCGACTGATAACAGCCACGTGGCTGTTTTAGCGCCGCGGGGGGCAGTAACCCTCTAGTCCCGGGTTGTAACACCACCCGGGACTAAAAGGTTTCCTGCCGCGGCAGAGAAACACCACATTTCTCTGCCGCGGCAGAGATTGTGTATTTCCTTTTTTTGCCATTTTGTTCCTTTTTTATTTTGTGTTTCACTATAACAAACATATATTTCAGTATACATATTATACGCTACTACATACACACTACACGTCGATGCATTTATATAATTAATCGATCCCTTGCAAGCATACATATAATCAATCATATCAAAAGGAAGAAATGTTTTGAAATTACATGGTCATTGATGAATATATATATCATATGAGCTACATGGAGATGACTAAGGCAAATAGAGTTCCACGTCATCCGCATAATGCTCTCCATGTACATCAAGGACTTCCTTCATCATAAATCCCGTCAGCTCCTCTTGAATTGCTCTTATGCGTTGGTCTGGCTCTAGTTTCTCTCGCAAATCATAAATATAATATGAGTCAACTTTATGCTCACTGGTCAACTCGCGGATGTACTCGCAGACGTAGTATCCATATAAATGAGTTCCCGGTGGCTGTTGTAAACTCTTCGCCATTTTATAAGTTAGCTCCTCTTTGAATGGACTTGGTATTTTCTATCTGAACCGTGTCCAACACCTGCTCGGCAAAGAAAATGAACAAAGGAGTTATTAGTTACTTGATATCAGGAAATGAATGAAAGAGGACGATATAATGCGATAATGATTGAAATTACTTATAGAGCATTGCTTTCATGTCGCTCCACTGCTCTTGGTCCCAACTTAATGAGTCGTGGACTTCAACTAGGGAGTTGTCAACTTGAATGTTTAGCAAGATCTAGTGGAATCTGCAGACATTTACATAAGCATACATGCATAGCTCATCCAGTAAGCAAAAATAAAATATGTACAAGATATAAACACTCACTTGAAGTTGTAAGGAAATAGTATTTCCTTAACAAAATTATGCTCGGTTAAGAACCTGGACAGGTCTTCCTCCACGTCTTTGGGGTGATTCTTTAACGTATATTCATTAATGATATATGGGTCAATGAACCCAACATCGTATCTTCTAGCTCTTTTGCATTCAAGCATCTTCATTCTGCGGAATATAATATCATCATACAAAAGGATATATAGTTAGGATAATATATTAAATGCAATGAACGAGCTAAAGCTACAAACTTAATTATAGAAATAAATAACTTACAGACAGTAGCAACCAATGATAGATTTGTCGAGGGCGCGCTGGTTGTATAACTGAAACAGTTCGGTCATTTGAACCTGTATCGAGTATGGTTTGAAGTGATGCTCCTTTCTAACGTCCACCGGAAACCAATCTTTATGATGCTTTGTTTTTGCTTGCGACATGTACCATTCATGCAGATTTCGCATATGTGTGGATAGGCAGAGCTCCTCATTCTTGACTAGAGGCTCCTTGGACATACTGCCGTACTATCTGACCCACTGGCGTATCTTCATAGCCTAAATATTGACCAAGAGACATATTTGCTTCGTTAGCAAGTGCTTTGGCCTGCGATACAGTGATTCCCATAAGTGCAGCATTATTACGGGCTCTAGGGTCCATTATTTGCATGTCCATATCCATTTTAGCTCTGAAGGCCTTATCGAGGTCTGAAATGATTTTGATGAGGCGACGATTGATTCTTCGTGCTCCATGGGAAACTTGCTTCCCGCTTTTTGCACTTGTGATTTTTTCTTCTGTGCTTGCTTAATAATCTCCCGGTCATAGTCTGATTCCAGATTCATCGATATCTGGGATGGTTGCTCAAGAAAGGACTTAGCCCACTTTTTGGTTTTTTCGTTATATACCGGCTTTGGCTCAGGCTTTTTGGGTGCAAAATGCGCCTTAACTTGGGCAGCCACATCCGCATTAGTTTCCTCATCGGTCTTGTCATAAGGTCTCTTTGGAAGAGCGGGATATCGACTATCTTGGCGTTTGACCTTTCTTCGATGTGGGCGAGGGACCGCTCTAACTTCCTTTTCTTCGACGAGGTAGTAGTATTGCACGGAGGCGGAGGCGGAGATCGAGTTGATGTACTCCTGCTGCAGCGATCGTCAGCGGGGCGGGGTGGACTTGGAGGTTGGCGATAATCGGGTTGGGATGGACTTGGAGGTTGGCGATAATCAGGTTGGGGTGGACTTGGAGGTTGACGATATTCGATGCGGGGTGGATTTGGATTCCCTAGAGTCGGTGGCCTTGGCGCCGAGCCTGGAAACTTGATGTACTTCTTATTCCATAGAATGATGTTGCGCTTGACATCTCCTAGTTTCGTAAGGCCTTTAGGCGTAGCGATTTCAATCTCTAGGTCCGCAAAATCCTCCACTATGTCATCCACCGTGACACGAGCATAGCCTGGTGGAATCGGAAGTGAATGGTGGAGTGCTCCAGGTAGACAAGGTAAAGCAGTGCCGATCGCCACCTTGAAGGACAGGTTGTTCATTGGCTGATGTAGCTCACATTGTGCCATCTCTCTGACATCATCCACGGGGTAGTGAGGAGCCGGTGCATCATCCAGCAGTGCTTGATCATCAGCACGGACCTCCGTGGAAGCCACGCTGCTTCTCCGTTGGCTAAGATCCAATGCAGGATCATCAGAACGCGAGTGAGTTTACGGCGACCTTTGGCTAATTTCATGCATGAGGTTCTTCAGATCAGCTAGGTCCTGCTCTACCACGAGATCCGTGCGCCTCCGGTCCTTCTTTCTCGACGGCTTCAGAATCGCATCTTGAGGAAACCCTTTCTTCCACGAGACACGGCGCCTTTGCCTCGTGTTCGTCCTCCCTTTTCAGGATTCCCTAGGGCGTGTCACTGTCGTTTCTCTCTCTCGGGACGGAACAATCCCAATTGAGCATCGTTCATTGCTTGAATAAGGTCTTTGGAGGGTTTTAGAATTTTATCATGAAATAATGTCTTCCCTATTTCTGGGTCCAAGGATCCCCCGTGCCCGTACCACCAGTGCTTTGACCTCTCGGGCCATCCATCTGCATGCCGGGAGTGACGCCTCTAGCCCTCATATCCTTCTCCATAGTTTCCCACTTAGGGATGGCACTCTTGTAGCCACCTGTCCCCATTTTATGATGGTATTTCTTGTTGGCAGCATTTAACGCGTTCTTTGCCGACTTTGCCTTTGCTTTATCAGATTGATTGTACTGTACAAAATCGGGCCACTGTTCTCTCAACTTCTCGTTTACTCCTTTGAAGTCTGGAGTTTTCTTTTTCGTGACATATTTCGCGTATAAACTTTCTTGTGGTTCTGGTACAGTTCAGCCATCTTGCTTAGTGCCCACTCCTTGACTTTCGCTCTATTTTCAAGCCCACCCGGCCTTGGGGTAATACCATCTACCTCAAATTCCTCATACTCTGGAGGTAGTATGAAATGCTCTATGAGCTTCTGCCAAAGGTCATCTTTGGCATCATCGGTGACATAGCTGTTGTATTCTTCACCGGCTTTCTTTGACTTATTCCATTCTTGGATGGTGATCGGCAGGTTGTCCCTAACAAGCACCCCGCATTGATTTATAAACATCCTCCAGTGCTTCTCTAGAGCAATCGGTTCACCATCATCATCTATTTCTTCGATGGTGAACCTCTGATTACCATCCAACTTTTTATTCGACCCTCGTTTCGTTTGAGCTGACGATTGCTTCGATCCGGTGGGCTAAAAGAAGAAGAGAGAGTGATTAATATATATCTAGATCAGTTAATGAATAGAGGTAACACGAGACTTTATACATATATATATATGTACCTCGTCGGATCCTGTCGAGGGGCCATCATTATTGTTGTTATTTGTTTGCCCTTCGTCCATCTGGTATTCCCCTTGGTACATTAGGTTTTCCTCTAGTCCATCACCGGATGGATTCAGATATGAGGATATCTCTTCCTCGAGCAAAATATCTTCGGCGTTGGTAGTAATATTAAGAGGAATTCACCTCTTATCATGCCCTGAAGAAAACTTTCACCGATGCGACCAGGATCTTCGGATGGATCCATGACTTAATTATCTATAACAAAAAGAGAGTTAAACAAGTTAGAAAAAACAATAATCCTAATAACTAAAACAATATAATCCTAATATTATTTGTGCTAAAACAATAATCATAATAACTAAAACAAAAAAATAACCCTAATCCTAATCCTAATCTTAATAAATAAAACAAAAAAATCACTAAAACAATAATACTAATCCTAATTCTAATATTTTAATTAAAACAATAATCCTAATACTAAAACAAAAAACCCTAATATAAAAAAAACAATAAAAAAACTATAACATTTCCTAATATTAATTATGGTAAAACCTAATATTATTTATGGTAAAACAATAATCCTAATATTAATTGTGGTAAAACAATATAATCATAGCTAATAACTAAAACAAAAAAATAACCCTAGCTAATTATAATTAAAACAATAATTAAAAAAATAACCCTAGCTAATTATAATTAAAATAACCCTAGCTAACAATATAATCCTAATCCTAGCTAATTATAATTAAAACAATAATTAAAAAAATAATATAAAACAGAATTGTATTTAAAAAATACAAAGAGAAAAGGAAAAACAGAAAAAGAATTTTTTTTGGAAAAAAACAGTAGCCCGACCCCAACCAGGTCGGCCCATCTCTCCCCTCTTCCTTTCCTGTCGCTTGCATGCTTCTGTCGCCGATCCGCGCTCGAGAGCACGCCTCTCTCTCCCTATCCTCTCATTCCCCAGGCTCGCTCCTCTCGTTTCCTTACAGCCGAACCCTAACCGTCACAGGCGCTGTCAAGCGGGGCGGCGGCGACGGAGGCACGTCTGAGAACCATCTCACTGCGAACAGCGGCGACCTGACGGAGCACGCCTGGCGGGCGGCGGAATCGGACAACACCTCCCTTGCTTTCGTCTTCGTCATGCCGTCTTCGTGCTAGCCGTCTTCGACGAAATCACGTGTTGGGCGCAGCACCTGGTGCGAATATAAAGAGATGACCTTTTAGTCCCAGGCTAAGCCGCTCATGACTAAAGACCCTTTAGTCATGCGTCTCTTAACCCGCGACTAAAGATTCTTTAATGAGGTTAAGCCACGACCGGGACTAAAGGGTTTTTTCGCTCGTTTGCTGCCAAGAACCCTTTAGTCCCGGGTCCAGCCACAACCCGTGACTAATTGTTTTTTTGTAAATTTTCTTTTTTTAATTCAAAACAAATATAAAAACTTTGGAAAATCATATCTTTTATTGTAATAATCCAAATAAAACAAATAATATGTCTATTATTATCAGAAAAATATAAAGAATCTTAATATAATATCCATTTATCTGTTTGCATCATTTATAAATTATTTCATTTGTAAATTTTCTTTTTTAATTCAAAACTAATATAAAAACTTTGGAAAATCATATCTTTTATTGTAATAATCCAAATAAAACAAATAATATGTCTATTATTATCAGAAAAATTTAAAGAATCTTAATATAATATCCATTTATCTGTTTGCATCATTTATAAATTTTTCATTTGTAAATTTTCTTTTTTTTAATTCAAAACTAATATAAAAACTTTGGAAAATCATATCTTTTATTGTAATAATCCAAATAAAACAAATAATATGTTTATTATTATCAGAAAAATATAAAGAATCTTAATATAATATCCATTTATCTGTTTGCATCATTTAGAAATTATTTCATTTGTAATTTTTTTAATTCAAAACTAATATAAAAACTTTGGAAAATCATATCTTTTATTGTAATAATCCAAATAAAACAAATAATATGTCTATTATTATCAGAAAAATATAAAGATCTTAATATAATGTCCATTTATCTGTTTGCATCATTTATAAATTATTTCTTTTGTAAATTTTCTTTTTTTAATTCAAAACTAATATAAAAACTTTGGAAAATCATATCTTTTATTGTAATAATCCAAATAACACAAATAATATGTCTATTATTATCAGAAAAATATAAAGAATCTTAATATAATATCCATTTAGTCCCGATTGTAGTCACAAACTGGGACTAAAGATATTTTCCGCCATTTTCCACCGCTTCCCGCCAAGTTTTCCCGCCCTTTCCTTTCTACGAGAGCTTTTAGTCCCGGATGTAGTCACTAACCGGGACTAAAGATATTTCCCGCCATTTCCCAAAGCTTCATGCCAAGTTTTCCCGCCCTTTCCCTCTATATTTAGGGCGATCGCGCCATGGCTATCCACACATCCACACCTTCCTCTCTTAGAACAATGGACAACGCCATCTTGGGCCATTCGACCTCGAGGACCGAGGCAGGCGCCTCAACTACCCTTGTCCGCCGGCTACCTGCCGCCCGCCGGCTGGATGTCGAGCCGGAGGGTTCTGTCCCTCTGTCCCTCAAGGTTCCGCACGCCAAAGTGCCATCACAAACCACTTCTACCACGAGCTCACGCCGAGCAGCGGATGGATCCCTAGTGGGATCCCGGCAACCACGACACCGGAATGCCTTCTTCGCTAATAGGCGTGAAAGGGAGCTCGCCAGTACGAGGTGATGGTTCACACGGTGAACCACAACGGCCGTCAATGTGGTGGGCGAACCGTACTATCATCGGAGTGACGCGCTACATTGCCGGGGAGACCATCCTTGCCTGCGGTGCCCACGAGTACATTCGCCACAGAGCCACAAAAAGGCCCCACACCGGCCCGGCGGTAGCGGCATCGTCTTCCAGGAGACCCCTCCCCCTCCCGCCGTGAATCCGAGGCTGGAATGGCCCCTGGTATATGCCATGGATGGGCTGAGGATCCCCGGAGTGGCAGGTGACGATGACGATGACGAAGAAGACCACAAGCGTACTATAGGACTAGGCATGATTATGACTAAAGGGGGCGGCTTTAGTCCTGAGTGTTAGCTAGTCCCGGTTTGTCCCGGTTTTTAATATTAATAAATGTCTTGAGTGTTACCTAATAAATAGAGGGAAATGCCTATATAAAGAGAGGGTTCATCTTTAGTCCCGGTTGGAGAAACCAACCGCGACTGAAGGGATTGCGGCAGACTGGGACAGGCAACACTAATGATAGGGGCGAGTGTGAACATTATGTCGTGCGACTTGTACCTTGTCCCGGATGGTGTCACCAACCGGGACTAAAGATGAACCTTTAGTCCCGGTTGGAGACACCAACCGGGACTAAACATGAGTCGGCACTAATAATAGGGGTGAGTGTCGACATTATATCGTGAGTGTCGACATTATGCCGAGCTGCTTGTACTATAAATAGGCATCCTTGTGAGTCCAGTCCTCCAGCCAGTTTGAGGCATCTCCAAGATGGTTTTCGAGAGCAGGGACACCACTACGGCCAGTTTTAGGGAGATGCCGACGGAGCCCAGTCCTCCGGCATCTCCGAGAAACTGGTCATAGAGGCACTCCCTAATATGTGAAATAAGTTAGCTCCTAGGCGTATTGATCTAGTTAGAGAAGTTACAAGCTGTAAGATGGTTTTCGAGAGCAGGGACACCACTACCAGCTTGTGGAGATGCCGACGAGCCCTCCTCCGGCATCTCCGAAACTGGTCATAGAGGCACTCCCTAATATGTGACATCACGCTTGGAGATCAGATCTTAATGGTAAGTATGAATCGGTACTAAAGGCCCTCCTTTAGTCCCGTCCAGCCACAAACGGACTAACACACTCAAGATTGTTTGCAGACAACACTATAAAAATGGACACATGCATGGAGCATCTTCACTCATAAAATGTTACAATTATTACATATCATTTCTTCGCGTGTGTTCCTTTCTGATCCCGTCGTATCCATGGAGCATCTTCATTCATTAACATGATGCTTGGGTCATCCTTCACCACGAAGGGCAGAATTTCATGAAACTTATCACAATCTTCTGACATGTCTGTCTTGTCCTCCACTCCCATGATGTTTCTTTTTCCTGAAAGAACTATATGGCGCTTTGGCTCATCGTCTGATGTATTCTTTTTCTTATTTTTTTTCTAGGTTTGGTAGACATGTCCTTCACATAGAAAACCTGAGCCACATCATTGGCTAGGACGAATGGTTCGTCTAAGTACCCAAGATTGTTGAGATCCAACGATGTCATTCCGTATTTCTTGTCTACCTTAACCCCTCCTCCTGTCAGCTTGACCCATTTGCACCGAAACAAGGGGACCTTAAAAGTAGGTCCATAGTCAAGTTCCCATATCTCCTCTATATAACCATAATATGTGGTCTTTGACCCATTGTTGTCTGTTGCATCAAAGCGGACACCACTGTTTTGGTTGGTGCTCTTTTTATCTTGGGCTATCGTGTAAAATGTATACCCATTTATCTCGTACCCTTGGAAAGTCGATATAGTCGAAGATGGTGACCTAGACAACAAGTATAGCTGATCTCCAAGAGTGTTGTTTTTGATGAGATGTTGCAACCAACCGCCGAAACTCTTCATGTGTTCATCGCTAATCCAAGAGTCATGCTTTCCAGGGTTGTTGGAGCGTAAGATTTTCTTGTGTTCCTCGATATATGGGGCTGCCAAGATAGAATTCTGTAGAACGGTGTAATGTGCTTCGGTGTAAGAATGTCCTTCCCTACATATTATTGATTTCCTTCCTAGTGTACCCTTTCCACTCAGGCTCCCCTCATACCACGATTGAGGAAGATCAATCGGCTTAAGGTCAGGAACAAAATCAACACAAAATTCAATGACCTCCTCTGTTCCATAGCCCTTGGAGATGCTTCCTTCTGGCCTAGCACTTCTTAACATATTTCTTTAAGATTCCCATGAACCTCTCAAAGGGAAACATATTGTGTAGAAATACAGGACCGAGAATGGAAATCTCTTCGACTAGGTGAACCAGAAAAGGCCATAATATTGAAGAAGGATGGTGGGAACACCAACTCAAACGACAAGACATTGGACCACATCATTCAGAATCGTGGTAGATCTTCGAGATTGATTATCTTCCGAGAGATTGCATTGAGAAATGCACATAGCTTCACAATGGGTACTCGAACATTATCTGGTAGAAGCCCCCTCAATGCAATCGGAAGCATTTGCGTCATAATCACGTGGCAGTCATGATACTTTAGGTTTTGGAACTTTTTTTCTGCCATATTTATTATCCCCTTTATATTCGACGAGAAGCCAGACGAGACCTTAATACTGCTTAGGCATTCAAAAAATATTTCCTTCTCTTGTTTGGTAAGAGCGTAGCTGGCATGACCTTGAAACCATTCTGGATGCAGGCCATCTGGGTCTTTCATACGTTTATGGTCATTTCGTGCTTCCGGTGTATCTTTTGTCTTCCCATACACGCCCAAGAAGCCTAGCAGGTTCATGCAAAGATTCTTCGTCACATGCATCACATCGATTGTAGAGCGGACCTCTAAGAATTTCCAATATGGTAGCTCCCAAAATATAGATTCTTCTTCCACATGGGTGTGTGTCCTTCAGCGTCTTCTAACAGATTTTCCTCCGTGACCCTTTCCAAAGGTTACCAGTTGATCCAAATCTTTGACCATATCAAATATATCAGCACCAGTACGCTCCTTAGGCTTCGTCTGGTGACATGCCAGACCGTTGAAATGCTTGCCTTTCTTTCTTAAGGGATGCTTGGCCAAAAGAAATCGACGATGCTCATTGTATACATTCTTCTTATAATGTTCCAAATATATACTTTCAGTCTCATCTAAACAGTGTGTGCATGCATTGTATCCCTTGTTTGACTGTCCTGAAAGGTTACTAAGAGCAGGCCAATCATTGATTGTTACGAAAAGCAATGCTCGGAGGTTAAATTCTTCCTGCTTGTGCTCATCCCACACGCGTATCCCGGGTTCGTGCCACAACTGTAAAAGTTCTTCCACTAATGGCCTTAGGTACACATCAATATCGTTGCCGGGTTGCTTCGGACCTTGGATCAACACTGGCATCATAATGAACTTCCGCTTCATGCACAACCAAGGAGGAAGGTTATAGATGCATAGAGTCACGGGCCGTGTCTTGATCGGAGCTCTTCTCCCCAAAGGGATTCATGCCATCTGTACTTAGACCAAACCTTAAACTCCTTGCGTCATCTGCAAAGTCCGGGTACTTTCTATCGATTTTTCTCCATTGTGACCCATCAGCGGGGTGTCTCAACATCCCATCTGACTTATGTTCCTCTTTATGCCATCACAACAACTTGGCGTGCTCTTTGTTTCTGAATAAGCGTTTCAACCGTGGTATTATAGGAGCATACCACATCACCTTCGCAGGAACCCTCTTCCGGGGGGGCTCGCCCTCAACGTCACCAGGGTCATCTCGTCTAATCTTATACCGAAGTGAAGTGCATACCGGGCATGCATCTAAATTCTCATACTCCTCACCGCAGTAGAGGATGCAGTCATTAGGGCATGCATGTATCTTCTGAACCTCTAAACCTAGAGGGCAGACAACCTTCTTTGCTTCGTACGTACTGGCGGGCAATACGTTATCTTTTGGAAGCATATTCTTCATCATTTTCAGCAACTTTTCAAATGAGGAGTCAGGTATAGCACACCCAGCCTTCCATCGCAGCAATTCCAGTGTGATGCCCAGCTTTTTCAGACCATTTTCATAATTTGGGTACAGCAACTTTTTGTGATCCTCTAGCATGTGATTGAACTTCTCCCTATCCTTTTTAGTTTGACAATCTCTTCGTGCATCGGCAATGGTCCGACCAAGATCATCAGCGGGTTCATCATGTGTCTCTTCTTCATCCTCCCCTTCAGCATCCCTCATGGAAGTATCTCCGTACTCAGCGAAACCATGATAGTTGTCATCCTCCTCCTCTTCTTCATTGTCTTCCATTATAACCTCTCTCTCTTCATGCTTGGTCCAACAATTATAACTGGGCATGAAGCCGGACTTCAACATGTGGCTGTGAAGGGTTTTTGAGTCAGAGTAATCCTTCTGATTCCTACATCCATTACATGGACAGAATACAAAACCATTGTGCTTGTTTGTATCAGCAACACGGATGAAATTATGCACGCCATTAATGAACTCGCCAGAGCGTCGGTCAGTACCGTACATCCATTCCCGGACCATCTGCATTATAGTAAAAGTATATCAAAAATCATTACACAACATGATAAAATTATTACAAGTTATATTGAGAGCTTCTAGAGCATTAATTTTGAATTTTGAAAAATTTACATGCACCAATTTGTGAATTGGAGAAAACAATCAACATGATAAATGTGGAGTTTTTTATTATTGTTCTATCAGTGAAAACCTTATTCCATTCCAAGCTCTGAAACTCTAAAATTACACATTTCAATTTCCAGTAACTATGTGCCTAATCAAAATTTGTTACACATATATATCAAAATCCTTCTAGCTACTTCTAGAGCATGCATGCATTTGATCCATATCTCTATACTTCTAGAGCATTATAGAGCTAAAGTAGCAATAAGAGATGAAAGAATGAAGTTCTAACCTTTTAAAGCTTTGAATTTAGGTGTTGCAAACTAAATCTTGACAAAAAAAATGGCATAAACTCTCTTGCTTCTTTGAGAAAAATGGCCACCATATGCTTTAGGCAGCTGGCCAGGGAGCTGTATATATAGTGATGGACAATTAGTCCCGGGCCGTGATACGACCCGGGACTAATAGTCCCCGAAAAGAGCTGTTGGCCCGCTCCAGCTTATTAGTCCCGGACCGTATTACGGACCGGGACTAATGCTCTGGTCCGGCCAAGGACTAGTGCTTATGGCCATTTCTAGCCGTTGGAGGCCTCACGGACCGGGACTAGTGCTAGCACTAGTCGCGGTTCGTGACGGGCCGGGACTGGTGACGTTGTTCAGATCGAACCGAAGGCCTGTTTTCAGTAGTGTGTACATTCGAACCTCAACTAGAGTGACTCTTTGTATTATGCATTAAGTTAAACAACCAAGAATATTATGAAACACATATAGTTAGTTCCTTCATATTTTTCTGCAAAAACATTTTTACTATTACCAGCATAATATATAATTAATTTTATAAGCCACTCCTTCCGATATGTAGAAGTGGTGGTTCTCGATTGTAGCGCCATACTCAAATAAAACTTGAACATCAGTTCCATTATAATAAATTTATAAAATACAAAAAGAGGTTATTTATACTGTAAAACGATATTTTCCAGTTAGACTCACGTGTATGATTTTCATGTACTAGTCTAGATATTTGTAGAGATACTAGCAATCAAATTTTAAAAGTTTGAGTTTCTTCCCAAGCGACAATTTAATTTACTGCCACGAATCAGAGGGATTAGCTGCAGAGTGCAGAGTTACATGTTGGAAATTAAAGAATATACTTATACCTGCCCAAAGATTGGTGATGGAAAATGAGCTCCATTCCAACACCATCGGTTCCTGCAGTTCAGACAGTTCCAGAAACAGCATTAGACTTGCAGCAGATGAAAGGCTAGGTAAACACTAAACCTTGAAAGGCAGATTTTGCTCAGAAGATCAGCCATGGATGGGTGGTGGACTAACCAACCTGGCAAGAAGAGCAGCAGCGGCGCCCTGTCGACCTGCGGCCGTCCGCACTCCACGGGGCAGAACCACCGCGGCGGCCCGCCGTCGTCCTCCTCGGCCATGACCCTCACCGCCTCGAAGTAGTCCTTCATGGCGACGGCCCCGAAACCGTCGTCATAGAGAACCTCCAGACCCGCCGCGGCCGGCTTCTTGCTACTACTCCCAGCCTCCCTCCCGTTCGTCACCTCGACGGAACTCGCCCGGCGGGCATGCCGTCGTCTGAGACAGCGGCCGCCCGGACTCACGCCGAACGGGCGCAGGGTGACGCGCGGGAGGACAATGGACATGGTCACGAGCCAAGGTAAGGGAACAGAGCAGGGAGCGGCGAGTTCAGAGAGGATCGCAGCTGCACGTTTTCAGACAGTGGAAGTACCGAACAATTTGACGTTCGGCCATCTTCGTCAACGCATCAGTCTACGGCACACTACAGGTCCACTTGTGGAAAGAGAGCTAACTGACGAACAAAGCCACGTGCAGGACAGGTACGCTGGCTTTGCCGGGCAGAACTCCTGACTTGTGGTATTTTTGGTACTCAAGCTCATGCTACTTTCCTTGTAGCGTCGCCATCTTGGTCTCTGTTCAACACGGGCTGGTTGCGTGGCTCAATTGGCTCGGAACTCTTCGTTGGCAGACGATCTCGAGCGACCATCCGTGCCAGAGAGATCGGTGGATGTCGATCATTCTTGTGGCAACTGGCTACAATTAATACGAGCGGTTATGACTAACCATATCGACAAACTCAGTGATGTTCATAGCTATACATATACCGTGTCGTGTCGATAGCTAGCCTTAGTACATCTTTGTGGCGTACCACATTCCATGATGAATCAGCGTAGTATTAGTACTAATACTAATATTGTAGGAGGTTGGTACTTAGAGTGTGTTTGCATTGTGGCTAAAGTTTACCCTACCAATATTTTGGTCATGACCAAAAAATATGCTCTTATTTGAATTGTTGCCAACTTTTTAGCATGTCAATGCTGTACTACCAACACTAGTTCAATTTTTTAGCCAATATTGGCTAACTTGTGGGCAAGCAAAGGCTCAAACAAAATTTTGGCTAGCCAAATATTTGGTTGGACAAACTTGGACACAAACCAAACACACCCTTACTTTCCACCATCCCGTGGAGTGTGATAAGGGGATTTGATCTTTGCCCCTCTTGTTTAACTCTGTGGTGGATGCTCTTGCAGAGATTTTAGATAGAGCCAAAATTGTAGGCCACATTACTGGTATGATAGGACATCTTATTCTCAGAGGGAGATCTCCCGCCTCCAATATGCGGACCCTGTTCATAAAGGTGGGGCACGTGGGGGTAGGGCCCACCCCTTTCGCCACCTCCTCCTGCCCTAGGGCGCCCCTCCCCTCCCCCTATATAAGGAGGGGGCACATGGGGGAGGGGAGGCACACCAATCCCAAGCCCCGAGGCATTATTCCTCTAGGGCTTTTCTTTCTCTCTTGTTGGTTTTCACGCTCGCGGGTTCAAGAAAAACTGTGCACGTCGGAGACGACTTCACCTACGGCACGCCGTCGCGCTGCTAGATCCCCGATTCAAAAGATTTACTTCCGTAATCTCGACTGGATCGGAGAAGCCGTGAGTCGTGTTGAGCATCGTACGTGTGCGAAACCACATGGGTGCTACCAGTTGTGGCACATGTACGACATAGGAGGAACAACTCGACCTTGAGGACGGCTTTCGGTCTAAAAGGGTATATCACTGAAACCTTCCGGTTACAACATTACTCATAGATAGATCTTGGCAGTTTGACGTACACTAGTTAGAAAAATTATTATTTTCTGCTACGAACCTCTTCACTAAATGGGTAAATGAATACCCACTACTCATGCAGAGGCAACTACTTCCGTCAAGATGAGAAAATATAACATATTTCTTAGGTTTAAGTTTCTAATTTTTTGATTACCGATGGTGGATCTCATTTTATGAAGGATACTTTTAGAAAGATGCTCCATAAGTACGGGGTAACACATCACGTTGCTTCGCCTAATCACCCACACACTAGTGGACAAGTTAAACTCTCCAACAAGGAAATAAAGGTAATACTTCAGAAGACGGTGTGGAAGTTAGTTAAGAAAGGATTGGTCCATGGAACTTAATGACTCATTATGGACATACCGTACTGCATACAAGAACACTATGAAAATGACACCATATAAAATAGTTTACGGTAAAACGTGTCATTTACCATTGGAATTAGAACATAAATCCTACTGGGCTATCAAAACCTTAAATTGTGATTTTAAAACTGAAGGAGAAAAACATTCACTAGATATTCATGCTTTATATAAACTTAGAAGTTAAGCTTATGAAAATGCTAAAAATTAAGGAAAGGGTTTAGAGATGGCATCATAGAAAAATATAAAATAAGGGGTTCAAAACTAGAAATAAATGCTACTTTACAACTCTCTGTCTTAAGCTTTTTGCAGGAAAATTAAGATCCAAATGGGAAGGACCGTACGAGGTTAACGAAGCTTACCCCTCGGGAGCGGTAAAACTAAAAGGACAAACTCCTTGTTCATGGATTGTTAATGGACAACACCTAAAGCATTATGGAGCCGATTAGGTAAACTCGGTGGAACTCATCCTTTTGATGGCCGCTGAGAAATTTATCAAAGAAAGGTATGTAAAAGAGGGTGCCCTCTAAAACTTTTTTCTGATGTTTCGTTTCTCAGCAATCTCCTTTTTCCTTTCTGGTTGCCTTACTCTGGTTCCTATTCATTTTTATGAAACTGAGCTGTTTTTGATATTGGTACGGGCGGGCCGTATGGTCTAACACATCCGTACTGATGATCATTGACTCCCCATATAGCATATTGCGTTTTCTACAAAGTTGGTACGACCGGACCATACGGGGTGGTTACTCCATACTAATTTTTGTTTACCTTGCAGTAAATATTACGAGTTTCAATGTTTTATGGAAAATGATACAGTTCCCCCGAGATCGAACGAAAAGATCCCCGGGTCGCTCGCTCGCGTAGTATGGATCGCACGTGGAGGCAGCGTACGGGAACCACTCATGTTTTATCTCTCAACCTTATCTCTTTCTCCTGAAACTGCTCGACGGCAACCAACGCCATGGAGGACCTGCTAACTCGCGCCGCCGCCGGCCGGGCACACGCCGCCGCCGGCCAGCCACGCGCCGCCGCCGTCCTGCCCCGAGCCGCCTGCTTAGACGCAGTCTCCCTGCTACCTCCAGCGAAGCCTCCGCCGTCCGACCGGAAAACCGTCGGCCACCACCAGTCCGCACCTCGCCGTCAGTTGCCACCGGTCCCTCGCCTCGCTGTTTTCCGGTGGAGAACTCCCAAACCCTCCTCCCTCACCACCTTATTCTAGGTACCCAACTCGAGTGCCAACCTATCCCCTTCTTCCATGGCGTGCTCCGCCATGGCCAAGAGCTCCGATGGGTGACGCCATGGCTCTCCCCCAAATCACCACGCCACCTTTCATGCTCATGCTGCCATGGCGCTGCTACCCCCTCTATTGCTGTAAGGTATGCGCAGCCATGGGCCTCTCCACAACATCATCCGGATTTGCTACCTGCGATGAGCGGTACTGCTACCTGCGGCAAGCGGCACTGCTACACACACACCTTCTGGTGTTGCTACAAGTTTTTGCTACATGCGTCCAGCGGTGGTGCTACTTTTTGACCGTGTGGTGCTGCTACAAACGGTCACGTGTTTTGCTACATGCGACGGGCGTTGGTGCTACAAACGGCCATAGGTTTTGCTATAAGGTCTCCGGCGAGATCTTAAGGGAGGTGTCCGATGAGGTCGAATTTGCTAAACATGATATTTTTTTGCTACATATGTTTTGCGGTTTTGCTACAATAGAGTAAAAAATTTGCTACACGGTCTCCGGCAAGGTCTACCGGCGGAAGTCTCCGGCGAGTCTCCGGCGAAGTCGATTTTGCTACATTAGTTCAATTTTTTTGCTACATGGTCTCCGGCGAACTCTCCGGCGAGATCTAGTATGTCTGTTATTTTTCTGGACCGAACCGTTTTATGCTACATGTAGCAAAAGTGGAACATTTTGTAGCAAATCGGACTAATTTGTAGCAAAAGAGGGAATCTAGAAAAAAAAGGACACGTGTCACGCAGAGGACCCGGGGGATCGGGGGAAGTTATTCCCGGGGGACGCGTAGTGCTCCCCATGTTTTATCGTGGAAACGATACAGTCAGGTGGTACGGTCATACCACTCCGTACTGGTGACTGCTAACTTCTCTGGTTGTGTTCCTCGTTTCTTTTGTTTTAAGTCCAGAGAGAGAGAACTACGCTGGTTCCTGTTGGTACGGTCATATAGTATGAACATACCCCCCCCTCCCGCGTATCGATGGTCGGTACCGACGTCAGCTGTTTGATTTTAACTCTAATTCTTTTTAATTTCCTTCTATCTCCCTTACTTCTTTTTCTTTACCCCCTTTCCATGAAATTAGGGTTTTTATAATCTCTCTTTCCTCCTACGCAATTCTTAATGCATCCAATATTACTTGATCACCCAAGAGCCATGCAGTCCTTCCATATCAAGCAGGTCTGGATGAAGAAGGGAGAGGCGCCCATGAAGATGGTCCAGAAGAGGGAACCCAAAGAATACTGTTCATCATCAACTCATGAGCAGCCTCAAGTGGTGCCACTTCCCAACTGGGAGGACATGTTCCCATGCAAGTTGAAGTTGATGAGGCATGTAGAGCAAAGAAGGAAGAAGTAAGAGTATCCTTCGAATCGATACATGTAAAATCTTCACGAATATTTTCTTACATCTCCTCTTGGGTTGCCGCCTTTCACAAAGAAGTTACAGCAGGATGAGATTGCGAAAAAGATTGCTAAACTTGAACAATTCTCCAAGGCATGTGTTGAAACTATAAGCGAGGGGATTGATGCCTACTATATGATGGGCAAAACCTTGAGAAAAAGGTCGATGACATCAATGGTAGCATTGAAACCCTAGCTAAAATTGTTCTTAAGATGGTGGATGACAGGAAGCTACTCCTAAAAATAATAAAAGAGCAACAAGCTGATATTGTAGAATTATCTATTTGTTTTGCGTGTATTGCTCAAGCTTGCAGAAGAGGGAGGATGAACATTGTTGGAATTTGGTGAGTTTTGAGCTGTTGGACCATTAGACAAATTCTGAAATTCTCTTTGGCCAACTTGTATATGGCAGCATATGGCTGTGCTAGTGGTGCTAAAGTTTAGTCCCACATTGCTAGTTGAAGGGGAGTTGGACCACCTTATATAGTAGAGTGTTGCACCACTCACTAAGGTGTGACAAGAAGAGTAGCCCTCAAGACTCCTCCTCCGACGCCTCTCGCCTCACGTCATTGCCAGCAGCCATGCGGGTTATGGTTGCGGGTTGCGGCAATCTCGCCGAGCCGAGCTTTATTTTGCTTGTTGGGAAAACTGATTATGAGTCATTCACGGACGCGTTCCAGTTTTTATGGACGTGGCTGTTACCGACTCGGACGTGGGCTGAGCCCAGGATCCTCCTAACCTGCACTATATAAGCGTCCGGGGCTAAACCTAATCGGCATGGAATCAATACACACATGCGCCTACCTCCAGAACCTTGCGTCGTCGCTTTTGTCTTCTCCATCCCGGCTTGCGGCGTGCACCGCAGATCGGGACAGTAGGCCTCCGGAATCCCGCCTCTCATGAACCTGTACCGGTGAGGGGCGATCAGGTTTTTGGAGAGCGCTCAAGCGCGACTACTGGCAACCACGACGTCGTCCGACAGCGAGTTCCCGAACGACGACTTCTTCCCGGACGTGAGCGACCTCTTCGAAAGTCTCAACATGGGCGATGCTGCTGCAACCGCTGCGGCTGCTATTCAGCCTACATCGTATGTGATCTCGATTTCTCTCTTTGGATTATGCTAGAGTTTTTTGTTCTAGCGTTTGATGTAGATGTGATAGGTTTATCTCCTATAGATGTAATCTGTTCATCTACTTTGTTGATTTGCATGATTGGTTTTACTACTATCTGTATGATCATGATTTATCAGTTTATTATTCAGATTAAATCATATGGATTATTGCTTATATTTCCAACAATCCAAAAACCTGATTATAGGCAACTGAATTCCACTGGTGTAGCCGCGGCTACTAGGCCGCCTCCTTTTGATGGCATGCACTATAAGAGATGGCGCAAGAGAGCAGTTCTCTGGTTTGAAAACCTAAACTGCTATAGCGCCACCCTTGGCAAGCCTGAAGAAGATCTTTCTGCTGAGCAGGAAGCGAACTTTAAGAAAGCCGATACCATGTTTATGGCGGCTTTGTTCAGTGTTCTTGGGGACAACATTGTTGACCCTTATATGTCATTTGATAATGGCAAGGACGCATGGAAAGCGCTCGAGGCCAAGTTTGGGGTCTCAGACGCTGGCACTGAGCTGTATGTCATGGAGCAATTCTATGACTATAGGATGGTTGATGAGCGCTCCGTCGTTGAGCAAGCTCATGAGATACAATCACTTGCCAAAGAACTTGAGCAGTTCAAGTGTTCCTTACCGGACAAATTTGTGGCTGATGGCATTATTGCCAAGCTTCCTCCTTCGTGGAGGAACTTTGCTACTTCTCTAAAACATAAGAGACAAGAGTTTTCTGTTACGAATCTCATTGGGTCTCTTCATGTGGAAGAGAAGGCGAGAGCAAAGGACAAAACTGCTCGAGGACTTGAGGGAAGTTCTACTGCCAATTTAGTGCAGAGGAAAAACTTCCAATCCCACAAGTTCAAGAATAAGAACAAAACTGAAGTAAAGGGGAAGTTCGATGGCAAGAACAAGGCCACGCACTCAACCAACTTCAAGAAGAAAAATGATAAGAGGAAAGGCTCTTGCCACGTCTGTGGTGATCCTGGTCATTGGGCTCCTAGCTGTCCTAATCGCTTTGACAAGCGTCAACATGGGAACAGCGGCAATGCCGCTAATGTTGTTATTAGCGATACTGAGATGAAGGATGCTGGGTACGGTATTTTACCTACTATCCTTTCAGTATGTCATTCTCCTGATTGGTGGATAGACATAGGTGCTAATACACATGTATGTTTTGATATTTCCATGTTTTCCTCTTATCAGGTCTCAAGGACCTCTTCCGTGCTGATGGGAAACGTCTCACGTGCTTCTGTTCATGGTGTTGGTATGGTAAATCTGAAGTTTACTTCGGGGAAGACCGTACAGCTAAAGAATGTGCAACACGTTCCCTCCATCAATAAGAATCTCGTGAGCGTATCGCTTTTATGTCGAGATGGCTTTAAGTTGGTTTTTGAGTCCAATAAAGTTGTAATTTCTAAATAAGTACAATTTGTTGGAAAGGGTTATGAGTGCGGAGGTCTGTTCCGTTTGTCTTTGTCAGACTCATGTACTAAAGTATTAATCATGTTTGCAATGATAATGAGTCCAATGTTTGGCATTCACGACTCTGTCATATTAACTTTGGTTGCATGACGCGGCTAGCCAATATGAGTTTAATCCCGAAATTTACCACTGTCAAAGGTTTTAAGTGCTAAGTTTGTGTGCAAGCAAAGCAACCCCGCAAGTCTCATACGGCTGCGGAACCGAGAAACTTAGCACCGCTAGAACTTATACATTCAGATCTTTGTGAGATGAATGGTGTGTTGACAAAAGGTGGAAAAAGATACTTTATGACTTTGATTGATGACTCCTCTAGATACTGCTATGTTTATCTTCTGAAATCTAAAGATGAAGCTTTGAACTACTTCAAAATCTATAAAGCTGAGGCAGAAAACCAACTTGATCTTAAAATCAAGCGGCTAAGGTCGGATCGTGGTGGAGAGTACTTTTCAAACGAATTTGATTTATTCTGTATGGAACACGGTATTATACATGAGAGGATGCTTCCCTACTCACCTCAGTCAAACGGGGTGGCCGAAAGAAAGAACCGCACTCTAACTGATTTGGTTAACGCCATGTTAGATACATCAGGTTTTTCCAAGGAATGGTGGGGGGAGGCGCTAATGACTGCGTGTCATGTCCTAAACCGTGTTCCTGTAAAGGATAAAACCATGACTCCATTTGAGGAATGGGAAAAGAAAAGGCTTAAACTCTCTTACTTACGAACTTGGGGTTGTTTGACGAAAGTCAATATTCCAATACCCAAGAAGCGAAAGCTTGGACCAAAAACCGTTGATTGTGTTTTTCTGGGATATGCTTTTCATAGCATTGGCTATAAATTTTTGATAGTAAAATCTGAGGTATCCGACATGCATGTTGGTACAATTATGGAGTCGAATGATGCGACTTTATTTGAGGACATCTTTCCTATGAAAGGTATGTCCAGCTCATCAAATCAGGAGATGACTAGTTCATCTAGTCAGGAATTTTCTATAATTCCTAAACCCACTATGCCGATAGAACACTCTGATGATCCTATGGAGGATGACAATGAAGCTCCCAAAAGGAGCAAGAGACAAAGGACTGCAAAGTCTTTTGGTGATGATTTCATTGTGTACCTTGTGGATGATACTCCCACTTCTATTTCAGAAGCCTATGCATCTCAAGATGCTGACTACTGGAAGGAAGCTGTCCGAAGCGAGATGGACTCCATCTTAGCTAATGGTACTTGGGAAATCATTGATCGTCCTTATGGGTGTAAACCTGTAGGATGTAAATGGGTGTTCAAGAAAAAGCTTAGACCTGATGGTACTATTGAAAAGTACAAGGCACGTCTTGTGGCTAAGGGTTATACCCAAAAGGAAGGTAAAGACTTCTTCGATACCTACTCACCTGTAGCCAGATTGACCACTATTCGAGTACTACTTTCCTTGGCTGCCTCACATGGTCTTCTCGTTCATCAAATGGACATTAAGACAGCTTTTCTAAATGGAGAGCTAGATGAGGAAATTTATATGGAGCAGCCTGACGGATTTGTAGTAGATGGTCAAGAAGGAAAGGTGTGTAAGTTAGTAAAGTCTTTGTATGGTCTTAAGCAAACTCCTAAGCAGTGGCACGAGAAGTTTGAAAGAACTTTAACTGCTGAAGGCTTTGTTGTAAATGAAGCTGACAAATGTGTGTACTATCGCCATGGTGGGGAGGGAGTTATTATGTGTCTCTACGTTGATGACATATTGATATTCGGAACCAACCTCGCTGTTATCGAGGAGGTCAAAGAGTTCCTATCTCGCTCCTTTGAGATGAAGGACTTGGGAGTGGCTGATGTAATTTTAAACATCAAGCTACTAAAGGATGACAATGGTGGGATTACATTGCTTCAATCTCACTATGTGGAAAAGATATTGAGTCGCTTCGGGTATAGCAACTGCAATTCTTCTCCAATGCCTTATGATCCGAGTGTGCTACTTCGAAAGAATCGAAGGACTGCTAAAGATCAATTGAGATATTCTCAAATTATTGGCTCGCTCATGTATTTAGCTAGTGCTACTAGACCTGACATCTCCTTTGCTGTAAGCAAACTGAGTCGATTTGTGTCAAATCCTGGAGATGATCATTGGCATGCTCTTGAAAGAGTTTTGCGCTATTTGAAAGGCACTACGAGTTATGGTATTCACTATACTGGGTATCCTCGGGTACTTGAGGGTTATAGTGATTCAAATTGGATATCTGATGCCGATGAGATTAAGGCCACAAGTGGTTATTTATTTACACTTGGTGGTGCTGTTTCTCGAAGTCTTGCAAGACCATCTTAACGAGGTCAACAATGGAAGCGTAACTCAGAATCATTAGACACAACCACTGTTGAAGCGGAGTGGCTTCGTGAGCTCTTGATGGACTTACCTGTGGTTGAAAAACCAATACCCGCCATCCCGATGAACTGTGATAATCAAACTGTGATCGTCAAAGTAAACAGTTCTAAGGATAATATGAAGTCATCAAGGCATGTGAAGAGGAGATTGAAATCTGTCAGGAAACTGAGAAACTCCAGAGTTATTGCGTTGGATTATATCCAAACATCTAAAAACCTGGCAGATCCCTTCACAAAGGGTTTATCACGTAATGTGATAGATAATGCATCGAGGGAGATGGGTTTGAGACCCACGCTATGAGTTGATCCCAGTGGCAACCCACTCTATGTGATCGGAGATCCCGTGAATTAGAGCTGGGAGACAAGCCGTTGGTCAGCTGAGAGGAGAGTATCCCCATATTATATTTACATCTCCATAAAGATGCAATACTCTCTTAATCTGCATGGCAGGTTGATATTTATCTTAATGTGTTCCAAGTGGATTTTTATAAGCGGAGATGTTGTCCTGCAGAACATCTCTTGAGGAACACACCTATATGAGTCTGACCACAAACGTCACAAACGTGAGAGTTGGGTGCTCTCTAATAAACTCATGAAAGGCCCTGGAGTATGACGCATAAGCTCCAAACCGCGGGGAAGCCGACGGTAGCCCTGTATCGGTCTAGATTTTGTGTGAAACTAGCGCGCAGAAAAATTGTAGTTCAAGGCATAATCCACTATTTAAGTTGCTAGCTAGTGTAACATGAAGTTTAACATGGAAGTTCAACTTAACAGTCTCCACTACACACCGGTATATAAAACAATGTTCTGAAAGAAAAGTGTTGTGATGTGCCAATGAGACATTGTGGGGGATTGTTGGAATTTGGTGAGTTTTGGGCTGTTAGCCCATTAGACAAATTCTGAAATTCTCTTTGGCCCGCTTGTATATGGCAGCATATGGCTGTGCTAGTGATGCTAAAGTTTAGTCCCACATTGCTAGTTGGAGGGGAGTTGTACCACCTTATATAGTAGAGTGTTGTACCACTCACTAAGGTGTGACAAGAAGAGTAGCCCTCGCGCACTCCTCCTCCGACGCCGCCCGCCTCGCCTCGCCACGCCTCGGCCACGACGCCACACATGTGGAATCTCGCCGAGCCGAGCTTTATTTTGCTTGTTGGGAAAACTGATTATGAGTCATTAACAGACGCGTTAATTACAACCGTTTCCAGTTTTTATGGACGTGGCTGTTACCGACTCGGACGTGGGCTGAGCCCACGATCCTCCTAACCTGCACTATATAAGCATCCGGGGCTAAACCTAATCGGTGCGGAATCTATCCACACACGCGTCTACCTCCAGAACCTTGCGCTGCCGCTTTCGTCTTCTCCATCCCGGCTTGCGGCGTGCACCGCAGATCGGGACAGTAGGCCTCCGGAACCCCGCCTCTCGTGAACCTGTACGGGTGAGGGGCGATCAGGTGTTTGGGAGCGCTCAAGCGCGACTACTGGCAACCACGACGTCGTCCGAAGGCGAGTTCCCGAACGGCGACTTCTTCCTGGACGTGAGCGACCTCTTCGACAGTCTCAACATGGGCGACGCTGCTGCAACCGCTGCGGCTGCTATTCAGCCTACATCGTATGTGATCTCGATTTCTCTCTTTTGGATTATGCTAGAGTTCTTTGTTCTAGCGTTTGGTGTAGATGTGATAGGTTTATATCCTATAGATGTAATCTGTTCATCTACTTTGCTGATCTGCATGATTGGTTTTACTACTATTTGTATGATCATGATTTATCAGTTTATTATTCGGATTAAATCATATGGATTATTGCTTATATTTCCAACAAACATGATGATGTTTTCTTCACCCAAAGAAATAATAGGTACTCACGAGGAATTATGTGATCCCACCTGGCTTGATCCAAAGCTTGGGTGATCTATTAAACCTTGTAATTTATCTTACCATTTAGCATATTGGTTTTCTTGCATGCATATTAGTTTTAAGTTCCAAAGCTTTGCATTAGTTGCATTATTTCAGCTTCCTTGGAAAAAGGAAAGATTTATATCCAATGAATTTTTGAGCCATTATTATATATGAAGTGGTTTTGGTTTTATAATTAGTGTATTAGATGTATGAATTAGGATGAGTGCTATAATACTTGTTCTTTGTAATAGGGTCTTCCACACCATTAGTATTGATAGAACATGAGAAGGAATTTTGATAGTAGGTTATAATCATTTGTTTGATTTGAAGAGAAATAATATTCCAAGAAAAAATTATGAGAAATATTAAAAAGAGAAAAACAAAGTGTTGGTGGAAATTTATTAAAATGAGTACAAAGATGAGACAGATACTGAAAAGATTACCATGAAATACTTCATACTTGGCTTAAAAAGCTCATCAATTAAACTTCATGATTCTGTGACCTACTAATCTTCATGTGGACTATTAGTACAAATGTGTGGAGGCCTCTAAGTCATTTGAGATGTGAAAGTGTGATAGATCTCACAATACTGTTCTATATCTGATATTATAATTATTGCTTCAAAATACACCTCATGTATTGTAATGTCTCGAGCTTCATGAACATGATAACTGTAGGGGTTCGTAGTATGGAAAACAAAAAATTTCTACCGCATGAACACAAACAAGCCAAGATCTATCTAATAGATTGTAGCAACGAGTCGATTAGAGTATCCACCCTCGAAGATTCCAAAGTGGTTAACGAGAGCAGATTCTCGTGAGTGATGTAGTCGTACACTTGCCGATCTCAAGATCGCGTAGACGATCCTTTCGGCATTGGGTTCCGGCAGCGCTTCCGCAGTCGGTCACACGTTCGGTACTCGATGAATACCTTCCTCTCCCTTGTTCCAACAAGCAGCGGAGGTTGTAGTTCTCTCCTCGCGATTCCGGCAGCACGACGGCATGGTGTTGGAAGTAGAGGGAAGATCCTGCAGGGCTTCGCCTAAGCCAGAGCAGGTTATGGTGGATCTAGGGTTTTCGGAAATCTAGGGTTTAGAGGGCCGGAGAGGAGGAGGTGGAGTCAGCGGCGGCGCTGGGCGACGGCGGCGCGGTGGCTAGGTGGGGAGGGGCTGGTTGTGTGTCCCTTGGGGCACCCCCTCCCCTCCATTTATGAGAGAGAGGGTAGCTTGGGAGAGAGGAGTTTGAATCCTTCCCCAACTCCCTCTCCTCGTTGGCTTGTGGTGGAGGGAAAGAAGGATTCTTTTTTTGAAAGGAATGCGGTAGGGGAAGCCCCTATATCGAGTTTTTTTTGAATAATAAGAACCCAAATCTGTGTTCGTGAGGACTTGAACCTGGGCGGTTGGGTTGTACATCCACTTCCCTAACCAAGTGAGCTAGGCTCACTCCTTAAAGAAGGATTCTTTCCTTCCTCCACTAGGATACATTGTCCCAGTTTGATTTTTCAAACTTGCCTTTTGACTTTTAATTTGGAACTTAATTTCTTTCTTGCAAATGCCCAACCAAGTGACCTAGGACATGATTCAATCATTCCACTTATCCATGACACATTCATGTACCCTTCCCCTTGCGGTCCGGTGAACCTTCTAGACCTTTCTAGAACCTCTCCGATGAAAACATCAGAATCATTCCCAAACTTCGAAATTGGACTTTCCTTATATGAACCTTATTCTCCGGACCATTACGGATCTCCTCGTGATATCACGGATCCCATCCGAGACTCTGAACAACATTCGGTTTTCCTACTTACATTCCATATCTACTAAACAACATTGAATCCTTAAGTGTGTCTCCCTACGGTTCGTGAATTATGCAGACATGACCAAGACTCTTCTCCGATCAATAACCAATAGAGGAATCTGGAAATTCATATGGATCCCACATATTTCTACGATTACTTTGTGATCGAATGAACCACTTACATACGATACCAATTTCCCCTTGTCTCGCGATAGTTTACTTATCCGAGGTCTGATTGTTGGTATCTCTGCATACCTAGTTCAACCTCGTTACCGATACGTACTCTTTTCTCGTTCCTGTGATATGTGATCCCTTGTGAGCCAGTCACATGCTTGCGATCTAATTGGATGACATTCCACCGAGAGGGCCCAGAATATATCTATCCGTCATATGGATGGACAAATCCGACTCTTGATCCATGTGCCTCAATACATACTTTCCGAACACTCAATGCCACCTTTATAGCCACCCAGTTACGGTGTGGTGTTTGATGTCATCAAAGCATCCTTCCCGTGATGGTGATTAGCATGATCTCATGGTCGAAGGAATTAGGTTACTATGTATCAGAAAGCTTATAGCAAGTGAACTATTTGAATGACTTGATCTTATGCTACACTTAACTATAGGAGTATGTCCATCACATCATTCTCCTAATGATATGACCTTATTATTAATAACATCTCAATGTTCATGATAAGGAAACCATGATCATATATTAACCAACAAGCTAGTTCAACAAGAGGCTTTACTAGGGACTCTTTTATGTTTACAAACCACACAAGTATTAATGTTTCCAGTTAATACAATTATAGCATGGTATGTAAAGATTTATCATAAGTACGAAGATATGATAATAACCACTTTATTATTGCCTCTTGGGCATATCTCCAACAATAACCTTGTCCATTAAGATGCTACTTTTCTTGGAGACGAGTAAGAGTCTAAGAGTGGGGAAGTTGATGAGTTCATTTTTGAAGCATATTTATCTCATGTTTTTGCATGAGTAGCAATAGGATTTTGGATTTCTTTCAACGGGATCACAAATTATGAAGGTATTGATGAACATATCATTTAGAGCTATCATATTGTGTATTACTATAATATTTTGAAGTGATAAAAGTCATCTAAGTGATTTTCCACTCACCTGTGTGAAAAGGAGACGCAAAAGGAGACTCCGGGAGAGTTAACGACCATCAATAGGGAGTGAGACCGCCCGTACCACCTGTCAGCCACCTCGCCTCGTGAAATACTTTCACCTCGCAAAAACGGATCTAAGATCAGATATTCAGAAACGCTACAAACCATAGAAACCTCACCTCTAGAAGGGATATGGAGAGGGAACTTGCAGAAGGGCATCATCCTCATCTCTACATGAATCATTGGAGGCCAAGGCATCATCACCTGTCATCAACTGCTACATCTCTATCACTACCGTCATCCTCATCCTGTTTACCCCCATCTTGTTGTAATTCCAATTACCGTTGTGGATCTGCACTTGAATTCAGAGAACTTGCACAACTTCTATTGTCCTACCCTTTGATTTCACCGGGGCCACTTCAGACTAATTAAGGATAATTAAGGTCTACTTTTTCAAGTAGCCAGCCAGAACAACACATTACCACTCCATGAACACATGAACTTCTCAAATTATAACATCTTCCCCTTGTTTTCCCCAAGATATCATGGTAGGGTTTGCAGGTTCAACACTCTAATAGGTGATACACTATGTAGATGAGTCCGAAACTCTCATATATGATGGAGCAATAAAAGTTCACTCATGTTATTTAGACCATAATAACAAGCATTAGGCAAAACATAAGTGCATCAACATCTATAATAGAACATCAACAAGACAAAACACTATAAACCTTGGTGGCTAGACCTTATTACATGATCAATCTCATCCAATTCTCATTCACCTCACATGACTACATGGAGCTACTCGCACATGCCTACATAGGATGGTAAGGTTCCACATAATCCATTTTTGTTATAAATTTTCAAGTTTGTTGAGAACGAAGCTATCCCAACCATCGAGCGAGACTCCATTGGCAGTGTAAAGAGGTGGACCTTTGTCAGAGAATAAAATGTTAATATAGTTGTTTAATAGCTATTTTTAAATGTTGCTTTAAACTAGGATTTAATTGTAATATTTGGAAACTAATAGCAATATCTTTTTGTGCATTGTCCTTTTTTACTAGTGGCGTGCATGTGTGTGTCATACATTGCATGCACATGGTACCGGTGGTCTGTGATGCCTATTTAAGCGGATAAAAAACTACATAAAAATCAACTTAGTGACAAAATATTGTTTAAAATACATGAGTTATATCTGAAATATGTGTGCTACACGTGCATGCTTACTAGTATTATTTAAATGGATAGTAATTTAAAGTGGATGTACTGTCGAAGACAAAACTCTAGGTTTGATGTTTAATTGTTTGATTAATATAGACTATTCTTTAGTGTGAGGCAATATTCCTGATAGCGAGACATGTTTGGTGAGACTTAATTATTTGCTCTAGTCTTCAATAGATGTTGTGGGTGTACCGGTTTGTGCTTGTGTCTATGACTCTTATGTCGTATCGACGCTGTTAAAATGAACTTTGTAGCTACTTGCTTTTCTTGTACTGGAAAATAAGAGTCCACTTGCTTATTGTTTTAACAATAGTCAACGTATGAGTGTTTGTCCATTTTATACTAGTTTACTATGCTAGTTTTTGAAACAAGAAGTAATTATGATTTCATTTTAACGGTTATGGTGATAATTAAGGACACTATTATTCATCTGTGGTATACTATATCATTATATTCCAGAGTTTTATGTTAGGGTATATTGTCAACATGAAGGCAGGCGCCATGAAACATGGTTCTAGAATTTATTCAAAAATCGACATTCTAAAGTTTTGAAAAAAAACTGAAACAAATCCTTAGACATAGATAATGATGACTTCTAGGTGCATGCAAAAAACGAATGCAAAATATTACGTATTTTGTGTTGTGTAAGAATGACAATTTTCTAAATCTTAGACGGTCAACATTGTAAAATTCGATTTTTTTTCCAGATTTATCAGAATTTGTCATTTTTATGTAGGCTAGGGTACAAACTATTTCGAGCTGAAATTTTGCACGGCTGTAACATAAGTCATGATCAACATCTAGATATTTGTTTTAGAATTTTTTGTAGCTTCAAAGTATCGATTTTCAAAAAAATCACGGAGCCCGTCCTTTAAAAATCACGGTAACTAAAAAAATCTTACAACCACATCCCTGTATCGACCTCACATGTCAGCCTCCTCGAACGGTTTGAACCTTCGCCCGCACACGCCCCCACACGCTCGAAAATTCAAAAAGTCCCTCCCGGATCATCAGCCACACCACATCGACACGGCACCATCCGCCCAAACTTTTCTCAATTCCCCAACAAAATCCAGCACCGGCATCAGCAGCCACTGCCTCCTCTTCCACCACCTCGACCTGCCCCCTTGCCGGCGACATGGGTTCGGCCCCCGCCAGCGGGGCCTTCCCCACCTCCGCCGACCTCGCCATCGCCGGCGCGCTGCTCTTCCTCGCCGGCTCCTCGACCGCGCGGCCTCTCCCCACTCTCAGGTACTCTCGAATCTCCGGTTTCCTCCCCTGGGCTGGATTCTGCACTCCTACCTCCGCGCGACGTTGTGCTAATAACCGCTCCGTGCGCGTCTCCCGCATTGCAGCGACGCGCTCTCGTCCTACTCGGCCTCCTCCTCCTACTCAGTCACCTCGGCGAGGTCGTGCGTGTCAGACTCCGGGCGGCGCGGCCGTCGCGTCGACCCCCTCCGCGTGCTCGCCGCCGTCGCCTCCCTCCGCCGCATCGACCCGAAGGCAAGCCATCCCTCATCTCCTAATAAACGATTTCCCCCTCCGTTCTTCAGTGATGTGCTGATAGAGCGGCTCCGCTCGTCTGCTATAGGTACTGGCGAAGGCGACCAGGAAGCTGTTCCTGGGCGAGGCTTCGAAGAAGCGGAAGGGCGTGTGGATCCAGGCCAGCGACGACGAGGACGAGGACGGAGACGAGAGCGAGAGGGGCAGCACGGTGGCCAGCGAGGAGAGCGCCATCACGGGCGCCGCGTCCGCCGGGTCCACGGCTTCGTCGGGGAGATGCCGCCGGCCTCCTCGGGCGACTTGTGGTCGCCGGAATCCGACTAGGCGAGCGGACACAATCATGGAGTGGCTCTCGCGGCCAAGAGCGGTGCCGGCCACAGAGACGGCCATCCGCGCCGCCGTCGGCAACAGCGGCCAAACCAGCAAGGCGCTGCGCTGGTGAGTAGCACACTTCCTCCAATCTAGCTATCGGTTGAAGATGTTTTGGCATGCCCCTGGTGGCCTGATTGCTCCGTCTGTGTCTCTTTGTGCGCTTATCTGTTCGAGATTTGCAGGCTGCTGAAGCAGAAGAGAGGCTTGCGTCGTTCAGGTACTGGTGGCCACGCGGATCCGTTTGTGTACAGGGTAAGTGAAACTCGTGCTAAACAGTTTGCGTTGCAATGGGAATGTCAAGTTCAAAATATATTATGTGTGTTTGGATGATGATTTACCCATGCAGCTGAATAAAACTTGCGACTGAATCAGTATAAGTCAGTCTCAGTGTGCAACTTTAGATGGGGTTGGTGTATTGTTACTTTATTGGAGTAGTGATTTCGAGTTACTGAGCAGAGAGTAGTTGAAATTTGTAAGAAATCGTCAAACCTGATAACTTTTATGCTAGTTCCACTGATCAGCTTGTGTTTTGTAATTCTAGAATCTCTATGAACTTGAATCATGGGTGTTCCTAAATTTCGTGTCTAAGAATCAGTTTGGTACCCTGGGTCGTTAATTACTTATGTTGATCACATCCTGAACTTCTGTAATTTTGTTGTATGCATGCTATAGTTGCCAACTCCCAGGTGTCTCACCCGTACCTGTAATTTTTTGATGAATTTTCAGGTTGCAGGCTGACCTGGCGAAGATAACTTAGTTGTGTTATAGCGATGGAGTTGGCGCGTGTAGAGCTAATGGTCTATGGGAGAGGCCAAGTCAACCTCTGAGGGGTGCTTAGTAATTTCTACTACCTGCTGTTTAATTGCTCCAATTTTGCCTAGCTTTCCTGCAGATAAGAGGATATGATATAAATCGAGGTTTCCATGTTAATGATGGTAAGTTCTTTGACAGAAAGATAAAATGATATTCGTATAGATAGCAGTTCTATAGTAATGCAGTCATTATTCATATAATGTTGAATTGGTACAATCGTTGCAAGAATAAAGAAAAAGAACCAGCATAGTTGAATATATTGAGTTCTGTTTTGATCCATATGCTCTTTTCTGTGAGTATGGGATGTGTATGCTGTAAAATTGAATTGGAGTCATTTGGGGTTTAGAATAGTCACTTTATTTCTGTGCTTCAGTATGCTTAACTGATTTACCTGTGGTGTCCTGAGGGACAAGACCTGTAAAATGATGTCTTTATTTCCCACTTTATTGTAAATACTAACAAGACTACTATGTTAATGCTAGTTATTTCCAGTTTCTCAAAGCATATCTGACATGCTTAGACGAACATAAGCTTTAGTAAGTTTTGTTCAGAAAGCTGAAACAATTGATCCACCTGAACATTGTTTGCAATCCTAGCTTCTCTAGTGCACACCACCAATCATGCTTCCAATTATATTGTAAGAACTGGCAAGCTACTGCCTCGATGCTTATTTTTCCAGTTTCTTCAAGCTAATCTGAGGTGCTACGATGAACACATGCCACACCATAGTATTGTTTATTCTGAAAGCTGAATTAGTTGGTTCTCTCTGGTCTTGTTTTCAATCCTAGCCCTTCTTCTTCTTGGAGAGCATGTTCTTGAACCAGAAGGCTGAGTCCTTGGGGTACCGCTTCAGTGTCTTGTAGTCCACATAGACGATGCCGAAACGGGCAGTGTAGCCGAGCCTCCACTCGAAGTTGTCGAGCAGAGACCAAGCAAAGTACCCAACCACCCTTGCTCCATTGTCTATCGCCTTCTTGAGCTCAGTTATGTAGTCTCTGTAGTACCGAACCCTCACTGTGTCGTGCACACCGTCAGCGATGCTGACATTGCCGGGTTGGTCCATTCCTGTCAGAACATAACATTGTTCATTCTTGTCCTTGTCATTGAGAACGATAGGTTGTAGTTCGAATAAAACAATTATGTGTTGAGTTCATGAGTACCGTTTTCAGAAAGGATCATTGTAGGATTTCCGTATCTTTCTTTGACATAGGTCACAGCCTTGTTCATCCCCCATGGTACAATGTAAAGCCAATCGGAGTTTGCCTGCATAAAATCAACCAATTTACAGTTAAAAAAATTGCACTTCTCCATGTACAAGGAAAAACTAGTATACTAGTGGTGTAAACCCAGCTCTGCACTTACACGTGATCCAATAGGCACACCATTCCGTTCATCTGCAAGATACATACACATCATGAGGATCTGAGGAAATGAAGTATATGTAGCAGAAGATCTGGAGTGAAGGAGTCAGATCTCACAGGCAAATCCGACATGCCAATCATCCTGGTAACTGACCGGCGTGAGGTTCCATGCCCCAGGGTCCTTCATGTAGTAGGAAGTGTACTGGTTGATACCAACATAGTCAATGGAGCCTTTCACCATCCTGGACTCGTCGGCGCTGAAGGCTGGCAACCTGCGCTCGACAATCTTGACCATCGAGTCTGGGTAGCGACCATGGATAATAGGCTCAATGAACCTGTAAGGATAATTGATCTAGTGTCAGTTTGCTCAAAATAGGGGTTCTGAAATAAAGTTTGATCCTGGAAGAAATGGGTTCAGGGTTTTACCATCCAAGGTGGAAGTCCCTTGCCCTCTGCGCTGCATCTTGATCCGCAGTGCTGTTGCTCAAAGGTTCGTACCATACAAAATCCAAGAGAATTCCAATCCTCCCCTTTTGTTGTTGCTGTAAAATAGAATAAAAACAGTTCATATTCAGTCTTGGGCACTGCCGATTCTTCTAGTGATAAATGACTTGCAAGTTCGTCGTTCTTACCTGATACTTCTCACGGTATCGCTGTACCGCCACAGCATGGGAAAGGATGAGATGATGCGTGACAAGGTACGGCTCTGTCCTGGAGTCGCCTCCTGCAGCACACTTAGAACACCTCCCCGGTGCATGGAAGCCATTGTCATACCCCAAAGCAGCGACAACCCTCGGCTCGTTGAAGGTAAACCAGTTCTTCACCCTGTCTCCGAACACCTTGAAGCAGAACTCGGCGTAGTCCGCAAACGCCCCCCTTTATAGAAAGAAAAAAAAATCGCATCACAGACATGCTTAAATTCAATTTTTTGAAATGTGGGAAAAACCACTGCCGGAGATGCTTACACAATCTTTGGGCTCAGCCAGCCTAGGTACTGCTTATGAAGTGTCAGTGGGAGGTCATAGTGGTACAAGTTCGCGTATGGAGTGATGCCTATTTGACCATGAGAAGGCTCATTAGAATCTTGTGTCTTGGTGTAGAAAACAAAAAGTTTCAGTTACCTTGCTGAAGCATGTAATCTATGAGCCTGTTGTAGTAGTCCACTCCTTCCTGGTTCACCTTCCCGGTTCCATCTACAGTTTTATACGCAACTCCACATCACAAACTACTTTTTTTCTTTTTGGCGAGAAAGAAAGATCAGGATCGCATCGCAAACTACTTTGAACCAGAAAATATTTGAATTGGTTGGGAATTAGAAAAGTGCTGCAGATAGAGGAATCAGGCCACACATACCTGGGAAGATCCTGGACCAGGAGATGGAGAATCTGTAGGCGTCGAAGCCCATGTTCTTCATTATGCCCACATCTTCCTACGCATGAGAAGACCTCTGTCAGCCATCAGGACACACTAGAAAAACATAGCAATTAGGATGATTGTTCAGTACCTTGTACCTATGGTACTCGTCCACCGTCACATCGGCGGTGCCATTGCCAGCGATCGTCCCTGTTACATGTAGGAATATACTATGTAGCACCATACAACTTCTTCGCCAGAAAAAAGAACAAGAGGCTCTATGAAGGAAGGTGATCTGCTTACCAGATATGGCTATGAAGGCGTCCCAGATGCTGGGCCCTCGGCCCCCCTTCTTGGCCATCCCCTCCACCTGGTACGCCGACGCGGCCGTCCCGAACACGAACCCCACCGGGAACCCGTGCCGGCTCAGCCCGCCGGCGTCCTGGATCTCCGGGCTGAGCCGGTCGCATTGCGCCGCCGGCAGCACGACCGCTAGTAGTATCAGCAACAGCGCCGCGGACTTCATGTCTGCCGTCTGCGTGAGGACGGCAGAGGGGAAGCAGGGAGGACGGGGACACAAGCCGTGCTATGCGTGCGCGCGGTGCGGTGCGGGGCTTTATAAAGGAAAGAGGAGAGGGAGGAGTACAAACAAGCTGATTGATCGTCTTCGCTGCATTCTCCCCCCTGTCGCCCGGTTCAGTGGTTCAGTTTCGAGCAGAGGATGTCACGATGGCTATGCGTGTAGTAGAGTTCTAGCTCGGTTCCGATTCTTGGTGACGATTATATTGGACCATCTCGAGTATGATGCTAGTAGGTGGCATTGAGTCTATCCGTGTAGAAGAATACTAGTATGCCATTGAGACACATACGGGCACGGCAACCAGTCGCATAAGTGTTGGAGCACGCACTACGTACACATCAGACATGTGACATGTGTGACTCCTTTTAGACTTTCTTTACACTAGGCAACAACGTTGTCTAGATAGTAAGATAGCCGCTACCGCGCGGACCAAGGCCGTGTCAGCAGCAAAGGAAGAGAAAGGTAACTCGTGCGCACCACCGCCGGCGGTCGGTCTCACGCCGCCAGCCACACGCGCAGTGCGCCTGCAAGCCTGCAGGGCCTCCTTTTCCCCTTCCGTTTCTCGGTGCTGCCTGGCCCGGGTCGCCGTAGTGCCACCGCCGAAACCAGGCGGTACGCGCCGAGCCGCTCGCGTACGAGCTCGCCGAACGGACGTTGAGCTAGGCATGGTTATTGCCCTGTGACGCGCTCGCTCGTCCGTTTCCTCGACGGCGAGACCAAGACGCGCGCGACCGGCCGGGTTTTCTGTTTCTGGTTTTGTCAGGTTTCGAGGCGCTGAGCGGGCTGCGGTTAGCCGCCACGCCGCCGGACAGGCAGAGCACCGACGCTCGTGGACAAGCCTGCCTAGCTATCTTTGCCCGGATCCACTCGCCCGTGGAGGGATGTGTTTTCGTTTCGCGGAGATCGGGAATGGGAGCGACCTACGATCGACAGCCGCATGTGCCACGGGACTGTTTGGTTTTGTTTTGTTTGTGCCCTGGTTTACAGATTCAGTATGCACAAGCCCTTTTCAGAAAAAAAAAATACTAGGTGTGCCAATGCCAAGGAAAACTTCTGAGCGATCCAAATTGGCTGTTCAGGCCCATGCCAAAATGCAATCCGGGGCGATCCAAGCTGCCAGAGCTTGGTTGGTGAGCCGTGGTTAAAGTTTGACCGTCCAGGTCGGTGCACGCAAGACATTTCAGCTCCAGGCCTTGAATGCCAATCTCGTGATGCACATAGCTACCAACAATGGGTGTACACATCATCCAGAAAAGGAAGAAGATGCAAAAAATCAGTATGCACGTGTCCATTCAGGAAAGAAGTGCGCAAATTCAATGGGTTCATGCGTGCGGAATATTTCAGCTCGAGACCTGAATGTCACTCTTCGTGCTGCATGTAGCAAGAACGGGTGTACATCAATACATCGTACAGAAAAAAAGATACATTTCTCGACACAACAATGCACTGATCATCGTTCCCACCTTGGAGGCGTTGCCTTGAAGGTACGTGTACTCCATCAAACAGCGTTGGTTTGTTTTGCTTGGCAGCTTCATCGTCGGCCAGGCATTTGTCTCCCCGGAGCATATTCTCTCAATGTGAACACTAAAATCATGAATCACATTCAAAAAATTCAAAAAATAAAAATAGAGATATGGTTTTGTGACGCTTTTACATATTCGCGCTTTTCATGCATGCATTGTTCACGAAAAGAGGACACGTCCTTTGTCCTCCGCAAAAATAATAAAGAAACAATGTTAAAACCGATTTTTGGAGCACCAAGTTTGTTTTTCTTTCACACTTGACACAAAATATCATTTTTTCCACAAAGTTTTACATGTGCACGTATGACATGGACGTACACGTGTCAAATTTTTAGAATTTTTTTATACTAGGAATAACTCTGGACATGGGTGTGCTCCCACTGCCCGATTTGAATTCCCATAAATTAGATCTTTTTTATTTTAAAGTAAATTATCCTTTTTCTCACGAGTATGCACAAGTTTATACGCATCCTGACTTGACTTTTCTAACCGGAATGGTTGGTACTTAGTAGATTCCAATTAAATCGAGGACTATCCACTGAAAGGCCGGAAAGAAAGTCTTGCATTATATACAAGGCACTAAAGACTACATGCTTACGTATAGAAAGTCTGATAAAGGTTATTGGCTATTCACATGTTGATTATGCCGGTTGTGTGGACATTAAGAAATACACACTAGGTTATGCGTTCATCCTTACCGGAGAAGCCATATCGTGGAAAATCTCTAAGCAAACAATATCTGTTTCATGTATGATGCAAGTAGAATTTATAGCATGTTACGAAGCCACTGGGCAGGATATATGGCTAAAAAATTTCATTCCTGGGCTACAAGTGGTTGACAGCATCTCAAGACCACTTGTATTGTACTGCGATCATAAACCCACAGTTTTCTATGCGAGTAACAATAAGTCAAGTGTTGTTGCCAAGCATATTGACGTAAAGTTTCACATTGTGAAACACAGAATCTAGCATCATACAATTGATGTTACACATATAAGAATCACTCGTATTCTTGCGGATCTGCGAACGAAAGGCTTACCACCTGTATTTTTCGTGAGCATGTTGTCGGCATGAGATTACTGAAAGCCTTATGATTCTGGATTAAAGGGGTCACTATAAGAACCACTCCCATCAAGTAAAATGTTATCCATTCCGAAATAGGCTAGTATGCCATAAGCGTTGAGTTCAGCGACATTTTATTGGTTGTTGTAACACCTCGCTTTGGCGTATTATTCCCACATAGAATGGAAAAATAAAGTTTAAACCTAACGGTCAAGAGGGAGAATGTTGGTTGATCTACACAGTTTAAAACCAAGTCAACAAAACATTCAGAAAAGGATAATAGGAGGCTCATGAAGCAACGTTCGGCCCTCTCTCTCACGTATCTAACAGAATGCCCTGATCGGGGGCGTAGCTAACCAACTCATGGTTTGTGCCCTCCTACTATGTGCGAAAATAAAAGGGAGAGCCCTGGTAGCTAGCAATCTCACCTTAGACGCCTGGCCGCACTGCTCCCCAACACCAACATGCCCGCATCGATAGCAGACTCGCGCAGAAGATGCAGGAAGGCCAAAACCTCGATGGGTTGTTCCAGGACAGTGCATGTGGAGGCTAGAGGGCATCCGCGCCTTCGCCAGATCATCTTTATCGATAATCGATCAAGCCTGCATCACACAATTGTAACACCCCGTCCAACAATAGGCCCCATGGATGTCAATCCTAGCAACTTACTAGGATCTCTAGACTGGCCCCACAGACGAACACTTCTCTTTTCTACGCACTTTGTCCTAACTCGTGCACACCCAAGACCCACTTCTCGGCCGGTCACCCATCCTCAAATTTCTCTATGACGAGCACACTTAACCTTGGAGCTCTTCTTAGACGAGCTTCCGAAAAAGAAGTTGCAACTTGTTAGTATGGGTATACTATCAATCCTATTAAGCCATGTGTCAGGATCTCACATACACCCATCCTTTAAAGATCGACTCCCTCGTCGATCAACCACAAGTCAGGAACGTCCCCTCTTGCCACACGTCTATGCATCTAGTGCCAGCACATGTGTCATGTCGTGTCCACTCTGGGCCACAAGCGTAATGCTCCACATGTCCGCTCCATTGACCCGCACACGCCTGTGTAAGCGCGAGGATCGGCTCTGATACCACTTGTAACACTCCGTCCAACAACATGCCCCGGGCTGTCACTCCTGGCAGCTTACTAGGATCTCTAGACTGTCCCCTAGAAACCAATACTTGTCTTTTCTGCGCACTTTGTCCTTACTCGTGTGCACCTAAGACCCACTTTCCGGTCGATCAGCCATCCTCAGATTCCTCTAGGCCAAGGACGTTTAACCTTAGAGTTATTTTCATATAAGCTTTCGGAAAAGAAGTTGCAACTTGTTGATATGGGTATCCTATCAATCCTATTATGCGATGTGCCAGGATCTCACATCAGTCATCAATGGCTTCATCATCAACCCCAACCCCAATTAATGATCTACTATCGATCTATGTTTCATGCTATTTAGGTGTTCTAGTTGCTGCCCATGTTGATCTTGTGGTGCACTTGATTTTTTACATCTAACATCAAGTTGCCGGGGATCTCCAAAATACCGGCCATATCCATCTGGATGTATGGTGGTGGCGTGATGCATGTGTGTTGTGCTGCTACATGGCTGCTAGGGATTGCTCTCCAGGCCTTTGTGTCATCTGGCCGCTGTATGTGTTCTTGTTTGTCTCCTTATTTTTTTAGACCAAAAGGGAATTTCATTCCCCTGTTACTTTTTAGAGAAAAGAAACAGACCAAAACAGACACATCCAGTTCAAGTTCAGGTAGCAGGAAATAAAATCTAAGTTATTACAGTTCCATAAAACGAAAGCCCTCACAGAAGAATCACCACACTAAGACTAGAGAAAAACCATAGAGAAGGAAACAGAAGAGGACCATTCCATAATCACGATCAGGTCACCACGTGAATGGACTCATCTTCATCGCGATGAAGCTGCAGATACTCCAACGATGTCCTTCCCTCATGAGATTCCTTCGTAGCGGCGGCCCTCCAAGATGATATCCAACCAAAGTCTGGACAAACTAGCTTGAATTCAACCTCAGAGGTCTTTTGAGCTTTCGCAGGAGCCGATCCGCGAATTGGGAAGTTAGCCCTCCTTCTAGATCTTTGAAGGGAACCTTCCAATTCCTTAGATAAGACAGCACTAGATGCCAAACCTGTTTCATATTAATCTATGTAGATTTATTAAAGACTACTATGTTTCTAGAGTTCCATAAGCCCCAGAGAATAGCAGAGGAAACTACATTAAAGTGCAAGAAATTTTTATTACACAACCATTTGCTAGCAATGGACTCAAAATTTGAAATAGGAATATTAAAGACCTTAAATACCTTAGACCGGAGAAGTTTAGCTACAATACATTCAAACATCAAATTATGAACATATTCAAATTCTTTACAAAATTCACACTCTAAAGGTTTAGGGATACCTCTAGCTCTAAGATTATCTCTAGCCATAATTTTATTCTGTGAGAACAACCAGAGAAAAACCTAGACTCGAGGAAGAATCTTCAGAGGCAAAAAGACCTGTTGAACACCTCTAAAATTAATAATAGAGTACATAGAACTAGAAGAGTAAACGCCCTTAGAGTCATGTTGCCAAAGAAGTTGGTCTTCCTGATCATTGAAAGAAATACTACTAATAATAACTAACTACTCTTGCCATTGAATCATCAAACTATTAGTAAAAGTTCTCCTAAAAGTCACCCTAACTTGGACCCCATCCCAGAGCTCAGCGATGGTACTGGTCTGCTGGTTGGAGATAAAATAAATCTCCTAGAACTGCACAGCTAAAGGAGAGTTACCAAACCAGATATCCTCCCAAAATTTAATTTGTCTACCATTACCCACTTTCCATCTATAACCCATCTTAATTGCCTTAGTTGCCCACATCACACCTTTCCAAAAAGTGGAAGGATGAATGTCATGGCAAGAGAGGATGTTAGGACTTCTAGTTTCATATTTAGCATCTACTACTTTCCTCCAAAGAGTTCCTTCCCCCTGAATGTATCTTCTAATCCAAGAACCAATCAAACAGAGATTCAAATATTGAATATTTGGGATACCTAATCCACCATATTATTTTTTCATACAAATGGAAGGCCAATTGGCCAAATGAAGCTTATGGTTTCCCTCCTCGTCATTCCACATAAAGTTGGCCATATGAGAATTAAGCAGATTCAAAGCCCACTTAGGAAATTTTAAAAAGGAAAGAAAATATACATGAGTACTAGCTAGAACAGACTGAATGAGAGTTCTTTTAGAAGCAGAGGACATAAGTCTACCCCTCCAGCCAGAAATAGAAAGTAAACTCTCAAACAAAGGTTGAAGGTCCTCTCTGCTAAGCCTGTCGAAATGCAGAGGAATTCCTAGATATTTAACAGGGAAAGTACCAGCTACACATTGGAAAATATCCAAAAAAAGGAGCTAAATCCTCCTGTCTAATATTAATGGGAAGTAATTCACTCTTATGGAAATTAATTCTCATACTAGAAAGTTGTTCAAAGAAAGTAAGAATCCACTTTAGATTCCTAGCCACTCTAACATCATTATCTAAGAACAATAAGGTGTCGTCAGCATATTGCAAACTAATTACTCCACCTAGAATAAAATTTGGGAAAAGACCTCTAACTAAGTCCCTTTGGTATCCTTTAATTAACATCCTGGAAAAAACATCAACCACTGAATTAAAAAAGAAGGGGGACAATGGGACCCCCCTGTCTCAAACCTTTACCAGTAAGGAAAAAGTTACTGTCCTCATCATTAATATTAACCCCAACCAAACCTCCTTTGGTGATATGTTTGATCATTCTAATAAAAGTAAGACTAAAACCTCTACATTCTAGCATCTCATAAAGGAAATCTAAATTAACTTTGTCATAAGCTTTTTCATAATATATCTTAAGAACAGGCCCTCTATCTTTCTTCCTATGAACCTCATGTATAATCTGATGAGCAGTAACTACACTTTCTAGGATAAATCTGCCTTTAATGAAGGCAGATTAAAAGGAAGAAATCAACCTATCAATAACTCTAGCAAATCTATTAGTAAGCACTTTAGTGAAAATTTTAAAAGAGCAATTAAGCAGATTAATTGGTCTAAATTTCTTCATAGCTCTAGCTTCATTCTCTTTAGGAATCAGAATAATCATAGCAAAGTTAAGTCTATAAATGTCTAGTTTATCTATGTACCAGGCATCAAACATAGCAATAAGATCATGTTTGATGACATCCCAAAACTTTTGATAAAACATAAAGGACAAACCATCTGGACCTGGTGCCCCATCTAAATAAGAGCCAAAAACATCATTTTTGATCTCCTCCTCAGTAAAAGGTCCTCCCAGAATAAGATTTTCCTTCTCATTAAGTTTTTCCTCTCTAGAGAAAAAAATCAACACTAAGTATAATATCAGGTCTATCTTCAAAACAAAAAAGATCTTTATAATAATCAATGACAACTTTAAGCATGTCTTTAGTCTCAGTGACAGGACCCTCAGGTCCATCAAGGACTAAAATCTTTTTCTTCCTCCTCCTCTGATTAGCTATAACATGAAAATAAGTTGTATTTCTATCTCCTTCTAAAATATATTTTTCTCTGTATCTCTGCCTAGCCTTAATCTCTTCCATAATCCAAAATCTATTAAGACTATTTAAAATGAAATCAAACCTGCCTCTCTCTTCCTCGAAAAGATTAGATGATTTAGATTTAATATCCAGAATATCATATTTTTTCATTAAATATCTCTTTTCCTTCCTGAGAGCAGCTTCTAGATTAATACTCCAAACTTTAGCTATTTTTCTAAATATCTTACTTTAGCTTGCTAGATGTCAACCACATCAGAGCTAGCAACCTGGATATTCCGGGCTTTATGAACAATATCACTAAAATCAGGTTTGGTCAAGCACCATTTTTCAAATGTAAAACTCTTAATCCTAGGAATGCAAGTTTCACCAGACTCCCAAATAATGGGAGTATGATCACTCCCAATCCTAGTTAAAGATTTATCACTAGATAAAGGAAACAAACTTTCATAATTAGTAGAACAAAAAATCATATCTATCTTACTCATAATAAGATCCTCTTGATTATTGCCCCAAGTAAAAGATCTACCTGCAAGCCCAATCTCCATAAGGGCCCACAATTCTATCCATTCATTAAACTTATCCATCCATCTAGAATTCACATTACCATTAGTCTTATCACTAGGAGCTCTAACAAGATTAAAGTCACCCCCAATCATAGAAGGACCTTCCCAGTCAATAAAGAGTTCATGAAGTTCAGAAATAAACTCCTGTTTTTTTCTTCATAAACTAGACCATAGATAGTAGTAATTATAGAAACCACACCAAAAACCTTATTCCTAAGCACAACATTGACAGAAAAATTCCTAATATCCCAAGAGGATACTTCAAATAAATCCCCATTAACACCTACTAGAATACCACCTGCAGTACCTACAACAGGGAGATAATTCCAGATAAAGTTTCTATTCCCTAGCAGATTCTTCAAAAAATAATTACTAAAATTCTCTTTCTTAGTCTCCTAGAAACCAATGTAATCTACATTCAAAGGAAAAATAGTATCTTTTATCTACTTCTTCCTACCAGGAGCAGAAACGCTCCTACTATTCCAGAAAGCAAAAATCATAACCTTTTTTTCCTGGGGTGCTTGCTCCGAGATTTGTTAACTACTTATATCCAACTATCAGCCATATCATCCAAAGCCTCATCATTATGTGAAGTTTCAGAATCTATAGCAGAACTATTTCTAGGATCTACATCAATATTAACAGGATCAAGCAACTCTTCATGCAACTCTACCCCTACCTCTAAAGCTATATGAGCTAATTCATCTATAGGCAGCATATTAAAAGGATTATAAGTAATAATACCTTTAATCTTTGATTTCTCCAGATTCACCATCTTCTTCCTTTTCACAGCCTTTTCCAACACATTTTGAGATCTGTCAATTTTGTAACTCTGCCTTGTGAGTTGAATAGGACCCCATTTCCCCTGTTTCTTCAAATTTTCCACTACATCTACTTGCTTTTCATGGGAAGCTATTTCTTGGACAGTAGGGATGATAGAATCAGGAAGATTGATACCCAAATCCACCTCAGAACTCTTACTAGCTTAGAAAGATGCTTGTGTTGGAATTATGCCCTAGAGGCAATAATAAAGATGTTATTATTATAATTCTTGTTCATGATAAAGTTTATATTCCATGCTAGAATTGTATTAAGCGGAAACTTTGATACTTGTGTGGTTTGTGAACAACACCGTGTCCCTAGTACGCCTCTATGGACTAGCTCATTGATCAATGATGGTTAAGGTTTCCTAACCATAGACATGAGTTGTCAATTGATAATGAGATCATATCATTGGGAGAATGATATGGTGGAGACCAAACTAAGCGAAGCAATTAGATCGTATCATTGTGTTCATCTTTGAAGCTTTTCCTATGTCAAATATTGTATTCCTTAGACCATGAGATAATACAACTCCACTGGTATCGGAAGAAATCTTTGAGGTCATCAACGTCATCCTATGAGAGGTGATCATAAAGGTGTCTCTCGGTGATCGGAAAGTATCTTGGGTTGTATGTATCGAGATGGGATTTGTCCCTCCCAAGTCGGAGAGATATACTTGGGCCCACTCGTGTCGATATCAACACCGCTTGCAAGCATGTGGTTAAGGAGTTAATCACAAAGTGATATCGGATTACGGAGCAGTAAAGTAATTGCTGTGAACGAGATTGAACTAGGTATAACGATGCCGACGATCGAATCTCGGGCAAGTAAAATATCGCGAGACGAAGGGAATATATATATGGGATTGATTGAATCCTGGCATCGTGGTTCATCCGATATGATCATCGATGAATGTGTGGGAGTCAATATGGGTGCCCAGACCCCGCTGTTGATTATTGATAGAAGATCATGTCTGCATATTCTCGAACCCGCAGGGTCACACACTTAACGTGTCTCGACGCTAGGATAGATTGGATAATTGGTTTATGAATTTGTGTTTGGAGTCTCGGATGGGATCCGGGATATCACGAGAGGTTCCGGAATGGTCCGAGAATAAGATTCATATAAGGCGATTGCAGTTTTGGAGTTGAATTGTTCCGGATTAATCGGTATTGTACCGGAAGCTTCTAGAACCTTCCGGAAGGGGGCCAACGTGGTCCCACCTTCCGGGAGGGGGCATGGGCCTATGAGGGAGTGTCCTGGCCGCATTGGGCCCAGCCGATCCTAGATAAGTTTAAATTCGTTTAAACTAGAGATAGGGTTATCTAGATAAGGGGAGAGTTTAAATTGTTTAAACTAGAGATAGGCTTGGAGGAGGGGCTAGGGCTGGCCGCCACCACCCCCTCTATATATAGAGGGCTGGTGCGCCCCCTCCCCCCCCACACACATCTCCCTCCAAGCCCTAGTAACCCTGCTGCCTTCCTCCCTCCCTCCCGACTGTTTGTAGGCGAAGCCCTGCGGCAGAAATTCTCCACCATATACACCACGCCGTGATGTCAGAGATCCAATCCATCTCTCCACCATACTTGCTGGTCCGAGGAAGGAGGAGGCGTCGAGGTGCTGCGTGTGCATCTCACGGAGGCACCGCCACTTGTGGTGCTAGATCGGATCGGATCGCGAGGAGGAGAAGCGATGCGACTACATCACCCACGTTCCGAACGTTCAACTGAATCTTCAAGGGTATGAAGATCTAATCCAATCTCTCTCGTTGTTTGCATCTCCTAGATTAGATCTTGGCTTTCCCTCTGTTCCTTCCGTAGAAAATTTTGATTTACTATGCTGCGAAACCCTTCAGCTTGTTCCGCCATCCAAAAGGAAGCAGCCTGAGCACTCTCTCGAGCAGCCAGAGGTGTCTTATCCAGCATAAATCTACCAGAACTATCTACCATTCCTCTCTCTGCAAAAATCTGAAGCAAACTTTCCACACTAGTAACTGACTCACCACCAGCAGCCATTCTATCTCTGAAACCAGTAGACTGACCAGGATCACCAGTGTTCAAGTTATTTGCACCATTTTTATCAGTCATACCAGTGCTTTTATCAACATCTAAGCTACTTTTCTTGTTACCCCCTCCCTGATTTCCTCCTTGGTCCAGTTCATCTCCCAACAGGTCATCAGCCTCATCCTCCTTTGTTGGAATTTTAGCAGTGAAGCCTAACTGAAACAAGCCACCATGGAAATGAAAAAGCCCGCTACCTGGAATTTTGAGAGGATCTCTGCACTTAATCTTAACTCTAACATCTTTAGCATTGTTCTTAAAGATACTCAGCCAATCAACATCCTATAGAATACCACAAACTGATATTGCTTGGTCTAGGAAATTCCACTCACACCATTTTGCTTGTAGCCTAGTAATCCTAACCTAGATGTCATGTAGAAACTCCACAGGCTCTGGGTTATCATTCCAGGCCTCCACTTTGACCCACACACCTTCTCTTGACAGATCAAACCTGAGATAGCCAATCACTTGGTCCACCTGAATGCGAGGAGGAAATTTCACCAGATAGATGCTTGGTTGACCAAGCTCTCTAATTTGCCAGGGCCAATTTGTCTTGTAAATTTTTGAAAAATCACCAGCCAAGTCTGCACTAGAGATTTCTCCCCCCTCAACAACCACTAACCCACATTTTTTGGTGGAGGAAACATGATTAATGACCACATCAGGAGTTTCAATATGATAAAACCCTAAACCAGTAGCAGCACTACCCACATATCTAGAAGTCTGGTGGGGCCTCTTCCTAACTGTGAAATTATCAACTTTGTGTCTTGGACTTTTGCAGATGAAACACACCATCTTTTTGTGACAGACAGCCTGATGATAACCAGGTTCCCCACAACACATGCAAATAGACCCACTATAATTCATTTGAGCAGCAAGATCAGGACCCGAAGAAACTACCTCTTTTTGAGCAGCAATAAACTTCTTCTTTGGCTTCCCCTGCGGCTTCCCTTTCTGCCCATCTCCACTACTCTGTGATTGTTGCTGCTGAGAACTCCCCTATTGTGGTGCTACCCATTGATTGGATTGCATCCCAAACTGTTGATTTGGAGGATAATGAGGAAAAGCTCCTAGAAAACCCCAAGGGGGATGGATATTCCCAGGGACAAATCCATATGGAGGAGGAGGATGAAAGCCATAAGGAGGTGGAGGCATCTGACCAAACTCAAAAACCTGCATATGTTGTTGCTGCATCTGGTTCTGCTGCATCTGATGTTGCTGCCAAGGTTCAAACCCTCTCCCTCCTCCTTGTTTCACACCACCACCACCAGTCATCACTTCTCTTCTCTCAGAAGGAGAATTTTCAGATAGGCTATCCTCAACTCCTAACACTGCTAAACTAGAAAGATCCACCGCCGCTAGCCTTGGGAGGAGAGAGCAAACCCTAAGGGGAGGTAGTTGTTTTATAGGAGCTGGGGTGGGCGATGGGTGGTGAGGATGCCAAGGAATATTCCAAAGATGGTGGAAAAAGGTCTCCACCTCCCTGTCACCATTGACCACCTCACACCCCCATCCCAACCACTGAAACCTGGACCCTGCCATAACCAACATCTTCTGCTAGCTTTACCATTTTCTTGAAACTTCAGTTCCCACTCCATCTGCAATCTGAAATCGTCTGAACTTTCAAGGACAACTACATTTCTGAACCCATCATTCATCTCACCAGCATCTCCAACTCCTCTGTCAGAATGTGAGAACGACCTAGCAGCAGAAGTGCCTCCAAAGCCAACCCCTCCTGACTCGAGAGACTCGAGTCCTCCACAACTCCGGGAAGATTCAAGCCATGTTACTTCTACAGCACATCCACCGATCTGGAGCAATCTGGATTCCCTAATGCATGTTCCATCTGAGAAACCTAGAGATCTGAATGAACCTGGCCTACTCGATATAGGACCGAATTCAGACTGTCGAATCTTTTCCCCTGCATGTGTGCTCTGCGCGACTAGGCTGGCAGAGCTAGAACACCTTGAGGTAGGGGTGTGATGACCCACAAGTGTAGGGGATCGCAACAGTCTTCGCGGGTAGTATTACCCAATTTATTGATTCAACACAAGGGGAGCCAAAAAATACTTGCAAGCCTTAACAACTGAGTTGTCAATTCAGCTACACCTAGAAATAGTTCTTGCTCACAGAAGTTTATTAGTAGCAACAGTTCGGTAGTAGCAACAGGAACGGTGAAATGAGAGCAATAGTAACAGTAATGGTAAACAGTGGGATTCGAGTGCAGTAGGCATAGGGATGGATGTACGGGCGTTGCATGGACAAGTCTAAACATGTAACTTCAAGATCTAGGGCATTGCAGATAAATAATAACAAGCATCCAAGTACTAAAAAATCCTAGGCATGTGCTCCAAATATAGTCATACGTGCTCGCAATGAGAACTTGCACAACATCTTCTGTCCAGCCAGCCTGTGGTAGCGGGGCCTCTAGGGAACTACTGGTGAAAGGACATTTATTGTCATAATCAATTTTGGTGTTCGTTAACAACAAGTAGATCATTTTACAGTTTGTCACTTCCCATAGGTTGTTATAATGCTAAGGGAAAAGCACCCTCGCACTTTGGAAAGATTCCTGCAAGATTGACACAGTTCTGAAAATTCTAGACCGGAGTCTCCCGTCTGGCTGGATCGGAGTCTCCGGTGTGGACCGAAGTTTCCGCAGGAGTCCCCGGTGGAGGCATCAGGAACCTGGCTGGGTCATACTGTATGGGGGTCCGGAGCCATGTCCGGAGACTACTCCGTAGTCTCCGGTGTGGGCCTTAGACCGGAGTATCCGGTGCTGCAGGACCGGAGTCTCCGGCCCACTTGGCTCGTGGTTGGGCTGGTCAATCAGAAGGGTGGTCCAGAGGCTGGATCGGAGATCGGCCGGAATCTCCGGTCTGACTCTTCTTCAACGGTCAGAAAACGGTTCGTAGAGGGGCTGCTTATAAATAGGGACCCTTATCCCCTTCCTCCAGCTGCTCGACCTGCTCAAGAACACAAACTCCATTAGAGCCACCAAATATATAGGATCTCTTCATACAACCATCCAAAGTTATTTATCTTTGGAGAATCGAAGGAGGAGGCCTTGATCTATAGCTTCACCAAGAGAGATCTTCATTTCCCCCTCATTCACTTGAGGGCCCCCATGCTCTAGTGTTTCTTTGGAAACCCTAGCTTTGATTTGGTTCTTACAAGCTTGTGTTTGATTGTTTTGACAGCTTGCTTGTATTTGGGAGCCTCCAATTAAGTTGTGGATGTGTGCCCTGAACTCGTTGTAAAGGTGTCGGCTTCCACCTCGAAGGTTGCCGATATAGTGGAAGGTGAATCGAACCCCTTGGGGTGAGGTTCATCGGAGAACAAGGGAGGCCTCTCGTGGTGTTGGTGGTTTGAAACCACCCCCTCTCCAAACGTAGACGTACTTCCCCTCAAAAGGAAGGAACTACGGGAAACAAATCCTTGCGTCTCTGCGTCCACCACTTTGGTTACTTCTATCTTTTACCGCACTTTACTTACTTGTTCTTGCTTAGTGTTGTGCTAGTTGTTGCTTGTTTGACATATAGGTAAATTCACCTTAGTTGCATAATCTAGAGAATTTACCTTTCTTGTAAAACCCTAATTTTAAAAAGAATAAAATTTGAAGTTGCACCTATTCACCCCCCTCTAGGTGCCCATACGATCCTTTCAATTGGTATCAGAGCCTAGGCTCTTTATTCAGGATTTACCGCCTAAGAGTTTATGGGTAGCAAAGAAGGGGAAGTAGATGGTGGGACTACTGCCTCAGTGACCATGGAGGATCTCAATAACTTGGAAACAAGATTGAGCACCACCATGGCCAACGAGATCAAACAATTGCAAAAGTTACTTGAGCAACTTGTTAAAGATAAAGGTGGCTCATCATCCCCCTCTCCTCAAGAGGGACTTCCACCATTGCCCAAGGAGAATGCCCCGGCATCACCTACGGGTAAGAAGGGACTTCCACCATTGCCCAAGGAGAATGCCCAAGACAACATTAATTCCTCCACAAAAAGGGTTGGTGAGAAGGGAGAGCACCATGACTCCCATGCATGGTTCTCCCCCGACCCCCCAATTCCTCGCCCTCATATAAACAATAGAGGTGACCCACCTAAGCTAGAAGCATCTACTTTTTATCAATGGCAATCTCTAATGAAAACTCATATGCGCAGCTCTTGCATTGAACTATGGAACATCATCGAACAAGGACTCTATATTGGGGATCCAAATAACTTGACAAGAAGAGAAGTTGTCAATAGTCAACTCAATGCCACCGCCTTGCACATGATTCAACAAGGATTGGGTACAAAGGATTACCCACACATTGAGCACCTAAGCACCGCCAAGGAAGCTTGGGATGCTCTCACAGTGTTGTTTGTTGGGAATGATAGCATGAGGAGGAACCGGTATGATGCACTAAGCAATGAAGCCGAAGGATTCTACATGAAGGAAGGTGAAGATCATGAAGACATGTATCGTAGGCTCAAGACCACCGCCACCGCTTTTAGAAATGTGGGTGCCTCACATGTGGATGATGCTTGGATCAAAAGGAAATATGTGAGTGCATTCATGCCCTTTGAGCCCACCGACTTGAAGAGCCTACAAGGAATACACAACTACCACCTCATGACCTCCAATGAATTTATGAAAGAGATGGCCTCTTTTAAGGTTGCCGCCAAGAATGCCAAAGATGCCCGTGCCCGAGCCCTTGGTATGAGCAATGTTTTCAACCTTGCATTGAAGGCTAAAATTGTGGAACATGGGGATGAAGATGATAGTGATGAAGGCCTCTCCATGGACCACCCCGATGATGTCAAGATTGCTCATGGTCAATATATGGCCTTCTATGCAAAGAACTTTTGGAAGAACCCCGCCAAGGCCAAGATGAAAATGCAACAAAAAAGCAACCCAAATAGGAGAAGATAAAATGTCACTAAATTGAGAACTTGCTTCAATTGTGGTGACCGCTATCACTTTGTGGCGGGTTGTCCCTATGAGAAGAGAGAAGGTCATGGGGGTAAGATTGTGTTGAAGAAAACTCCCAAAGATCCTTATAAGAAACCCTTCATCAATAAGAATCCCATCAACAAGAAGTCAGGCGAAATTGTATTGGTCACTCATGAAGAATACTCCTCCGACAATGAAGATGATGAAGATGAGGAAGAGGAAACATCAAGTGGCGTGGCTTCTCTAGCCACTACTTCTACTCCGACATTCTCACTCTTCGATTCTCCAAATGAGAATACTCCCAACAAGAACGCCACTTGCCTTATGGCAAGAAGAACAGAGGTATCCTCATCATCTCACTCCACTCCCTTAGCTAATGATGAGATGTTTCTTGAAGTAAAAAGGGAATTAATTGCTTTCGATGAGTTTGTGACTAACTTACAAGGGGAGGCCAAGATACATTTTGGGAACATCTTAGATCAACTTTCCCACACACAAGAGCTTCTAGATGTAAGATGTAAACTTGGGCATGAACACATGATTGAGATAGAAGCCCTAAATAATGCTCTAGAATAAGAACAAGAGACTAGGATGTATCTTGAACTAAAACTTGAAGGGCTTGATGAGGCCAATGACATAATTGTTAATAGACTCATCAAGGAACGTGATCATGCTATTGCTAAATATAAAAGGGCTAAAAAGGACAAGATTGAGTTTGGTGTGATTCATGAAAAACTTGTCGAGGACTTTAGTTTACTTAACAAGGCTCACAAGGCATTGGAAAGTGAACTCTTGTCTCTCACAAAGTCTGATGAAATGCTTCAAACTCAATTGACCAATATTCCTTCATCTAGTAATTTTATTCCTTCTAGTAGTAATATTATTGAAGAAAATGCTAGGTTGAAGGGGGAACTTGCCAAGGCCACATTTCCAAAAGGTAACAAGTCCATTGATGACCTATTGAATAAGCAAAGGTCAAATGGTGAGAAAGGGGGCATTGGTTTTGTCTCCAAAGCCAAGAAGAAGAAAAACAACAAGAAGAAGGCCAAACCCGCACAAGAGAAAAACAAGGCCATTGTGGATAGTAAGACCACAAGTGGTAAAACTATGTCTCATGATGATTTTGCGGGAAGTGCTAACCCTCACTATGTTCTAATGCATGATTATTATGGTGATGTGTATGCACAATATGTTGGCCCATATGATGGTTATATTGCTTGGTCTATTTGGGTCCCTAAGACCCTTGTTGCTAACAAAAGAGGACCCATTGAAAAATGGGTACCTAAAAATTAGCTTGATCTTTTGTAGACATATGATTCCGGAGGGTCAAAGTGGGTGCTTGATAGTGGGTGCACAAGTCATATGACCGGAAGCTCGTCTATTGTCAAGGATTTAAGGCCAAATGATGAACAAATATTCGTGACATATGCCGACAAGTCAAAGTCTAAGATAATGGGTTTAGGCAAGGTAGTGGTTGCTCACTATATTACACTCGTGAATGTCATGCTTGTTGAGACCCTTCGATACAATTTACTTTCAGTCTGTGCTCTTGGAAGTATGGGCTTTGTCGTCTTTGTTGATGATGATATTGTGGTCCTCATGGGGAGCAAGTCTCTCAAGGTCGCTTTCGTTGGGTACGTCGAACATAACTTGTATGTGGTGGACTTTTTGGGGCAAACCACTGTAAGTGCGATGTGATTATTCGGAAAGGCCGACGTGGGTTGGTTATGGCATCGCCGACTAGCCCATGTAAATATGAGAACTTTGAAAAGTCTCCACAAGGAGGGCCATATTGTTGGACTAAAAGAAATTGTTTCCTTTGCCAAAGATCGTGTTTGCTGGGCTTGTGTTCTAGGAAAGATGCATGATGCTCCCCACAAGCCAAAGAACCACATCAAGTCAACAAAGATCCTAGAACTCCTTCATGTGGATCTTTTTGGTCCTCCATCTCATGCAAGTCTTGGTGGGAAGAAATATTGTTTGGTGATTGTTGATGACTTTTCAAGATACTCATGGGTATATTTCTTCAAGTTGAAAAGTGAGACCCAAAAGACCTTCATCGACTTCATCAACTTGGTTCAACGTTAATACAATGTCCCCGTTTTGATAATAAGAAGCGACAACGGCACCGAGTTTAAGAACTACACCTTGAATGATTTCCTTAGTGATGAGGGGATAAAACACCAATATTCCGCTGCATATATCCCTCAACAAAATGGTGTGGCCGAGAGGAAGAACTGGACTCTTATCGAGATGGCTAGGACCATGTTGGTGGAGTTTAAATCTCCATACAACTTTTGGGCCGAAGCCATCTTCACCGCTTGTCATGCATCAAACCGGCTCTACCTCCGCAAAGAAATCAACAAGACTCCATATGAAATACTTACCGGTAACAAGCCAAACATTTCTTACTTTCGGGTGTTGGTTGTAAGTGTTTCTATCTCATAAAAGGTGTTCGTTTGTCCAAATTCGATTCTAAAGCATTTGAGGGTATTTTTGTTGGCTATGGTCTCGAATCTCACACTTATAGAATCTATGATAAGCTCTCCGGAGCCGTCATAGAATCTTGTAGTGTGACATTCGAAGAATATGATGGTCCCCAAGGGGGGCGTGTTGATGCTTGTGATGCAGATGATGAAATGCCTCGGGATGCCATAGGAAGAATGGGTGTGGGATATATCCGCCCCGTTGAGGAATCCCCTATGGCAGATCGATAATAACTATGCTCTACTCAAGTGGATCCCTCATCTTCACAACAACAACATGTTCCATATATCGAGGTGGAAAATGACCCAAGCCAAAGACAAGCTGTGGACCCTCAACATGTTGATCAAGGTGACATCTCTAGTGAGGAGGAGCTTGATTCATTCTCTAGGATGTCAAGTGGTGCCAAGTCAATTACTCAAGGAAGATCCATAAAAACTGCCTTGAGTCAAGCTCAAATCGATGCTACAAGAGTGCTTGATCAAGACCTAGGTCAATCTTTGCCCCTTAATGAAGAGAATGATTCCCGTGATGATCAAGGTCAAGTTGGTGGTCAAGACGAGGACCAAAATGAAGAAGAGGGTCCTCCAAGAAACAACGAGGAGATCCACACTCGTCACAAAGCTAGAATGGATAGGATGTGGGAATTAAGAGACCACTCTCTAGAAAATGTGGTTGGTGACCTAAGGAGAGACATTTCCACAAGAGCTCAATTGAAGAGGTTTAGTGAACACCAAACACACATCTCCATGATTGAACCAAAGAAAGTGTGGGAAGCTCTTGAAGATTCGGATTGGTCGAAAGCAATGCACAAAGATCTCAACAACTTTGAGAGAAACAAAGTTTGGAAGTTAGTTGAGAAGCCAAAGGATTGCCGCAATGTTATAGTCACCAAGTGGATATTCAAGAACAAGCAAGATGAACATGGAATTATAGTAAGGAACAAAGCAAGATTGGTTGCACAAGGTTTCTCTCAAATTGAAGGCAATGATTATGGAGAGACATATGCACCCGTGGCTCGCCTTGAGTCCATTTGTATCCTTCTTGCTTATGCGGCACATCATAACTTTAAGTTGCAACAAATGGATGTAGAAAGTGCCTTCCTTTATGGTCCACTAAATGAGTTGGTATATGTAAAGCAACCCCCGGGGTTTGAAGATCCCAACTTCCCAAACCATGTCTACAAACTTGATAAGGCGCTCTATGGGCTCAAACAAGCCCCACGCACGTGGTATGAGAACCTTAGAGAGTTGTTGTTTGACCGTGGGTTTGAGGTTGGGAAAATCGATCCCACTCTTTTTACTAAGAAGGTCAATGGGGAGCTTTTTGTCTGCCAAATATATGTTGATGATATTATCTTTGGCTCATCTAACAAAGCTTTTAATGATGAATTATCAAAGCTTATGACTACTAGGTTCCAGATGTCTATGATGGGGGAGTTAAGAGTATTTCTTGGCTTTGAGATCAAGCAAGTTAGAGGAGGGACATTCTTCAACTAAGCCAAGTATACTCAAGATATGCTCAAAAGATTCAAAATGCAAGATTTAAATGGAGCTCCTACTCCCATGGCTACAAAGACTCATCTAGAACAAAATCCAAATGGTAAAGATGTGGATCAAAAGGTATACCGGTCTATGATTGGTTATTTGCTTTACCTTTGTTCAACTAGACCCGATATTGTGTTGAGTGTAGGTGTGTGTGAAAGATATCAAGCGGCTCCTAAAGAAAGCCATTTGATGGCGGTCAAGAGAATCTTTCGATATTTGGTTCATACCCCACATTATGGTCTTTGGTATCCTCGAGGGTCAACATTTTCTCTTTGTGGATACACGGACTCGGATTGGGCTGGTGATAAGGATGATAGAAAATCAACATCCGGGGCTTGACAATTCCTTGGTAGGTCCTTGGTATGTTGGTCTTCTAAGAAGCAAAATTGTATATCTCTCTCCACCGCCGAAGACGAGTATGTGGCAGTTGCTAGTGCTTACACTCAATTGCTATGGATGAGGAAAACTTTAAAGGAATACGGTGTCCATTGTGACAAAGTGCCTCTTCTATGTGACAATGAAAGTGCCATCAAGATTGCCTACAACCCGGTGGATCACACAAGGACAAAGCATATTGAGATCCGTCATCACTTCATTAGGGATCATGTTGCTCGAGGTGATATTGAGCTATCATATGTGCCAACCAAATACCAACTTGCCGACATCTTCACGAAGCCACTTGATGAAGCAAGGTTTTGCTATTTGAGGAATGAACTAAATATCATAGATTCAAGGAGCTTGACTTGATTACCTTGCATACTCACCTATGTCTTGACCCTTATTTGGTTTAGGTGTAGGCATGGATATAGGGGAGTGCGGTTCTAATTGATTGGACTATCCCTCCCCCATTATGCCCAAAGCAATCAAAATAATTCCTCTTAATATCATTTTGTGATATATGAGCTTAAATGATGAGTTTCGGTAATGGACCCAAGATATATCTTCGTGGTGCCAAGCCGAGTATACTCAAATATAGTGGCCTAGGCCACCGCCCTCTCACAATAGAGAGGTTGGTGCTTACTCGTGTTTGTCATTTGCTTGATCCGTATCTTTTTGGAGCTTTCTTGAACATCTTTGTGAATTTCTATGGCTCTTATTGATTCTTCAAAGTTTGATATCTCAACCCAAGCCTATACCCTATCTTAAAACTATCTATCTCTCATATATGTCCCCAAACACCTAACCTGGAGTTTTTGGTCGAGGAGGACCGGAGTCTCCAGTGCACCTGCACCGGAGTCTCCAGTGCACCTGCACCGGAGTCTCCGGTGTAGGCCGGAGTCTCCGGTCCAAATGGTCTCTACCACTTAAAGGGAGGGGACGGGGTAAACTGAAACAGTTGTTTCATTCTTCCACCCCCGTTCCCCTCCTCACAACCCGTCGCCCCCTCCTCCAAAACTCCTCCCCAGAGGTCAAGAAGCCCACGGGATCCGCCGTGCTGCCGGCCAACCTTCTCCTCTCCTCCATTGGGTCATTCCCACCCAAGGAATCGATCACATGGATAGATCTGGTACCTCTCCTCCTCTTTTTCTCCTAGGGTTCATCTCTAGATGTGTTTTTGAGGATTGGTGTTGATTTGTCCATTGGAATCACCTATATGTGTGCACTCTAGTACTTTAGCCTCATTGCATTGCCCGATCTACTGGATTCACCCTCACCAGCACCTTCCCAGCTCATCCTCGAGTCTCCTGACCGGAGATTCTGGCCCTTGGGCCGGAGACTCCGGTCCACAGGACCAGAAACTCCAGTATGAGCTGCGGAGACTCCAGTGTGGGGTGACTCAAAATGGTCCAGTAATGCATTAAATCTCTTGTACTACATCTTTGGGACATATATACTCATCTCCATGCTATCTCCCTCACCGTTGTTCACAGGTGATGGTTCTCGTCGTCCTCCTCGCACCAAGGCCAAGTCGAGAAGGGCCAATCCTCGCTATGATGATGCCCAGGGTCAGTTTATCGTGCCTCCTTCCAACCGCAGACAGCTGGCCCGTGATGTAGCTTATATGCAGAGGGAGCAAGAAAGGACTGAGCAAGAGAACCGTGCAAAAAGGGCCAAATATAACAATCTTCAGTCTTTGGCCAAGATGTCAAAGGAGGAGTTTCGTGAGCTGAGGAAGACTGACTTCTATGACCTGCCACGTACCAGCGATGATCCTCGCTACTGGAGGAAGGAACAGGCTGTGTTCATGAAGGATGTGTATAGCGTGCTCACAAAATCACCTGTATGTCCTCAGAAGTACATGAGTGTTGAGCAGATGAGACTCAGCCCCTACTTCAATGATGCTCTGTGGATCTGTGAGAAGTTGGGGCTGTTCAACTTGATGGAGATTCGGGAAGACTACAATATCTTTCTTGTGCAGCAGTTCTACGCCACTGTTGTGTTTGGATCTGACCAAGCCAGGACCATGACTTGGATGACTGGCACCACCTGCTGCTCAGCTACTTTTCATGAGTTTGCTAATGTTATCTTTGAGACCTTCCATGGTGTGTCCACTCCAGTTGGGCTGCGCATGCACTCTGCGGCTCTTGGTGAGAACAAAGGGAAGCTTGCACCTTTGTATGGCAACAAGGGTGTTGTAGGGGGGTCCAAGGGACTCAAGCCTCTCTAAAACCTAATGTTGAGGATATTCCGTAATACCATCGCACCAAGTGCTGGGAATGACGATGGTATTAGAGGTGGGCTAGTCAACCTACTCTATCATACCCACCGGACCTTCAATGTTGGCCTAGAGGCAGATGGTGATCCTATTGATGTGATGGATTTCATTTTTGAGGAGATGTTCCATGCAATTTTCTTCAAGAAGTCTCCTCCATATGTGCCCTTGGTCATGAGGCTCATCAACTCCAAGGAGCATAATTCTCCACTTAGCATGGCTCCACATCTCACTGAGCACATATTGGTTTCACTGCAGCAGAAGGGGCGTATGGGGCCTCCTCCTAGGTGTCGCTATGGCAATGATGATGAGGAGATAGAGACTGAGAGGGCCCCCTCTCCCCTAGAGCTCGGAGGAAGAACGCCTCCAATGCACCTATGCCTCCCATGACACGTGACTATATTCATGAGAAGGTCAAGAAGGCCTCCTTCTGGGAGAAGACCCTTTGTTGCATGAATGTAGATATCCGTAAGCAACAACATGCATCCTACCAAAGCAACCGACGCATTGAGAAGCTCCTCAAGGAAATTAAAGAACAAGGTGAAGGGGATGATAAGGAAGGAGAGGGTGAGTACAATGATGAGCATGGTGCTCAGCGGTCCACAGAGTCAGACCACACTCTATCTTTTGGGGCATGGAATGCCCAACAAGATAGCCTGGTGGACTGGAAGACATTTTCTGATGTCACTTATGGATACGGGTACCAGGGAACCTCCTCTTCTCGCCCTCATGACAAAGGGCCTGCAGTCCCTAAGGATGATGATGATGACTATGATGAGGGTGGTGAGGACTAGGGTGATGATGAGGAGTACGAGGATGACGAGGACTATTGAGTTGCTGGGGCGTTAGCTTAGGTATTTTCCCTTTTTTAGTGTTTCAATGCCAAAGGGGGAGAAGACATTGTCATCGATTTGCATGCGCTTCGGCTTTGGATTTGCTCTTATATGTTTTTATTTGTATTTTCCATATTTGAACTTCATGTGTGTCATTTTCCATTTGTGTGTGACTATGTGCTTGTGCACCTACTATCGTTGATACTATCTATCTTGCATGACTTACTTGTTTTCCTTTGTGCACATAGTCAGGGGGAGCTTCATACAAATTATTCCATACAAATTCGCTTGTTGTCATCGAACACCAAAAAGGGGGAGATTGAAAGGACATTTATTGTCATAATCACTTTTGGTGTTCGTTAACAACAAGTAGATCATTTTACAGTTTGTCACTGTCCATAGGTTGTTATAATTTTAAGGTAAAAGCACCCTCACACTTTGGAAAGATTCCTGGCAGATTGACACGGTTCTGGAAATTCCAGACCAGAGTCTCCGGTCTGGCTGGACCAGAGTCTCCGGTGTGGACCGGAGTTTCCGTAGGAGTCCACGGTGGAGGCATCAGGAACCTGGCTGGGTCATACTATATGGGGGTCCGGAGCCATGTCCGGAGACTACTCCGGAGTCTCCGGTGTGGGCCTTAGACCGGAGTCTCCGGTGCTGCAGGACCGGAGTCTCCGGCCGACTTGGCTCGTGGTTGGGCCTGGTCAATCAGAAGGGTGGTCCAGAGGTTGGGCCGGAGATCGGCCGGAATCTTCGGTGTAGACCGGAGTCTCCGATGTGAGGACCGGAGTCTCCGGTCTGACTCTTCTTCAACGTTCAGAAAACGGTTCATCGAGGGGGCTGCTTATAAATAGGGACCCTTATCCCCTTCCTCTAGCTGCTCGACCTGCTCAAGAACATAAACTCCATTAGAGCCACCAAATCTACAAGATATCTTCATCCAACCATCCAAAGTCATTGATCTTTGGAGAACCGAAGGAGGAGGCCTTGATCTACAACTTCACCAAGAGAGATCTTCATTTCCCCATCATTCACTTGAGGGCCCCCATGCTCTAGTGTTTATTTGGAAACCCTAGCTTTGATTTGGTTCTTACAAGCTTGTCTTTGATTGTTTTGATAGCTTTCTTGTATTTGGGATCCTCCAATTAAGTTGTGGATGTGTGCCCTAAACTCGTTGTAAAGGTGTCGTCTTCCACCTCGAAGGTTGCCGATATAGTGGAAGGTGAATCGAACCCCTTGGGGCGAGGTTCATCGGAGAACAAGGGAGGCCTCTCGTGGCATTGGTGGTTTGAAATCACCCCCTCTCCAAACGTAGACGTACTTCCCCTCAAAAGGAAGGAACTACGGGAAACAAATCCTTATGTCTCCGCGTCCACCACTTTGGTTACTTCTATCCTTTACCGCACTTTACTTACTTGTTCTTGCTTAGTTTTGTGCTAGTTGTTGCTTGTTTGACATATAGGTAAATTCACCTTAGTTGCATAATCTAGATAATTTACCTTTCTTGTCAAACCCTAATTTGGAAAAGAAGAAAATTTGAAGTTGCACCTATTCACCCCCCTCTAGGTGCCCATACGATCCTTTCAACTAGCAATTAAGGTGGTACTTTTAAGAGAGCACCAGAGCAAAGCATTAACACTCCATGAACACATGTGATCCTCACACCACAACCATCCCCTCCGGTTGTCCCAATTATTGTCACTTTGGAGCCTTTGGATCCGGACAATGATATGTGTACACAACTTGCAGATAAGATCACAAACAATACTATCATAATGATTCAATAATAATTTCAGATCTGAGATCATGGCACTCTGGCCCTAGTGACAAGCATTAAGCACAACAAGTTGCAAGAAAGTCAAATAACACTAATAGAGATACTAGGCACTATGACCTAACAGATCTTATTCGATTACATGATAGAACTCATCCAATCCCTACCATCTCCAAGCCTAAAACGGGGGATTACTCACTCATGGATGAGGGAAACATGGATGGTTGATGGAGATGCGTTGGTGATGACGATGGCGATGATCCTCTCCAAATCCCCCGTCCCGGCAGGGTGCCAAAGCGGAGTTTCTGGATCCGAATCTTGGTTTCTGGTGGCAGCAGCATAGCGGAACTCTTTCTGGAAATCTATCGAACCCCCCTTGGTTTTAGGTCGAGAGGCAACTTATAGGCGCGAGGAGGCGGAGGGGTGCACTGGGTGGTGCACCCCCAGACGCTGACGAGGTGGGCCCGCGCCTGGCATGGGTGTGGGCCCCCCAGGCCCCTTCTCCGTCTCGTCTTCTGGATCCGTGGATCTTCTGGTGAAATAGGATTTTTGGCATATTTTCCCGGATTTTTCCTGATAGTTGATTTTCTGCACAAAAACTAGACACCAAGGTAATTGTGCTGAAAACAATGTCAGTCCGTATTAGTTGTATCCAAATCACACAAGTTTAGAGGAGAAACAATAGCAAAGTGTTTGAGAAAGTAGATACGTTTTGGACGTAACAACTCCCCCCAAGGACGCAACAAGGAAGTGAAAAGGTTTTGAAAAGTTTGAAAGGCTTCCAAATGCTGAAAATAAGGTACTCGTTAGCTTTGAGCTCTCATTGCCCTATCATAGGCATCTTTATGTGGTTAAAGTGAAAGTGAGGTCCACTCTGAATCATATGCTTGACAGACCATAGACTAGAAATCCCAAGTCCCTTGAGTACGAGGGCCGCTCCGCATGCTACTCAACTTTGGTTACCTGTAAGTTCCAGTCATTGTATATACATGCATACCATAGAGAACCGCCAACGGGGTACCCCTTGCACATGATACATGAGCTATCCCGTGATCAAAATGACAAGGCAAGCAGACAATGAGCATCTTAGCGATCTTTTTATTTACCATGTGTATAGCTTTTTATTGAGGATGCTTCATAAATGCTCATTATGGTAATGCTGCAAGTTTCCACCATGATTAGACATGGATTAGGCTAGTTGCCCAAGCGTTTCTCTAACACAATGTATAGACTCCATGGACTCACAAGTCCCCCTTTTATTTCACATCAACGACATCCGCAAACAAAAGAGTAAGGTATCAACTGGATATAAGCATTGATAACCCACAAGTATAGGGGGTGTATCGTAGTACTTTCGATAAATATGAGTGTCAATCCCAATAAGGAGCAGAAGGTGTTGAACAGTGGTATGGAGCAGGAAATCCCTATGAATACTTAGCAAACAGATTTTTAGTGGTTTTCTGACAAGACAACAAAACAAAGAGCAAGTAACAGAAGTAACGAACAAACGGAACAAGTGATCCAATCCTTTTTTAGCAAAGGACAAGCCGGTGGAAATACTTATAAGGACCAAACGTTCTCGGGGACACATGGGAACAAGGCCGGCTCTATATTTTGCGGGGCCCTAGAGCGAATTAATGGCATGGGCCCCCAAGTCTAAAATATATGTATGCATATCTAACAATACAACATGCATATGTGTATCTAGTTTCACTTGCAATTTTTTGAAAATTAGCATCCAATCACAAATTCTTATACTGAGATATCTAATTTTTATGCAATTAAGGAATATCATATTACAACAGAAAGACTAAAAGAGTAGAAACATATAAAAGGTAGTATTTCTTCTTAGTTTAATTACCTCAAATATATGAATAAAATTCCGAGGGAACTCAATACATTATACATATACCATACTAAAATGCTTCCCTTCCTGGTTGGCTAAAGAGTCAAAAGGACGATGATGGATTCATTGCTTGATTGAGAAATTGCACACGTACTTGCGTACCAGGGGCAGGGTCGTGAGGACCAGCAGTGGCGAGCAGCAGCTGATAGTCAATCGGGGACTCAGGACGATCAATTGATCAGGAGGTAGTAGATTGCTTTGCTGCAGATCTGCAGGCGGGCAGGCGGCCGAACCTAGGCAGTCGAACAGACAGACGAAGAGCCGAACTTCCGAAGAGATCAGATCGATTGCTTTTCAGGCCTGGAGGCTGGTGATCGATCGCCTCGCTCGGTCGTTGTGCGTTTTCTACACTCCCCGACGGCCCATATGGCTTTTCCTCCATTTTCTTTGAGAGAATTACTTATTTGACACTATTTTCCAATATTTTTTCTTATTTGACACTGAAATTTTTTTACTTCCTTATTTGACACCTAGTGTAAATATTTTTGCTTTAGATGACACTCTAGTTTATTTTTAGAGCTAAAGGTGTTAATTGGGGAACTACAAAGACGCTTTTACCCTGATGTATAATGTTACAAAACAATGGCAAGACAAATGCTGTTGTACCGTGATATAGTATTATTATTTTCTGAACCGGTACCGTGATATATCTTCTCATGGTAAAATTATAAAATGGCACCCAAAACATGTTAGCATATGCCGGAGTGTTGCGTCCGTACGTCCGCTGCAGCCCAGCTCATAGTCGCCGACGGATACGAGCATGCAGCAGGCCACATGCATGCACAACAACTTCCGAATGCCCATGAGCATCGACAAGTATGTTGATGTCCTGTTTGGCCAGCATCCCTGTGTTTTCCACATGTGCTTGTATTTCCACATGTGTTTTCCACATGACGCGGGCCTCGCACGCCATGCGCAAGCTCTGTGACGTTTTGCTGGCCCTCGTTTGCCACTCGGCTGACGGGTAGCGTCTCAATGTGCTCCGCTATATCTTCCTCCCCCAGGTTCTGTGCTTGAAGCCGGACGTGGATGATCTTCACTCTTCAGGCCTCAGCATCAACCGGTTATTCCAGGTTTTGTATGTTAGCATATGCTGGAGTGTTGATCCGGACCTCGTCAACGCGATGCTTGCTGTGCTCACGGAGGCGGCCAATGACGCGAATGCGATTGGTATGTGAGCTCGACCGTATACGATGATGGAATGTGAGCTCGGCCAGCGGAACTCACGCTGCCTGTCTTTATTTTCCTAGACGTAAGATTTAATAAACGACTCGATTTAGACCTACAGCTAGAGACTAACACAGGGGTACTTTGGTCCATCTAAAAAAAGTTTGACGGAAATATGTAACAGAACAAACGGAAGTGTCATAGAAGTCAATTCTTTTAGACTAGGCGTCAAATAGGGAAGTAAAAATAATTCGTGTCAAATAAGGAATTATATTAAGAAATAGTGTCAAATAAGGAATTTTCTTTTTTCTTTTCCATCCCAACACAACAAATAGCTAGGCATCCACATACAGGATGGGCCCCCCTAAGTCATGGGCACTAGGCGGTTGCACAGGGTTGCCATGGGTCAGAGCCGGCCCTGCATGGGAATTCTGTCAAGTGCTTTTGCTGCAAATAGCCGAGTACTCTTTTTTGGTGTTTGTAAGTGTTGTGTGGGTGAAGCTATGCTAACATACCGTTCTTACTAGGACTAATACATACTTGTGATTAAACCCCCTGCAAACATCTGTAACTACAGGAAAGTAATTAAGATATAAATCTAACCACAGCTTTAAACTCTGAGATCCTACACTCCCTTGTGCAAAGATGTTCTAACGGGGGTTCAGGTTTCTATCACTCCGGCAACCTCGCGATTAGTAGCCAAATACACAATGCATTCCCCCTAGGCCCAAAAATGGTGAAGTGTCATGTAGTCGACGTTCACATGACACCACTAGAAGAATAGCACCACAACTTAAATACTAAGCCATTAAATAATAACTCATCACAGATTCACTACTAACAACATGACTTCTCCCATGTCCTCAAGAACACAACGAACTACTCATAAGACATCATATGGATCAAGATCAAAGATGATATAGTAATGAATAACAATCTGAACATAAACAATAATCCAATGGTTCCACTCACAAGAACCACTACAATAGTAATTAACACCGGGAAAGTTTCTCCTAATAAACTAAGCAATATCCAACACAATTGTTATAGTAGGATGGAGTGGTGATGATGGTGCTGATGGAGATGATGGTGTGAATGATGATGATGATGATCCCGATGAAGCCTATCTTGATGATGACGTTGATGGCAACAGTCTCCCCTCTCCGGAAAGGAATTCCCCCGACAGAAATCTGTCTGTCGGAGAGATCTTTCTCTCTCGGTGTTTTCCGCCCCCAGAGGCGGCGGAAATCTATCTGTGGTCGCCCCCCGAGGCTTAGGGTTCCAAAGGGAAGTTATAGGCGAAGGGGGGGGGAGTCGGAGGCCGGGCATGTGGGCCACACCTGCCCTAGGCGCGGCCTTAGGTAGGCCCGCGCCTAGGGGGTGTGGGCCCCCTGTGGCCCCCCTTCGCCTCTCCTTCTGGCTCCCTCCATCTTCTGGTAAAATAATATGTTTCCATATTTTTCTGATCTTCACGAAATTGCACCGAAACGCCTTCTTTTCCATCAGAATCCAGACTCCGGCAGCTCATCCTCCAAGATTCATCCAACATGCATAAACAGATGAAAAGCCATAAGTAATACCTCATAATAAGACAAATATCAATGAATAGAGGTAAATTATGATATAGAATGGTGATGCAAATTGGGCGTATCAGCTCCCCCAAGCTTAGACTTCGCTTGTCCCCAAGCGAATACCGAGCTCAGTAAACATGTCCATAGGTTTATGGAGTGAAGTGTTGATAAAATAATACGAACAAGAAGCATCACACTTACCTTTGCACAACTCATAGAAGAAAGCAACTCACCATTATATAACTTAGCTTGCAACCAAGCACAACAGTCACAATATAGATGCATAAAGATAAATCATAATTGGAATTGGCAAACTCGTCCTTGGTCAGAGAACACCTAGCAAACAGTTTCACAAAAAGCTTTTTGTAGAAGTTTCAAAACAGGAACACTCTTTGCTCAAAAAGGTTTTTCACAAGTTGAAAGGATACGGATGTCGCCTAGAGGGAGGGTGAATAGGCGATTAAAACTTTTCCTAGAGTGGCTCAACAAAGGCGGAATAAAACTAGTGTTTACTTTGTTAAGCATAACCTAGAACAACTAAGGTTCACCTATGTGCACCAACAACTTATGCTAAGCAATACAAGCAACAAAGTGATAGCAAGATATATATTACTTCAAGCACGAAGACTATCACAATGTAAAGTGCATAAGTAAAGAGCTCGGGTATAGAGATAACCGAGGCACGCGGGGACAATGATATTTTACCGAGTTCCTCCCAACATGGAGTACGTATCATTTGGAGAGGGGGTGGTATCTAACCACCCACGCCACAAAAGGCCTCCCTTATTCTCCGGTGAATCTCACCCCAACGGGATCGATCCACGCTTCCACTATCGGTGCACTTGTCGATGGCAACCGGAACCTCTCACAAGGTTGGGGCACTTCTCCACAACTTAATTGGAAGCTCCCAACAAACGCCACCAAGGCCACAATGCCACCAAGGCCACAAAACCGTCTAGGGTTCCAAGAACCCAAGAGGGACAAGCTCCAATGAGTAACTCAAACCAAATCCTCCGAGGAGAATACAAACCCTGCACCGAATGCAAATGGCAAGAACACCACAAAGATGCTCCAATCCCTCACTCTCAAGTTCCAACAAAGCTACTAAAGCTATTGGGGGAACAAGAGAGGAGGAATAAAAGAGGGGCACAAAATCCCCCAAAATCTAGATCCCCAAAGATACACTCACAAAGAGATGAATCGGTTAGGTCAAAACGTGGATCTAGATCTCCTCTCTCTTCCACTCAAATATGGGCAAGAATCATCGGAGGGGAAGAGATTAATCAAGCTTCAAAATCTAGAGCAAGTGTGGACAAAGCTTAGACTAATAGAAGAGGAAGAAGCAACCTTAAAAGACAAAGGGAAAAAGGCTATTTAAAGAGGAGCCAAAAATCTGCCCGTTGGGTGATTTTTCTGGACGGAACGGTAGTACCGGATCCGACCGGTACTACCGGACCGATCAAAACCAACAGTCCAGGCAGAGCCAGTCAATGCAGCAACCAGCGATAGGGATCGGCCGATGCGCGCGCAAGCGAGCGAGGCAAGCGAGCAGCACGCACGTGGAGTGGGGACAACAATAGGGAGCATGGCGGCCTGGCCCAGCGAGGCAGCTCTGCATCGCACGGTGCACGGGGAATCGAGGCAGGCAGCGGGTCAACGCGTAGCTGCACGCTCGAGGGAGAAGCGGGCAAAGCGGGGCCAGCGCACGAGTGGGGCCAGCGGCTGCTGTGCGAGCGAGCACGCGGGGTGGGGCCAGTGCGAGGCGAGCGATCAGCGGCAAGCGCGGGAATCGAGCGGGCGCCAGGGGAGGCAACACGCGACGCGGGTCCGGGCGCGCGATCGAGAGTCAGCGCGAAGCAGGCGGGCGAGGCGCGCGGGATTGGCACGGTGTGCGCGCAGCGGCGATTGACTGGGCCCAGCGGGGCAGCACGCGCGGGAGCGGGCACAACAAGCGCAGCGGGAGGAGCAGCAAGCGAGGCGGCACGGGCGATGCGGGAGCAAGGCGATGGGCTAACGCAGTGAGCTGGGTTGGCCTACCTGGGCCGGCCGGTAGTACCGGCCCACCCGGGCAGTACTGCCGGGCCGACCGGTACTACCGAGAAGAGGTACTGGGCCAGACAGAGAGTAGTTGTGGGAAGCTCAGATGCGGGTGGTAGTACCGGACCTCCCGGGCGGTACTACCGCTTGGCCCAGTAAACGGATTTTTCCTTTTCTTTTTAAATAAGACCGGCAAATATTCAAACGGGTGTAACTTTTGTTTGGTAACTCCGATTGACCCGATTCCAATTGCGTTGGAAAGAGGACGACATGAGCTTCCAAGTATAGATCAAGTAAAATATTGGTTATCACCAAGTGAGAATGTATCAAGTATAATAATGTGAGACACCTCACTTGGTGAGAAACTGAAAAACCGCATAGATCAAAATCGCAATAAGATACAAGCGGAAGATCCAATTTTGACAAACAAGGGCTTGTTATGGAGATTACCACAAGCTCTATATCTACACATGACTAAGACCAAATAAAAACAAAATACGATGATGCAAGTATGCAAAGGTTTGAGCTCTCTCTGAACGATGTGATCGAGTTACTCATTCGAGAGCCCCTCTTGATAGTACTGTTATATATCCTAAACCCGGTCTCCCACACACAACATGAGACCGGCAAAAGGGAAAACCTATCAAGATTATACCTTTGCCTTGAGCATTCCACTTGAGCTCGATGTAGACGAACTTGACCTTCTCAAGATGGAACGCCTTACTTGATTCCTCATCATCGATCCATGATCACCGAGGATGGCAAGCATCAAACATGAGATCTTCTATAGAAGGCGTATTTTGAGCTTGCACAACATCTTCTTCTTATTTCATCGACCTTGAAGCCAACACATGCTCCAAGCAATGACAATGGAAAATTCCTACAAGTACAACTTAATACACACATTAATCCATAAAGATTGTCATTGATTACCAAAAGCACACATGGGGGCCCACATGTTCTTTCACAAGTGAAGGCCTTCAAAGGTAATACTCAATAGATAAGAGTTTTGTGCAAACAAGGAAGATAAAGAACATGATTGAATAAATCACCATATGAATGCTTGAAACACAACAACTCAAATGCTTCTTGGAGATAGAGAGGAAGTAGGTTTACTGACTCAAACTTGGAAGTGGAAGAAAGGTACCTTCATAGAGGGAAGCAGGGATTACAAGTCATAAAGAGCTTCCAAAAGATTATGGTACTTACTAGCTTTGAGCCCTCATTGCCCCTATCATAAGCATCTTGAGATGGTTAAGTTTAAAGTGAACAAAGATGGAGTATATGCTTGACGAAATATAAGTTGGCAATCTCATGTCCCTTGAATATGAGGGCCACTCCTTATGCTACTCAACTTTTGGGCCCAGGCAAGTTCTTGTCATTATAAGTACTTGCATATCATCGAGAACCGCCAACAAGGTACCCCTTTCACATGGTACAGGAGCTTTCCCATAACCAAAATGACAAGGCAAGCAGACAGTAGGCATCTCAACGATCTTTTTATTTACTATGTGTATAGTTTTTTTATCGAGGATGCTTCACAGAATGCTCACTATGGTGGTGCTGCAAGTTTCCACCATGATTAGGCATGGCTTAGGCTAGCGGCCCAGGCGTTTCTCTAACACAAAGTACAAACTCTATGGACTCACAAGTTCCCATCTTATTTCACACTGTTGACATCCATAGACAAAAGAGCATGATATCAACGATGTACAGAGTACAAGTGCTATGTTGAAAACGTTCCCCGTGACAACACGGTTCTGCTAATCCCAACGTATAGATGCAAGCATATACAACTTCGATGTCCACAATGGTTCAAGTTTATTAGGGGCAAGAAAATAAGGTGTGCCATCAAGTTCGTGAGAGTACTAACTAGTTTTCACATAACAAAATACTTTTTAATTCGGAAGGTAGATGAAGCTTGAGAATTTGCTTGGAATAGCAATATCTACTAGGTAGATATGGTGGACACAAGTGGCAAAAGTTTGGTTTAAAGGAGTTTGGATACATAAGAAGTATGCCTTCTCAAAACAGTTTTTTGGCTAGCAAGGCTGGGTAGCAAGCAAGAGAGTTGAAAGAAACAAGCAAACATACAAGTAATAAAGCCAAACACGCAAGCTTCCTTGAAGACACAAAAGATCTTAAATAGAGAATACTAAACTTATGAGACAACAAGAAAGAAAACAAATGATACCAAATACCTATAAGCTTTTTCTTTCTCCTTTTCTTTCAAACCTCAAAAATTGTTGCTACTGACCAGAACTCGGTTTGCCAAAACCAATTTAGATCCACTTGATGCTCCCAAAGTGGTGCCAATACGGATCAACAAGATCCATCATATAATAGAGATTGTAAACTAAAATAAGAAATGCAAAAAGTAAAATATGAGACTTCTCATTAATATTCAATAAAGGCACTCACACCAAGGGATACATAGATAATCAACTAAAGGAGAGATACTCCACATGAAAACCAAATTATAAGATAACTTCTCTACCACGGATATGAATCCACTAAAAAGGTGAAATATGAAAGATAGTGGTGGTGATACCGCGGCACTCCCCCAAGCTTGGAACAAGCCAAGGGGATGCCAAACCTGATAGTGAATTACTCCCTTGGTGGTGGTGTTCTCTTGTCATCATAAAGCTTCCAAGGCAATGGTTCCCCATCCAGAAAGGATGTCCTTGTCTCTACAATCCTGAAACTAGCAGCAGAGCTTATGCGATCAAATCTAGCCTCATCTCACAGTTTTGATTCTGCATGTCATAGAGTTGTGCTTGCAATTGGTTGGTGGTCTGATGGATTGATAAGATCTCTTCTCGGAGCTCAGCCACATCTTCTTTGTGCTTGGTGACGAGTTCTAAACTTATCTTGTGGATGACATCCACTTCGCGTTCCGCCATCTTCTTGTACCTAAAAACCTCCTGCTCCAATGCTTACATCCTGTCTTCCAGACTTCCTTCTCCCTTGGGGCCTTCCACTTCTTTCATCTGTACCTTCCCAATCTTTGAGAATCAGATCCTTTGGATGGATGTTCAACTCATACATGTATGGGTTGAGAACATCGGCAGAGGAATCCTCCATGGGTGATCCAGAGGAAGACATTGTAGCCCCAAAACTGAGAAATTTGCCTGACAGAAACAGATCGAAACAAAAACACGACGAGAACACGATGCAAGAACCTTGGGAAACCCGGGGGATTATATATTACGAAGTTTCAATGCATAAGGAAGGTTTTGACACGGAAACAAGGCGGAGACGGAGTTCGGGGGGGGGGGAGGACACCCCCCTCAGGCGCGGCCAGGCTGGGGCCATGCCTGGTGTGGGTTTGTCCACCCCGGGCTCCGTTTCCTCTTCAGTTTCATCTTGTAACTTCCCTTATGTACTAAAAACATCAAAAATATAAAAAGATTAGAGTTTCACGAACCTTCTGTTTTCACCACTTTTACCTATTCAAAGACGAACTCTACAGATTCATTTCCTCTTTTTCCTGAGAATTTCCTCCATACAAAACATTTGCACAAACTCAATGACAGCATTAGTACAAGCAAAAACTATAGACCTTTGGTACATACTTCAACTGAAAACCCATCAACACAAAAGCTTCTATAAGAGGCAAATGCAAATGACGGCAGAAATCTGTCAAAACAGACCAGCAGGTAAAGATTGATTTTTCGAAGACCTTCTGCTGCTCAAATCAAAAAGTGCAGAACTAATGAAAGTTGGGTAACAACCTGGAGAACAAGCTCAAAAAAATGCAGCTCAATCTGAAGTACTGAGCTTCCTCACGAATTTTTACAATATAGCACAAAAATCTGTCCCAGGATAGCCACTTTTCACAACTCTTCTATTTCACAAAAGTAGTTGGAGTTGACACAAAAACCAAAACAAAAAGGATAAGGAGCGGTTATTACTGAGGTAATAACTTCCAAGACACGACAAAACTCTTGGGTTATCTCCCAATAAGTACTTTTCTTTAATGCCTTTAAGTTAGGCTTGAAACTTACAAAGATGCTCACTTAGGATATATATATTTGAAGTAAAAGAGAGCATCAAGAAGCAAATAACCAAAACACTTGAGTCTAACCCACTTCCTATGCATGGGAGTATCATAAGAAAATGAATTATTAAAACAAAAAGCCACAAGCATAGGAAGACAAAACAGATGCAACTTGAAAGCTTTCAACACAAAACGGGGAAACTTAACATCATTGAGATCATAAAACCATGTTTTCCTCTCTCATAATAACTTTCAGTAGCACTTTGAATAAAGTTGACAATATAACTATCACTGGAAACAACTTTATAATCAGAATAAGCATACTCATAGTCATCAAAAAGAGGTCCAAGGTCATAGACTGGATCAATAGAAGCAAGTTGTTCCATCATGAAATCTTTATTAGGCAAGCTATTTTCACAAGGAGCTTTAGCAAATTTGGAAAAGTTAAACTCATAAGAATCTCCATCAAACTTAGTTAAAACTTTTTCCTTCTTACATTCAATAATAGCTCCACAAGTATTCAAGAAAGGTCTACCAAAAATGATAGGACAAGTTTTGCTAGCTGCTGAATTAAGCACTAGAAAATCAGCATGATATTTAATCTTACCACACAGAACTTCCACATCTCTTACAATGCCAATGGGGCAAATTGTTACCTTATTAGCAAGGTGAATAAAGACATCAATGTCCTCAAGCTCACAAGGACCAATCTCATGCATAATTTCCCTGTAAAACTCATAAGGAATAGCACTAGAACTAGCACCAATGTCACATAAACCATAGTAGCAATAATCACCAATTTTAACAGAAAGCACAGGAACACTAGCTTTTCTAACTTTACTAGGATGAGAGATAATATTAGAAGCATCTTCACAGAAGAAAATATGCTCATCCTCTATATTTCTATGACAGTGTCTTTCACAATAGCAACCACAGGTTCAACACTCAATTGCTTACCAGGCTCCACGGTTTTCTTTGTACTTTTGTTATTTGCATTAATAATCATAGAATACTCCTTTACCTTAGCTGGGAAAGGCATTTTCTCAACATGAGGTTTAGGCACAATATGATTAGTAGTACAAACTTGAGTACTTCTAACAGGAACACGACTAACAACATCTTTATAAGGAGCATGGTACTTATTCCACTTCTTTGGAATTTCTATGTAAGAGGAAAAGGCCTTAAAACAGTTGTCGATACTTTGGGAATCAAGACCAAACTCATTGCTAATATCACGGAAGTCATTAGTTCCCATAAAAGATTTAATGCATTAATAATCATAGTTTATACCTGACTTTCTTCCTTTGTCATTCTCCCAGGCTTTAGTTTTATCTTGAATACGGTCTAAGAGATCCCATTTAGCTTCTTCCTTCATATGTGTGAATGATCCAGCACAAGAAGCATCTAGTAAATCTTTATCATGAAGAGAAAGCCTAGCATAAAAGTTATTGAGAATAATATTGTTAGGGAGTTCATGAATAGGACATTTAAGCATTAGTAACTTCAATCTCCCCCAAGCTTGAGCTGTACTTTCTCCATCAAAAGGCCAAAATTTATATATAAGATTTCTATCTTTATGAATTTCACTAGGAGGATAAAATTTAGAGTAAAAGAGAGATGACATCTCCTCCCATTCCATGGATTGTACATTCTTCAGCAGCTTATACCATTCTTCAGCTCTCCCTTTCAAGGATATGGAGAGTAACTTCTTCTTCACCTGTTCAGTTGTGATACCTGCACACTTAAACAACCCACATAATTCATGGATATAAACAAGTGATCACCGGGATGGACAGTTCCATCCCCAAAATAATAATTATCCATAACACGGTCAACAATACTTGTAGGTATCTTAAAAGGATCTATCTCAACAGAAGGTGGTTCATCTACTACTCTAGAAGTGGCAGTAGTTTTTCCAAACAGAAAACCAAGTGGGTTATCCATATTGGAAACAAAGTAGCAAGAAGTAACAAAAGCAATACTCACAATAAAAGTTTCCCTTACCAGTTCCACTCTTCAATAGCGCTTCACTCCCCGGCAACGGCGCCAGAAAATAGTCTTGATAACCCACAAGTATAGGGGGTGTATCGTAGTACTTTCGATAAATAGGAGTGTCGATCCCAACGAGGAGCACAAGGTGCTGAACAGTGGTATGGAGCAGGAAATCCCTGCGAATACTTAGCAAACGAATTTTAGTGGTTTTCTGACAAGGCAACAAAACAAAGAGCAAGTAACAGAAGTAACGAACAAACAGAGCAAGTGGCCCAATCCTTTCTTAGCAAAGGACAAGCCGGTGGAAATACTTATAAGGACCAAACGTTCTCGGGGACACATGGGAATTCTGTCAAGTGCTTTCGCTGCAAATAGTTGAGTACTCTTCTTTGGTGTTTGTAAGTGTTGTGTGGGTGAACCTGTGCTAACATACCGCCCTTCCTAGGACTAATACATACTTGTGATTAGACCCCCTGCAAACATCCGTAACTACATGAAAGTAATTAAGATATAAATCTAACCACAGCCTTAAACTCTGAGATCCTACACTCCCTTGTGCAAAGGTGTCCTAACGGGGGTTCAGGTTTCTGTTGACATGGTTATACCCTACGGGTACGTGACTTCAGCATACCTGGTCCAGCCCAAGGAAGGCCCACAGCAGACATACGCTGGCCCATGAAGATTTTCGGGTGGCCAAGGCCCATGACGCCTTCGGATCCTTGGAGAGGAAGACTAGCATAGATAGGAAATTTAAAGGGGTAAAACCCTAGAACCTGTAACCAACTAGGACTATGCCCGGGACCTGCCTAAGTCTATATAAAGGCCAGGAGGGCACGTCCTAGATCTCTCGACTCATACTTTCGCACACGCACCTCCACGCCAGATCAAATCTGCGCACCCTGTAACCTTCGGTTCCGCCGTAATCAAGAGCAGACAAGCAGGAGTAGGGTTTTCCCTCCGGGGGCCTGAACCTGGGTAAATCTCGTGTCCCATGGTTGCTTGTATGTTAACCGTTCCGCGATCTCCAGCATCCCCATCTTCTCCAAAACCCAAGTCCATAACAATGGGCATTAATGAGATTAAACCTCGTCAATTGGCGCCGTCTGTGGGAAATGGGGCTGCTGATTGTGCGATCGTGACGGTCCCGACCCGATCGATCTACAACTCCGCGGCGACGGAGAATCACCTCCTCTTCGGCGCTTTCGACTTCACCGCCCACTCGCCGGCCACCATGAAGGATTTCGAGCCCGTAGGCGACGGACTCGAAATTTTGTTCGGAGCTTCGCTTCCTGTGGGACAAGCGGCACCCTCGCCTTCACGGCGGGTGCCCGTGCCATCAATCAGGCCCGCCTCGTGGGCTCCACACCCCGTGCTACGCACATCACCATCGACAGATGAGTTCTACGACAGCAACAGCTGCAATTCCGATCTGTGCGATCCACCTTCGGATGAAGGGACCTACGGTTCCGGATCCGAAAACTGCGGCAGCAGCGGACCGATCTACGAGCGATACCAATGCGCCGTAGTCATCCAGGAGCAGCAAACGCCTAACCCGCCGCCCAACACGAACCCCAACCCGCAGGACAGAAACGGCGAAAACGGCGGGAACAGAAGAAGCCAGTCCCCCCCACCCAATGGGGAAAACAACGGCCACCTCATCCGACTTAGCAAAGAAGGATGGGTCCAGGCACGCCGTGCCGTCGCAGGCGACATAGTCCTGCCTGTGGACTCCCCACGTGATCTACTGATGGCATACCACTACCTCCTCATCGAGGAGCACAAGAAGCAAGTAAAGATGCAGGAGAGGCGGCTCGACAAAGCGCAAGCAAGTAGCCTCACGAGTCCGGTAGCGACGAGCTGCGCTCTCCGCCATGGCACCCGGCTCTAGCACAAACGGAAACCAGGGAAACAAACACCGCTCTCGGGTGGAGAACATGGATCCCAGGGAACGCCGTGATGTGACCCGAACTCTCCACACATCGTTCATGGATATGGATGCCGACGACAACATCATCCCGAAGACACCGCAAGCCGCGATCATGGCAGCCACTGCGTATCTCGCGGCCCACCCACCTCCGGAGGGGGACCCAAAAAGAGGCATGCATAAGTCCGCACTCACCGGACACGGACTCGTCGGAGCTGCGCTCCACGAAGACGCTCCTGCGGAGCCGAAGAAGAAAGCTCCGGCCAGGCGCGACCGGAGCCCCACCCCTTCATCCGAAGAAGAAGAGGAACACGACCTTCCTCGAAGGAAGAAGAGCTCGCATCGCCATAAACGCGACTACGACGCCAGAGACGCGCTTACACAACGCAAAATCGACAAAGCACGAGCCAAACGTGCATGCTCGTCTGAATCCGAGATGGACGAAGACGAAGGAGAACTCTGCAGAGCTTGATGCTTCAGCAGATCTGTTCGGCGAACACAGATGCCACGCAATTTCAAGCTTCCTTCGGATACTCCGAAGTTCAACGGCACGCAAGATCCAAAATCCTGGCTCAGTGACCATCTGTCATCCGTCAAGCTTCACGGCGGTAACAAAGAAACCGCCATGCAATGCCTCCACCGCGGTGACAAAGGCGCTGGTATGGCTCGAGAGCCTATCATCAGGATCTATCCGAAGTTGGGAGGAGCTAGCTTACAGCTTCATCCGAAATTTCAAGGGCACCAGCAAGAGGCCCGCTCAATCAAGAGTTGCGAGCCTGCATTCGTAGAACGGGCGAATCTATTCGCCAGACATATTATGCTGGTCTACCACCAAGAACTCCGCAAAGCACATATCTCCAAGAGAGGGCCATCGACGCCTTCAGACGGCGCCAAACGCCAAGATTTCAAGGAGGAACTTGGGCGTCAAGCCCAAGACACTCGACCACCTCATGGACATCGCGAAGATTGCATTCACCGAGCACAATCAGATGAAGAGGACGATTACGGCCGAAGGCGAGAACGCCGCAACAAGAGGAGATCGCGCGTCTACGAGGACCGCGACGGACCCGACATGGTCGCGGCCGGCTACGCCGACCACCGCAACGACAACAACCGCAACAGCGGAGGATACCGCGGCGGTAACTTCCGCGACAACGGACGCCCAGCACAGTCGTGGCAACGCCGCGACCGCGACAACGGACCCTCAGAATTCGACAAACTTTCGGGTCCATGCACCATCCACTTCTACATCGACAAACAAGATGGCAAAAAGAAAGCCAGCCACATGCTCAAGGACTGCCGCGAGTTCCAGAAACTCAGTGAAAGCATGGTGCAGATGAGGCAACAAGCCCCAATCCCTGCGTTCGGAAGCGCACCTGCGCAAGGCGAAATAGCACATGGAGCTCCTCCACCGCCACCTATCGGAGGCCCAAACCAACCAGTCGCACCAGTATCAACGCCGGATCGGGTACCCCCCACCAAAAGGAGCACTAAATATGATCCAGAAGGGACGCCCCACGAATAGGGTGCAGAAGAAAATCACCCGACAAATCAACTTGGCCGTGGCAACTCCGCCTGCAATCCACAGTACCTCGGCGGATCGGAGTCCTGCATCACATTCACTCGCGGATCACCTTGCGGATCCCTCGCCCAGTCATCTTGCCACAATCTGGGCGCAGATCGGAGGCTTCGAGATGAGTCGCGTCTTCATGGACGACGGCAGCGGCATCAATTTAATGTTCGCAAGCACTCTAGCAGCAATGCGGATCCCACAATGCAGCCTGGAACAGTCAGACACAACGTTCCACGGCATCGTCCCAGGGAAGGGCATATTCCCCCTAGGCAAAATAGGGCTCGATGTCATCTTCAGGAAGTCGGACAACTTTCGGCAGGAGCGACTCGAATTCGAAGTGGTGGACTGGCCGTCGCAATACCACGCCATCCTAGGGCGTGTAGCATTCACAAGATTCCTGGCCGTCCCACACTACGCATACCTACTACTCAAGATGCCAGGACCAAGGGGCGTCATCACAGTCCACGGGATCTTCACCTGATCGGACCAATGCGACAGGGATTTCAACAAAATCTCCTAGTCTTTCAGCATGCAAGACGAGCTTGTAAGGCTCCGTGAGGTGACGGACAATGGGGCACCCCCAGTCACAAGGAAGAACGCACCTGACATGTCCTTCGCTCCACCGTCAACACCAAGAAAGTACAGGTCCATCCGACGGATGCCTCCAAGACGGCCTTGATCGCCAACGACCTCAGCTCCGCATAGGAAGGCGCTCTCGTCGAATTCCTCCATGAGCGCTGGGAAATTTCGCCTGGTGTCCTGCGGACATGCCAGGAGTTCCCAGGGAATTCGCCGAGCACACACTCAATGTCTTTCCAGACACCAAGCCAGTCAAGCAGTCCATCCGGAGACTGTCGGAGCCACGAGCCGAAGCCATCGTCAAGGAAATCAATAGACTGCTCGCCGCAGACTTTATCAGGGAAATCAAGGAAAGTGAGTGGCTGGCAAACACAGTGATGGTCCCAAAAAAGGACGCGGATGTGCGTGGATTTCACGTCACTAAACAAGCACTGCCCAAAGGACCACTTCCTTCTTCCTCGGATCGACCAGATCATCGATTCGACTGCAGGTTGCGAGAAACTCTCCTTCCTCGACGCCTACTCAGGCTATAACCAGATTCGACTCAAGGTCGAAGATCAGGAGAAAACGGCGTTTATCACACTGTTCGGAGTATTCTGTTACAACACAATGCCCTTCGGGCTAAAGAACGCGGGTGCCACGTACCAGCGATGCATGCAGGCCTGCCTCAAGGACCAGATCGGTCGCAACGTCTAAGTCTATGTCGACGACATAGTAATAAAAAACAAGGAGGCAAGGACACTTATCGACGATCTCCGCGAGACGTTCGACAACCTTGATCGCTACAGGATCAAGCTCAATCCCGAAAAGTGCGCCTTCGGCATCCCATCGGGTCAGCAGTTCGGGTACTTCATCTCTCAACGAGGGATCGAGGCGAACCCGAAGAAAATCAGAGCCATCATGACGATGGAGAAGCCGAAAAACCTCAAAGGCGTCCAGCAGCTCGCAGGACGAGTAGCAGCGCTAAGCAGGTTCATCAGCCGCATGGGCGAGAAGGCCCTACCATTCTACCAGCTGCTGCGCAAAGCAGACAAATTCGAGTGAACGCCGGAAGCCAACAACGCATTCGAAAGCCTCAAGCGGCTTCTCTCCACCTCGCCTGTCCTGGTCACACCAAAGGAGCGCGAGCCTCTGCTGCTGTACATAGCAGCCACACACCAGGTGGTCAGCACCGTACTAGTGGTCGAACGACCCGAAGAAGGCAAGACCCACGGGGTCCAGCGCCCAATCTACTACCTCAGTGAGGTACTCACGCCAACAAAACAGAGGTACCCTCACTACCAGAAACTCGCCTATGGCGTGTTCATGACGGCTCGGCGGCTGAGCCATTACTTCCAAGAGCACCAGGTGATGGTCGTCAATGAGGCACCACTAAGTAGCATCCTGAATAATCCAGAAGCTACAGGACACGTGGCCCTGTGGGGCATCGAACTGTCACCCTTGGACATCGTCTACGAGAAGCGACTCGCAATCAAATCTCAAGTCCTTCCGGATTTCCTGGTACATTGGATGGAGCTGCAGCTGCCAGACACCCCAGACATGTCGCAGTCATGGACGATGCACTTTGACGGCTCCAAGCATGAAGCCGGAGCAGGCGAGGTCATCTTGACCTCCCATAAGGCGACAAGATGAAGTACGTCCTCCGGATGAAATTCCAAGCCTCCAACAACGAGGCCGAATACGAAGCCCTCATCCATGGCATGAGGATGGCAAAGATATGCGGCGCAACACGCCTGGTCATCTACGGTGACTCCAACCTCGTCGTCCAGCAGACGATGAATGAGTGCGACGCACACGCCGAAAACATGATCACGTACCGCGCACTCTACAACGCACTCGAAGGAGAATTCGACGGCTGCGAGCTTCGACACATTGGAAGAGAAAGCAACGAGGAAGCCGACAGACTCGCCAAAATCGGCTCCACTTGCGCAAAGGTGCCACCAGGTGTGTTCCTCAAATAGATCTGCATGCCATCCATCAAGCGGAAATGCCCCAAGGGATCACCCGAAGAAGCAGAACACTCGGGAGCTATGCTACCCGAAGGATATGAAGGACCCGAAAAACTGGACACAGAGGTAGCCATAGTCAACTTAATGCAGGTCATGGCAGTCGAAGAAACCTGGACGCGCCCATACCTCCAGTTCTTGTTAAATGGAGAACTGCCTGACAGCCCGACAGATGCCCGGCGCATATCCCGTCGGTCAAAAGCCTTCACCATCATCAACGGCGAGCTGTACAAGCACAGTATTACCGGTGTACTACAAAGGTGCGTCACCATCGGTGACGGGAAAGCAATCCTCCAAGACATCCACGAGGGCATCTGCGGCCATCACGCGAGCCCGCTCCTTGTCGCCAAAGCTCTCTGGCGGATTCTCTTGGCCAACGGCCATGAGCGATAAAGGACATCGTCCGAAGATGAAACGGATGCCAGCGGTTCGCCGACAAACCGCCGCACACGGGTCGAGCTCGGACCCATACCCATAGCGGCCTTTTGCTCAATGGGGCCTCGACATGATCGGCAAACTGCCAAAGTCCTCGAAAGGGGGACACGTTTACCTCCTGGTCGCAGTCGACAAGTTCACCAAGTGGATCGAGGCCATGCCGGTTACCAACCAGAAAGGCAAAACGGCCGTCAAGTTTTTTGAGTCCATTGTCTACAGGTTCGGCGTACCGCATAACATCATCACCGACAATGGATCGAACTTTATCTCCAAGGAATTCCGGGACTTGCGAAGGCCTCGGGATCAACATCACGTGCGCCTCGGTGTCACACACGCAAGCGAAGCGGGCAAGTGGAAAAGGCCAGCGGCCTAATCGGTTGCATCAAGAAGCGCCTCATGAGTCCACTCGAACGGAAAGCAGGAGCCTGGACTAAAGAGCTACCATCCGTCCTATGGAGCTTACGGACCACGCCAAACAGCTCCACAGGCTACACACCGTTCTTCATGGTACACGGAGCCGAAGCCGTGCTGCCAGCCGAAGTACGCCACCAGGCCCCTCGGGTCGTCGCGCTCTGATGAAGCGAATCCACGATCACTCGAAGATGCCGTTGATACACTCAACGAAGCAAGAGACATAGCAGCAGCTCGATCAGCGGTGTACCAGCAGAGTCTTTGCAACTACTACCGGCCGCTTTCAGTGTCCTTCGAAGGAGACCTCGTCTTGCGACTCAAGCAAGAGCGACCGACAAAATTCGAGTCACCATGGGAAGGACCATACGTCATCACCGAAGTCATCCCAGGTGGCGCCTATCGCCTCAAGCACGTGGAGTCTGGAGTCGCATACTCCAACCCATGGAATATCTCGCACCTGCGACGATTCTATCCATAGCAACCTACCCCCTTTACTTTCAATAAGGCTTTCAGCCAAGGCTATTCAGCCGAACAATGTACCTCCTCCATTACGATATAAATAAAGCTAAGTGTCTCGCCCCAAAACTTCAGTTCGCTATTTTGCAACTTTACTACATGCTACAAACGCACTCGGGGGCTCCCCCCACCTCACGATTTCATCGACTGAGGATCAAACATGTACACCTGAGTAGCTGACAACGTCAGGCAAACGAAAAGGACACGTACTCAATCAAAGCACTGCGTGCTCACAACAAACAAACCTTTACAACAAAGGGCACAACACGCCCAGCCGAAATATACAAATTTTACATCTATCTCTTTTTTCAGGTTCTACCTATTCCGAAGAATAACCTGAGCACGCTGCTCAAACAAATCTACGACCTGTTCGGCATCTTGCCTTCTGAATGCGTAATGTGGACGCATGTCCCACTCACCACCATCAGGCCGAAGAGGTGGCCCAGCGGCCACAACAGCCAAATCTACGTCAGGCCGGTGCAGCCTCACAAGAGACAAAGCAGCCTTCACTCCTGCGACGAGCTGTTGCCGCACCAACTCCTTGACATTGCTCACGTTCCAAAACTTTGACAGAAGACCCGCAAGGCTTGTCGGTACGGCATCCAAAGGGAACATGACGTGAAGCACCGAGGCAGGTGACGTCTGCACTTGGCGCAGCACTCGAGAAACCTGGTGCACACGATCCTGCACCGTCGCTAGAGCTATGGCACGGTCACGATCCATCCAGAAGAAGCCACCAGCCTCCATGTCCCGTTGAGTCAAGCAATTGACCCGAACAGCCACACGCTCTTTCTCTTCCCTCGGAGCAAGGTTCGCACCTGCGACAATGGAAAGAATAAGAGAAAAGGCCAGCAGGCTCACCCGAAGAACTGAGCTACAACTCGAAACAAGGAACAACTTACATTGAAGCTGCTCAGATAGCCGAATAAGTTCCGCCATCAAGTACTCCTCTCTGACTGCACCACGATCTGCCTTGGACTTCCAAACATCGGCATGACCTCGCAATCCGAGAAGCTCCCTCTCCAGACTACGCACGCGATCCCGAAGAAAAGCGAGTTGAGAGGAAGCATCCAAAGATGGTCGCAACGGCATTGCGGAAGAAGTGTCAACAGGGTCAGCACCCGAAGGAACCTAGAGCAGCAGAAAAAGAAAGGGACACAAACATTCAGACAATAATAGAGCACAACTCAGAGGAACTACGTGGCACAAGGATGGTGTTCTTCAAGATATTTACAACAAAAGTAGACTACAAACTACCCTACGTCTACAACGCCTAAGATGCGGCACCCTGAGTCGCCTCGGGCTGGGATCGCCTAGCTTTGGCCCGCCGTAGTGCATACTCGAACCAAATCAATGAGCTTGGGCCCTTATAAACTGCAGTGACGAGTAGGCAACAAAGGCTACCTCGGATCCATCTGCAGTCGTCGGCATCCGGGAGGTGATCTGGGGTAGATCCAACTCCGCTCCAGCGGCCAAGGCCATCGCCAGCCCGACGGACGCACCGATGCCCTTCTGCTTGCGCTTATGCCGCGGCTGCCGAGCGCCAGTGACGAGCCTCGCCAGCATCCACATCATCGAGGGCCACGCCCTTAGGAACAAGCTCCTTATAGAAGCGGCCAAGGACCTCCTTCGCCTTGGCAAGGGAGCGGCAGCGGTGCTGGCGGTCTTCGACATACAGTAGCATCATCTAGAGCACTCCCGTGCTCTAGAGCACCGCGGTCAAACTCGATGCCTGCGGCATCTGAGACAAAAAATAAGAAGGAAGACATGAAGAAAAGCAGCACAGAAGAAGACACGAGGCATGAAGAAACAAGCACAAATCTAGCACTCACCCAAAATAGCCTTGGCAGCAGCCATGAGCTTCGCCGCCACCTCTCTTTCACGAGCAGCCGCAACGGTGGCCAGCTGCTCCTCACGATCCGCGGCCTCCTGCTGTAGACGCTCCTTCGCTTCGGCTGCCTTAGTCAGCTCTAGCTCGAGGCGTTCTTTCGCATGGCAACTTGACCTGCTCCGATTGACCAAGGCTCTTCTTGAGAGCATCGACCTCACGGAGAGAAGTATTATGCTCCTCTGCATTCAAAACAAGAAGCGTCAGAAATCAGGACCGGAATAAACAAAAAAAGCACCAAAAGGCGAATAGGTACCTTGAAGCTGCCGAAGGTTAGCCTCCAACACCAGACGCTCCTGCACCAGCCGCTTGGCCTCCTGCACAAACGGCTGTAGAAAAAGAAATAGCGGTAAGAAAAGGACTTGGGGGCTACGCCCAACACAAAGGAGTAAAAAACAAAATTCGCACACGAAGACACTCAGGGGCTCCCCCCGTGACATGAAGCAGAGAAACTTACATGCTCTGATGGCGACTCCGAAGGCCCGCCTGCGAAATTCTGAGGCGCAACCACCTGCACCTCCTGCAACGGAGGATCCGGAGCCGCGCCACCCGAAGTCGCCACCGTCTGAGGAGGAGGAGACGCAATTTTCGACTCCCCCATCATCTCCCGCGCACCATCACTAGAGGAATCGTGGGAGGAATGCCTGCATACGAACCAATCAGCACAAGTGCAAAAATCATGAAGGAACAAGGACAATAGTACAACAAGAAACTTACGAGCCCAGTGAGCTCAGGTCGAAGACAGGAGGAGTCCTTCGGGCCCTCTTCTCCTCTTTCTTCTCTTCCTTCTTCTCCTCCTTCGTTTCTTCCTTCTTCCGCTTCGCTGGCGGGGGCGGCGCTACAGCCCGCATAGGAATGGCAGGAATGGGAGAGGAAGAACCTCCATGACCGTCACTATGACGCTCAAGGCCCAGAGGGTTTCTGGGAGTCGGAGGAGTCGAGGCACCCGAAGACTCGCTGGAGCTCCGTGATCGTTTGCGCGTATGGTCCTCACTCGACTTGTCAGCATCCTCTGCCGGAGATCGCGCCGACGGCAGCTCGGACACGGACTCAACCACTTCATTATCCGGGGCATTCGAATACTTTTCGGGCAATGGCGGTACCATGCCCGGCACTTTGAAGCTCTGCAAAATCAGAAGGAACTTTGTTAGCAAACAAAGGAAATAAATACACAGCCGACAAAACAGCACTACGTGCACAAATCTACACCTGCGGTACGACCAACGTCGAAGAAAATGGAAGAGTTAGCGACTTCCCCGGGATTTCTTCTCCGGCCTTGAACTTCAGCAGCGCGCGAAGGGCCCTGTCAAGATCCCCCTCGGAGATTTTCTTAGTCGAAACCCTCGTCGGATCACGGCGCCCAGAATAAAGAAACATCGGGTGCGCCCTCGCTTGGAGAGGCTGCACCCGACGCTCAAGAAACGTCCGGATGATGTCCACACCGTTCACCTCCTTCTCTGGAATCAGCTGGAGATCCTCCACCCGACGGTAAAGGGCCTCTATCTCCGCCACCTCACCGTCCAAGATTTGGTTTTTCCAAGACCTTTTCTTCTCAACCATTTGGGAGGGGTCAAAGGGAACAAGACCAAAATCTTGCCCGGGCACTACGGAGTCGCAGATATAAAACCATCACCTCCGCCAGTACTGGACAGATTCGAACATGGAAAAAGAAAAGAAGAGAAGATTGGGACTAAGGGAGATTGGGACAGATGATGAAGCTCAATCCCATAGAAGAAGAGCAGTCCACGGAGGAAGTTGTGGACTGGAAAAGAAAACCCACGCATAACGAAGGCGAGAAACATAACCTGATACCCAGATGGGGGACGGGGGATTACCTCATTGCCGGGGAGTTTGACAGCCTCCCTATCCTGCGGGATCAGGCCCCGCTCGCGAAGCTTGCGGAGATCGCTCTCCCGCGTCTCTGATCGCCGCCAGCCGCCATCGGTGACACGGGTAGCGGTGGTGCTTTTCTTTCCTCCGGCGGTGCTGGTCCCAACTGCAGATGATGATTCCTTTGGTTTCCCCATTGCGCTACGGCGGCCGTGAAACGCAGAAAGCGCACGGAAATGTGGAAGGAAATCCCAGTGCGCAGCAAGAATCGCTAGAGCACAGGGAGGCAGTGAAAACAAGAACTGATGCGGTGAAAACAAACCGTGGCTTTCCCCAATGATTATAACAGCGAAGACGACGCACGGCAGCCGTCCATCCAGAAGACCTAACGCCAACGGTAGATCTGACCGTACACGTGTCAACATCACAACGAACCGTCGTTACCACGCCGTCCACTACGCGCGGAAATCGAGGAGACGCCGTAATTATCTCCACGCCGCGCGTGACCGGTTAATTCAAAGTCAGCAAGTAGGACCCACGTTCGTCCAGTCAAGTCATCTCTGGCATAGCAGACGCTTGAGGTCATTGATCGTCAGCACTGATGTCATCAAAAGCTATACTAGCACCAACTACAATTCCCCGGCTCCAGAGCTAAGAGTACTCATTCGAATCTTCGATTAGACTAAATACTCGGGGGCTACTCCTATCAGGAGCCATGGCCACGCACCCGGAAGATGAATAAAGACAAAGTATTTCTTCGAGTCCTACGTCGAGTCTACGACTCCACTACGGACTCGGGGGCTACTCCCATAGGGAGGATGAATTTAAGCATCCGAAAATTTTCGTGTCCTACGGACTTAACAACTGAACAATGCTTGAACTAAAGTCTCTGCTCGAGTCTACGACTCAAACAGACACTCGGGGGCTACTCCCATAGGGAGCGCTGGTCGCGCACCCTATGAAATCTTCGACTACGATCTTTCAGATCAGCACGCAAAAACTTTTTTGCAACTCTGCCCCAACAAAACGCTGAGTGAGCGACAATCTCCTTGGCCACCCGAAGCACCTCTGTGGTGACAAATGTTCGGATGCTGCGTCTGCGACGCAAAGATAAGACCTGCAGATATCATCTGATGACCTGGCAACGTACACGACTACGCTCTGCTAGTATAAATCCATGCCAACAGGCGTGATGAAAAATCCCGACGGACGCGTTGGGTACATCAATTAAAAACACTGGAATTCCACTCCTGTAAGTCCTCCGCGGCCTGAGTCGAATTACGCCAGCATATGTTCCGGGTTCAAGTTAAGGGACTCGAACCTAATGAAGATCATGTTGTTTTGTCCTAAGACAGTTAACTGACCCTGATCCGTCGGGTGAGTCAGGCACATGTATCAACAATCCCTACACACATATATTGTTAACACCTAGTTGCACCCGAAGGATTGAAGAGTCCTCAGCCGAATCTACGATTCGACTGATCACTCGGGGGCTACTGACATGGTTATACCCTACGGGTACGTGACTTCAGCATACCTGGTCCAGCCCAAGGAAGGCCCACAGCAGACATACGCTGGCCCATGAAGATTTTCGGGTGGCCAAGGCCCATGACGCCTTCGGATCCTTGGAGAGCAAGACTAGCATAGATAGGAAATTTAAAGGGGTAAAACCCTAGAACCTGTAACCGACTAGGACTATGCCCGGGACCTGCCTAAGTCTATATAAAGGCCAGGAGGGCACGTCCTAGATCTCTCGACTCATATTTTTGCACACGCACCTCCACGCCAGATCGAATCTGCGCACCCTGTAACCTTCGGTTCCGCCGTAATCAAGAGCAGACAAGCAGGAGTAGGGTTTTCCCTCTGGGGGCCTGAACCTGGGTAAATCTCGTGTCCCCTGGTTGCTTGTCTGTTAACCGTTCCGTGATCTCCAGCATCCCCATCTTCTCCAAAACCCAAGTCCATAACAATGGGCATTGATGAGATTAAACCTCGTCATCTGTCACTTTGAAAACCCCGCGATTAGTAGCCAAATACACAATGCATCCCCCTAGGCCCATAAATGGTGAAGTGTCATGTAGTCGATGTTCACATGAAACCAGTAGAAGAATAGCACCACAACTTAAATACTAAGCCATTGAATGATAACTCATCACAGATTCACTACTAACAACATGACTTCTCCCATGTTCTCAAGAACACAACGAACTACTCACAAGACATCATATGGATCAAGATCAAAGATGATATGGTAATGGATAATAATCTGAACATAAACAATAATCCAATGGTTCCACTCACAAGCAACAACTACAATAGTAATTAACACCGGGAAAGTTTCACCTAATGAACTAAGCAATATCCAACACAATTGTTACAGGGGGATGGAGTGGTGATGATGGTGCTGATGGAGATGATGGTGTGGATGATGATGATGATGATGATGCTGATACCGATGAAGCCTAGCTTGATGATGGTGTTGATGGCGACGGTCTCCCCTCTCCGGGAAGGAATTCCCCCAGCAGAAATCTGTCTGCCGGAGAGATCTTTCTCTCTCGGTGTTTTCCTCCCCAGAGGCGGCAGTAATCTATCTGTGGTCGCCCCACGAGGCTTAGGGTTCCCAAGGGAAGTTATAGGCGAAGGGGGGGAGTCGGAGGCCGGGCATGTAGGCCACACTTGCCCTAGGCGCAGCCTTAGGTGGGCCCGCGCCTAGGGGGTGTGGGACCCCTGTGGCCCCCCTTAGATCCTCCTTCTGGCTCCCTCCATCTTCTGGTAAAATAATATGTTTCCATATTTTTCTAGTATTTTTCTGATCTTCACAAAATTGCACCAAAACGCCTTCTTTTCCATCAGAATCCAAACTCCGGCAGCTCATCCTCCAAGATTCATCCAACATGCCTAAACAGATGAAAAGCCATAAGTAATACCTCATAATAAGACAAATATCAATGAATAGAGGTAAATTATGATATAGAATGGTGATGCAAATTGGGCGTATCAAGCATCCAAAAGGTGTTGAAAGCGTTCCCCATGACAGCACGGTTCTGCTGACTCCCAGCATATAATTTGCAAGCATATAACTTTCATGGACAGGTCACAATGGTTCAGAATTATTAAGTGCACGGAATAAAGTGTGCCATCAAGTTCGTGAGAGATTTACTAACTAACTTTCTCAAAACAGACAAACATTTTATTTGGAAGAAAACACGACATATTGAATATGCACTGAAATAGCAAACAATGCTAATAGGTAGGTATGGTGGACATTGTTGGCAATATTGGTTTTGGGGAGTTGGAAGCACATGTAGAGCTCATACTCAGTGCAAGTGAAGGCTAGCAATAGAAAGGGAGCGAGCAACGATAGAGCAATAACTATCATAATCATGCTTGCAACAAAACATGACGAATTATGGCATGAAAGTGATACAAGAACTTTGAGGCAAATTAAATCATCGAGGCTTACTGACTATTGTTTAGTCATATGCATGCATGAGCATGTGCCAAGTCGATTCACATGAACAGTTAGAGGAGTATACCACAATATCATACCAAGATATGAATAAAAATGCAAGCAAACATTCATATGACATGCTACAAACTATTAACAAGCTGGAGCTAATCACAAGCAAGCAAGAACTACTAAGCATCCATAATGACATACACCTTACAAAAACAGGCTAAGCATGCTCACAATGATGACTATATGTACAAAAATGAAACAAAACGGAGTTCGTGCCTCTTACCACACCTCAAGTTGTCTTAATCTTCATTATTTCCCTTCACTTGTGTGACTTGAATAATAACATGAAACCAAACTCCACTGAGGACGGCTGAACCCTGCAAAGAACTAAAAAAACCAAAGAAGAACAATAAATATTTTTGGTGTTTTCGATTTTTTAGAAACAAGCAAACAAAGAAAAACCAAACAAGAAGCAAACAAAGCAAAACAAACAAAGCAAAATCTTTTTGTGTTTTTTCTTTTAAGGCAAACCAAAAATCAAAGTAACAAACTAAGAGAAACAATTTTGGTATTTTTGTGTTTTAAGAAGGCAGCAACAAGAACCAAAAAGAAAGTGAAACAATGGATATACAAAGCACCGACCGAACATGATATATAGATGAGTGTGATGTCAGTATACTTCCCCCAAGCTTAGGCTTTTGGCCTAAGCGGGGCTCAATAGTGCGGGTAGTAACCCCAAGCTGGTGGGTCATCATAGGAATGATCGTAGTCAGGCGCTTGCGATGAAGAAGAAGACGCGCCCCAATCATAAGAAGACTGCTGGTATGAAGACTCTCCCAAGTTGGAGGGCTGAACCGAATCATCTTCGACTTCCACTCCATCATTCTCATGCTGGGAGACCTTCGCCACGTATGTGTCAAACTCCTCCATGAGCGACCATTCTTGCCTGTTATCAAAATTAAACAAACCAGGTGCAGACAAATAAACTATTTTCTCAGTCCTACCCCCTCTCCAACCACGCTGAGCAAAGGATAATTCGTATGGTAGACTTCTCACATGAGCCCCCAAGGAAACAAAACCATGCTGAATCATAGATTCAAGATCGAGTCTCTCAATGGGGAACTGATAATCTGAATGGTGAGGCACTAAACCATGGTAAGCTAGCAACCTAGAGGCAATGAGACCTCCACAAATTCCACCCTTCTCGCGGTTAGTGGTGAGACGGTAAGCTATCAAATCACCCAAGTTATAAGATCTATCCCTATTCAAAGCATCTGCGATAAAAGCTAGATCAAAGGAGGATAACTTCCTAGCAATCTTTCTAGCAAGAACACACTTGGTAATGAAATAAGAAAAATATCTTATAGATGGGAACTGAATGTTCCGAATTTTACCACTTTCCTTCGAGAAGTCGAAGCCTTGGAAAATTTCAGCATATAAATCCATAAGTTGCTTAGGCCTCTCCTTGATCTTCTCACAAGATCCCCAACAAGGCACTCTTATTGCTGCACAGAAATCAACAAATGGCAAGCTGACAGCTATATTGTATATTTTGTAATGGACCATGGGATTAGATGGAGACCAAGTGAACCGGAAGTCCTGCACAACGGCCATGGTTAGCTTAACATATTGAAAAGGTTCACCTTCTACAAAGTGTTCCAATCCCGCATTGGTAATCATAGTTTGGAAATCTTGGAGAATTCCCGCGATTCTCATAAATTCCTGACATGGATATATGGAAGGGAAGACTCCTTCCTCACGATGAACTTTCATCGGCTTAGGTACCATCAAGTCATATTGATTCAGTGGATATGCACTCATCTTTCCTTGCTGAAATTTTTAGACAAACATCAAACCAAGTGATTTCTAAGTTGATAAATGATGAATAACTACTATAGGAACTTGCTAGAGGACTACACATGCATCAAAATGAAATTTCTAAGCATAGAACAAGCATGCAAGCTCAAACAACCTGACACCTATAGCAGAAAAATACTTAAGATACAATCTACCAATCACAAATCTAATTGGACAAGTGGAGGAGGCACATACCAAGGAGCAAACTCTCCAAAAATCAACAATTGAGATGGGCTGAACAAGGAGATCAAAAATCGCGAGCAAGAACAGCAAGAAATCGAGCTTTAGAAAGTTTTCCGGTGTTTTCGGGAGAGAGAAAGAAGGTGGCTTTGAGGAGGCAGCCTGGAGGGGCCCAGGTGGGGAACACCCCCCCTAGGCGCCACCCACAGGGGCCCAGGTGGTGGCCTGGGGTGCCCTCCTGGGTCACTCCAGGTGTCCCTCTGCCCCTTTTTTCGAGGAAAAATTTATTTTAAATTTTCTGGGATTTTTCGGGAAACTTTATTTTTGGCCAATTTTTAGGGTATGAAAATTGATTTTCTCGCAGAAAAGATTTTTTTAGAAGAAGCAAAAGCAAACCAAAACCAGAACTACAACAGTTCTAAGACACTCCAACAAGTAAACAACTAGCAAAACCAAAGCTAACAAGAGAAAGAGCAAAGACTAGGAACAAGAAAAGTAAAAGAAAGCAAGAATAACCATAGTGAAAACATTGTTTTGTTCATTAAAATCCTTTTGTTAACAAGGTTGATCAAGTCTTGTTACCCAAACAATCTTATATGAAGCAAAACTTTGTATTCCACCAAGTGATTATGTTACCTCAAACTTGATAGCAAGGTCCCAATCATGATAGTTTCAAAATTTTCTTGTGGAATGGGACAATATATTTCTCCAACCTTGATGCTCTCAATATTTTCAATGGAGTTCAGGCAATATCTTTTAGCAACCTTCTTGGGGAAATAGACAGTATGCTCTTTGTCATTAATATTGAAAGTTACTTTCCCTTGATTACAATTAATGACAGTACCTGCAGTATTAAGAAAAGGTCTCCCAAGAATAATAGCCATATTATCATCTTCAGGCATTTCAAGCACAACAAAATCAGTTAAAACCAAGCAATTATGAGCCACTTGAATAGGAACATCCTCACATATACCAACAGGAATAGTAGTTGACTTATCAGTCATTTGCAAAGATATATCAGTTGGTATCAACTTTTCTAGCTAGAGTCTCTTGTAAAGAGAAAAAGGCATAACACTAACTCTAGCTCCCAAATCACATAAAGCAGTTCTAACATAATTATTCTTAATAGAGCAAGGAATAGTTGGTATACCTGCATCACCAAGTTTCTTTGGAACCTTACCATTGAAGGAATAATTAGCAAGCAAAGTAGAAATCTCCTCATTAGGAATCTTCCTTTTATTAGAGATAATATCCTTCATATACTTTGAATAAGGAGGCAACTTAATAGCATCAGTCAAAGGAATTTGCAAAAATAAAGGTTTCATCCACTCACAAAACTTGTTGTAGTGTTCTTCCTCCTTTGACTTGTGTTTCTTACCTGGAAAAGGCATAGGTTTCTGCACCCAAGGTTCTCTCTCTTTACCATGTCTATTAGCAATAAAATCTTCCTTAGTGTACCTAGTGTTCTTAGTGTGATTCTCAGGTTCTTCCTCAACTTCCTCATTATCAGGAACATCATTTTTATCATTACCACTCTTAGTTTCAGCATCAGAGACAAATATGCTATTAGGATCTATAGCAGGTTCAAGTGGTTCCTCAACTATTCTATGTTTCTTTTTATTTCTCTTACGAGGACTACTACTATCTTCACCTTGTTGGGAATCCTGCTCAATTCTTTTAGGGTGTCCTTCTGGATATATAGGATCTTGAGTAGCCATACCACTCCTAGTTCTAATTCCATAAGCATGTTTATCTCCTGAGGCATTAACTAGCATATCCTTTTGCACCTTAGCAAGTTGATCAATTTGAGTTTGAACCATTTGAAAGTGTTTACAAAGCATTTTAATATCATTAGAAGTTCTTTCCACAATATCTTTCAACTCTTTAATAGCTCTAGAGTTTTCCAATAAATGATTCTGAATTTGTTTATTAAAATGGCCTTGTTTAACAATGAAAATGTCAAGTTCCTCTAAGCATTGATCAGGAGGCTTACCATAGGGAATGCCACCTTCATCAAAGTGTTGGAGAGAGTGTACCTCAATAGTGGATGAGTGGGGGTAGATTCTTCACATCTTTCGCTCTAATACCTTTCTCCTTTAGACACTTCTTGGCTTCTTTCATCACTTCATCATTTAATGCAATAACTCCTCCCTTATTTGGTGTTGGTGTTGGAACTGGTTCAGGCACAACTGGTTTAGGAGTAATAGGTTCACGTGTATTTAGCTCAGTTGAAGTCCAATCATCATAATTCTTGCTTATCTTAGCCATTAATTCTTCAGCATCTGTAGGAGTTCTTTTTCTAAAAACACAATCAGCAAAGCTATTTAGGTATGTCCTAGAATCATCAGTTAGTCCATTAAAATAAATATCAAGCAACTCATTCTTCGGCAATGGACATCCAGGATGTGCATGAATCAAGGCACATAACCTTGTCCATGACTCAGGCAATTTCTCTTGTTCTCACTGTTTAAAATCAAAAAGTCTCTGCAAAGCAGCATTTCTAGCACTAGGAGGAAAATATTTCTGGAAGAAAGAAGCAATCAAACAATCAGGGCTATCAATGTAACCAGGAGGTAATCTATTAAACCAAGCCCTAGCTTCTCCTTTTGGTGAAAAAGGTAAGATCTTAGTAACAAAGTACTTGCGCATCTTAAAATCACCAGAGAATAAAGCACTCATAATATAAAGCTCATTCATATGAGCCACAACACTCTCATTTTCAGTCCCATAAAAAGGTTCTTTCTCAACAATGTCCAAATAGGATAAATCAAGAGAGAAATCACAATCTTTATCTTTAATATCTATGGGAGAGGTGGCAAACTTAGGATCAGAGGACGCCTTAGGAATAATGGTGCGTCTAGCTAGGAGACTCTTAATAGCACTAGTACCATGTGTGTTTTGGCACTCTTCAATAAATTCATCAGTAAACTCAATGTAACCATCATTAATATCATATCTCTATCTAGACTCAGGTGAGCTAACATGTGTAACAGTGTCTTCACTAGGAGTTTCGGTGTTTCCTAGACTAGCCATAGTAGCATCTAGGAAAGGACCTAATGAACCACCCGCATCAAGCACAGCAGAAGTAACATCATGAGTATCAAAAGCAGTTTCAGACTCAGCAGTAGTAGAAGTATGTGTAGCATGTGTATGTGGTGGTGGAGTAACAAGCTTACTTATAATAGACGGCGAATCGAGAGCAGCAGAGGTGTTTAGGACTATACCTCTTCTTGTAGTGGATGGTAAAATAAATAACTTTCCATCACGATACTTCCCCATGATGAAAGGAGTAACAGTGAACAATAATAGATCCAAGTGAACTCACAAATAAAGCTATGCTCCCCGGCAACGGCGCCAGAAAATAGTCTTGATGACCCACAAGTGTAGGGGATCACAACAGTCTTCGTGGGTAGTATTACCCAATTTATTGATTCGACACAAGGGGAGCCAAAGAATACTTGCAATCCTTAACAACTGAGTTGTCAATTCAGCTGCACCTGAAAATAGTTCTTGCTCACATAAGTTTATCAGTAGCAACAGTTCGATAGTAGAAACAGCAAAGCAATAGGAACAGTGAAACGAGAGCAAGAGTAACAGTAATGGTAAACAGTGGGATTCAAGTACGCTAGGCATAGGGATGGATGGACGGGCGTTGCATGGACGAGTCTAAACATGTAACTTCAAGATCTAGGGCATTGCAGATAAATAATAATAAGCATCCAAGTACTAAACAATCCTAGGCATGTGCTCCAAATATAGTCATACGTGCTCGCAATGAGAACTTGCATAACATCTTCTGTCCAGCCAGCCCGTGGCAGCGGGGCCTCTAGGGAACTACTGGCAATTAATGTGCTCATTTTAATAGAGCACTGGAGTAAAGCATTAACACTCCGTGAACACATGTGATCCTCACACCACAGCCATCCCCTCCGGTTGTCCCAATTATTGTCACTTTGGGGCCTTTGGATCCGGACAATGATATGTGTACACAATTTGCAGATAAGATCACAAACAATACTATCATAATGATTCAGTAATAAGTTTAGATCTAAGATCATGGCACTCGGGCCCTAGTGAAAAGCATTAAGCACAACAAGTTGCAACAAAGTCAAATAGCACTAATAGAGATACTAGGCACTATGCCCTAACAGATCTTATTCGATTACATGATAGAACTCATCCAATCCCTACCATCCCCAAGCCTACAACGGGGGATTACTCACTCATGGATGAGGGAAACATGTATGGTTGATGGAGATGCATTGGTGATGACGATGGCGATGATCCTCTCCAAATCCTCCATCCCGGCAGGGTGCCAGAACGGAGTTTCTGGATCCGAATCTTGGTTTCTGGCGGCAGCGGCGTAGCGGAACTTTTTCTGGAAATCTATCGAACCCCCCTCGGTTTTTAGGTCGAGAGGCAACTTATAGGTGCAGAGGGAGGCAGAGGGGGTGCCTGGGGTGGCTGCACCCCCCCAGGCGTGGCCAGAGGTGGGCCCGCACCTGGCATGGGTGTGGGCCCTCCATGCCCCTTCTCCTCTCGTCTTCTGGCTCCGTGGATCTTCTGGTGAAATAGGATTTTTGGCATATTTTCTCGGATTTTTCCTGATAGTTGATTTTCTGCATAAAAACTAGACGTCAAGGTAATTCTGCTGAAAACAACGTCACTCCGCGTTAGTTGTATCCAAATCACATAAGTTTAGAGGAGAAACAATAGCAAAGTGTTTGAGAAAGTAGATACATTTTGGACGTATCAGGGTGGAGGACGGCGAGCTGCTATCTGGATCTCGTAGGACGATGTTGACGGAGCCAATGACGAGCTGATTCGCTCCCAGGGACTCCGGGGGATGAATCCACGAAGCGTTGACCGAGGTGCTCCGTTCCCCCACCCCACCGACCACGGAATCTCTCGAGCCCCTGCCTCCACCACCCTACCTCCGCGCCCTTGCCGACATGCCATGGAAAGGCGAGCCACAACATGACTCATCCTCTCCTCCATCTTCCACTACCGCCAGCGTGAGTCTCCTCGCCACCATGTCCAGGTCTCTCCGGAAGTGAGTCATCGAGAAAAACTGCGAACGGGGTGGATTTCTCGGTGGAGACGAGAGGAGTAGACTAGTCGCGGGTACGTGGGGCGGCGGTCGTGGGGCTCCTGACCCTCCATGGGAGGAGATCGAGGATCCGCCATGAACAGGACCTCCTCCCAAGATAGGTGGCGTGAGCGTGAGCGTAGTCATCAAGGCCAGCGTGTCGTGGATTTTTGCCATTAACTCCGATAAAGTAGCAGAGATAATCGTTGGACGATTAGGTAGTTTAGTTCTCTCGCTGGTTGCGTATCTGGGAACACAAGGCATCAATTTCCCAATGTCTCGATGGAGCCCCTGATCACCCTGCACCAAATCATCAGCAACTAAACACAAAATGACGATGTTGCCGGTGGTTTTCTTTGTCCCCTTCTTTAGACTCCAATCTAATTATCGTAACGGGCCATGCGGCCACTCGATTTTATCGATACATCATCTCAGATGTTAGGAGCCATGAAGAACCGTGTGTGTTTGTGTGTGTATGTATAGGGGGGGTTAACATTTGTAATTTGTTTCATGTGTGACACTAGACATTTATAGTTTTTATTTTAATAATAATGATACATTTGTGAAAATAATGGCTGCATTTGAACAACTGAAAGAGGAATATCCTATAAATAAATTGCAAAGGAAGGTAAAATTGTAGATTTTTATAAGAACTGCTGACAACTTCATTACTCAGAATCATTCACACGGATACACCAAAGATCCATGATATAAAACTAAAAGTTGTCAAAGATCACCTGAATCGTCATCTCTCACTCCAAATTCTGCATATGAATGTTCCTCCGAAATTCAAATGAAAAAACGGTAGACGATCAAACTTATACTACAAAGATGGAGTTTTTTTCTTGAGGGCAGTACAAAACTAGTGACATGAAATGTTTTGAATTGCTGCTTAGAGCGCCAGGCCCATGTATATTTCCGTATGTGGAAACAGCCTATATCATTTGGGCCCGAGCTTGGAATAATGGTGTGCTGCTCTCCTATGGGTTACGGCTTGATTATCACCTTTCTTTTTGGAGAATAAAAAAGCTTAGTCGTCGGCTTTTCGGCTCCCTCCTCTAGAAAACATAACAAAATGCTTTTCGTCTTTCGTGAAGGAAAGGGAAGAAGCTTTGCATTACGGCCTAGAAATCTCTGTTGACCTTAGCAGAAAGCTGAATCAACTGGTTCTCTCTTGTGTTGTTCACAGTCCTAGCTCCTCTTCTTCTTGGAGAGCATGTTCTTGAACCAGAAGGCTGAGTCCTTGGGGTACCGCTTCAGAGTCTTGTAGTCCACATAGACGATGCCGAAACGGGCAGTGTAACCGAGCCTCCACTCGAAGTTGTCAAGCAGAGACCAAGCAAAGTACCCAACCACCCGTGCTCCATTGTCTATCGCCTTCTTCAGCTCAGTTATGTAGTCTCTGTAGTACCGGACCCTTACTGTGTCGTGCACACCATCGGCGATGCTGACATTGCCGGGCTGGTCCATTCCTGTCAGAACATAACATTGATCAGTCCCAGTCCGTGTCACTCAGAATGATAGGTTGTAGTATTCTGCTTGACAATTTTTCATTTGAGTTAACAAGTAGTACCGTTTTCAGAAAGGATCATTGTGGGATTTCCGTATGTTTCTTTAACATAGCTCACAGCCTTGTTAATTCCCCATGGTACAATGTAAAGCCAGTCAGAGTTTGCCTGCATAAACCCAACCAATTTACTGTTACAAAAGTCCTCATAGAAATTGTACTTCTCCATGTACAAGGTACTACCAGCATACTATAGTATAAATCTAGCACTGCACTTACACGAGATCCAATAGGTACACCATTCCGTTCATCTGCAAACATACACATCATGAGGATCTGAGGAATTGAAGTATGTAGAAGAAAGATTTGGAGTGAAGAAGAAGTATCTCACATGCAAATCCGACATGCCAATCATCCTGGTAACTGACTGGCGTGAGGTTCCATGCCCCAGGGTCCTTCATGTAGTAAGAAGTGTACTGGTTGATACCAACATAGTCAATGGAGCCCTTCACCATCCTGGACTGCGCTGAAGGCTGGCAACCTGTGCTCGACAATCTTGACCATCGAGTCTGGGTAGCGACCATGGATAATGGGCTCAAGGAACCTGCAAGGATAATCAATATAGTCCCAGTTTGCTTTCCTCCAAATAAAATAGTTACAGACTTATAGTTTGTTGATAGACCCTGTGTTGCAATCTGAATTTCTGAAGTAAGATCTGATCCTGGATGAAATGGGTTCAGAGTTTTACCATCCAAGGTGGAAATCCCTTGCCCTCTGCGCTGCAGCTTGATCCGCAGTGCTGTTGCTGAAAGGTTCGTACCATACAAAATCCAAGAGAATTCCAATCCTCCCCTTTTGGTGATGCTGTTAAACACAGTTTACATTCACTCTTGGGCACTGCCATCGAATTAATCTGTGATTCTTCAAGTGATAAATGACTTGCAAGTTCTTCAGTCCTTACCTGATACTTCTCGCGGTATCTTTGCACCGCAGCAGCATGAGAAAGGATGAGGTGGTGCGCAACGATGTACGGCTCTGTCCTGGAGTCGCCTCCTGCAGCGCACTTAGAACACCTCCCCGGTGCATGGATGCCATTGTCGTACCCCAGAGCGGCAACACACCTCGGCTCGTTGAAGGTAAACCAGTTCTTCACCCTATCTCCAAACACCTTGAAGCAGAACTCGGCATAGTCCGCAAATGCCCCCCTTTACAGAAAAAAAACCCCGCATCAGAGACATGCTTCAACTCGACTTTGAAATGTGAAAGAAAAACAGTCTGAAATGCTTACACAATCTTTGGGTTTAGCCAGCCTAGGTACTGCTTGTGAAGTGTCAGTGGGAGGTCATAGTGGTAGAGGTTCGCGTATGGAGTGATGCCTATTTCAGCATGAGAAGGTTCATCGGAGTCTGGACCTGTGATGCCAAGAGGTTCTTTGTCTAGGTCTAGAAAACAAAAAAGTTCAGTTACCTTTCTGAAGCATGTAATCTATGAGCCTGTTGTAGTAGTCCACTCCTTCCTTGTTCACCTTCCCGGTTCCATCTACAGTTTTATACACAACTCTACATCACAAACTAGTACTGTACTTTTTTTTGCGAGAAAGATCCGGATCGCATCATAAACTACTTTGAACCAGAAAACGATTGAATTGTTTGGGAATTACTAGAACACTGATGCAGGCAGATGAATCATGCCACATACCTGGGAAAATCCTGGACCAAGAGATGGAGAATCTGTACGCGTCGAAGCCCATGTTCTTCATTATGTCCACATCTTCCTACACCTCAGAAGACCTCTGTCAAACATCAGAACACACACGAAGAAACACCAGAGAAAACATAGCAATCGGGATGATTGTTCAGTACACACACCTTGTACCTATGGTACTCGTCCACCGTCACGTCGGCGGTGCCATTGCCAGCAATCGTCCCTGTTACATGTTACAGAACTTCTTCACTGGGGAGACATGCGAGCCGGCAGAGCAAGATGCTCTAGGCTATGGAGGTGATCTGCTTACCAGGTATGGCTATGAAGGCGTCCCATATGCTGGGCCCTCGGCCCCCCTTCTTGGCCATCCCCTCCACCTGGTACGCGGACGCGGCCGTCCCGAACACGAACCCCGCCGGGAACCCGTGCCGGCTCAGCCCGCCGGCGTCCTGGATCTCCGGGTTGAGCCGGTCGCATTGCGCCGCCGGCAACAGAGCGACCGCTAGTATCAGCAACAGCGCCGCGGACTTCATGTCTGCGTGAGGACGGCAGAGGGGGGGAGCAGGAAGGACGGGGACACAAGCCTTGCTATGCGTGCGGTGCTGTGCGGGGCTTTATAAAGGAAGGAGGAGACAGGAGAGGGAGGAGTACAAGCTGACCCCTGCTGACTGATTGATTGATTGATCGTCTTCGCTGCATTCTTCCCCCTGTCACTCGGTTCAGTGGTTCAGTTCCGAGCAAGGCTCGCTCGTCGAACGGACGCTGAGCTAGGCACGGTTACCGTGTGACGCGCTCCCTCGTCCGTTTCGCCGACGGCTTGGACGCGCGACCGGCCGGGTTTTCTGTTTCTGATTTTTGTCAGGTTTCGGGGACAGTCGTCAGGTCAGAGCACCGACGCTCGTGGACAAGCCGATCTCCCTCTTCTCGGATCCATTCGCTCGTGGAGAGATGGATTTTTGTTTCACGGCGATGCTGGTTCGCTTGTCAGCGAGCGAAGAAGATCGGGAGTGGGTGGGACCGCTGTGGACTGTGGTCGACCGCTCCGATAGGGTGTCAGGTGGGATTCCACTAACATCCCATTTCTAGTTCATTTGTTAAACTCTAGTACTCCTCCGATTTATATTATTTAACTTGAATTTATTAAAATTTAGATAAACTTATATACTCCCTCTGTTTGTGATTATAAGTCCCACGCGGATAACTAGGTTGTCAATTTGAACAACAAAATATAAATAGTATAGCATAAAAATTATATCATCAGAAATTTTAGAGGTTATACTTTCTAATGGTATAAATTTTGTGATATATAAGGTATATTTTTTTGGTCAAATTAACAACCTAGGTATGCGCGTAGGACCTATAATCCCGAACAGAGGTAGTACTAAATAGTGTCTAGATTCATACAAATTTAGACAATTGAAGTCAACTAATATGGATCGGAGGGCTCAAAATTTATACCAGATTTTGTCAAATGAACTAAAAATGGAACTTCGGTGAGATCCCACTTAACACACTGCGCTCCGAGTCTTCGATCGACAGCCGCATGTGCCATAGGATCAGGATCAGGATCATGTTTGGTTTTGTTTGTGCCCTGGTTTACAGATCCAGTATGTGCAAATGCCAAAGGAAAAGTTTGGAGCGATCCATTCGGGCCCATGCCAAGTTTGGCTGCCAAATGCCATCCGGGGTGATCCAAGCTGCCAGAGCTTGGTTGGTGAGCTGAGCCGTGGTTAAAGTCTGACCGTCGACGTCGGTGCACGCAGCAAGACATCTCAGCTCCAGGCCTAAATGCCAAGCTCGTGATGCACATAGCTAGCAAGAACGGAGGGCGTACATCTCAATGCATCATCCAGAAAAAGAAGGAGATGCAAATTCAGTGTGCACAGGTCCATTCAGGAAACAAGTGTGCAAATAAATGACCAAGGCAAACTTTGGAGGTAATATCTAAATTTTGCCGTTTTGGCTCTATGCCAAGTTTGGCTGCGAAATGAAACCCGGGTGATCGATGACGCCGGAGTTAGGAGGGCGCGGTTAATTAAGATTGACCGTCGGCGTCATGGAACCAACAGGTGCATGCAGAAGATTTCGGATCGAGACCTGAATACGACTCTCGTGCTGCATGTAGCAAGAACTGGTGTACTACGCTTACTAATCGTTACCTTGGTCTCCTAGCAATTGTGGGAGCTGATTGATCGGAAAATTTCACTTATCTTATCGAGAGAGTTCAAGTTTTGATTAGAGGTTGGAAAGAAAAAATGTTGTCCATTGGGGGAAAGGAGATGCTTATTAAGGCGGTTGCTCAAGCCATACCGGTGTTTGCGATGACAGTATTTAATATTTGAAAGAAAATTTGTAAAGGAATTATGGATGCTATTTCGCAACTATGGTGGGGTGACGATGATGACCACAAGAAAATGCATTGGCTACCTTGGTGAAAGATGTGTATCCCAAAGGACAGAGGAGATATGGGATTTAGAGATCTACATACGTTTAATACTGCAATGTTAGCAAAACAATGTTGGAGACTAATGGAACAGCCGGATTCCTTATGTGCAAGGGTGCTGCGTGCAAAATACTATTCGGATGGTGATCTACTCAATGCTAAGTTAAAGAGTGGTAGTTCTTATATATGGCAGAGTGTTCTATATGGTATTCAAACGTTCAATCGCGGATGCATATGGAGAGTTGGTGATGGGACTCAAATTGATATATGAAATGATCCCTGGATTCCAACGAGCCCAACCAGGAAAGTGTATACCCCAAAAAGGTTCGATTATTCTTGGTAAAGTGTCAAACTTGATTAACCCAGCAACTGGGTCTTGGGATGAAGAGTTAGTACGAGATATATTCTGGAGTGTCGATGCTACCAGAATTCTAGAGATCCCCATCGCACAGTCTGGTATGGAAGACTTTGTAGCTTGGCATTTCACCAAAACAGGGATTTTTTCAGTCAGATCAGCCTACCACGCTGAATGGGACTACCAATTTTGTAGGCATAACCCCAATGCAATGGATATTGGGGACTCACAGAACAACAAAATTTGGAAGCGTTTTTGGAGTTTAAATGTTCCTGCGAAGATTAAGATTTTTGGTTGGAGGATATTGCATGGATTTATTCCATGTCTGGGAGTTCTTGCAAATAAACACATCTCTCAATCCAGCCAATGCCTAATATGTGAGATTGGATGTGAAGACATTCTGCATACTTTGTTTGTATGCCCTCGAGCAAAGCAAATTTGGGAGAAGCTTGGTATTAACCAGTCAATCACGTCTACCCTTCAGCATCTGTCCACTATTAAAGGGTGTAGGGATGGCCGAAACAATACTAACTGGTGCATGGTATCTATGGTGGGAAAGACGCCAATTTACTCATGGTGAGAGCCTACAACCAGTTCATAGAAGTGCATTGTCAATTGGAGTGATTGCAACAAATTATTGGAGAGCTAAAAAGAAGATCATACAGAGTAAGAAGGAAGTGTGGTTATGTCCAAGGAAGGTTCTATAAAAATCAATGTGGACGCCGCTTATGAAGTTATGATGCTGATTTGGGTAAAGGAGGTATGGGGCTATTGCCAGAGACTGTAAAGGAAAATTTAAGGCTGCAAGTTGCAAATAAATTTAGTTTGTGGCAGATCCTTTCATGGCGGAGGCTTACGCGTTACGGGATGGTCTTAGTCTGGCGCAATTTTTGGGAGGTAACAAGATTATCATTCAATCTGACAATATGTGGGTCATTGAGACAATGGTGAATGGGTGCTTCTTGGCCACATCTTCTTCAGCCATCTTCGAGGATTGTAGGAATTTATCTTCAGGTTACAGAGAGATCTTGTTTGAGCATTGTAAAAGGGAGGCCAATCAGTTTGCTCATGAACTAGCTAGACATAGTTTTATCAATCATGTTGATGAGTTTTCGGATAATGATCCCCCTAGTTTTATTATGCCAACAATGGTGAATGATGTAACCGTTCTCTGAACTCGGGCAGCAAGTTTATTTACGCACTCTTTTCCTTATCAGGTATCGAAGGGGACTAGAAGGTTTTTAATGAGACGGCTTGCTTGTCTGATATAATACAATGCTTTTACCTAAAAAAACTGGTGTACTACGACAATACATATCGTATAGAAAAATGCTGCATTTCTCGACAAAAAGCTTTTGCAGGAGCGCATGGTGCCAGCTTCATCGTCTCTTCCCCCTTGGGATGGTGTCTTGAACTTGAAGGTACGGTACTCCGTCAAACAATGATGGTTTGCTTCGTTTGGCAGCTTCATCGTCGGCCAGGGATCGTGGCTCCGGATATTGGCGATGTGTTGGTACTATGGCCTTTTTTTCCTGGTTTGCATAGATTTCTCCTCAAAGTCGTGCTATGTATGTTTTTTCGGTTTTTCCTGAAAATCCGATCGTTTTATGTTCGTGTCCCTAATTAACACACCCTTTGTGTGGTTTTTATGTTCGCTTTGCATATAACCTAGACCAGATCTTCATTTTGAGGGGACCTAGACCAAATCTTTTACCCTAAAAAAACTAGACCAACTCTCTTGATCTATAATGAATATGCGGGAGCACCCCTTTCGTCAAAAAATAAAAGAATTAAAAGTGTGAGTAAAATGTCAACATTATAATTTACACAACCCCTTTTCCTAGCATATGGGATACATTATATCTTTTTCTATTCTAGGAAGCAACTTCACATAAATGAAATTCAAGCATGAAAAAAAATTAAAAAATAGCAAAGGCAGCGTTTGTCTCCCCAGAGCATATTCTCTCAATGTGAACACTAAAATCATGAAACACATTCAATTTTTTTTAAAAATATATATATGGTTTCTTGACATTTTACATATTCGTGCTTTTGATGCATGCATTGTTCATGAATCGCAAAACTAACAAAGAAACAATGTTAAAAACTTTTTTGGAGCACCAAATTTGTTTTTTACACATGACACCAAATGTCTTTTTTTCCACAAAGTTTTACATTTGCACATATGACATGGACGTACATGTGTCAAAAATTCAGATTTTTTTTACACTAGGAATAACACTGGAAATGGATATGCTCCTGCTGCCCCATTTGAATTACCATAAATTAGTTTATTTTTATTTTATTTTTGAAGAAATTATCCCTTTTTCCATAAAGAAACTGATGACAAATAGGTCCACAATGACTAAATATGCATTTGTTGAAAGGCACATATATATTACTCCCATTGTTCCTTTCTATAGTACCTATAGTTTTTTTAGGAAAATTCTAAAATATAATGTATATTACACGTATGGATAAATTTTTAAGGATTTAATTATGTTTTCTATATCTCATGCAACCTTCTCTATTTTATCACGTCAACTAGCCAAAGAGTAGTCCCATCCAAAACTGGTGTAATTTTTTCCTCCACATGTGTTCTTTAATTTTTTTTTGGCAAAAACTATAGGCACTATAGAAAGGAACCAAGGGAGTATTATCAATTGGAAAGAAATGAAAATGTAGTTTTTTTAGAGTCACAAATATATTTGTTACATCTCTATTTCATAATGAACATGTTAAATTGATTATCTCTTTCTTCTCCAAAGGAACTTGGCATGCATCGATGAAAATCCAAACATGAAATAGTACATTAGCTCCTTTCAATTAACCACATTTGTGGACATAAATGGATACATTTGTAGATTTTTTAATAAGAATTGCCGACAACTTTATTACTCAGAATCATTCACATGGGTACACCAAACATCCATGATAAAACTAACAGTTGTCAAAGATCATGTGAATCGCCATGTCTCCTTCCAAATTTTGCATCTGTATGTTCCCCTTAAATTCAAATGAAAAAACTGTAGACGATCAGACTTATATAACAAAGCTGGAGTTTGTTTACTAGAGTGGCCTGAAATGTTTTGAACTGCTGCTTAGAGCGCCAGGCCCATGTATATTTCGGTATGTGGAAATAGCCAATATCATTTGGGCCTGAGCTTAGAATAATGGTGGGCTAGCCATGCTCTACTATGGGCCTTTGTACGGCTTTATTATCTCCTTTCTTTGGAGAGAAAAAAAAAAGCTTACTCGTCGGCTTTTCCCTTTTCCCCTAAGAAACAGCAGCAAAACGCTTTTCGGCTTTCCCTGGAGCGAGGAAGGGAAGAAGCGGCCTAGGAATCTCTGTTGACCTTGGCAGAAAGCGAGCGTGACACACATCCTGCTGCTGCTAATTGCTAAATCGTGCACGACTGGAGCGAACTTACTTTCGTGCACGGAACAAGCCTGAGATTAATTATCAGTGGCGGTGTAATGGCGTTTCCTCCCAAGCCAGGCTCCAATTCGTACTACGAGGCAGCCGTCTTAAGCCCTACTAATCTTAAGACAAATCGGATTAGTACGACCTGTGAGCCAGCGTGAAGCGAACGGCAAAGCATCTCGTCTCGTGCACGTACGGCCTCGGTTTCGCCCTCCTCGTTGAGATTGAGAACGACGTGTCACGGCGACCAGGACAGGATCGCCACGCAGTCACGCAGAGCCAGCCGTCGCCGTCGCCGTCGCCTCTTTCCGGGCCGGGTCGCCATCAAGCCAGTCTTCTTTTAGCTCTGCTGCGTCGTCACAGCTCGGACGCACGCAGACGAATCCGTCGATCGCCCCCACACGAGTCGCCGTCCGTCGCCGTCGTCGAGGCCTTACCTACGGCAAAAGTATTAAAACCGCCACCGCCTGTCTCACGTGGTGGGTGTCCGACGGTGGTGGTGAGGCGGTGGCCTCGATCGGTCGCGCCAGATTAACGGGGAAGATGACCGGCCGTGTGATCCGATCAGGCCAAGATAGATTATCTGGTCCGTGTCAAGTCAAGTTCCAGGTACACGTGCCCTTAATTAATGAAGAGTCAAAGCAAAGCTCGACTTGCTCTCGATCGATGTCTCGAACTAATAAGCTAGGCAATCTTCTGCAGCAGTATCTCACGCACCTGCTCCGAACGGTGCACCGCGCGCGCTCCTTTGTTTTTGCAGCTCAACGTGTTGCACGTGTTTTTGGCCTTTGGCCATACCAAGAAATATACTACTACAATTAGCGCCATCTCCTCAAAACTAGAGTAAGTATGTTTTACACGCTAAAGCGGATTTTCATAAGCTAGTCACGTGTGTGTTTTCAAAACCTAAGATACAAGAACATCTCCAAAGCTCTATAATTGTCGCGCGCCAAAATATGTTTACAACGCCGTCTTATGGTTTGCAGCGTGCGCGGGCGTGCGACGCTCTATCGGAGGCTGTATGCCGCACGGCAAAAACAACACTCCACCGAACGCTGCAAAACACACAGCGCGCGACGACAGAAACGCAAATCACACATCCATCTCCAAAATAGAAGATCAAACACACACAAATAAAATCAAGAATAAAAATAGTTCAGTTATTATTACAACATAAATAACATAAACAATGAATAGTTCAAATGAATTAAATACATGCTAACAACAATTGAACAATACAAGAATGCAACAATACAATAAATACAACAAATGGTAAAACAAATCTAGTTGTTTGTTGTTGCCCATTCCACTTCCACCACTCCTCGACGAGATCAAGTTGAAGTTGATCATGCATTTCGGTTTGTCGAATGCCATGATATGAAGAAATAAATTGGGCGATTCTCTCTTCTCTCATACCACTAGTGAAAACGAGGCCTCTAACACCGGTTCGTAGAGGCCTCTAACAGCGATTCCAGAACCGTTGTTGGGGGTTTGGTGTTAGAGCCCACCTTTAACACCGGTTCGTAATACGAACCGCTGTTAAAGGATGGCGCACGTGGGGCTACCGCAGCGCTCAAACCCGTCCCCCCTTTAACATCGGTTCGTGTTACGAACCGGTGTTAAAGGTTCTCTGCCGCGGCAGGAAAATAGCATAAATCTCTGCCACGGCAGAGTTCTGCTGTCGCCCCGTTCTAGGCGTATTTCTGTGGCGCGACGGAGACGGGAAGGGGGAATCAATCGGAAGAGGTATACACATACATCATCGTCGATACATACAAGTACATGAATAATTAAGCAACTATTATTATACACAAACATCGTCATTGTGGTATTCTCCGTAAACGTTGATGAAGCATCAAGTACAAGACAAACACGTTCAAGCATATATACAACGTTCATTTTGGTGGATATCTAAAAAGTTCTCCGCCAGGCGTGACGACCTCATCAAGTATGAACCCCGCCAATTCCTCTTCAATGGCTTGTATGCGGTCAAATGGTAGGAGTTGGTTCCGCATCCGTTCGATCTAAATATATATGAAGAATGGGGTCAATATATATAAGAATAAAACTCAACACAATTGATGGTAATAAAATAATGTTGTGTACGTTGTTTACTTACTCTAAGTTGTTCTAGTGCGGCTTGGCCCGTCGCACATATCGTGTTGCGAATGAACTCGCAAACATAGTATCCACATAAGTTATTGACGGGTCCCTGATGCACGCACTTTACGAGAATAGAGAGTTCAATAAAAAAATAATTAATAAAACATGATACTCCCTCCGTTTCAGGGCTTAAGGCGTCCTCGTTTTGCGTGTTTTTTCTTTGACCAAGAATTACTCTAAATACGTAAAGAGTTTTGGTATAAAACTAGTACCACTGGAAAGTATTTTTGAATACGAATCCAACGATACTAATTATGTACAATATAATCAAGATTTTGTTGTTCAATTCTTTCAGTCAAACTTTGCTTTGAAAAGCGTGTGCGCCTTAAGCCCTGAAACGGAGGTAGTATAATGGAATTGCAACAGAATCAAAGAGATACGCAGACCTAGCTAGCTAGTATTACTTATATTTTGGTCTACAAATTTTAGTTCTTCTGACCATTCACCCACGGGCTTGAACCTTTCCAAACCACAAGCAAAGAAAATGGATAAAAGAGTAATTAATTACTTGTTGTCACGAAAGTTGCCGATCTAGTACGATAATATGATTGAAATTACCTCTGAAGCATCTCTTTAAAATCTGCCCATAGCTCTTGGTCTTTTCGTAACGAGTCCATGACAAGGACTTTTCCTGAGTCAGGTTGAATGACTAGCAGAATAAAGTGGAACCTACACACGCATAACTCATCATCAGTTACACTTAACATCGAGTAAGCCGAAACATAATGTGTACAAGAGAGGGTAAAACTCACGAGAAGTTGTAAGACAATAGTATTTCCCTTTTAGTTTGTTGTCTCAGTAAAGACGTTAGCAAGAAATCTTCTATTTGCCCGGGTTTGAGTTTTACCACTTGTTCATGAACTCTATTTGGGTCAACGAACCCAATGTCAAAAGGCCTTCTTTCATGCATTCCATAACCTTTTTCCTGCATAATAGTATATATATATACATATATGATGAGCATATATATACATGAAATTAATGAATTGAATGAGATGAGATAGAAATTACAGAAATAGTACTTACACACAATAAAGGATGATGGTATCTTTGTCGAGTTCCTTCTGATTGAATAGAAAATGCAAGTCTTGAATGTTTAAGCCGATCTCATCATCTCCGCACAAGAAAATCTGATCTCTTATATGCGCCGTGATCCATTCTTCCTTTCTCGTCTTGCAGAAATCAAGGTACCACTTATGCAATCTTCGCATCTTTGTTGGTAGATTCTTGAGCTCCTCTTTCTTGACGAGATTCTTCCCGTACTTACATGGCTGTATGGGGTTGGCATCGCCTTTGGGCAAGTTGTCTCCCATGATGTTCAAATATGCAATGTAAGTCATCCCCATCTCATTGGGATTTATTTGTAGCTCTGCCTCATAATTATTTACAGGAGGAGCGTTCCGTGTGTCAAACACTTGGAGCGGGGCGCATGATTGGTTTTCCTGCTCTCCGAGCATGGGAACTGTTTTCTGGGGTGCCGCACGACTGCTACTTTCAGACTCCCTCCGCCTTGCATCCCCCTTCATAATCTGGCGCTCCACCGCCGGATCTAGTTTCTCCTTTGGCTCGGCCCGTCTAGGTGCAAAGAATTTCTTGACCTCTTCTTCCGAGATCCTATTGGTCTCCTCGTCGCTGCGATTCCACGGTAAAACCGGCAATGGCTTGGCGGAAGGCTGCGGGACGTAGTTTATTGAACTCTTTGGCGTATGATTTCCTGCGGATTTCTTCGTGGCAGTGCTAGTGATGCTCTTCGTGGCAGTGCTCTTCCGCTTACGCTGAGGAGATGGCTGAAGCGCCGGAGATGGCTGACGCGCAGGAGATGGCTGGCGCGCCGAAGATGGCTGTCGCGCCGGAGATGGCTATCGTGCAGGAGATGGCTGGAGCGCCGGAGACGACATGGGAGTATTCTGATGACTTAGAGACGGCTGAGTCGGCTCAGACTGCTGACGCTGCGAAGACGGTGGGGGTGCCAGTGGCCTCCAATTTGGAAGCACGATGTGTTCCTTCTTTCAAAGAATGGTTGTTTTCACTGCAAATTTGAGTTGAGTTTCCCCTTCACCTGTAGCATGGTCAAGTTGTGCTTCCTCATATTCCTTCATAACCTCATCCACCCCGACAATAGCATAGACATCTGGAATCGGTCGGCAGTGGTAAGTTTCACCAGCTACAGGAGGTAAGGCATAGCCGACCGCCACCTTAATGGATAAGCCCATTAATCTCACATGCAGCTCAGCGTGTTCGCTCTCCGTGATCTCATCCACGGGGTATCAAGGACCCACCATTTCAAGCGTGGGTTGCACGTTCTCCGTGGAAGCCACACTGCTTTCCGCGAGTCCGGGCATGGCGGCTTCCAATGCAGGCTCTTCGTGCCGTTGAGATGGGCCGGTAGCTTGCTGGCTCTTTTGTGCATTCACTTGCGCATACAGCGTCACAAGTGCATGTTTTATCTGTGTCATCCGCTCTGTACGCTCTTTTTATTTTCTGCCGCGCCATCTGTAAGAGTCGCCCCATTCGGCAAACCCATCCTTCCACATCATACCCCCTGTGCCTCGTGCAAGTCCAGGGTGTTCTTTTTTACCGATGACGCGTGTGAGCTGGTCATTCTCTCTGTCGGGATGGAAGGTCCTGGCGGCTATTTCCTCGTATGCCGTGATGAGTTCAGTGACGGGTTTGGCAAGAAGGGTTGGGAAGATACACAATCTCGTTTCTGGGTCCAACCTTGCCCCGATTCCGTAGAACCAAGTCTTTGCACGTAGGTCCCACCCATGTGTCTGGGGTGTGATCCCTCTATCGCGCAGGGCCTTCTCAACTTCCTCCCACTTAGGCCTCTAAGATATGTAGCCACCTGACCCCGTCCTCTGGTGATATTCCTTCTTCTGGGCATTTAGAGTATTGGTTTCTGACCTCTTTGTAGCTATATCACCTTCCTTGTATGCCACAAATTCGGGCCAGTGAGGTCTTATCTTCGCATAATATGCGTCTTCGAAATCTGGAGTCTCGCGAGCTTTGACAAATTTGTTCAATTTTGTCTTCCAGTTGCGGAAAGCGTCAGCCATCTTCTTTAGAGTCCACTCTTTGACATTTTCCTTTATAACCGGTTTATTTTTATCCTCCTCTGGCGGAAGGGTGAAATTTACCAACAGCGAATTTCAAAGCGTTTCTTTGGATCTTTTATCGACAAAGGTACCGTCGCCCTTCTTTGGCTTATTCCAATATTCAATTATGATTGCGATTTGGTCCCTAACAAGAACTCCAGCCTGACGTATAATATTATTCTTAGGCTCCATCGGCCTGCCATCAACACGGACTGCTTCTATCGTGAACTTTGCATGATCTTTCAACCGATGGCTCGCGTCTTGCTTGCTCTTTTTCGTAGAAGAAGATTGTTGCTGGTTGGTTGACCTGGAAGGCTAAAAGAAGAAAGAAGCGTTAATTAATACATGTACATATATATACAAATCAATCGGTGCAAGTCAGCAGAGGCTTAATCCATGCATGTACCTCGACGAACTTTGTAATCACTAAAGTGCGTTCACCGGAGTCGTCATCTTCTCCATGACTACTTGAGCTGTCATCATGTCCCTCCAAGTTCAGATATTGTGAGGTGTCCTCATGGATCATGTTCTCCATTATTTCTTCCTCTTCAAGGTTTCTACTGAGTGGATCCATAGTTTCTGAAACAATAATATTATCACACAAATATTAGTAATACATCTATTGAAATGCTCGAGCAAGGATGATGATATGACAGGTTAAAAGTATTGAAATGTAACCCTAATACATGCTTGGTCATTCCAAACCCTAATTCGAAGAAACCCCGGATTCATATGAGAGGGTACATCATCGCACGGTCGGGTGTGCGGGGATGCGTGCGGCTGGCGGCGCTAGGACCAAACCCTACAACAATATATATACATCGCACGGTTGGGTGTGTGGGGATGCGTGCGGCTAGCGGCGCTAGGGCCAAACGCTACAACAATATATAACCGAGGATATCTATGACCTGGATTGAACGGAGTCAAATGGACAGGATTTGCAAGTGCGGTTTACCACTGTGTCGCTATTACTATAACACGGACGCGTCAGACCCTGGTGCTTATAGACGCTGAGGCATACACTTAATCGTCACGCTCGTGAGGCAAAAAAACACCATGAGGGATAACCGCGTCGGAAAAGTGTTTCGGTGACTTTTTTTTTGGCTCGGCACAACGTCATCTTCCGACTTAGTGCTTTTGCGGCAACAAGGGTTTAATGTCGCGGCCCATTGTAGGCCGGCACTATTCATGCCGTGGCAACTATGAGATGACAACATATAGATAGTGTTGGTCCGATATATGCCAGCGAATGCGTTGGTGCACATCAATATAATTAAATTGCTAATTAATCTAGAATGTTTTATATATAATATAAATATAAATTACATATATAAAATAATAGAAAACTCATAATATACATAAAATCATACCACATGGCAGTGATACACATAGCTCAATTGCTAGTACTTTGCTCCCAATTTAGTTCACATACATCTCTAAAAAGCTAACTAATTATTTCATAACAACTGACTTAAAGTTTATGCATTGTCACAATCAAATAGCCCTCCTTTGCTTGAAACTCGAAGGCACAAACATATATGCACCATTTATATACATATAATACATATAAACATACAAATAATTAAAAAAAATATAAAACATATATACACAAACATATATACTGAGGTGATCGATCATTGAGGGCGGTGGCGGCATCAGGCGATCTTGAGGGCAGGTGGCGAGGACAGTGAGGCGGCAAGGTGGGCCGGCGGATGGCAGGCAGGCGACGTGACAGGCGTGAAGCGGCAGACGGCGGGCGAAGCAGCGGCATGGATTGGCGGCATGACAGCGGCGGGCGGCGGCATGCAGACATGGGCGGCGACGACATGGCGGCGGCACAATGACAGCGTGGGCGGCGGCGCGAGCTCCTCTGCTTCCTTCCTCTGTTTGATCGATCTGGCTGGGGGAAGAGGAAGGCGCGCTGCATTATAACCCCCCATTTAACACCGGTTCAGGGAGGGGAATTCGTTTCACGCGCGCGCACCCCCCTTTAACACCGGTTCCCGCCACGAACCGGTGTTAAAGGGGGGCATTTATTTCGTACATTAAAGGGGTGGGGTTTTTTTAATTCAAAAAATAGGATAGAATTTAGAAAATTCATATATTTTTCATTTCAACTCAGAAAAATATGAATAATATATCATAATTTTCAGAAAAATAAGATCTATCCATTCATATAAAAACATTTTATAGTTACTATAGATGAAAATTTTCAAAATGATTAAAACACTTACATATAAATTTTGATTATTCAATTAAAACAAAAATAAAATAGTGAAAGCCTAAAACTTTGAACATAAGAAATATTAAGAATCTAAAAAGGAATCTAACCCTATTTTATTAGAGCAAATCATATTTTATTTTGTATTAACATTTTTGAATTGGTTGGATATTTAAATGCCGCATCTTTTGTATACTTTGGAATCTGACAAAACCTCGCTAAACTTGCATTGGATTTTTGATAAAATAGCATATTGTGAACCTAAAAATGATTTTTGTAAAAAATCATGAGCATCGTATCATGTACCTGTAGTTCATATCTGACCCACTTCCTACCGATTCGGCAGGAATTTGTCTTTTTCACCAGAGGTGGACGGAAAGGTTTCAGATCTCCCTGTTGGTACATTGTCCATATAAGGTGGTCTAGTATTTTTGTAAAATTTGGTGGTAGTTTTTTGAATTAGCCATTTGGTGGTTGCTTCACAAAACCGTCTGTTTTTTATGATCGAAAAATGGAAAATGCCTTTTTGGAGCGACAAAAAGGAAAACTTCCTCTTGCAACATTGTTTTCCATCCCATGATGCACATGTATGCACAATATGGCCACATTATCACAAAATATGCCTTGATTCTAGCCATAATATTGGTCATTTGACCCGAAAGCCAAGAAACCTCGAATGAGATAGGTCATTTTGTGAAGGTTTTTTTTAGACATAATCAATATACCAAGTTTGATATTTTTATTACGATAGAACTGGAATTAAAGTACATAATGCAACTAACAGTAAGTTACATAAAGCACGACTGAAAATTAAGATACATAAAAGAACTGAAAATTAAGATACATGGCCAGATTAAGTCACAGTCGGCCGAACTTGTTTTAGAATGTTGGAGTGATTCAGTCATGCTCCTGCCTACACCTATAATACTCGGCACTATATTCGTCGTACTTGCTGCGGCCGTCGTCGCTGTCGTCGTCGGGGTCGCCGTAATTGAACCTTGAAGGCTGAGTACGCGGGGGCTAGACTTGAGGGTAGCGCAGACGAGGGTTAGAGTTGGCGGCAGTGTCATAGGCCATGACGCTCTGGAGAGTCCGACCGCGCCACCACAGTCGATGGCCGGCCTCGTTGAAGTTCGGAGGAGGTGGGCCTTCCTCCTCATGCCTGGCGAGCGCCCTCTCACGCCGATCCCCGAAGAAGGCTTCCCAAGTCGGTAAATAGTCGGGATGCCATCTGGGATTCCTCCGCTGCTCTCGCGTGAGCTCTAAGTAGTAGTGGTTCGTGATGGCCATCCAGCGCGCCACACCTAGAGGGACAGGAGGAACCGGCATGCCTCCGGCGCTCAGCATCCAGCCAGGGACACGATGGCAGGCAGGCGGGGGTAGTTCGAGGCGCAAAGCGCCTCCGCCTCCCTAGGGGTTAGTGGTACAGTGGAAGCCATGGGAAAGAGTGATGAGGTTGCAGATATGAGTCTAGAGATGTGTAATGACAATGGAGGCCAACCCTACATATATATATATAGTGAGAAATGGCAGGAAGATAACTGGAGGGAAGAACTGGCGGGAAGAAATGGTGGGAAGAAAAATGGCGGGAAGAAATGGCAGGAAGAAAAATGGCTCATTTAATACATAGAGTGTTAACAGAAGAAATATGAAATTGATTTCCATGTTGAGATACATATGTGTGCCAAAAATGGCTCAATTAATACATATAGTCAATCTTATGATCGCGTCGGCCGTAACCATGGAGTATCAGCACCGTTTAACAGGATGGTTGGGTCAGTCTTCACTCTGAAGGGCGGAATTTCATCAAACTTATTATAATCTTCTGACATGTCTGTCTTGTCCTCCACTCCCACGATGTTTCTTTTCCCTGAAAGAACTATGTGACGTTTTGGCTCATCGTGTGATGTATCTGTTTGCTTATTTTTTATTTTTTTTGGTTTGGTAGACATGTCCTTCGCATAGAAAACCTGAGCCACATCATTGGCTAAGACGAATGGTTCGTCTAAGTTCTTGTCTACCTTCATAAGATTGTTGAGATCCACTGTTGTCATTCCGTACTTCTTGTCTTCCACAACCCCTCGTCCTGTTAGCTTGACCCATTTGCACCGAAACAAGGGGACCTTAAAATTAGGTCCATAATCAAGTTCCCATATCTCCTCTATGAACCCATAATACGTGGTCTTTTGACCATTGTCTTCTGCTGCATCGAACCGGACACCACTGTTTTGGTTGGTGCTCTTTTTATCTTGGCCTATCGTGTAAAATGTATTTCCATTTATCTCGTACCCTTGGAAAGTACATATAGTCGAAGATGGTGTCCTGGCCAACAAGTACAGTTGATCCCCAATAGTGGTGTTATTCGTGAGAAGTATTTGTGGCCAGTCGCCAAAACTCATCATGTGTGCACTTATAATCCATTCATCAGACTGCCCCGGGTGTTTGAGGCGTATAAAATTCTTGTGTTCATTGATATACGGGGCAACCAAGATAGATCTTTGTAAAACCGTGTAGTGTGCTTGATTGAGAGAATGCCCGTCCCTACATATCATTGCTTTACATCCTAGGGTGCCTTTTCCATGATCTCCCCTCATGTCGTGATTCTAGAACACCAATCGCCTTAAGGTCAGGAATAAAATCAACACAGAACTCAATGACCTCCTCTGTTACATAGCCCTTGGAGATGCTTCCTTCTGGCCTAGCACGATTATGAACATATTTCTTTAAGACTCCCATGTACCTCTCAAAGGGGAACATATTGTGTAGAAATACAGGACCGAAAATGGCAATCTCTTCTACTAGGTGAACCAGGAGATGCGTCATAATATTGATGAAGGATGGTGGGAACACCAACTCAAAGCTGACAAGACATTGGGCCACATCTGTCTGTAACCCTGGTAGGCTTTCTGGATCGATTACCTTCTGAGATATTGCATTGAAGAATGCACAATGCTTCACAATGGGTACTCGAACATTTTCAGGTAGAAGCCCCCTCAATGCAATCGGAAGAAATTGTGTCATAATCACGTGGCAGTCATGAGACTTCAGGTTTTGAAATTTTTTCTCTGCCATATTTATTATTCCCTTTATATTCGACGAGAAGCTAGACGGGACCTTGATACTACTCAGGCATTCAAAAAAGATTTCCTTCTCTGCTTTGGTAAGAGCGTAGCTGGCAGGAGTTAAGTGGCATCGTTTACCCTTCTCGTTCTCAGGATGCATAGGCTCTTCAGGGTCTTTCATACGTTGCTAGTCCTGCCGTGCTTCCGGTGTATCTTATGTCTTCCCATACACTCCTAGGAAGCCTAGCAGGTTCACACAAACATTCTTCGTCACGTGCATCACGTCGATTGAAGAGCGGACCTCTAAGACTTTCCAATAGGGTAGGTCCCAAAATATAGATTGCTTCTTCCACATGGACGTGTGTCCGGCATCGTCATTCAGAACAGATAGACTGCCAGGACCTTTTCCAAAGATTACTTCTAGGTCCTTGACCATACCAAATACCTCCTCACCGGTACGGAGGACAGGCTTCCTCCGAGTTACGCCAGACGTTTGAATGCTTGACTTTCTTTCTTCTTGGATGCGAGTTGGAAGAAATCGGCGATACCCTAGGTACACAACCTTCTTACATTTATCCAAATATACACTTTCAGTCTCATCTAAGCGGTGTGTGCATGCATTGTATCCCTTGTTTATGCATACGAAATGTTACTAAGAGCAGGTCAATCATTGATGGTTACGAAAAGCAACGCTCCTAGGTCAAATGGCTCCCCTTTGTGCTCATCCCACATACGTACACCTGGTTTGGCCCACAACTGTAAAAGTTCTTCAACTAATGGCCTTAGGTACACATCAATGTCGTTGCCGGGTTGCCTCGGGCCTTGGATGAGCACTGACATCATAATAAACTTCCTATTCATGTACAACCAAGGAGGAATGTTATAGATACATAGATTCACAAGCCAGGTACTATGACTGCAGCTCTGCTCACCAAAAGGATTCAAGCCATCTGTATTTAGACCAAACCTTAAGTTCCTTGCGTCACGTGCGAAGTCCGGGTACTCTCGCTCGACTTTTCTCCACTGTGACCCATCAGCGGGGTGTCTCAACATCGCGTCTTTCTTACGGTATTCCATGTGCCATCATAACAACTTGGCATGCTCTTTATTTCTGAAGATACATTTTAACCGTGGTATTATAGGAGCATACCACATAACCTTGGCAGGAACCTTCTTCCTAGGGGTCTCGCCCTCAACATCGCCAGGATCGTCTCGTCTGATCTTATACTTGATCACGATTGCATACCGGGCATGCATCCAAATTCTCGTACTTCTCACCGCGGTAGAGGATGCAGTCATTAATGCAGGCATGTATCTTTTGCACGTATAATCCTAGAGGGCAGACAACCTTTTTTGCTTGGTATGTACTGTCGGGCAACTCATTATTTCTTGGAAGAAGATTCTTCATTTTTACCAACAACTTTGAAAATGCGCTGTCAGTCACATCGTTCTCTGCCTTCCATTGCAACAAATCCAGTGTGGTACCTAGCTTTTTGTGGCCATCTTCACAAGTTGGGTACAACAATGTGTTGTGATCCTTTAACATCTGCTCCAACTTCTCCTTCTCCTTTTCAGTTTCACATTCTTCCTTTGCATCAGTAATGGCCCGACCAAGATCGTCATCAGCGGGCCCATCTTTTGCCTCTTGATCTTCATTATCTACCCCCGTTGCAGTATCATCATATTCAGGATACATATTATGATAGTTGACATCATCCTCTTCTTCTTCGTTGTCTTCTATCACAACCCCTTTTTCTCCGTGCTTGGTCCAACAATTATAGCTGGGCATGAAACCGGATCGAAGCTGGTGGGCGTGAATGGTTCTGGTATTTGAGTAGTCTTTCTTGTTCTGACAGTGAACACACGGACAACACATAAAACCATTTGTGACCACGGTTTGCATTAGCCACAACGATGAAATTTTGGAGGCCCGTAATGTACTCGGAAGTGCGTCGGTCACCGTACATCCATTGCCGGTTCATCTGCATTAATATATAGTATATCAAAAATTAATAGGGAGATGACCATTTATATAGTACATCAATGACACATGAAAGGATAAAGTTTCTGACCTGGACCGAGAAGGAAAGAGCAACGAGAAAACTTATTTCAAGCTCTCGGGCATTTCACCGAACACCTATTGTGCATAGGAAAAAACACAAACTAGCACACCTCTCACCCTCTTGCTATGCTCCAAAATGAGAGAGTGAAAAAATGGAAGAGAGGGGTGTAGGTTGCGGTGTGTTATATAGCCCCCCCTTTAACACTGGTTCTAGCCACGAACCGGTGTTAAAGAGAAACTATGGTACCTTTTGGGGCCTTTAACACTGGTTCATGGCTCGAACCGGTGTTAAAGGGGGTGCTCCTTTTTGCTCTATGGACCAGGCTGGTACGGGAACCCCCTTTCACACCGGTTCGTAGAAGTACCGGTGTTAAAGCCCATTTCCGACCTCGACCAAAGGCCTCGTTTCCACAAGTGATACACACTTGGACGGGAACTTCCATCAAGTCATAGAAGGAGTGGTCTAAATCTTGGCCACACTCATTCTCGATGATGACACGCACGGTCATGATATACCAAAGGATATTTTGATCCCAAAATCTAGGCGGTCCCCTAACAATAGCGAATTGGGCTTGCAAAATTTCAAATGCTCTTTCCACATATTTCCTAGCAGCCGCTTGTGCATTATGAAACTAGAGTCTTTTCTTACCTTTTGGATATTTAAGCGACTTCACAAATGTTTGCCACCTTGGGTAGATGTCGTCCGCAAGGTAGTAGCCATAGTTGTAACTATGTCCATTTGCTACAAACTCCACTGGTGGACCTTCACGCTTGGCAATCCTTGTCATGAGTGGTGAGCGTTGGAGGACATTGTTGTCAATGCAAGAACCCGGCATTCCAAAAAGCAATGCCAAAACCAAGTCTCTTTATCGGCCACAGCTTCAAAGATGATGGTGGAATCCTTTTTGTGGCCTTTAAATTTTCCATGCCAAGCCGCATGACGGTTCTTGCAACTCCAGTGCATGTAATCAATTGAGCCAAGCATACTGGAAAACCCTCTAGCTTCATTCATCGTCAATAGCCTAGTTGTATCTTCAGCATTGGGGGCTCTCAAATAGGTCTCGCCGAACACTTCCACAATGGCTATTGCAAAGCGTTTGACACACTCAATTGCTTGACTCTCACCCATTGCCAAGTGATCATTAACTAGGTCCACTGGAATGTCGTATGCCATCATACGCAAGTCCGCTGTCACTTTTTGATAGGTTCTATGCCCAAGTTCGTCACAAGAATTCCTCCTTTGCTCGAAGAATCGATCTTTCTTCTTCACCTCCCTACAAATGTGGTCGAACAAGTTGATGCTCATCCTAAATTGGCGAAGGAAGTAGCTCTCGGGGAAAGTTGGATTTTTGGCAAAATAGCTGCAAATCAACTTGTTTTGTTCCTCAATCCACTCCCTCCACAATTTTTGGCGATCGAAGACGGAACCACCATGTTTCGGCCGCTTCGTGCGCATAGCCAAAATCATCAACATATTTTCCTCTTCTAAATCCATCTCCTCATCAGACAAATCATACCAGGAGCTCTTCTACAATGAAAAATCCTAATTTTAATTGGCCTCCAAATCACCTATATACAATGGAAAAATTGATTTGGGTGCCACATACGTTCGTGCGGCTCATGTCACGTGGGTGGAAGCCTCCGGGGCGCGGCCGGAACGGCGGAGGTGCTCCCGGAGCCGCGAAGTCCACGGCGGGCGGTGCTTGACGGGGCACGACCTCCTGCAAGTATGCGGCAGGCCGCGACAGCGTGGTTGGTCGCCAGTCGATTTTGCAGCGCGCCCCCCCCCCCCAAAAAAATGGTGGAGCGCTGATCTACCGCGGCGAGCAAGGGTGGCGCGGAATCGAGGTGACGGCGACGCCGGAGTGGGAGGCGGAAATGGAGAAGACACGCATGGGGATTTTTCAGGCGGCAGTTGGCGTTCACACGGTTGCTGTGTCTTTTGCCGCGCACCGGAGCGGAAGCGACAAATATGGTACGCGTGATTGTACAAAATGTCGCGCCGTAAATTTTTTGCAGGGCACGGTTTTACAGCGCCCACTGGAGCGGCGAAAAAATGCCCACGCATGGTAAATCTTCCGTTAGAGATGCTCTAAGAAGGCTTTATGGTAGTGGATTTTGAGAACCCAAATACACCATAGACTCAATCCCTGCCCGTGTTCCGAAACAATCCATGCTTTAAATTTATTCTAAGTTAACTTACTTGTTTTTTGCGAAAATTTTACCGATCTATTAATAATTATTAGCAAAAGTACAAAGAACATCAGACTTAAATTTACCCACAAAAAATGACTATTTTAAATTGGATCAAAATTTTAGAAAAATATAACACCTAAAACACATTTAATATATTGATTCAACATAATTTTTTGTACGAATGGATTTGATGGTATAAATATTTACAACTGGATTTGATGGTATAAATATTTTCCAACCACTTATTATTTTGAAACACTGTACTAAAACATACCAAATGAAATTATAATATAAGTGTTTGTGTGTAAGCTTTAATTTTTTTCTAAAAAGGGGCTGAGACCGGACCTTTCATCGAAAAGATGCACATGGCTTTTATTTATAAAGATCCATCATGAGCATACATCAAATAACCCCAAAACACACAACACTTACAAACTAGATAATAGGTGAAGATTATGCCGTGAGTGTCTTGTGCTCTAAAAACACAAACAACTCCCAGTCAGCTACGTACTTGGGACATCACCGAGTCACACTATGCGAACCAGGAACGCACATCCGGTTCAAAAGACCCCTCAGCGAGCACCTTATGCACAAGCCTCTGAAGCCGTTAACGACATCAAACAGTTGGTGAGGTGGCGGCGACATGAACTCAGGAGTCAGGATATGGTTTTTTTTCCATCATATGGTGCGTCCAACGCCGGTATAGGACAAGTGGACTTGTACGTCGTGAGGATTCCGATCTAGTCATTTTTCGTGTTCATTTATGTGGTTACATACTCTTTTAATAATCTATGTCTTATTTTTTTTGATGCTCTAATATGCTAGTTCTTTAGCACTTAGTATGACGATTTTTTATTGTCTGCCAAAACAATATTTAGTGCGATCTTTTTTGCCCAGCTGTGATGATGGAGGACGAGGACGGGGACTCGCCTTCAGCTCGCCGGTGTTTGTAGTTGTTGGTAGGGTGCCTAAAGACTTGTTTGTATTTTATTAGTTTTTAGGTTGTTTGTACCTTTTCACCAAAAAAAAGTAGGACTACTTTATTTTTTAATGGCTATTTTATTTAAGCAGGAACTTGATAAAAATAATCAGATGTCTTCAACAACATCATGATAAACTATTTACCGTGCATTCAACCAAGGTATGATATAAGCTGACAACATGGTTGCTGACGCGATGCAACTGTGGTGGACTCAAAGCTCGAGGCTCGAGACTCGGCTCAGGCTCGATAAGGCTCTGCTCGGGCTTGGCTCGGCTCGGAGGTCGGACAAGCCAAGCCTAATCCTTGATACTCAGGCTCGATTTCGAATCTTTCGATGCAAATCTAACAATTTACAATTATAATCGAGAATTGGGCATATATAGGTACATTATGACATACTCTAACAAGTCTCACACGGTATTAATAACCATAACACTGGCATACATCAGGTCGCTGTTGCTCGTCACTTTGTTAACTGCCATGATAAATCCTAGATTTTGGAATATATGCATCAAAGAAGGATATATACATCACTATTTCTAACTGATGCCATATTGTCATGTCTGATCTTGCTTTAGCTACTATTCATCTTGAATTTTGGTATGAAATTTTGCAAATTCCAACTACAAATGTAAAAATCAGATCAGACATAGAACATTTTTTTAGAAGTCAGGGACAATGATGCTACTGACACTTCTTTCTTGCATAGGGAAATCACCAATTCATGTCATTTAGCATCGGGTTAGACCTGCACCTTGCCTACCTATATAATACAATTATTTTCAATCAAAGTGTCATGTCATACTTTTGTATTGTATCATCTCCTCTACTTTTTGGCAAAATACGGCTGTTAGTCATTTGGTCATTGAAATGCAGAAAAGTGAATGTGATATGCTAGACGATGACCTTGTTTGAAAGCTCAAAATGTTTCTACACAACTGTGGCGTCGACTGCTGTTGCAACTACTTGCGGCAGTCGCCATGGCCGTCGCTGGCACGGACCATGGCGTCGCTGCAGATCGTTTACCTCTGTAACCTCTCCGGCCACACGCAGCGCTGTCTTGCCGGCCATGGTCGCACCTACCTAGCAGAATAAGAGTAATGGATGCACCGCAAATCAGACCAATCTGATAGAAATCTGATACAGTACATATGATTGTCTAGTAGAAATTGATGCAAGATCGAATCAATTGCACAAATTAAAATAGGATCAATCTAATTAAATAGAAAGAAAGACCACGGGACACGGACATACCCCTCTGCGCCATCGCTGTTCCTCGGTGGCAGTGCTCCAGGATGATGTGAGGTAAGGGCTCGCGACTGCCCGAAGAAGACTTGAGTGGCGGAGTGCCGGCGCCCGACGGACGGAGGACCGCCGCTAGATGGCTTGGGCCGCGCGAGACCATGGGAAAGAAATCAGAAGGAGCAGGGAGGAAAGGTAGCCATGGAGGAGAACTGTAGGAGACGAGGGCGGTGGCGGTGGCCGGCGTTGGTGGTGGTAGCCGTTGGTGGCGGCGCGACGGCGCAGAGGGAGAGGAGAGCGAGGCGAGAGGAAGCCTACGTAGGGGCGTACGCACGAGGGGATAAGTCAACTCAGCGCTGACGCCCAGCTCGACGAGCCTCACGAGCGAGCCACAAGCTTTCACGAGCGAGCCATGAGCCCAGTTTTTAGAAAAGTTTAGACACCAAGCCGACCCAGGTTCGGCTCCACTTTTTTCAAGCTTGATCAAGCCGAGCCACGAGCCGGCTCGGCTCGGCTCGATTCCACCTCTAACTGTGTGCAACACTCTTTCACTCAGACACTGATCCGCATTATATGGTTGTGATTGTCTCATCTTTCTGGTGAATCTTGAGTGGTCACCTCACAGTTCCTTTTTTAAGGACATCCCGATAAGTTTCTACCACAATACTGAATCATAGATGGTGGTGTTTCCGGAAAAAAATGTAAAAACAAATTTTTTCCACCGAATGCCAAAAAGGTAACAGCGTGGGAGGACCATCACAGGAAACGTGGGCCCATGCTCCAAATGCAGCAACGGCTGGTCCACATGGACCAGACACGCAGGCAAATCCTCCCTGTAAAATAACTGACAGAACTAAAAACTTTTGAAAGAAAAGATCTTCTGCATGCACAGTGTGTGCCCGAGCCCAATAGAAGAGACAGTTTCATTTCAGGCCAGCTTAAATGGAAATGAATTAAAACTTCAAAATACCAAATCCCCAAAACATAGTACTACACTAGTAATTTCTTCATTGGACAAGGCAACCTCTATGATATGTAGGGTACTATCAACATGTGGCGGAACCGGTCAGTGTGAGATTCGTTGGATCTAGATCCAGGTCGGCGTGGGGAACATCCTCGGCCGACACGCCACATCGTCAAGTGCCTGTTCTGCACGCCTGGTCTTCGGCTCACAACGCCTACAAGGCTATGGTGCTAGCCTTGATTTCTTGTTTTGCTGGTCTTCCGCCTCCCTTCCCGGTATGCGCCCCGACGATGCTTGGGATGGATGGTGGTTTCAGTTCTGGCTGTTTGCAGGGACCTCGAGGGATCTATTAGTGACATTCTTTGGTTTAGGGTTTCTTTTGAAAAGTTTCATAGACACCCTGTCACGTCCTGGTATTTCTGCAAGTTTCCACATGTGTGTGCACCCATGTACTCTGTTTTATTTGTTAATATAATGTGTGTTGTTCTTGCAAAAAAACCATATACTTCCCAAAGAAGGAGTGGCGCGACGACCGTCTCCTTAGCGGCGAACAAGGTGGTGTAGCGATGGTGCGGCGAGGATGGGGGAAGCGCGAACATGGATGGTTGGGAGGCCGCCTGACTCCCAGGTCCACGATGGTCTAGTAGCCACAGAGGGACAAAGTGGCTGGCCAAATGTGGCGACAACACAGGGAGTGAAGGGAGACAACATCACATTGCTCTTGCTTCTCATGGATGCTGACGGGAGGGAAGCCTATGAACTTTGTCATTGGTAGATAACGAGCCTCCAATGTAGTGCTGGATCGATCCTGTGTCGACGCCAGGGTCGCTGGCATTTAATTGTAGAAGAAAGAGTAGCGCTTCTGCTAGAGGACAATTTTCTGCTAGGCGCTCTACTATGCTACAAGGTAGTTTGGCATGGTTCATGACATCCAGAGTTTCTTGGATACATTCAACATAGAAAAATTATTTTTCTTTTGACTTTCAAGGACATTTCTTCTTATGGACAAAAAGTGACAAATGATCGTTCTCTTGTTTTAAACGGGCATCCAACGAAACCCTGAATTCCTAGTTCTCCCTTCGTCCCCTCTAATCCATAATAAATATCGCCGATTTCAGTATAAAGTTATGAATCGAGGGAGTATCAAAAATGAATTTGCATCCATGTGTTCAAGACATGGAAATCGAGCAACATTAGTGGTTGAAAAAGCACTAAACTCCATTGGCACATCAAGATCTTTTCTCAAAACAAAATCCTAAACTGCCCACAAACCAAGCAAAATCGTCAAAATTATAGAGAGAAAAAATGCCACAAAACGTACGGAACCGAAATAACCCACGCGTGCACGCCCCCACTGCCTCGTGGGCCCCACACGCCCACGCCCTTCCGCGCAGCTGCGGCTTGCGCAGCCACGCAAATACGTAGGCTGGCTGCCGCACGAGGGAAAAGGCCACGGCAACGGTCACAGATTGATTTGAGAGCATCCCACTTCTTCCCTGTCGCCTCGCCGAGTAACTAGTCCCCAACTCCAACCAAATCTTCCCTTCCCAAAGCTTCTTCCCTCTCCATACAACTGGCCGCGTTGCTGCCATCACGCCTACGCCGCGAGAAGGGGACGCCGCGACCCGGGGTTGAGCTCCCGCCGAGCGCGCGCGACATGGGCGCCGCCGCTGATAACGCCGTACGTTTCTTTCCCAGCTCTAGAAAGTTCGTTTCTTTTTCAATTTTGATTGAAGTGAAGCACCCGTTGTTCTTGGGAGTGGTTCTGAATTTGTTGCCGTGTTCGCGTGATGTGTGTGCAGGCGCCGCGGCAGGGGGAGGCCGAGCGGGGTGCAGGGAGGGCGCCGGCGCCGGAGGTGAGGGAGGTGAAGGTGGTGGTGGTGGACGAGCCGCCGCCCGCGGTGGCGAGGCTGCAGGCGCAGCGGCCGCTGGCCCCGCTGCAGGTCACCACGCAGGCGGCGCTGACGCCCATGACGGTGGCCTCCGGCGGCGTGGACCAGCCGCCGCCCGCGGCGAATTACCAGCCAGTCATGCGGACCCCGCCACCGGTACGACTTTGCCCCCAACCCGATTAAGAAATGGCCCCAATTGCAGCCTGCTGCTCGTTACGCGTGTGTGTTTGTGTGTTCGTCAAAATTTTAACCCGAAATCTCGTTAGATTTATCTCGCAAAATTGGCTAGATAAGCTCCGTTCTTTCTAGGACATGTGTGGAGTGCGATCGACTGTCGGTTCGGCCCTCCCAGCAGAGAGCTAGCAGGCTGGTTGGTGGGCGGGTGCTCGTGCAATAATTTCGCTTCTTGCTACTCTTGGTTTCGGGTTAGCATTGTGGTACTGTACCGATTAGTACAGCGCCATAGACCTTACTGTACCTGCTTGATATTTTTCACATGACAAGCCGTGCATGTGGGGGTGAATCATGCTCTGCTACACCTACATTGACCTCATCGAGTTCTTCTAAACAAGTCTTAGTTGGTGTTGTATAATACAGTGGTTTGATACACAGAGATGCGCTTGATATCTATATAAAAAGGAATGCCACTGGTAGTACTATTTTATTTGGAAATCATTTGCGATATGTGTAAGTTGAGACGTTTGGATTAGAGTGCTACTGTAGCAACAACCAAATAATTCATCACCGATTGGAGCAGTTCTGTAGGAGTTCTCAAATGCCCATCATACTCCTACCTACAGGGAGTAGAACAGGATGGATAATATGGAGAGGTTGTAGTGTTTGAGACGATATGCTAATCAAATCAATGCAGCCTAACGTACTATCACTTTAGTTAATCTACTCACGGGTACCAACTTACTCCCTAATAATACTACATCCCCAAGTAACCTCCCTCCTGGTAGAATGTACCACGAACCGAATCGAATCGAATCGAATCTCTGTGTGGCTTGATTAAACAAATCGAATATTCCATTGGCGCCTAACCTATTACTAGTTTACCCGTTAGCTCAAGCTAGTAGTACTAAAGTAAGCTAAGCCCAAAGTGTCACTCCTTAGTGTAGCAGCTGATTTGGTTGTTTAATACTAATCTCGTGTCTGTGTTGCTGCAGCCGTTGGCGTCGCTGAACTCGCGCGTGTACACCAACCAGATCTCGCTGTGCCTCTTCCTCGTCCACCTGGCGGCGGCGGGGCTCGCCGTGGGCTTCTTCGTGTACAGGGCGGTCAAGGACATCGTGCAGCACCCGCGGTCCCGCAATGCGCGGCGCGAGGAGAGCCTGCTCCGGCAGTGGCTGCCCCCCGTGGAGGGCGCGGTGGCGCTCAGCATCGTGCTGGCCTTCGCGTGGCAGAAGGCGGTGCGTGCGTGGCCGCGCGCCATGGTGCGCGTCATCCTCTGGTCCGGGTTTGGCGTCACGCTCGCCGTGGGCGCCCTGCTCATGTGCTTCTCCATGCCGGCCACCGTGGGTCTCGGCGTGGCCATGGTGGTGTTCTCCATCGGTACGGGGCTGTACGCGTGCTGGGTGACGCGGCGCGTCGGGTTCACGGCGCGGGTGTTCGAGAAGGCGGTGCAGCCCGTGGACAAGTTCCGCGGCCTGAACGGGCCGGCGTACCTGATGGTGGCGGCCGGGTTCGTGTGGATCTCGGTGTGGTGCGTGGCGGTGATCGGCGCCGTCAACTTCCGGTTCCCGGGGCTGACGATCCTGGCGCTGGTGGTGAGCCTGGCGTGGACCGCCGAGGTGATGCGCAACGTGGCGAACCTGACGGCGAGCCGGGTGATCGCGCTCTACTACCTGCGCGGCATGCAGTCGAGCGTGCAGTTCAGCTTCCAGCGCGCGCTGTCGTACAACCTGGGCAGCGCCTGCCTGGGGTCCCTGTTCGTGCCCACCATCGAGGCGCTCCGCATCCTGGCGCGCGGGCTGAACCTCCTGGAGGGCGAGGACGAGTTCATGTTCTCCTGCGCGCACTGCTGCCTCAACGTGATGAACGCCGTCTTCGAGTACGGCAACTCGTGGGCGTTCGTCCACATCGCGGCCTACGGGAGAGGGTTCGTGCAGGCGTCGCGGAGCACGTGGCTGCAGTTCGAGCGGCTGCCGGGGATGGCGGCGCTGGCGGACGCGGACATCACCAGCTCGGTGTGCTTCCTGACGGGGGTCACCAGCGGCGCGCTGTGCGTGGCACTGGCGGGGTCATGGACGTTCGTCACGCACAGGCACTACACGGCCACCGTGTCGCTCATGGCGTTCTACGTCGGCTACCTGATGACGAGGATCGGCATGGCGCTGCCGCAGGCGTGCGTGGGGTGCTACTTCGTGTGCTACGCCGAGAACCCCACGTCCAGGCTCTTCGACAAGACCATACCGGAGCGGCTGAGCAAGATGCAGGAGGGGCAGGAGGCGCTCGCGCCCACGCCAAGGTTCCCGCACCAGCAGGTCGGCGCCGCCTGATCCCCGGCCGCCGCTCTGCGCCGGAGTTTGCCGAACTCTGGAATTCGTACGTGCAAGCAGAGTACTATACGATATGCTCAGCTGACCCGGTGATCCGGCGGACGATCGAGACTTCAGAAGCAGCATACGGGCTTTGCCGTCGCGTGAACGGAAGGCGGCTGGAGATGGGCAATCGGAGAAGGGATCGCATGACCCATGCGGCGTAGCGGTAGAGTAGGACTGAAGCACAAGATCGTGTGGAGCCTTATCATCAGCTGAGGCACACGATTTCATGTTTTCCCTCTTGTGTCTACTAGTAGTAGGAGAAAGTCCCCCCTTCTCTTCAATTCTTTCTGTAAATATATGCTCTATTCTTTTGGCATCTTCTTCCTTTTGTTACTACTACAGTAGTTTTTTTTTTAGAGAAATTCTTCCTTTGGTGGTAGCAGAAGCCTGAGCATTCCATAGTATCTCGGGTATATATGTAGACATAATCGTCACCGTAATCACACTCATGTGATTTTTTTCAAGCTTGTGTCAAGTGTTCCGAGGTAGTGAGGTGGCAGCTTACCTGCAAGAAAAAAGAGAGGGGTTTAAAGGGTGTCCGGCAGCCAGTAGGTGGCCGTGTCGGTCTCTCATCTCTTGGTCGTGATGGATGATGATCAGCAGCTGGACCTATAGCATGCGTATAGTAAAACGTAGCAGTGGACCAGCCACGAGTCCGGTGAGTGGCATTAACAACTTTGCATAGGTTGGTTCATGTAATGATAATGGATGGAACATAGTGGTAGGTGAGCACAAAACCGAAATATGGCACATTGACAAATCTGGAGAAGTTCTTGGTTTTCTTGGCTTAGTTGGGTGGTGTTAGGGCTGCAGAGCGGCGTCTCGCCAAGCTCCGACGAGGATGAAAAGCCCGTGTCTCTGTTAGACGCGTCTCTGACACCGGTGACCTCTTCTAGGTCGTTGGCGTACATGTGTGCGACACCTTCGCGGGAGGAATGTGATCTCCGCCGCTCGTCGAGAGAAAGAATGGAGAGGAAAGAGATGAAGAAGAGAAGACAAAGAGCTAAGACGGCGATCTGTGTCAACGCCCTCAGTCCAATGAGGGATCTTGTTTCATCTTCTTCTGTTGCAGGTCGTGCTCCACCAATATCGCTAACGCCGGTGCTCCCTCCGACAACTTTTCTGCTCGAACCTTTAATGTTGTTGAATGGATCCTTGTCCATCGACGACGACAGAAGACGAAGGCTAGAAGGGTGGTGCATGAAGTTAACCGCCAGAGAGGAATGCGTTCCACGACAGCGCAAGTGAGGTTTTCTTCACTTTGGTTTTCAAATCCATGATCAAAATTCTTTGGAAATATCATTGAGCCGGGCCATGAGCCGGGCCATGTGGGCCATTCAGCTAATCAAAAGGCTGGCTCTCTGATCCAATTGAATGGCTGTTTGGCCAGGATCCAGAGGTGCAGAGCGATCAATCACACCCTCAATGAAGGGGTTCTACCGTTCGCGGCCTTGGAAAATTGTTAGGGTTTCACTGGCACAAAAGTCCTACGCCGGCGCCGGTTGTAAGTGTTAGTTTGATCTCTCCCCGAACGAACCCAACGGTTCGTCGGACCCCTTATCCGCGCCCTGATCAGGGGCACCCAACTAAGTCATGGTTGGTGGGCCCCTGTGGCAGCGCTATATAAAGATGGTGGGGGCTGGTGCACGCAACACAAGGTTCGTCGCGGCTGCCGCTCCCCCCACCGATATTCCCTTCCGATCTAGGGTTAAGCGTTAGCCACGTGAAGTCCCACTTCCGCCGCCACCACCTAGCCCTCTCCCTCCCCGCTCTCACCGTCGACCCCATGGCCACCGGCTCGAGCACGTCGATCACCGGCGAAGGTACCATCTCTCTTATCTCTTTGTTCTATGTAACTCCATGAATAGCAAAGCACTACCAAATCGATCTAGACTATCGAATCTAACAATGGTATCAGAGCGCTGTTTAGGTTTGGTAAATCGTTTTGGTAGAAAGCAAAAAGAGGAAAACCCTAGATCCCGAATGCAAAGTTGCGCCACCGCAAGGCCGCGCCGTTCCACTCGATCCCCATGCGCATCGGAAAGCCAAGGCATGGGGAAGAAGAACTAACCCCTAACGGGGCAAAGAAAAGGCAAAGAAAATCCCCAAAAGTCCCAAATCCCCGACCCTGAATCAAAACAGCAAAGTAAAAAAGTTCACCGGCCGCCGCCGGGAGAGAGGGCGTCACCTCTGCACCGCTTGACGGTGGTGCGCCCACCCTCGAGTGGATGCATAGCCGGCAAGGGGAGCAAGGGGTCGCTGTCATTCGCCGTTTCTCTTCTCTGCACCGTGTTTTGCTGGGTATAGGGGAGGTGGACGGGAAACAAAATAAAGAGGGGAAGGGGGCTCGCATCGAGGGGGAGGGGCTCGGCGCCGGAAGGTGCGACCTCCTCACCACCTCGCCAGTGCGGGGCATCGCGCCGCCGCTGCTACTGAGAGCGAGCAGAGTGCGCCGCTGCGGTTGCGCGAGCAAGACACACAGAGGAGAGAAGGGGCTCACGAGGAGAGGGAGGGGCTCGCTGTCAGCGTCGCGCCGCGCGGGGCGGCCGCCTCGCCTCACCTGCAGAGAGGCGCCGCCAGTGAACAGGCAGTGCGAGAGACGCGGGGGCATTTTGGATAGAATGGGGGCTAGGGTTTCACTGGGAGAGGCCGCCGGCCCTTTTTGTTCCGCCGAAATGCGTGTGCGACCGTCGGATCTAGGGTAGCCGCGATGGATGGCTGAGATCAGGGGGCGCGGGCGGAGCAAGACCAAGCGGGCCACGTAGCTAGGCTGTGGGCTGCAAGCCACCGAGCGACACATAAGCTGCTGGCAAGTGGGCCAAATTTTAGCGCACAATACAGTTTTTTTCCTGTTTTTCTTTTACATAAGATTTTTTAGACAGATTTATTATCTGTTTTTGATAGAATTTGCACAGTTTTTTCTATAGAAAAATTATCCAATGAAATTTTGGCTAGAAAAAATAATAAAGTAACAGTAAAGTTTCTCTAAAGATGTAAAGTTGATGAATTTTTAGTTCATTCCTTCGGCTGCATATAGTCAAAAGGGCTCTTTTAAAATTTAATAAAGTTATTAAATTTTTCGAGAGCATGTTAAAGTTAAATTCTGGTCATATTCATGTTATTGTTTAACCAACGTTGTAAATGGCACGATTGTGATTAGTGTGTTATTTTAAAATAATTAAAGTCATGTGCTTATGATTCTATTTTCTGGCCAACGGTGATGTAGAATTATTTGCATAAACATTTGCATGTCTTGATTTTGACCAACGCTTGGATCAATATTTGCAATTGTTACTGTTCTAACTTCCTTGTGGTATTTAGGAGGATATTACTTGATGAGTTGTATCAAGGATGTCCCCACACTTACATGCGACAACTACTCCGAATGGAGAAAGAAGGTGGATCTGGCCTTCATTTGCGCTGAGGTGGATTGGGTCCTTGAGACCAAGCCTCCTCCAAAGCCAACATAACCAGTCCGAGAGGCCGCTGATGATGATGCGGCATGGGAGAAAAAGCAAAGGGACTATGCTCCGTTGGAGATGTCCTATACTTTAGAAAACAGAAAGTGGCGGAATGCCAATAAGAAATGCATGGCATTCATAAAGAACACGATAGAGCAAGCGATTGTTGGCTCTATCATAGAGTGTACTTATGTCGCGGAGTACTTAGAAAAGATAAAGAGCAAGTTTACCGGCTCTTCAAAGACATATACAACCGAGCTGCTGAAGCAGGTGGTGACAGAAAAGTACCACGGTGGTGGACAAGGCATCAAGGAGCATATACTCCGGATGAGCAATATGGCTGCCAAACTGAAGCCCATGGATGCTGATCTGGAGCTAAAGCTTGCTCTGCTAGTCCACTTGGTGATGGCATCATTGCCCCAACAGTTTGACAACTTTGTTGTCAATTACAACATGGCCCCTGAAAAATGGGCCATAGAAAAGACCATCGCCATGTGTGCTCAAGAAGAGGAGAGGCTCAAAGCCTAGAACGGTGGTTCATTGAACCTGGTAAAGGACAACAAGAAAAGTCCCTTCACTCACAACAACCATGGCTCCCCTTCTAAGCCACACGGAAAAGCTCCCATGCGCTATCAGCCTCAGTATAGGCCTTCCCTCCCAATGAACATTGATAAAGATGCTTGTCTTCAATGTGGCAAGAAAGGGCACTTTAAGAAAGATTGCTCCATTTTTATAAAGGAGCTAATGGCAAGGAAAGGTAATAATATAGTTTCATTTGTAAATGAATCCCTGTATACACAGTTTTCAAGATCTACTTGGTGGATTGACTCAGGGGCAACTGTTCATGTTGCAAATTTTTTACAGGGATTCCATTCGACGAGGACTATGAAAAGAAACGAAGGACGCGTTGAAGTCGCAAATGGAGTCCAAGCAGACGTTGAGACCGTTGGTGACATATCTTTGGAGCTTGACGATGGGTCAATGATCTTGCTCACGAGTGTTCTTTATATATAAATTTAATAAGTGTGTCGCGATTGGACAAAGTAAACTATCAATGTCATTTTGAACATGGCCAGTGTGCCATTTATTGTAATAAAGATTGTGTTGGTATTGCTTTCCTTCATAATGAGCTTTATTTATTATCCACTCGCGAGAAAGTTAATTCTGTATGTAAAGTGAAAGAGAATGTTTCCTCGTCGGATAAAGAACCAAAGAAAAGAAAGAGAACTCAAGACTCATTGAAATTATGGCACTGTCGTCTAGGCCATATTTCGAGGGGGAGAATAGAAAGACTAGTTAAAAGTGATATTCTTCCTCCATTAGAGTTCTCTAACAACAATGCATCGATTGCATTAAAGGAAAGTATGTAAAGCAAATAAAAAAGGGTGCAAATCAAAGCGCCAAAACACTTGAAATTATTCACGCCACATGGACCGTTTTCAGTGAAAAGTGTGGATGGTTATGACTCGTTCATAACATTCACAGATGGTTACTCTCGATATGGTTATATTTATCCAATTAAATAAATATCGGAAGCGTTGGATAAATTTAAGATATTCAAAGCCGAGGTTGAGAACCAACATAGTAAAACAACAAAGATAGTAAGGTCTGACCGTGGAGGGGAGTACTACGGTCGACACACCCCATATGGCCAAGTCCCCGGACCTTTTGCAAGGTTCTTACAGGAGACTGGCATAGTGGCCCAGTACTCGATGCTAGGCGAGCCTCAGCAAAATGGAGTGGCTGAAAGGCGCAACCGTATCCTTATGGATATGGTGCGCATCATGATGAGTTACTCCACATTGCCATTGGGTTTGTGGATGGAGGCGTTAAAAACCTCTATTCATATTCTCAATAGAGTACCAAGCAAGTCGTGCCCAAAACACCGTATGAGCTATGGATAGGAAGAGTTCCCTCGCTACAACACCTAAGGGTGTGGGGGAGCCCGGCTGAGTCAAAAGTGTTCAATCCAAATATAGCAAAGCTTGACCCTAAAACAGTCAGTTGCCATTTCATTGGCTATCTTGAAAAGTCAAAAGGTTTTCGTTTCTACTGTCTAGACAGATACACAAAGTTTGTAAAAACGAGACACGCCGTCTTCTTAGAGGACGAAATTATGAGGGGGAGCATGGTAGCTCAGAAAATTGATCTTGAGGAGAAGAGGTGCATACACCTAATCCGATGATTGAGGAGCCATTTTTCTCGCTACCTGTTGTTCCTGCATCGACAACCCCAGAGGTTGTGGTGCAAGCACCTGTTGTGAGTCCACCTGTGACAAAAATGAGTTAGGATCCGGAACTTGTTCGTCAGAAGCCGACCAAACCCACTATTGAGCTTGAAAGGGAGCAACAACAACCACCTCTAGAGGATACGCCACATGTTGAGACACATGATGAGCCAGTTCAAGAGGCCCCTAGAAGGTCCCAAATAACTATAAAGTCAGCAATCTCTAAAGATTATAAAGTTTATAATACAGAAAGAGTTCAAATGGAGAACGATCCCGCTACATTTGAAGAAGCCATGAGTATCCCTCACTCATCGAAGTGGCTAGGAGCCATGGAAGATGAGATGAGGTCGATGAGTTCCAACGAGGTTTGGGACTTAGAGGAAATTCTCAAAGGATCCAAAACAGTAGGCTGTAAATGGGTCTACAAAACAAAGTACGACTCTAGAGGGAATGTGGAGAAATATAAAGCTCGACTTGTGGCAAAAGGATTCACACAAAGAGAAGGAGTAGATTACAATGAGACATTTTCTCCAGTCTCATGTAAGGATTCCTTTAGAATCATAATGGCACTAGTTGCACATTTTGATTTAGAGCTACATCAAATGTATGTAAAGACGGTATTTCTAAACGGGGATTTAGAAGAAAGAGTCTTCATGAAACAACCTAAGGGTTTTGTCATGAAATGCAAGGAAAGCATGGGATGTCGCCTAAGGAAATCCATTTATGGATTAAAGCAAGCTTTGCGACAGTGGTATCTAAAATTCAGTGAGACCATTAAGAAATTTGGATTCAAAGAGAATGTTGAGGACAACTGCGTTTACGCAAAGTTCAAAAGTGGGAGATACATTTTCCTAATTCTATATGTGGATGATATCTTGCTTGCTAGCAGCAATGTCGGTCTACTACTAGAAACAAAGAAGTTCTTGTCCTCAAACTTCGACATGAAAGATCTTGGTGAAGCTTCATATGTTTTGGGCATAGAAATTCACCGAGATAGAGCAAATGGGGTCCTAGGGCTGTCACAAAAGGCATACCTAGAGAAGATTTTAAAAAAATATAGTATGCATGCGTGCAATACCACACCTGCTCCAATAATCAAGGGTGATAGTTTTGGGAAATTTCAATGTCCCAAAAATCAATATGCGATCGATCAAATGAAGTGAGTACCATATGCTTCGACCGTTGGAAGCTCACAGTATGCACAAGTGTGCACGCACCCTGACTTAGCTTTTATCACCGGGATACTCGGTAGATATCAAGAGAATCCATGCATAGAGCACTGGAAAATGGTAAAGAAAGCTTTGTGTTATGCGCAAGGCTCAAAAGACCTCATGCTAACATATAGAAGGTCTGATTCTCTAGAGATAAGAGGGTATTCAGATGCTGATTTTGCGGGAGACAAAGACGATCGAAAGTCCACGATAGGATACGTCTTTACTCTTGCAGGAGGGGCTATTTCGTGGAGAAGCTCCAAACGTTCAATAGTTGCATCATCCACGATGTATGCAGAATTTATAGCATGTTATGAGGCCACGGGGCAGGTAAATATGGCTAAAGAAATTTATACCCGACTTGAAAGTGGTAGATTGCATTAGCAAGCCACTAAAGATGTACTGTGACAACGAGCCCGCAATATTTTATGCTCACAACAACAAGTCGAGTAATGCTTCCAAACCAATAGAGATAAAGTATTATGTTGTGAAAGACAAGATCCAGGATCACACTATAAGACTCGAGCATTTAAAGACAAAGAAAATGCTTGCGGATCCGCTAACCGAAGGCTTACCATCCAATGTGTTCAAGGAGCACTTAGCCGGCATGGGTTTAAGGGAAAGCCTATAATTCCTGGATTAAAGAGGCCCAAAAGTAAAGAGTTTCTTGTTTCAAAACAAGAGGTATATTGTAGCTGTCTGATTCTATCGGCAATTGAGCTGTGACGATGATACATGCTCTATGTACCAAACAATTATGAAACGAGTAAAGTATAAAGTAAAAAGTAAAGTCGAGATCAAGGGGAGGAATGTTAGTTTGACCTCTCCCCGAACGAACCCAACGGTTCGTCGGAACCCTTATCCGTGCCCTGATCGGGGGCGCCCAACCAAGTCATGGTTGGTGGGCCCCTGTGGCAGCGCTATATAAAGATGGTGGGAGCTGGGGCACGCAACACAAGGGTCGTCGTGGCCGCCTCTCCCCCCACCGATATTCCCTTCCGATCTAGGGTTAAGCGCTAGCCACGGGAAGTCCCACTACCGCCGCCACCACCTAGCCCTCTCCCTCCCCGCTCTCGTCGTCGACCCCATGGCCACCAGCTCGAGCACGTCGATCACCGGCGAAGGTACCATCTCTCTTCTCTCTCTGTTCTATGTAACTCCATGAATAGCAAAGCACTACCGATTTGATCTAGACTACCGGATCCAACAGTAAGGCCATACGATCTCTTTTCCTTTTTTTTGGAAACGGATCTCTTTTCCTATGGTGTCGTTGTCGCTGTCATGGATAGGGCGGTGGGAATCAAACTAGTGCTGGTGGTGGAAGAGGCAATGGGCGTTGGGACAGTGGTTCGAACACATGCCGCAGAAACAATTATTACGTAGGGAGCTCTAGTGGCACTGCTAGGGATGATGGAATATTCGATGGAGGGTTTGATCAACAAGGTAATATCAATAATGATGGTGTTTTTCATGCTAGCTGGTGGTTAGCGTGGAAATTTAAATGGAGGAAGGGATGGTTTCAATGCTGGAACATGCAATGGCTACGGAGCATATGGACAGAAGTGGAACACTCGTTGTTTTGATAATCGATCGGGGAGAGGTGCCTATGGCAGGGGGAATTTCGCTGCATCTAGAGGCCATGGGCCTGTTGAAGGATCTCAGGCCTAGAACACTACGCGACCACGTGAATTTCAGTGGGAATTTTGGGATCGTCGCTCTAAACTTTTCTGCTAACACACACGAAAACAAGAACATGAGACGGAGTCTTTTGCGACGCGCAACCATGCGCCTTTTTAGGTTTTTCCTTTTTATTCAGAAGGAACAACAAACACTCCGAAATCTAAGCTCTCCACGATCCGTTGCTTCCGTGCCATCCCACGGACGAGAACGTGCAGGGCGATCCTAACTTATCTCTATGACTGAACGTGTGCAGGCACACGGATCAGATCCTACTTATTCTCTGGCAGAAAACTTCAGAGACCAAATCAACTACTACAACAACGACTAACAATGCCGCGTGTTATAGAGTGAAAATAAAACTAGAGAACGTGTCAACAATGATTAAAACTATCATTCTCTCCCTTAAGCTTGTTGACACTCAACCTGTGACTGTCATCCCAATCCTCTCCCTCATCTCCAGGAACTTCACCCTTCCCAAAGCCTTGGTCAGGATATCAGCCAGTTGATCTTCGGTGCGGACGTGCTGCACCACGACCTGTCCATTTTCCACGCACTCACGGATGAAATGATAGCGTGTTTCGATGTGTTTGCTCATGTCATGAAACACCGGGTTCTTGCTGAGAGATATAGCTGACTGGTTATCTACCTTGAGCACAATCTTTATATTTGTCTCTCCAAACAGATCACTCAGCAGACGAATGAGTCATATCCAGCTGCTGCTATATACTCAGCTTGACATGATGACAGTGCAACAGTCTTCTGTTTTTGTGAGCACCAAGTGATAGGACTGGAGCCAAGGTAAAACAACATCCCTGTTGTGCTCTTCCCGTCATCCAGGTCACCGGCATGATCACTGTCACTAAACCCAATCAGCTGCAGTTGCTCTGTCTCATTCTTACCATAGAAACAGCCAAAATTCAGAGTTCCTCGCACATATCTCAGTATTCGCTTCAATGCCACCATATGCTCTTCAGTAGGGTTTTCCATGAATCTACTGACCACACCCACGGCATAACAGATGTCTGGCCTTGTATGTACTAGGTACCTCAGACTACCCACTATGCTGCGATATTCTGTTGCACTTATAGAGGGACTTGAACTTACTTTGCTCAGCTTCAGCTTCTGCTCAATGGGTGTGGCCACAAGATTGCAATCTCCCATTCCACACTTATTCAGTACTTTTGAGGCATAACCAGACTGGTTCAGATAAATACCTTTTGGAGTTTGCTTTACTTCTATTCCAAGATAGTAACTGAGCAAACCTAGATCACTCATACTGAACATTTGTTTCATCTGCTCCTTGAACCTTTTAATTTCAGTGGCCTTCTCTCCAGTGATGATGAGATCATCTACATAGACCCCAACAAGCAGTGATGAGTCCCCCACTGTCCTCTTGTACACAACATATCCAGCTGGGCATTTCTCAAAACCGAGAGCAATTAAGGTCTTATCCAGCTTTGCATTCCAGGCCCTTGGAGCTTGCTTCAGGCCATACAAGGCTCTTCTGAGTTTCAATACCTTCTTCTCTTGGTTCTTCTGCTCGAATCCGGGAGGCTGAGACACATATACTTCCTCCTCCAATTCCCCATTCAGAAAAGCTGATTTAACATCCAGATGGTGAATTTTCCAACCCTTGTGAGCAGCCAGAGCCAAAATTAATCTCACTGTTTCCATCCTGGCAACCAGAGCAAACACTTCTTCATAATCAATGCCTTGTCGCTGAACATATCCCTTAGCAACTAGCCTTGCCTTGTGTTTTACCACAGCACCGGTTGAGTCTTTTTTCAGTTTGTAAACCCACTTCAGACCGATGGCTTTGTGGCCTCTTGGCAGATCACGGAGACTCCATGTCCCATTCTCAGTGATAGAATTCATCTCCTCTCTCATTGCCTGTTTCCACTTCTCACTTCTCTCTGCTTCACTGAAACTTGCAGGTTCCTCTTGACCAAGCAGGCATAGATTTGACTAAACCGCATCCACTTCTGCCGTTTCATCATAGATTTCCCTAAGTAAACGCTTGCCCTGGGGGTCCTTGTGATGGCTCAGATTGAGGATCACCTGCCATTATACCCGAGTTTGGCATCACCTGGGATCCTCCTTCAGACAGTGGAGTGGACAGAGAAAGTGGCAGAGGCAGCGCCGTGCCATCGCCTGCACGGCGTGTCTTGTTAGCGTGTTGTGGGGTGGCTGTCACTACTGATTCGGGATCCCCTATAGTTGCATGTGGAGTTTTAGCCCTCTCTGTCGCGGCAGCGAACTCAGTGGTTTTTTCTGCCGCGTCAGCCTGTGGTTCTTCTGTGTGTGATGGATGGTGAACAGTGAAAGTGTGCTCTGTACTGGTTTCGGTTTGGGCTGTAGAGACCCAATCCCAGCACCTGTCCTCCTCGAACACAACATCCCGGGACACAACTAGCTTGCCTGAGCTTGGATCAAAGAAACAGTATGCTTTCGATCCTTGTTCATAACCAATAAAGACCATCTGACTGCTCCTGTCTGAAAGCTTTGTCAGACCTGGCCCCATCTTCTTTACATGAGCCACACAACCAAAAGTCCGCAGATGGGCTACTGATGGTTTCTTCTCACACCAAGCTTCATAGGGAGTCATTCCTTTTACGCTCTTGGTGGGAGAGCGATTCAGAAGGTACACAGCGGTTGTTACTGCCTCTCCCCAAAACCGAGCTGGCACACCCATGCTCTTCAACAGGCTCTGAGCCATGCTCACCACAGTTTGATTTCTCCTCTCCACTACCCCGTTCTGCTGAGGAGTATGGGGGGCGGTGAGAAAATGCTTGACTCCGTGTCTTTCACAATGACTCACGAATTCTTCAGATGTGAATTCTCCTCCTCGATCGGTCCTTATAGATTTCAGTTTCAGACCTCTTTCAGTTTCTGCCCCTTTCTGAATTTTCTTCAGTGCATCTAGGGCTTCATCTTTTGTCTTGAGAAGGCAGATCCACATGAAACGAGAGTGAACATCAACTAGTAACAAGAAATATCTCTTGCCACCGGGTGTCGCTGGAGTGATTGGTCCACACAAATCTCCGTGCACTAATTGTAACTGTTGTGTTGCACGGAAACTAGTTTCAGTTGGGAACGAGAGACGATGCTGCTTTGCCAGCATGCAGCCGTCGCAGACTTGTTCCACCTGATCCAAAACTGGCATCCCGCTCACCATGCCCTATGCGGCCAAAGTATGCAACAATCGGAAATTTACATGTCCATACCTCATCAGGGCCGGTCTATACATATTTGGGGCCCTGGGGCAAGACAACAAAAAGGGCCCTTGTTTACAAACACATACTATTTAAAATGCATTGTATTTCGAAACCAATCTAGCAAGTTTGTAGACTGAGGGTGTTTAAACTAAAAAACTTACAATAAAAATTGTTTATGTATAGCGGTCTGAGGAACTTCATCATATTAGTAAGGAAATAGTATCATTCTAGAAAAGACTGAATTTCTAAGTAGCAAGTATGTAGTCTTTTCTAAGACTGAATTTCTAAACCAAACAATTTCCAAAAAAACAGTCAATACAAGGAACAAAATCACCTGTATATGGGAATGGTTCGATTTTAAAGTGTCGATGTTGGTTCCATATCACTCGCTCATTCCCGGTCCAACTGTCTGACACCAAGATGAAGAAAAATCTCACTCGCTCATTCCCTGTCCGACTGTCCCCCTTCTCTTCTCCTAATATGCCCAAGAATCAGATCGAATGAACCCTTGAAGAACTAACCTTAGAAGAGTAGAATTGGAGATGCGGAGCAATCAAAGCCAGGAAGCCAGGAATTGGATATGGGAACGTACCATCTATAATGCGATGATGCCTCCAGCGTTTAGTTGATGGGGAATGGCTAGAACGTGGAAAGAGAGAAGATTGGGGAGGAAAATAGGGCAGTAGGTCTCCATTAATGGCTGCGGCGATTTCGGAATTGGAAAAGCATGGGAGAGGGTGGCACTGTTCTTTGGGAGTGGAGAATTTTGGGAAGAAGACGAGCAGACGAGTAAATACATAGACGAGAATCGATTTGTTTCCTTTTACCGATCGATCCATCATGTTGGTGCGTGACTTGTAGCTACCGTGGTGGGCTTGGACCATTTTTACTCTCTTTTTTCTTGAACCTAATACATAAATATAATGACTACTATATTGGACAACTAACTGGGCCGGGGCCCCTACCTCCTAAGGCCCCTGGGCGGGCGCCCCGTTGCCCCTCCTTATGGGCCGGCCCTGTACCTCATGTGCCAGAGCCAGCTCTGCTCCTTCGCGTGGGCAAGCAAGCACACATGTTCAGCGGGTTGCAGGTTGATGATGTACATACGATTCCTTGTCCTGTTCACTTTCGCCAGCACCTTCCTTTGCTTGTCCCATACAGTCATTACTCCATCCTCGCCTGAAAACTTGCAGCCGATCTCGTCTAGTTGCCCCAGAGAGATTATGTTGTTCTTCAGCTGAGGGATGTAATAAACGTCTGTCAGAATACGGTGTTCACCAGTGTGACACTTCATGAGTATCGAACCACGCCCGTATATGTCAACTGTGTTACCATCTCCAAATCTCACCCTGCCATTTACATAATTATCCAGCTCTGCAAACTTCTCAGAGCAGCCTGCCTGTCATATGATTGCTCGCTCCTGTATCCAAGTACCAAAAGTTGTCTTGGTTGCCAGTGAGTTTGGGCCGTACCTTCTCTTCATTAAACATGACTTGCTCTGTCTGGGCTTCAGTATCAGATGTCAACACAACCGCCTCGAGCATCAGTAGTGCCGGATCCTCTTCCTCCTTCTCAGCAAGATTTACTTTCTCTCGCTTGGGCTCTGGACAATCTGACTGAAAATGCCCCTTTTCATTGCAGTTATAGAATCTAACTTTGGTGATATCGAAGTTACCTTTCTTTTTCTGCTTGCCCTTATCCTTGCTGGGTTTGCCACGATCACCTTTGTCACTGCCCCTCTTCCAGCCTGAGTTGCTTGAGCTGCCAGAGTTGTCAGTGCCTTTCTTCCCTTTCATGAGCTGCTCAAGAGCCTTTGTGACGAGCATCAGTTGCTCGTCCTTGTCGCCGCCACTGTGACGGCGCCCACGCTGATTCTGCTCGTGCGAGGCTAGACGGCCGACGGCCTCCGTGACTGACATGGTGGTCATATCTCCCCACTGTTCGATGGTGTTCACCACATCTGCAAAACGGTTTGGGACTGCACTGAATAGACGCTCGATCACCGCCTCGTCAGAAATCTTCTCTCCCAAAGAGCGAATCTCACCAACCAGGTTTGTGAGCTTCTGCGCGAAACCGGTTATGGTCTCGCTGTCGTCATCTCCAGACGATCCAGTTGGCGCTTCAGTTGTTTCACATGAGCCTTCTTCACCCGATCCTCGCCGACGCGCATGCGCCGGATTGCCTCCCAAGCTTCTGCCGCGGTATCATATTCCGCGAGCGCCATCACCATGGAGTCAGGCACGGACTGGGACAAGGCTGCGAACGCATCCTCATCCTTCGTTGGATTGCAATCACCCTTCTCCTCAATCGCACTTCAGCAACGAAGGGAGCGGAGGATGATCTTCATCTTCACGGCCCAGATGCCGTAATTTGTGTCTGTCAGCTGCGGGTAGTGAATTGGGATGCCGCCTCCCCTCGACGTCGAGTGCACCACGACGGCGCTCTCTTTTCCAGAGGGCTCAGTGCTTGGCCTCCTGGCCGGCGCGGTGTACCTGCCACCACTGGAGCTCCCTCCCCCTTGAGGAGTCTTGTCGCCCATCACCGATCACCGCCGCCCTGACGCTACCACCAAAAGAGACACCGCCACCGAAACTCGCCACCGGGAACCTAGGGCTCTGATACCAAATGAAGGATCTTAGGCCTAGAACACTACGCGATCACGTGGAATTTCAGTGGGAATTTTGGGATCGTCGCTCTGAACTTTCCTGCTAACACACACGAAAACAAGAGCAGGAGACAGAGTCTTTTGCGACGCGCAACCATGCGTCTTTTCAGGTTTTTCCTTTTTATTCAGAAGGAACAACAAACACTCCGAAATCTAAGATCTCCATGATCCATTGCTTCCGTGCCATCCCACAGACGAGAACGTGCAAGGCGATCCTAACTTATCGCTATGACTGAACGTGTACAGGCACACGAATCAGATCCTACTTATTCTCTGGCAGAAAACTTCAGAGACCAAATCAACTACTACAGCAACGACTAACAATGCCGCGCGTTACAGAGTGAAAGTAAAACTAGAGAACATGTCAACAATGATTAAAACTATCACCTGTTTCTTCATCGATCGGGTAGTGGTGATGTTTTGACTGCTGTTCAGACTCAGCTCGTCAACAAAGAGACGGCAGCGACATTTGCTCGTCAGCTAGCTGAGACTCCGAAACAGCAGTTTGGTGCCACCTCTGATCAGCCGAAGGAGGCAGAGGCAGTGATTGAGCCTTCATGTGTCAATTACAGCCACAACGACAGCCTATCCCGCTTTCTCAGCAACCTGTTGTGCCTCCACATCAACGGCAGGTTTTGCAGGAGGTCAGACCGAGTACTGAAGTTGTGCAGCAGCAAGGACAGGGTGCTACGTCAGGGGCTGTTGCTGATTTGGGAGCGACGAAGGCCAAGAAGAAGGGACCCGATTGCTGTCGATGTGGTAAGCCAGGCCATTTTTTGAATGATTATAAAACGGTGCTCTGTCTTTGCTGCCAGAGCCCTGATCATGCCTCCAAAGATTGTCCAAAAGTTGTAGCACCAAAACCCACTATGATTCTCCACGGTGCTGCTCATGAGGAGCTGATGTTCTGGAAATTTCCCTCATCGGGTGCGGCGAGGTCACGTCTAAATAATACTCGTATGAGCATGGTCACTATATGTATATCTAATGGGTCTATGTCACTTGCTGAGATTATTGAACAACTTCGGTGGATCGTTCCTGATGACCAGTATCAATGGGAGGTTCGTTAAGAGGAGGATAATGTATTTCGAGTTAACTTCCCAAGTAAGAAAGATTTAACTAGAGCTTCACACTTTGGAGCATACACTGTTCCAGGCCGTCGCTCCTGGTGCGGTCGCGGCAAATGTTTTGGATACCAAGCTAGCGTTGCAGTCTGCCGAGCATAACGGGAAGCCTGCCGACACACCTATTTTTGCTGCAGCTGTAGTTACTGCCGTCATGGAGAATGTTGATTTCTCTGATAGCCCAAAAGCTGCTCGATCGACCTCAAGTGAATGGCTCGAATGATGCTGCCTTTTCTTTATCTGTCCGTGTCAAACTCTATTGTTGGTTGCGACGCAACTTTACCCTCTAATTGTAAACAGAAACAGGTGTAGGCTTGTCTTTGACTCCATTGGCAAATGGTGAGAATTCTTCTTAAGCTCGTATGTGAGAGTTCGGCAACACATCAGCCTCTTTTTGTTTCACTTAGCTCTATGGAGCGGAGTGAATCAGATATTTTGTCTTACTCTCCAGCGTAATCCTTCTCTAAAACAAATAGACCATGTGAGTCTGATTACATGGAAGCAAACGTAGGTACTCCAACTCGAGAGGAGATTATTGCATTTGGTGGCATTGCGGACAACAATGTGGCTGGACTGCGATCAAGTGGATGCGTACAAGCGCAGTCCAATGACGATGCAACGCAACTGGAAAGGGCAAATGATGATTGCTCAATGCCGTGATGAACTCCATATCTCAGAACTTAAATAATAAATTTTCTTTGTTATGCTTTTCTGATGTGGAAATAATTAATAAGGCGCATAGAGCTGGAGTTTCTTTGGGTAGTAATAATGAGAGTAGAATCACTGTGGCAAAGTTTTTTTGGCGGCAAAGTTAGTAAAAGATAACGAGGTGTAACGTGCTCTCTAACTATTCTACAGAAAAAAGAAAATCATACTGAATATGGAGATGCAAGTACACACCATTTGTTGGTGTCTACGGCGTGGCGTGTGATCTTTGTGAAGATTTAATAGAAATGAGGATCAAGTTGAGATCATGGCCGAAACAATCAAGTTCAACGTGCGGAGAAGCACGAGAATAAAAATAAGAAGAATTTTTAAAATGGAAGGGTTAAAGGGCATGACATGGCACAACGAGGGTTTCCGCGATCCCGGAAAGCACTTGTTTGTACAAGAGTCAATAAGAGACACTACATGAATAAAGTCAAATGCCGATGGCCTAATTCTATACCGACGGCAAAAGGTCCGGCCCATCGGCGTAGGTGGACGGGCTCGGCACCTGGGTAACACAGCCGTCGGCCTTAGCCTTGCCATTGGCGTACGATGGATAGGCCGACGGCAGCCGTCAGCGTAGACCGGGCCACTCGGGGTAGGTGATTACTATGACGGCGATGCGATGGCGTCAAGTCTACGCCGGTTTCATACCTACGCCGAAGGCAAAGCTATCGGCGTAGCCGTTTTTCCTTTTTACCACATTAATCTTAGAAAAATCATAACTAAATCATTTTAATTCAGAAAAAATACATATAATATATCAAAAATACAGAAAAATAAGATCTATCTATCTAAACTTAAATATTACATATTTTTGTGAAAAAATGTAAAAACATTATAAATACTTTCGTAACATATTTTTCATTTTCCGAGTGCCTAAAACAGGATGTTTTGTGAAGCAACCACCAAATGAATGTTTAAAAATAGTACCACCCCATTTAAAAAAAATAGTAGACCGCCTTATATGAACAATATTACAATCGGGTTATCTTAAACCTTCCCGTCCATCCCTCGTGAAAAAGACAAATTCTTGCCGAATCGGTAGGAGGTGAGTCAGATTTGAACTACAGATACATGATCTGATACTCATGATTTTTTGGAAAAAAATCATTTTTAGACTCACAATATGCTATTTTATCATAGACCCACTTTAAGTTTTACTTTTCGCCCCACCAAAAAGCCATTTTTTCCAAGTGCAAAAATGGGGTGTTTCATGAATCCTAACATAGTTTCGATTGTTCTAACACTAGTGGAAAAAGGGCTATCCGTTCGCGATCCCTCAGAGCATTTGTCCCGATTGCGCCACCAACCGGGACTAATGCTGGCACGCGTCCCGATTGGAGCGGGCACGGGGCCAGGGGGCATGCGTCCCGGTTGGTAAGGGGAATACGTCCCGGTTGGAGCCACCAACCGGGACTAAAGATTTGGCCACAGCGACGTGGCGTGGCACGCACCTTTAGTTCCGGTTGCTGGCTCCAACCGGGACTAAAGACCCCCTGCCCTCTATAAATGCAACGCCCCAGCCCCCTCTGCCTCCACTCTGTTTTTTCGAATGGTGGAAGGTGTGAGGAGGTGTGCTAGTTTTTTCTCATGCATGCATTGAAGGTGTTTGTTGAAATGTTTGAGTGAATAATCCCGTTGAATTTCTCATAGAACAAAAATATAGAAGGTGTCCGAGACGCACTTGAGCTTTCTTCTCTTTATTTCCCTCGATCGAGGTTAGCAATCTTATCTTTTAGGTCATTGATACAATTCATGTGTCGGTGTGAATTGGTTATTTCACTATTTATGATGTCCTGTTTTTTGATAAACTTACTTATATGATGCAGATGAACGGTCGAGAATGGATGTACGGTGACCGGCGCGTAGCCGGGTATATCAAAGGCGTGGATAAATTTATCGATGTGGCTACGGCAAACAAAGAGAATGGATTTATACGTTGTCCATGTGTTCAATGTCGGAACAACAAGGAGTACTCTTCCTCGAAAATCATTCGCGGCCACCTGATTATGAAAGGTTTCATGCCCAACTATAATTGCTGGACCAAGCACGGGGAAAGAGGGGTTATGATGGAAGATGGTGAAGAAGAAGATGATGATAACAACTATCATCATATGTTTCCTGAATCTGATGATACTGCAATGGAAGACAATGGAGAGGAAAGAGGTGAAGAACGGGCATCAGATGAGCCAGCTGATGAACTTGGTAGGGTCATTTCTGATGCAAAGCGAGACTGTGAAACAGAAAATTAGAAGTTGAAGTTAGAGGGCATGTTAGAAGATCACAAGAAATTGTTGTACCCAAATTATGAAGATGGCAGCACAAAGCTCGGTACCACACTGGAATTGTTGCGATGGAAGGCGAGTGTGGTCTAATCACTCCTCATTTGAAAAGATGCTGAAAATAATGAAGCGAAGTTTCCAAAACATAACGAACTTCCCGAGAGTACCTATGAAGCAAAGAAGACTCTCATCCTCGGGATTAGATGTGCAAAAGATACATGCATGCATTAATGATCGCATCCTCTACATGTAAGGAGTATGAGAATTTAGATAAATGCCGGTATGCAACGCGTTGCGGTATAAGATCAGACGAGATGACCTGGTGATGTTGAGGAGAGCCCCTCCGAAGAGGGTTCTGCTAAGGTTATGTGGTATGCTCCTATAATACCAAGGTTGAAACGCATATTCAGAAACAAAGAGTATGCGGGTTGTTGCGATGGCACAAAGAAGACCGTAAGAAAGGCGGGAAGTTGAGACACCTGCTGATGGGTCACGGTGGAGAAAAATCGAGAGACTTCCGGACTTTGCGGTGGCGCAAGGAACTTATGGTTTGGTCTAAATACGGATGGCATGAATCCTTTTGGGGAGAGCGAGCTGCAGTCCAAACACCTAGCCCGTGACTCTATGTATCTACAACCTGCCTTCTTGGTTGTGCATGAGCGTAAGTTCATTATGATGCAATGCTCATCCAAGGCCCGAAACAAGAACAGCGACATTGATGTGTACCTTAGGCCATTAGTTGAAGAACTCTTACGGTTGTGGGGCAAACCAGGTGCGTGCGTGGGATGAGAACAAACAGGAGCCATTTAATCTCGAGGGTTGTTATTCGTAACCATCAATGATTGGCCTGCTCTTAGTAACCTTCGGGATAGACAAACAAGGGATATAAGGCATGCACCCACTGTTTAGATAAGACCGAAGGTACATATTTGCATAAATGCAAGAAGGTTGTGTACATGGCGAATCGACGATTTCTTCCGACCAATCATCCGTAAGAAAGAAAGGCAAGCATTTCAAAGGTGAGGCGGATCACGAAGAAGCCTGAACTCCTGCTGGTGATGATGTATTTGGTATGGTCAAGGACATAGAAGTAATCTTTAGAAAGGGTCGGCGGTCAATCAGTTCGAGCAGCGTCGCTACGGGACACGCACCCATGTGGAAGAAGAAATCTATATTTTGGGAGCTGCCATATTGGAAAGTCCTGCGTGTCCGCTCTTCAATCGACGTGATGCACGTGGCGAAGAATCTCTGCGTGAACCTGCTAGGATTCCTAGGCGTGTATGGGAAGACAAAACATACACCTGAAGCATGGGAGGACCAACAAATTATGAAAGACCCAAAGAACATGCATACACATAACAAAGGCGGATAAAGGCGTCACTTAAGTCGTGCCAGCTATGCTCTTACCAAAGCGAGAAGGAAATATTTTTGAAGTCCTTTAGTATCAAGGTGCCGTCGGGCTTATCATCTAATATAAAGGGATAATAAATATGGCAGAAAAAGTTCCAAAACCTGAAGTCTCATGGTATCACGTGATTATGACGCAGATTGCTTCCGATTGCATTGAGGGGCTTCTAGGAAAATGTTCGAGTACCCATTGTGAAGCTGTGCATTCTTCAATGCAATATCTCGGAAGGTAATCAATCCGGATATTCTGCCAAGGTTCTGAAGGATGTGGTACAATGTCTTGTTAGTTTTGAATTGGTGTTCCCACCATCCTTCTTTAATATTATGACGCATCTCTGGTTCATCTAGTGGAAGAGATTGCCATTCTCGATCCGGTATTTCACAATATGTTCCCCTTTGAGAGGTTCATGGGAGTCTTAAAGAAATATGTTCATAACCGTGCTAGACGAAGGAAGCATCTCCAAGGGATATGGAACATAGGAGGTCATTGAGTTTTGTGTTGACTTTATTCGACCTTAAGCCGATTGGTGTTTGACTCGCGGCATGAGGGAAGACTAAGTGGAAAAACGCTGGGAAAGAAAGCAATGATATGTAGGACGGGATTCTTTCACTAAAGCACACTACAGTTCTACATAATTCCACCTTGGTAGCTCCTGATATCGAGGAACACAAGAATATTGTACGCTCCAAAAACCCGGGGAAGCCTGAATCATGGATTACAGATGAACACATGAAGTCTTTCGGTGGTTGGATGCGGACACATCTCTTGAATGACACCACTATTGGAGATCAACTATACTTGTTGGCCGCGTCACCATCTTCTACTGTATTGAATTTCCAAGGGTACAAAATAAATGAGAATACATTCTACACGATCGCCCAAGATAAAAAGAGCACCAACCAAAATAGTGGTGTCCGCTTTGATGCAATAGACGAGAATGGACAAAAGGACACATATTATGGTTACATAGAGGAGATATGGGAACTATACTATGGAGTCTCTTTTAAGGTCCCTTTGTTTCGCTGCAAATGGGTCAACCTGAATGGGGAAGGGGTAAAGATAGACCAGTTGTACGGAATGACAACAGTGGATCTCAACAATCTTGGTTATAGAGATGAACCATTCGTCCTAGCCAATGATGTGTCTCAGGTTTTCTATGTGAAGGACATGTCCTCCAGACCGAAAAAAGAAAAAATATGCAAACGAATACATCATATGATGAGCCAAAGCGTCACATAGTTCTTTCAGGGAAAAGAAACATCATGGGAATCAAGGACAAGACAGAAATGTCAAAAGATTATAATAAGTTTGATGAAATTCCGCCCTTCACAGTGAAAACTGATCCAAGCATTGCGTTAAGTAAAGAAGATGCTCCATGGTTACGTCTGAAGCGGTCATAAGGAATGACATATTTCAAGAAGTTCATGCTCATATTATGTAACTCTAGTTCATGTCTTTCGCGGTTTGTGGCTTGACCGAAGGATATCTTTCGTGGTTTGTGGCCTTTAGTCCTGGTTTTGTAGTCTCAGTTTTTAATATTAATAAATGTCTTGAGTGTTAGTCCCGTTTTGTGGCTGGACCGGGAGTGCCTCTATGACCAGTTTCTTGGAGATGCCGAAGGGAGGCTCGTCGGCATCTCCTCAAACTGGTAATGGTGTCCTTGCTCTCGAAAACCATCTTGCAGCTTGTAACTTCACTAACTAGATCAATACGCCTCGCTAACTAATTTCACATATTAGGAGTGCCTCTATGACCAGTTTCTCGGAGATGCGGAGGCCGGCTCACGGCATCTCCTCAAACTGGCCGCAGTGGTGTCCCTGCTCTCGAAAACCATCTTGCAGCTTGTAAATTCACTAACTAGATCAATACGCCTCAGAGCTAACTAATTTCACATATTAGGGAGTGCCTCTATGACCAGTTTCTCGGAGATGCCGGAGGAGGCCCAGGATCCGTCGGCATCTCCACGGCTGGCCGTGGTGTCCCTGCTCTCTAAAACCATCTTAGAGGCCTCAAACTGGCTGGAGGACTGGACTCACAAGGATGCATATTTATAGTACAAGCAGCTCGGCATAATGTCGACACTCACGACATAATGTCGACACTCACCCCTATTATTAGTCTTGACTCATCTTTAGTCGGTTGGTGTCTCCAACCGACTAAAGTTCATCTTTAGTCCCGGTTGGTGACACCATCCGGGACAAGGTAACCATACGACATAATGTCGACACTCACCCCTATTATTAGTGTTGCTGGCCCACTGCCATAATCCCTTGATCGCGGTTGGTTTCTCCAACCGGGACTAAATATGAACCCTCTCTTTATATAGGCATTTCCCTCTATTTATTAGGTAACACTCAAGACATTTATTAATATTAAAAACCGAGACAAACCGGGACAAACCGGGACTAGCTAACACTCAGGACTAAAGCCGCCCCCTTTAGTCATGATCATGCTTAGTCCTATAGTACGCAGCTTCAGGGTCTTCATCGTCGTCGTCATCATCATCGTCATCGTCACCTGCCACTCCGGGGATCCTCAGCCCATCCATGGCATATACCAGGGGCCATTCCAGCCTCGGATTCACGGCGGGTGGGAGAGGGGTCTCCTAGAAGACGATGCCGCTACCGTCGGGACAGTGTGGGGCCTGTGGCGGGTGGACTCGTGGGCACCGTAGGCGAGGATGGTCTCCCCCGGCGATGTAGCGCATCACTCCGATGATAGTACGGTTCGCCCACCACAGACGATGGCCGGCTTCGTTGTGGTTCACCGGTGGCGGGCCATCACCCTTGTACCTGGCGAGCTCCCTTTCCCGCCTATTAGCAAAGAAGGCATTCCAGATGTCGTAGTTGTCGGGATCCCACTGGGGATCCATCCGCTGCTCCGGCGTGAGCTCGTGGTAGAAGTGGTTTGTGATGGCCGCCTGGCGTGCGGAACCTTGAGGGACAGGAGGGACAGGAACCCCTCGGCGCTCGACATCCGGCCAAGGGCGGGGTAGCCCGGCGGACAAGGGTAGTTGGAGGCGCACAGCGCCTCGGTCTCCTCGAGGGTCAGAATGGCCCAGTAGGCATTGTCCATTGTTCTAAGAGAGGAAGGTGTGGATGTGTAGATTGCCATGACACGATCACCCTAAATATAGAGGGAAAGGGCGGGAAAACTTGGCGTGAAGCTTTGGGAAATGGCGGGAAATATCTTTAGTCCCGGTTAGTGACTACATCCGGGACTAAACGCTCTAGGAGAAAGGAAAAGGCGGAAAACTTGGCGGGAAGAGGTGGGAAATGGCGGAAAATATTTTTAGTCCCGGTTTGTGACTACATCCGGGACTAAATGTCTGCCAAACAATGAAAATCCTTCGCGTGGTAGTCCATAGTTAGAAATTCAGATAATTCAAAACAGGCATAATAAATTCAAAAAAAATCCGAACAATGAAAATCCTTCGCGTGGTGTCATATTTTGTTACATAGTTGAAAGGAAAAATACCATACTTGGTATATTGATCATGTTTCGAAAAAACCTTCACAAAATGACCTATCATGTTCGAGGTTTCATGGTTTTCGGTCCAAATGACCGATGTTATGTGCTGAATCACGGCATAGTTTGTGATGTTGTGCCCATATTATGCATGTGTGTGGACATTGGTATGGAGAACAATATTGCAGGAGGAAGTTTTCCTTTTTGTCGCACGGAAAAGCCTTTTTCCATTTTCCGAGCGCAAAAAATGGGTCGTTTTGTGAAGTAACCATCAAAATGCCGTTTCAGAATGCTACCGTCCCATTTTCCTAAAATACTAGACCACCTTACATGGACTATCTCCCAACCGGTACATCTCAAACCTTTTCGTCCATCCCGGGTAAAAATGACAAATGTCTGCCGAATCGGCAAGAAGTGGGTCCGGTTTGTACTACAGGTACATGATCTATCGCCCGTGATTTTTTGAAAAAATCATTTTTAGACTCGCAATATGTGGTTTCTTCAGAGATCCAATGCAAGTTCTAACGATGCTCGTCCCCTATATTCATGCACACCGGTTTGACCATAGTTAGAAATTCAGATAATTCAAAACGGGCATAATAAATTCAAAAAAAATCTGAACAATGAAAATCCTTCGCGTGGTGTCATATTTTGTTACATAGTTGAAAGGAAAAATACCATACTTGGTATATTGATCATGTTTCGAAAAAACCTTCACAAAATGACCTATCATGTTCGAGGTTTCATGGCTTTCGGTCCAAATGACCGATGTTATGTGCTGAATCACGGCATAGTTTGTGATGTTGTGCCCATATTATGCATGTGTGTGGACATTGGTATGGAGAACAATGTTGCAGGAGGAAGTTTTCCTTTTTGTCGCACGGAAAAGCCCTTTTCCATTTTCCGAGCGCAAAAAATGGGTCGTTTTGTGAATTAACCATCAAAATGCCGTTTCAGAATGCTACCATCCCATTTTCCTAAAATACTAGACCACCTTACATGGACTATCTCCCAACCGGTACATCTCAAACCTTTTCGTCCATCCCGGGTAAAAAGGACAAATGTCTGCCGAATCGGTAGGAAGTGGGTCCGGTTTGTACTACACGTACATGATCTATCGCGTGATTTTTGAAAAAATCATTTTAGACTTAATATGTGGTTTCTTCAGAGATCCAATGCAAGTTCTAACGATGCTCGTCCCCTATCTTCATGCACATCGGTTCGACCATAGTTAGAAATTCAGATAGTTCAAAACGGGCATAATAAATTCAAAAAAAATCCGAACAATGAAAATCCTTCACGTGGTGTCATATTTTGTTACATAGTTGAAAGGAAAAATACCAGACTTGGTATATTGATCATGTTTCGAAAAAACCTTCACAAAATGACCTATCATGTTCGAGGTTTCATGGCTTTCGGTCCAAATGACCGATGTTATGTGCTGAATCACGGCATAGTTTGTGATGTTGTGCCCATATTATGCATGTGTGTGGACATTGGTATGGAGAACAATGTTGCAGGAGGAAGTTTTCCTTTTTGTCGCACGGAAAAGCCCTTTTCCATTTTCCGAGCGCAAAAAACGGGTCGTTTTGTGAAGTAACCACCAAAATGCCGTTTCAGAATGCTACCGTCCCATTTTCCTAAAATACTAGACCACCTTACATGGACTATCTCCCAACTGGTACATCTCAAACCTTTTCGTCCATCCCGGGTAAAAAGGACAAATGTCTGCCGAATCGGTAGGAAGTGGGTCGGTTTGTACTACAGGTACATGATCTATCGCCCGTGATTTTTTGAAAAAATCATTTTTAGACTCGCAATATGTGGTTTCTTCAGAGATCCAATGCAAGTTCTAACGATGCTCGTCCCCTATCTTCATGCACACCGGTTCGACCATAGTTAGAAATTCAGATAATTCAAAACGGGCATAATAAATTCAAAAAAAATCCGAACAATGAAAATCCTTCGCGTGGTGTCATATTTTGTTACATAGTTGAAAGGAAAAATACCAGACTTGGTATATTGATCATGTTTCGAAAAAACCTTCACAAAATGACCTATCATGTTCGAGGTTTCATGGCTTTCGGTCCAAATGACCGATGTTATGTGCTGAATCACGGCATAGTTTGTGATGTTGTGCCCATATTATGCATGTGTGTGGACATTGGTATGGAGAACAATGTTGCAGGAGGAAGTTTTCATTTTTGTCGCACGGAAAAGCCCTTTTCCATTTTCCGAGCGCAAAAAATGGGTCGTTTTGTGAAGTAACCATCAAAATGCCGTTTCAGAATGCTACCGTCCCATTTTCCTAAAATACTAGACCACCTTACATGGACTATCTCCCAACCGGTACATCTCAAACCTTTTCGTCCATCCCGGGTAAAAAGGACAAATGTCTGCCGAATCGGTAGGAAGTGGGTCCGGTTTGTACTACAGGTACATGATCTATCGCCCGTGATTTTTTGAAAAAATCATTTTTAGACTCGCCATATGTGGTTTCTTCAGAGATCCAATGCAAGTTCTAACGATGCTCATCCCCTATCTTCATGCACACCGGTTCGACCATAGTTAGAAATTCAGATAATTCAAAACGGGCATAATAAATTCAAAAAAAATCCGAACAATGAAAATCCTTCGCGTGGTTCGACCATATTATGCATGTGTGTGGACATTGGTACGGAGAACAATGTTGCAGGAGGAAGTTTTCCTTTTTGTCGCACGGAAAAGCCCTTTTCCATTTTCCAACACTCACCCCTATTATTAGTGTTGACTCGTGTTTTGTCCCGGTTGGTGTCTCCAACCGGGACTAAAGGTTCATCTTTAGTCCCGGTTGGTGACACCATCCGGGACAAGGTACATGCCGCACGGCATAATGTTGACACGCCATTTTTCCCATTTTTCTTCCCGCCATTTTTTCCCGCTAGTTCTTCCCTCCAGTTCTTCCCGCCAGTTCTTCACTATATATATATGTAGGGTTGGCCTCCATTGTCATTGCACATCTCTAGACTCATATCTGCAACCTCATCACTCTTTCCCATGGCTTCCACCGTAGCACTAACTCCCAGGGAGGCGGAGGCGCTGGCGCTCGAACTACCCCTGCCCAGCCTCTTGTGTCCCCGTCGGCTGGATGCTGAGCGCCGGAGGCGTGCCGGTTCCCCCTGTCCCTCTAGGTGTGGCGCGTCGGATGGCCATCACGAACCACTACTACTTCGAGCTCACGCCGGAGCAGCGGAGGAATCTCAGATGGCATCCCGACTATTTCCCGACTTGGGAAGCCTTCTTCGTGGATCGGCGTGAGAGGGCACTCGCCAGGCACGAGGAGGAGGGCCCACCTCCTCCGAACTTCAATGAAGCCGGCTGTCGGCTGTGGTGGCGCGGCCGGACTCTCCAAAGCGTCATGGCCTACGACACGGCCGCCGACTCTAGCCCCCGCCTGCGCTATCCTGAAGTCCAGCCCACTCGTACTCAACCTTCAAGGTTCAACTACGGCGACCCCGACGACGATAGCGACGACGGCTTGCATGAGTACGACGACTACAGTGGCGAGTATTACAGGTGTAGGCAGGAGCATGACTGAATTATTCCAACATTGCAAAACAAGTTCGGCCGATTGTGGCTTAATCTGGCAATGTATCTTAATTTTCAGTTCTTCTATGTAACTTTGTGTTAGTTGCGTTATTTACTTTAATTCTAGTTCTATCCTAATCAAATTTTCTTTCCGCCCATTATTTTCTGTCCTTTTTTCCGCCCATTAAAAACAGAAAATGATTTTGAATTACTTATTCAAATCCAAACATTTTTTATGTTTAAAGTTTTTCTAAATTCCAAATTGATATTAAAAAAATATAAGTTAATTAATTTTAAATTGTAAATGGTTCATACTTTAAATGGTTACATTAATTATTTTTTAAAACAGAAAATGGTTTTGAATTATTTATTCAAATCCAAACACTTTTTATGTTTAAAGTTTTTCTAAATTCCAAATTAATATTCAAAAATATAAGTTAATTCATTTTAAAAGGTTACATTAATTAATTTTTAAAAATAGAAAATGGTTTTGGATTTATTCAAATCCATACACTTCTTATGTTTAAAGTTTTTCTAAATTCCAAATTGATATTAAAAAATATAAGTTAATTCATTTTTAATTGTAAATGGTTCATATTTTAAATGGTTACATTAATTATTTTTTAAAACAGAAAATGGTTTTGAATTATTTATTCAAATCCAAACACTTTTTATGTTTAAAGTTTTTCTAAATTCCAAATTAATATTCAAAAATATAAGTTAATTCATTTTAAAAGGTTACATTAATTATTTTTTAAAAATAGAACATGGTTTTGGATTATTTATTCAAATCCATACACTTCTTATGTTTAAAGTTTTTCTAAATTCCAAATTGATATTAAAAAAATATAAGTTAATTCATTTTTAATTGCAAATGGTTCATATTTTAAATGGTTACATTAATTATTTTTTAAAACAGAAAATGGTTTTGAATTATTTATTCAAATCCAAACACTTTTTATGTTTAAAGTTTTTCTAAATTCCAAATTCATTATCATTTAAAAAACAATACAAATTTAAACCCCAAAATAAAAAATAAAGGCGGAACAGAGAAAATACCTGAATTTTTTTGAAAACAGGGGAATATGTCCCGGTTGGAACCACCAACCGGGACTAAAGACCCCCTGCGCGCCAACCCTTGGTCTGCTGAAAATATTGGAGTATACGTCCCGGTTGGTGGCTCCAACCGGGACGTATGACCCTTTAGTCCCGGTTGGAGCCACCAACCGGGACGTATTCTCCTTCCCCTTCATAACGACGCGCCTCTTCCTCTTCTTCCTTTCTCCAATCTCTGCAACTCCGACACGCGCACAGAGCATGTGGAGACGCCCGCCGCCAGTGCCCAGCCGCCGCCTCACCATCAGCCTGTGGTCGCTGCCGCCTTCGCCGCCTTGCCGCCCGCCTCGTCAGTGCCCTAACGGCATCGCCACCACCTCCCACGACCGTCGCCGCGCGTCGTCACCGGCCGCCAGAAGGTACGGCCTGCCTCCGTCCTCCCCCTCTCCATCATGCCTCTGTCCTCCCCCTCCTCCCCACCACGGGCACCGACGGCAAAGCCGGTGGCGAAGCGATATGACAAGCCGGCGGGCAAGGCGACAATGGCCTTGAGATGTCTGCTGGCGGCGACAAGCCTTGAGATGTGCTTGCGGCTGCTCCTGGCCGGCGAGCCCAACGTGGCGTCTAGGTGGCATCCGCGTGTACCCGTCCCCCACCAACCCTCTAGGGCTAGCTCCTTCTCTAGTGAGAGATGACCCTGTTTCCCCTTTGCTTGCGTGGCTGCTGAGGTGGCTCCGGGCCCCACCTGTCAGCCACTATGGCTAGTTGTTACTATGGTGCAAAAGGTTTAAACATTTGATTTAATAATTTCAGAATTTGAATAAAACTTGTAAATTCAATAACTTTTAATCTGTAATTCAGAAAAATACAAATAATATACCAAAATGTTCAGAAAAATGAGAACTATCTATCTATGCTATAATCATGCATTGTTCAACAACTTAAATGACAAGTTTAATTAGAACACCCTAGTAACCCTAACAGGTGATTCCGGAGTTCCTTGAGTTAGGGTTTGCGCCCCTCGGAACCCCGATTAACTTGTCGAGCATGCTTTAGGGTTACATTCCAATGCACATTAACTTGTCGTATCATCATCATTGCTTGAGCATTGCATCGATGCCATGTGTTGATTGTTTCCCTTTCTTTCCGGTGATTTGGTTCTTCTCGGTAGAATACGATATCGAGATCGAGATCGAGATCGAAGACCGAGATCAAGACCATAGAAGATCCCCTCTCATATGCTGGATAGTTTCCCTTTTGTAGCCTTATACTCATGTTCCCCACTCATATGCATCCGAGGTTTCTCCGAACTAGGTTTTACACCCCTCGAAACTCCAGAATATTGATTTTAGTTGATTTTAGCTAGAGTTACCTATCTACTACACGGTTTTCTTTTTGTAGCTAGGTTTAGGGTTTAGGGTTTCTCTTCATTTTTATTATTATGTATGTATATATTAGGGTTTCTCCTTAACTTTCTCCTTTAGCCGCTTTGACTTATTCGTTTTTCCACCTATGCAGAAAATATGGACCCACACGTCAGAGACGAAGAAAAGGAAGAGTTGATCCAAGGTGTGATCCGTGGGGAAGATAATTTAGACGTATCAACGTTTCTGAACAACTCCGGTGAGGGTGATCCTCTTTTTACCGGAATAGACAACTTGTTTGAGGTTGAAGGTGTTGCCTTCCATGAGGAGAAGCGATGCCTTGTGTAATCGAGAAGACGACCGCTCCGGCGAGGTGCATGTAATATAAATCAATTCATTAATTAATCATCTGCTATCTATATAGAAATAGTAACGACGATCTTTCTTCTTTTAGCCCTCCAGATCGAAGGAATCTACTGAAAAGAGCGGACGAGGCCCAACCAAAAAGTTGCATGACCATGAGAGGTTCAGGATTGAAGATGTCGCTGAAGACGGCAAACCGATGGCTCCCGAAGTTGTCGCAACCAAATTTGTGGCACAATGCGGAGTAATCGTTAGGGACTTAATCCCGATCACCATTAGAAATTGGAATAGGCCTGCTAATGCGGATGAAGAGGGAACATGTTTATTTGTCCCTAACCATGCCAAAGATTTACTGTGGAAGAGGCTCATGGTTAATTTCAAACGACCGAAGATAGAGCTGGATCGAAATGCGGAGGATCCAGTTGAGGACGCCTTACAACATGGGAGAGCCATGGAGGCTAAGGTCAGGGAGTGGGCTTTGAAGAAGATGGCCCAGTGTTTCACCAACTAGAAGAAAAGATTGCACCTTGACTATGTCATGAAAAAGAAGACTCCCGATTTCAAGAATATTCAGTTTGAGAAGATAAAACCATTCTGGGCTGAGTTTGTGGAATACAAGAAATCAGAAAAAGCTAAGAAAATGTCTGAAACGAATAAGCTGAATGCTGCTAACAAGAAGTATCACCATACTATGGGGCAAGGTGGCTCTGAGTGACATTCCTAAGTGGGAGAAACTTGAGAATGAATGCGTGATAAAAAGATCACCCTGAGACGGGCGATTGGGTAGAACGTGCAAGGAATTGGTTTTACGGGCATGGGGAACGTTGGACTCGGAAGGAGGTGTATATATAACATACGACATAAAGAAGACCCCTTGCCAATCAAGAGGATCGAAAAGCGAAGAAGGCATAAAGATGGGGACTTCATTCCGATAGAGAGAATGATGAGCTCACACTGCCCTTGGAAATAAGGAACATGATGGACGAACACGAGGCACAAGAGGCTCCCAACCATGGAGGACTGGGTTTCCCGAAGAGAGGAAGAAATATCCTGATAGAAGCCGTCAAAGGAGAAAGGACAGGGCGGAAGTTGAAGCAGATAGTCAGAAAGAGCGAATGCGTTTAATTGAAGAACGATTAAAGCAACAACAAGATGAAATTAACGCACTTAAAGAGCAAATTACTACCGGCCCATCTCAGCAGCACACTGCATTCGATGCTACCGGCCTATCGAATAATCGAAAAAGCAGTGTGGCTTCCACCGAGGTCCCGGGTGATGACAATGGCGATGGCGATGATGCAGCGATGGCTCCTGTTGGCTACCCAAAGGATGATATCACAGAGATGACACACTGCGAGCTACATGTTAAAGTTGTGAACATATCAATGAAGGTGGCGGTCGGCTATGCCTTACCAATTGGACCCACACCAACTTACCACTGTCGTCCGGTTCCAGAGGGCTACGCTGTTGTCGGCGTGGATGAAATCATGCCTACCTTTGAGGTTTTGGATCTTCACTACCCTGCAGGTGAAGGGGATGTGACTGTGCTGGGAGACGCAAAAAACGTCACCATTATATGGCCGAAGGAATGTATCGTGCTTCGAAATCACACGCCAAGGCCATCTTCGCCCGCCTCACCCGTCTCCAAGGTAAATGCCGCCGCTGCAGCCGTCTTCGTCGCCTCACCCGGCTCGTCGCCTCACCAATCTCCGTGCAGCCATCGCCATGGAGCCATCGCCGACGCCTCGGGATAAAAAGCGTGGCGATACCTCTCTTGTCAGGCCGTGGCGATCGTAAACATAAACAAGAGCCTCTTCCAAAAGTACCAAAGGTTCCTCCCAAGAGAGCTTATGACTCTTGAAGAGGAGATCACGATCATTGATGCGGAAACAACGTTGCTTTTAAGCGAGGCGGCCGAAGAGCCAGAGTTCCCCGACCAAAGAAGAAAAGCCAAAGTGTTGAAAATGCTAAAGAATCTTCATCAACCCGAGCCAAAGCTGTCATCAGACTATGAGCGTTCTATTCTCAAGTCACATGCGGCACAAAAAGCCTCGAAGAGCAGTACTGATGCAAGCGGGAAATCTGTTGCCCAGCTCGGAGAACAAGCAAAACAGACTTGCGCCCCTCTCAAGGTGATTTCTCAAACCAATGTGGGGTCGAGCAAATATGGGGCCGAAGAGCAGTATGATCCAGAGGTAGTTGCACAATACGGAGAAGCCGCTATGCCTCAAGGTATGAGTATTGCCCAAGACTTATCCCGATTAGAGTTCTTCCCGTGAGTGAAGTAGCATACAAATACCAAGACGGCAAACCTCTCGTCAAACCTGAGGAGGTAAACAATCTTTCAACAAAATGTGAAGATTGCATAATGGTACATGCATGCCACAAGGGGGCTAACTGGATAGTGCTGAGGGTTACAAAAAAGCATCATGGGAAAGAAAAGGATGACATGATATCCATTGAATTTGATGAACTATTTCAATTATTCAATCAAGACGCCTTGGACAAATCGATCATCAGTGCCTATTATCTGTAAGTACTAATTCTGTAATTAATTTAGTCTCCAGCTATATTATTTTGTTTATTGCATGTATATAATCATACTGTAATATGCAGAATGAAGATTCTCGAATGCAGCAGAGGACAAATCTATGACATTGGCTTCATTGATCCATATTGGGTTCATGAAGCTAATCTCAAAATAAGCCCCCAGGATACGGAGGATAATATAGTACACGTTAAGGTTTCAAGAAACCAAAGGAAATACTATTTCCTTACAACTTGAGTCGGTGTTATTGTCTTGTATACACTTTCTATTTAAACACTCGATATTAAGTATATAATTGATTAGTTATGCATTCGCAGTACCACTATATTCTGTTAATCATTCAACTTGACAAAGGGCGTACTAGTCATGGACTCAAACATAAACCCCTTGAGACGTGGAAGGACATGCAGATACTTATCCAGCGGTAATTCTAATCATTACGACACTATATCGGCAACGTTCATGAATTTTATGATATCAAGTACTTAATAACTTATTTTATTCGTTTTCTACGCCGGGCAGCGCTTGGAAATGGTTCACCAAGAAGGCTAGGGGTGTTTGGAAAGAGGAGCTTACATTTCAACCACTAAATGTAAGCACCACTAGCTATATCCGCGAATCTCTTTGATTCTAGTTTTGATACAGTTATTATCATGCTTGATTATTATTTTGATTGAACTCTGTTCTCGTAAAGTGGCTGACGCAGGGACCAGGTAACAATCTATGTGGATACTATGTTTGCGAGTTCATCCGGCGCGTATGATGAGAAGGGCAGAAATTTAGAGCAACTCCACGTACGTAAACAATTTCTATAGTTTTTAATTTCAAACAAATTGTGTTTAGTTTCATTCATATAGGCTGACTCCTTTTTTAAATCAGATCGAACATCTACGGGACGGTCTTCTGCCAAAGGATCACGTACGAGCAATTCAGGAGGAATTGGCGGGATTCTTGGATGCAGAAGTCCTAGACCCGAAAGGGGAATACTATTCTGCTGTGTATAGACAATAGGGATTGTAAAAATAGCAACTTTGAAGGAACTGGCCGGTAGCATCGAATAACAACTTTTGTATGTAGTGCATGAACTTGATCCGTGTATTGAATGTAATATTGTCATGATGATCTTGTGTAATATAAGGTTCCTTCATTGATAAGTGCAAAACACTAAATAAACAATAAAACAACCTAAATGAATTCTCTGCCGCGGCACAAAAAGTGGCGAAAATGCTCAAGGCAACAAAATATGCCAAAATGAATTCTTGCATGGCAGAAAATTGGCCAAATCTACGCATGACAGAGTTATTAGTCCCATTAGGTTACGAACCGGGACTAATGCTCCACCCTCCCTCGCCCTCTGCCGCTGCCACGTGTGCACCCTTTAGTCCCGGTTGGTGGGGCAACCGGGACTAAAGGTTAGAGCTTTAGTCCCGATTGCCCCGTCCCGGTTGGGCAACCGGGACTAAAGCCCCGTACCAACCGGGACCTATAGGGCTGTTTCCACCGGTGTAGTGTTAACGAGATACGATACATAATTAAATAGATGATAGAGATGTCATATTTGGATTCCTCTCATTTTTCTAAATGATTTGATATATTATTTGTTGAATTACGATTTACGGATTTGTTGATATAAATTATTCAATATTAAATGGAAAAGGCAAAATAATAAAATTTGTTTTATTTTAATTTGAATTCAAGATTATTTTTACTTATTCCTTGTTGTTTACTTAAATAAATGTTTAAAATTTTAAAAATAAAGGCATGTGATACCATCGTCCAAGGGTTAATAATATTGATATGGTAATATTATCAGTAAGGTTTAATTTACCATCGTCCAAGAGAAGCAAGGTTTAATATTGATATGGTAATATTATCGTTCAATACGCGGATGATACTTTTCTCATTCTCCAGGCTTGCCCGGTCCAGTTGCTTGTTCTTAAAAATCTTCTGCACACTTTCTTAGCTGCTACCGTTCTACGTGTTAACTATGCTAAATCCTGCTTGATGCCTGTTAATGTGGATGATGAGAAGCTTGCTTCTCTTGCAGGGGTCTTTAGTTGTGCGGTGGGATCGCTTCCATTTATTTACCTTGGACTTCCGCTTGGCACGACAAGGCCAACTGTCCAGGACCTCACTCCAATTGTGGACCAAATTGAACGGCGTCTAAATGCAAGTGTGCGCTTCCTGGATTATGGTGGACGTCTGCAGCTAATTAATTCAGTCTTGTCTACACTGCCCAATCACTATCTTTACTCGCTGAAAATTCATAAGACAGTGATTAAAATTGTTGACCGCTCTAGGAGACATTGTCTTTGGGCCCGAGATGAAGACTCTCATTCTGTTCATTCACTTGCAGCTTGGCCCCTTGTATGCAAACCTAAAAGACGAGGGGGTCTTGGTATTCTCAATTTGGAAATCTAAAATAAAGCACTCTTACTAAAGCAACTACACAAGTTCTATTGCAAGAAAGATATCCCGTGGGTGAAGCTCGTGTGGTCCCTTTATTCTGCTGATAAACCCCCGCATGCTCAGTCACATAGAGGCTCGTTTTGGTGGCGTGATGTCTTTGATCTTGTGGAAACATATAGAAGCATCACCTCCTCGGACCCTGGAGATGGAAGGACTATTCTCTTCTGGAAAGATTTCTGGCTTGGAAATGAACTTTTGTGTGAGCGCTTCTCTCGGCTTCACTCGTTTGCGCTAGATGAAGATATATCGGTGGATACTTTCATTCATGCTCAGGACCCCTATTCTCTGTTTGCATTACCTATTTCTCCCGAGGCATTTGAAGAACTTGTTCAACTTCAGGCGCTGACTCAAGAGGTGAACTTGTCGCTAGCCGAACTGGATAGCAGAAAATTTGTTTGGGGTTCAGCCATCTACACTTCTTCAAAGCTTTACAATTTCCTGTTTGAGGCGCTGCCTGAAGACCTCACGTTCACTGCAATCTGAAAATCAAAATTGCTGCCCAAACTCAGAGTGTTTGCATGGCTCCTTTTAATGGACCGTTTAAATACAAAAGAAATGATGCAAAGAAAAAATTGGCATATTGAAGGGGGGCCTTCCTGTGTGCTGTGTGATGGCCAAGTTCTTGAAGATCGTGAGCACTCACTACTAGGAAAATGGCCTTTATTGGCGCACCTGGAAATATCATCCGTGGCGCACTAGCAGTGCGCCACGTGCCTTGCGCTACGGCTATCTCTCAGCCGTGACGCACTGCCTAGTGCGCCACGGTTGTGTAGAGACAGGCGTAGCGCACCTGCTAGTGCGCCACAGATGTTTGGGCAGGTGCGCTACCCCTGGGATCTTCCGTGTCGCACTACCTAGTGCGCCACTAAGCTTTCATAGTGCGCTTTAGGTGTAGTGCGCCACAGAAGGTAGACCATGTGCGCCACAGATGTATTTTTTGTTTTTTTTTAATTTTCGAGCTAGATTATATACAATATAGATTATATATAATATTATAGCAGATATACACACACAGATACAAGATATACAATTATATATATAAATACACAATATGAAAAACAAGATTGAAACAAATACATATAGATAAGTCTCATACATGAATACATAGTCTAAGTTACATTGTTTCGATCATGTTACAAAGTAGTAGTTGGTGACATGCGAATACATGTGTCGATCGAACAAGTTAGAGCTCGGAAGCTCGCCTAGACATCTAAACTAGATAGACACAAACGCGGGATAAATAACCAAAGAAGATAAGCATGATCACCGCCGCGACGAAGGTGTAGGTCTTCATCTGGTTCCTTGTCCTAACTCCCGCTAGATAGCGCGTGTATCTAGCTTCCGCCTCCGCCATAGTGTTGTACCCTTTGTAGCTATTGCCGCTGAAACGGTGCACCTGTCTTCGGCAGTCTTCCCAATCATCGTAGACTTCGGGAACCCGTCCCTTGTACACGACGTACCACGTCATCTATAAGTTGACAATAATAATTAACCGATGATTGAAAAAAACATATATAATTAAAGTCGCATATGAAGATACACTTATAGAAAGTACTCTTAAATAAAAAAGACCAAACTCAAAAAGCATGCCTCATATATAACTAGGTTGTTCGACACAGGAATATGATACGATGGAACTGTTCGCCAAGTAGGATGCACAACACCTGGACCTGTGCATAGCACAAGGCGAACAATCCCATCGCAGCACATTCACATATAGTGTGCCACGACATTTCAATCATCGGCATTATTCTCGAAAAAGACCAAAGTAACTCAAAAAGTATGCCTCATATATATACATAGGTCGTTGGACACAGGAATATGCTACGATGGAACCGTACGCCAAGTAGGATGCACAATACCTGAACTTGTGCATAGCACAAGGCGTACAATCCCATCGTAGCACATTCACATATATAGTGTGCCACGACATTTCAATCATCGACATTATTCTCGAAAAAGACCAAAGTAGCTCGAAAAGAATGCCTCATATATAACTAGCTAGGTCGTTGGACACATAAATATGCTATGACGGAACAGTTAGCCAAGTAGGATGCACAATTCCTGGACTTGTGCATATCACAAGGCTAACTATCCCGTCATAGCACATTCACATATATATTGTGCCACGACATTTCAATCATCGGCATATTCTCGAAAAAGACAAGAATAACTCGAAAAGAATGCCTCATATATATACATAGGTCGTTGGACACAGGAATATGCTACGACGGAACAGTCAGCCAAGTAGGATGCACAATTCCTGGACTTGTGCATATCACAAGGCTAACTATCCCGTCGTAGCACATTCACATATATAGTGTGCCACGACATTTCAAACATCGGCATTATTCTCGAAAAAGACAAAAATAACTCGAAAAGAATGCTTCATATATATACATAGGTTGTTGGACACAGGAATATGCTACGATGGAACGGTGAGCCAAGTAGGATGCACAAGACCTGGACTTGTGCATATCACAAGGCTCACAATCCCATCGTATCACATTCACATATATAGTGTGCCACCACATTTCAATCATCGACATTATTCTCAAAAAAAGAGTAAAGAAAAAAAGAAGGACCAAATTGAGCAAAGGACCAAAGAGTAAGAAAAAAACCAAGCATTGATTGATATATAATAATAATAAGCAAAATAAGTAAGCGATGATTCATAAACCTAATAAGATAAGTACACTTGTCCACACACACAAAGGTCATCTATAGTTTGTAACTACAACTAGGCCAACATCAAGCCTTCTGGCTCGGCTTAGGGAACGGGAGAACGCCTTGTCTCGTCATGAACTTCCTATAGTCACCCTGCATCTCTAGGCGATCTTCTATGTCACGGTTATTCGGGATATTTCCTCCGTAGAAGAGCCCCCCTGAAGTCATGACATCACGAAAGATGATTGCCCCAAACTGCTGCTGGATGCGATACATCTCTTGTCTAATATCCGAATCATTGATCTTGGCCTTTGCTTCGGCCCACTGTTTGAGATGATCTGGCAGCGTAGAATTCTGCTGGTCAAGTAGGAACGCCCTCATGTGATGGAGTGCGTAGTACGCTTCCTTCTTACTGTTTTCCGGCTGCTTCACGCAGGGGAACTCCGTTACGTGGTTGAAGACGTGCCTGCCGAACTTGACCTTCGTACGCACGAAGGTGGTGCCTTTCGTCGAGGCAAAGCCAGTGAGAGCATCATCCAGAACTTCCTTGATCTTGTCGTAGTTTTTCTTTTTTTTTAGACTCCCCGAGTCGAAATACGTGGCGTGGGAATGCTTCGGCGATAAGGAGATGAGCGTTCAGTGTTCATCTCTGCGCAAAAAATTCAAATGGAATGTGTTGGAAAAAGAATGATGATGATCTAATAAAGCCAATCGACGGTGGCGAGTGAATAACGACTTACTCGGGAAAGTAAGGCACGAGAATGTATTCCTTTGTCTTGTTCGCCACGAGGATTCTTTTTAGGTACGAGGCCACGATACGTCGTTCGGCGGGGGAACCCAAGCAGCCGTCACACATGTAGTAGGGGTCCACTATGGCGATGCCCGGTGTGTTCTCTCTAATGATCTGCATGGCCAGGCTGAGAGAAAACAGATGGACCATGGTATTATGCAGCGGGTATAGGTGGAATATATTGAAGATGTCGTCGAACCGCAGGAAGAACAGATCTGCAGGGGCATTGTCGACGAAGCCCAAGCCTGGTGGCACCTTAACCACTAATACCGGGTGCGAGGGATCTTTCTCCGATAGAAGGCGTCTCTCTATCGTCAGCACGCTGTCATGCACACTCTGCAGTTCCGAACTGGCGAGCTTCCGCAAATTCTTAGGTAGCATGGGCTCACCCGCCACATGAATCCTCCACATAATACCCTCGGGTCTTGGTGGCCCGTCCCGAAACCTGATCGGATTCGCAGTTGTTGACGCCACCGGCTGGCTCGAGCTGCTAGATTTTCTTTTCCTGCCCTTTTTTCCTTTTGGAGAGCGGGCAGGCACCGCAATCTGAGCACCGACCGCCCTATGTAGTGTGTCAGGGCTTAGAATAAAGGGCCGGTTGGTTGTATCAGCTGGCTCTGTAAAGGCGCAAGATGGAGGCGTCTCCTGAGAACCAAACAGACGCTTGGTGATAGTGGCTTTCTCTGTGGGGTCACCAGCTATGTCTTCATCGTTGCCAAACTGAGACCTGAAGAAGTGATCATTCCGATCTTCGCCGTCCTCGGCGGATCCTGCGCCATGTGCATATCATCAACATGATCATCCGACCCACCGTGGAGGTGACGGCGGCGTGAGGGGCCTTGCCACCGCTTGTCGCACGACGGCGGTCTTTGTTGTCAATGGCGTGATGGCCCCCGCCGTCCCCAAACGGATCATGCTCTTTGGCCATAGCAAGAATAAGCCGAAGCAAGTTCTGAGGACAGACGGCTCCTTAGCAAGAATCCGCTCCTGGGTGTTGAATGGGAGGTTCCAGGTCGTCGCGGCCCCTTAGCACCCGACTAATTTTAACCCTGTGCACGCTATCTGACATCGGCCTTGAGTGGAACGTGCGCTTCAAGGGTTGAACGATGGTACCCTTGGCAACATCCCTCAGGTCGTTGTTCACGTAGCATAAGAGAGTGCAAGGAACATCCATCTGCGGAAAACATGTACGGCGTCGTCAGAGATGCCATAAGAGTAATAGATGGCATGAAAGGCGGTAATTAAAGCAATTTGTTTACCGTGATGGCGTCGAGATCGGCTAATGTCGATGCACCGCGCTCTGGCGACAGGCGTGCAAAACGGAAGGGCTGCTTGATGGCGCGGTGCTGGCCGCCGGTGTATTCTCCCTACCGACGGGTGCTTGGAGCTCCGGTGCCGCCGCGACGATGGCAGGGGGGCACCAACATGTACTCCGGCGCCGCGGTGATGGCAGGGAGAGTCACCAACACTTGCGGCGCCGCGGTGCTAGCGGGCAGAGTCACGAACACGTAGTTCGCCTGATTCGTCGGCGCCGCGTTGTTCGAGTGGCTGCTGACCATGCTTGGAATCGGGCACGACCCTACTCAACCACCCGCACTCCAGTTCGCTATTGACTCGACCAAGGTAGGTAGGAAGGATGTGAGGGTGATTGCTAGGTTGTCTTGGACGATCTGTGGGATCCGTGCCACTTGTGCCTTAAGTTCTTGAACCTCGCGGTTTTCCTCCTCGCTCCTTCCCGATGGCGCCACATGCGTCCTCGGCGGTGGACCAAAATGATCCACCCAATTCTTACCCCCGAGGCCGGCCAGACGGCCAGCCAGCAACTTCTTCGTAACGGCTCTATTTTCTTGGCCGGTTCATCGCCTCATTAAAGGTTATCCCGGGTGGCCGTCGACCCTTGGGATGAGGAACCACAGGATCCATGACTAGCAACAATTTCCTCCTCCTGCAAGAAGTAATGTTGAATCATTTAGATCATCGATTAGATTGCAATCGAGTTGATCCATGATAATTAGATTATACTTACCACAATTTCTCGAATTCCTTCACCGCAGGATCCGCGGTGAGTTGTTTGGTTTTGGGTCCACATGGTAACGGGCCTGATGAAGTTTCGAACCTGCCGGGTTCGAATTTATAAAGGGTTTTCTATCCCTTGGATCTATACTCTTCGTCCTCCTTATTCCATTTGGCCTCTGCGGTTACGTATCCACCAGATCCGAGATGGTGATGACCTATATTCATCGCTGCGGCACCTTTCCCGATTACTATTGGCCAGGGCTCTTCGATTCACACCTCTCCTTGAACTCCCGGAACTGATCTTTGGTGATCTGCTGTCAATCTTCCGGATCTCCTCGAGACTTTTGCCTTCTTTATAGATCTTCTTCTTTATCCGGGTTCTCCAGCTGGCAGGCGGTGCTCATCTTTGTGAGGCGGATTTGTTTACCGTTTCCATGATAATTTGTGTTACGATACTTAGCGGGAACTTGTATCTTGCGTGCAGCTTCTCGAAGAGGAGTGTGCGCAAGTGGCCATTATCTTTATGCGGAGATTCTCGGTGTTGATCGAGATGGTTGTCCGGTGATCGCTGCCACTTGCCCACCGCACCTTTGGCGACAAGGCGGGCTCCAAAGGAACCCCTGATGGGCTCACTTGATAATTTCCTCCACGACCGTGCCGACCGTGTTGAGGCGGTCCTTCGGCTTCTTCTTCTTCTTCTTCTTCTTCTTAGGAGGGTTGCTACCACTCCCTGTGCCCTCGCCGCCATCAGTGGTTTCATCGTCCGCCGTTCCTTCGGCTTCTTCCTCCACGTCTTCCATCTCATCATCCTCGCTCTCCGAAGGATGGTATTCTTCATCGTCTTCTAGCCGCTGGGCCGCCTCCCAGAATGTCAATTGTTTATTAGGAGGTCTGAGTTCTCCTTCAGCGCTGATGTGCTTAGAACATCCAGCCTCGTCGTTGTCACACATCTTTGCACTAATAAAAAACAAATAATTGGTTAAATGCACGGAAAAATCCGGCATGACCTTTGCTAATTTTCTTAAACTAGGAGTGCCCGATTTCTGTCGAAACGGAAGTTAATCAACATTCCGGCAAAAATCGGGACTCATTTCATACAAGAAGCTGCATATATATGGCCAGCATAGCTAACACACAATAAATGGCCATCATAGCCAGCACAACCAGCACACAATAAATGGCCAACACAGCCAGCACATAATCTGGCCACATAGGATAATCTGGCCAACACAACCAGCACATAAACATCTAGGTAGAAAACACATTGGTTAAGAATGCATCAACATGCCCAGCCACATCAAGCAATGGGCATTTACAGTTATCATCTGGATTCACCAGGCACCAAGCATATGATGGAAAGAAAATAACTAAAGCCTGCTAGGTCTCTTGAAAAAAGAAAATAACACATATGAGCATACACAGCAACAACTAGCATTTCCTCAAGACGTATACAGAAGACGCAAATCACATGACCCTCTATGGTGGTGCCCCTGGTGTTTCCTGATGTAATATACACTTATCTAACTGCATAACATGAAGTAGTCATTAACCTTTTGTGCTTCTGTACCCAAGGATCGACCAGTTCTAAATGCTGTAACGCGACAAGGTTTGCTCGATCAAAGTCTGCGCGTCGAAAATCGAAGTCTGCATGCAGTATGCGACGACCCTCTCGGTGACCAGATCCGTCGAGCTTGCCAAGGTGCCTGTTGACGGGAAGACCGACAGGGTTCTCGATGTCTAGATAATTCGTGCAGAAAGAGATGCACTCTTCGGCCAGAAAGCCCTTGGCTATGCTTCCATCTGGAGGGGACCTGTTGCGAACGTATCCTTTGATGTGTCTGTTCATCCCTTCGAACGCCATCATGCTGCGGAGGAACATCAGCCCGAGTTGTACGATGTCCTCCACGACATGGACCAGCAGATGTACCATAATGTCGAAGAATGCGGGTGGGAAGTAGACCTCAAGCTCACATAGTATCACCACAATCTCCTCCTGTAGCCTCCCGAGCTGATTCACGCCAATCGACTTCCTAGAGATGACGTCGAAAAACTTGCATAGGCCAAATAACGTTTCACGGACGTGCTCGTCCATTATCCCTCTTAGTGCGACCGGAAGTACCTGCGTCATTAGCACGGCACAGTCGTGAGACTTCATGCCACTGAACCTCTACTTCGCCTTGTCTAGGTATCTGCTTATCTTGCCCGCGTAGCCGTAAGGAAATTTGACTCCTAGAAGGCACTTGAAAAACTGTTTGATCTCATCCTGGCTTAGAGTGAAGCAAGAAGGAGGCAGTAATATTCGTTCTTCTTGAACTTTTTACCCTTCCGACGACCTTGTGTCGCCTCCGACTCATGATCATCGTCATCTTCCTGATCATCGGGGTAGTAAAGCTCCCTCCGGTGAGCTCCTTCCGATACCCAAGCATATCAGGTCGTGCCTTGCTTTCGGACCATCTTTCGTCCCTATCGGCATGTTGATTATGGTGGCGACCAGACTCGCACGCGTTTTCGTGATATGCATGATGTCGAGGCTATGAGGCGTGCGGAGAAACTTCCAGTATGGCAACTCCCAGAAAACAGACCTTGTTTTCCATACCTTCATCAGCGGCTTGTCTTGTTGCTGCCTCTTTCGCTTCTTTCCAGGCTTAGGACAATCTTTCCAGTTTTTCAGCAACTCTTCCACTTCTTCGCTGCTCCTACGCTCTGGGATTCCTCGGGTCTCTGATTTGCCATCAAACAGGTCTCCACGTTTTCTCCATGGATCATTCTTGCCGAGCCACCTCCGGTGCGCCATGAACACGGTTTTCGACGACCCTGGATCTTTCTCTAGTTGGAGATAGCTTGTGTTATCCATGCACCTAACGCATGCGCAGAATCCTTGGATAACCTGCCTCGAGATATACCCGCAACCTGGATAGTCTTGCACCATAGTGACCAACGCGGCTCTCATAGTGAAATAATCTTGTGCGACGGCGTCGTAAGTATTGGCTCCAGATTCCCATAACGTGGCTAGCTCCTCTTTCAACAGCCCGAGATACAGATTGATGTCGGTACCAGTTGTTTCGGCCCTTGAATTAGCATACTCATTTGTATGTACTTCTTCATGCACAACCATGGAGGGAGGTTGTACATCCATACAAACATGGGCCAAGTGCTGTGCGTGCTGCTCTAGCTACCGAACGGATTGAGTCCATCGGTGCTCGCACCAAGCCTGATGTTCCTCGAATCTCCACCGAATTCTGGGAATTTGAGGTCCAATGCTTTCCACTGGCTAGCATCTGAAGGGTGCGTCAGCAGCTCATCCTTTTCGGGGTCATCATCATCTCCTGGCTTCTTCCTTTCCGCATGCCATCGCATGAGCTTCGCTTCCTTAGGGTCCGCGAAATAGCGCGGCAGACGAGGAGTGATAGGAAAGTACCATACCACTTTTCGAGGTGCTTTCTTCCCTTTCTTGTATCGACTCACGCCGCACACCGGACATGTGGTTTTCTCCGCGTCCTCGCCCCGATAAATGATGCAATCGTTGATGCATACGTGATATCTAACATGCGGTAGATCGAGAGGACAGACGATTTTCTTGGCATCCTCGATACTAGTTGGACATGTGTTCCCCTCCGGGAGACGATCGTGCCAGAATGCCATCATATCGTCGAAGCTTGCGTCGCTCAATTTGTGTTTTGCCTTCATCTCCATAGCCTTGAGCGTTACATTCAACCGGGTATCATCGGGCCTGCATCCTTCATACAATGGAGTAACCGTCTTTCTCAAGTTGCGCAAGCTTGGCTTTTCTCTCTAGCGGCAGCCCTGGCGTTACTAAATGAGAAGCAGCTCTTGCACATAAGGGTCCCGCACCCAGCCTGACGTTGTTCCATCGTAAACGCTCCTCGGCATCTAGATCATCATCATCCGGTCGTTCCGCACCTTCACCATCTCCAGGAGACTCTTCATCATCTCGCCCGTTCTCGCCGTGATGATGATCATCGTCATGTTGGCCACCTTCACCGTCTCCATCGTCTACGTCATCGCTTATCCAACGAGTGTATCCATCCATGAAACCATGGCGGAGCAGGTGCGCCTGCAGATTCCCGGAATCTGGGTCGATCACCCAGTTGAGTTTGCATCTTCTGCACGGACATCTTATATCTGTCTTGTTATTTCGTATCATGTCGGCCGTCGCACATTTCAAAAATCTAGCCACAATGCCTTCGCTCATTATGCGGACCATTTTTGCCTGCACGGTGTACACGGTACAATTTTGAAGTCTATTAGAACCACATAATGAATGCATGCATGCAATGGTCGATAGAAAATTTCGGCATGACCTATCCTAAAATTAGGACCTTTGCGAAATGCCAAAGTCTTGCCAAAATGGAAATGAATCAACATTTTGGCAAAACAAATGGCAACTTGTTCACATACAAACACAAGAGAGAGAGACCGATCCATACACACATGAACATATCATTATCCTCTCCATACACACATGCATGAGCATCATCGATACTCTCCATATACACACACATATGACCATCGATCCTCTCCACATACACACATCATGAGCATCGATCATCTACATACATATGAGCACATCATCCATATACACATGAACACATCCTTACATGGACAACTTACCGAGATGAGAGACCGATCGCGAGAAAGATGGAAAGGAGAGGTGCGCGTCGACCGGAGAAGGAGATGAGAGACCGGAGACCTCCTCTATTACTTATGTAACATCCAAAGCAAGTTTTACATGCTAAAAATGGTGAATGGGTGGAGAAATTGAGGTGGGAAGGAGAAGATCCCGACTAGATCTAAGGAGGAAGAAGAAGGGGAAAGTGAAGTGTGCGGTGGTGGATGTGGTCACATATGTGCACATAAAGTGCTGTCCTAAAAAAATCGACACATCCTGGCGCACACGGCCCTAGTGCGCCACAGGGAGTACAAACATCTGTGGCGCACTATGCCATGTGCGCCACGAATGCTCCTACTCCCTGTGGCGCACTAGGCCGAGTGCGCCACAGATGTTTGTGGCCGTTTCACAGCAGAGGGGGGCATGCGCTTAGGCGTAGCGCACCCCCCATGTGCGCCACGGTTGACAGTAACAACCGTGGCGCACATGACTATAGTGCGCTACAGATGTTTGGCGTGCGGCCAACAGGGCCCTGGCCCACACACATCTGTGGCGCACTATAGTCATGTGCGCCACGGTTGTTCTAGTTACTAGTAGGGCACTGCCCATAGGTGAGCCACGCCTGTTTTATCCGTGGGGCACTTCAACCATGTGAGCCACGGATGTGCTGATTACCTATAGCCGTTTTCCTAGTAGTGACTTATTCTTCAGCTGTCCATTTGCGTTTGCTTGTTGGGAGAAGATTGGAGTCAACTGGGACCTCTCAAGGAGCATGTCGGATAGATTTTATCAGGCAAAACGTACATTTATTGGACCTTGCTTTATGGAAATTGTGGTCTGTGCTGCATGGAACATTTGGAAGGAGCGAAATGATTCAATTTTTCGAAATAGCCCGTGTTCGTTTGCTCGCTGGAAAGTTCGCGTCCAGAGTGACTTTCAACTCCATCGCTACAGAGTGAAAGATGCACTTGTGCAGCCCCTTTTGGACTGGATTTTACTCACCTTTACTTAGCTTCGCCATTTGTATTTTGCTCCCCTTTTTCTTCCCTAGATGTAATTCCTAATCTTGTACCCTTTTTTTTGCTCACTTGGGCAACTTTTATATATAATTTGAAAATCTTACCGTAGGTGTTCTCCCCTACGGTCCACTCTTAAAAAAAGGTTTAATTTCCTGACTGAAAGTTCATCCGGAAGGAACAGAGAAGTTAAGCATGCTCGAGCTGGAGTAGTACTAGGATGGGTGACCGATCGAAAAGTTTGACCATCAGTATAATTTGACCGAAAATTGATTATACTTAGAGTTAAAAAAAATACTTGTGAGATTAACATGTCAAATAATTAAAAAAAAATGCTTGTGAGATTAATAATTCAAAATAAAAACAAAAAAAATGAAAAAAATTATTTAAAAAATTGAAAAAATATTGCTGTCGATGTAGCTACAACAAACCCTCTAGGACGACGGCAATATCGTCGGCGTAGCTGCCGCCAGGGCAAACGGACGTCAACCGTGCGATGTGGGCCACGCATCCTCTACGCCGACGGCCAAACCGGCTACGCTTACGGGATTATATGCTGACGGTCATATGCCGACGGCTGCCGTCGGCGTAGCCGGCAATCAGTTTGGCCGTCGGCGCATGGCCTATTTCTTGTAGTGAGAATATCGGTTAGGTTTTATTGCGTTATTGGAAATAGGAAGATGTAATTTTACTGTTTCTTTTTTGGAAAACTTAGCTGCTGGCAGGGATATCCCATGGTTTTGTCTTCCGCCACGTGGATGGTCAGGTGGAATCCTCATTGATATTAATACCGAAACACTTCAGGTCTGAAAAGTAGAGACAAGAGACTTTTGTGTTAAGTTGACCATGCATTTTAAAAATGATGATTTCGTGTGGTTTTTTAACCGGTATATAAAGCCGCATAAGACTTACAGAAACCTGAATTTTTATCTAAACTAACACGTGTTAGGTTGTGCGAAACCTAGTCGCTTCTCAAGTTGTTGGGAGGGGATTTCAATATTCTTCGCAAGCATGAGGATAAGAGTAATGAAATTTTTAATCCTCAGTGGCCTTTTGTTTTAATGCAACTATCAAGAGTCTTGATCTAAGAGAGATTGCTCTCTCAGACAGACAATACACATTGCCCAATAGACGTGAGGTCCCAACATATGATAAGTTGGACAAAATTCTCGCTAGTGCTGAGTGCGAACAAAAATTCCCCTTAGTCTCGGTGAGGGCCTTTGAAAGATCGGTATAAATGACTAGGGAAGGGGGGGGGGGAGGGAATAAGCGCTACTCAAGTTTTAACTTCTTTTCAATTTTAAGGCTTGACACAAAGTAGGTTCTCTAGATATGCAACTAGGTGAGAGAACCTATATGAGAAAAAAGCAAGCAAGCAACAATAATAAATAGTAAAGGATAGAAATCACCGAAGGTAGACACATAGATGTTTTCCCGAAGTTCCTTCCTTTTGAGAGGAAGTACGTCTCCATTGGAGGGGTGGACAGTATTAAGACCACCAACGCCACGAAAAGGCCTCACCCTATTCTCCCGCGCACCCGCCACAAGGAAAGCACACGATCCATTATGCGGTGGCCTTCAAGGTGGCGACCAGAACCTTTACAAAAATTTTGAGTAGACCTCCACAACACGATCCCGAAGCTTTACAACCAATGTCCAAGATTCGAGACCGACCTCTTCCATGTAAGGTTCAAAGAATCCAATAGTAACAAGATCGACAAGGAAAAACAAGGGGGAATCAACTTTGCTTTGGTAAAACCCTAGATCTAGACCTCCTCCACCAAATCCCAAAGTATCAAGGAGATTGGAGCACTATGGGGGGGGGGGGGAGATCTAGTGAAATTTCAGCTCAAGAACAATGGAGGGGAGATAAAAGAGGCAAGCTCGGAAACCCCATTTTGCTGCAAGGTATGGGGAACAAAAGGCGATGAACAATGCTAGTGTGCTGAAAATAGCGATGCAACCCATGATACTCGCCCCCCCCAATCCGACTGAACAACTTTGATTTTAGTGTCTAAGAGACGCTAAAAATGAGTCTGGAACTCGTAAAACACTTGCTCAACACCATACTTGTGCTTGAGGAGATAAATCCAAACAAAACGAGAGAAATCATCAACAAAGCTAACAAAATACTTATATCCCCGGGAGGATGCAACGGCAGGACCCCAAACATCAGAGTGAATTAACTCAAGAGAATAGTGGAAACACGATGGGAAGCATTATAAGGAAATTGTCAACTCGTAGCACATTGACAAGCAACACAAAATGAAGCCTGAGTATTAAAAGAACACTCTAAATCATTATTCCTAACAATGTTTTGAACTACATTATTGGTGGGGTGGCCGAGACGATGCTGCCACTAGGCGATGGTGGTTCGGCTGCTAGACAATGCTTGGCGAGAAGATGCGGATGATGCACGACCAAACGAGATGGGATAGGGACCGCCATGACTTGTACCACGAAGAAGTACCCTCTGCGTGACCTTGTCCTTGACAAGAAAAAGGAAAGGACGAAATTCAATGAAAACATCATTGTCATAGACAAGATAAAAAACAAATAGAAGATGCTTTCTAATGTGTAGAACATGAAGGATATTCTTCAAGTGAAGAGATGAACCGGCTAATCTAGAGTGACCAATATGCGAAATAGACAAACATGCACCGTTGGCCAATTGCACTTGGTCTTTTCCGCCATAGCGCTCATGAACATGGAGATGCTCAAGATCACTCGGCAGGTGATTGGTGGCACTATGTCTAGGTGCCAGTAATGCTCATTGCAGGAGGTCGATGCAGCATTGCCGGCGCGCTGGTCCTGATCGTAGCGCCTATGGCAGTCATTCGCCTCATGCCCCCAATTCATAAAAAATGGTACTAGGGGCGCTAGCGGCGCTGTTGCCACCACTGTTTCCTCCTCCATTGCAAATGTTGTCGTTGTTGCATCGATGGTCCTGGCCTCCTTGGCCACCATTTCCCTAGCCTTAGCCTCCCTAGGTCGGGTCGTTCTGCCCCTGCGATGCACCAACCCGCAGGGCAACCGCCACTAGGGCAGTTGTTGTCATACATGCGATCGGGTGATACTTCGTAAACGTATCTATAATTTTTGATGTTCCATGCTTGTTTAGTATCAACTTTGATATGCTTTGTCTACACTTTGAGGTATTTTTATACATTTTTTGGGACTAACCTATTAACAAGATGCCGTAGTGCCAATTGCATGTTTTTTGCTGTTTTTGGTTTCAGAAAATCTAGTAAGGAAATATTCTCGGAATTGGACGGGACAAAATCCAAAGTCAATATTTTACCGGAGAGAACACAGAAACCGAAGGGCGGCCGAAGGAGGGCCACGGAGCCGCCACACCCTAGGGCCACGCGACCCCCCCTAGGGCACGCCGCCCTATGGTGTGGGCGCCTCGGGCACCTCCCTGCCTCGCCTCTTCGCATATAAAAGTACACTGATGCAGAAAACCTAAGCACCCGATGAGATCTCCACGAAACAGTTCATAGCCGCCACCACCATCGTCCCTAGATCGGGGGATCTGAAGTTCTTCTTGGCACCCTGCCGGAGGGGAGAGATCATCCTGGAGGCCTTCTTCATCACCATGCCAGCCTCCGGTATGATGCGTGAGTAGTTCACCCTTGGACTATCTGTCCATACAGTAGCTAGATGGTTGTTTCTCCTCCTTTGTGCTATCATGTTTAGATCTTGTGAGCTCCGTTCATGATCAAGATCATCTTTTTGTAATTATACATGTTGTGTTTGCGGGGATCCGATGGATATTGAGATACTATGTCAGATTGATTATTAATTCTATCATGTCATATTGATTATTGATTCTATCGTGTTTGTGTTGTTTGTGATCTTGCATGCTCTCCATTGCTAGTAGCTATCTTGGCGAAGTACATGCTAATGACTCCAAGAGGGAGTATTTATGCTCGATAGTAGATTCATGCATCTAGTAATCTGGGGAAGTGACAAGAATCTCTAAGGTTGTAGATGTGTTGTTACTACTAGGGAGAAAACAAAAATATTTTGTTCATGGAACAATTCTATTGTTTACGTTACACACATTGCTTAATGCAATTATCCGTTGCTTGCAACTTAATACTGGAAGGGGTTCAGATGATAACCTGGAGGTGGATTATTAGTTATAGATGCAGTTGGATTACAGTCTATGTATATTGTTGTAATGCCCAGTCAAATCTTATAGGAATCATGATGTCTAGTATTTGCATTGTTATGCTTGCTCAGTCTATCAATTTCCCCGCTGTAATTTGTTCACCCAGCATTTTATTTATCTTAAGGAGAACACCTCTAGTGAACTATGGACCCGGTCCAATCTTTACCATTGTTACATCATCTACTGTTACCGTTTACTTTCTACAAGCAACCATTACCTTTCACACTATACGTTTAATTCTTTGTTTTCAGCAAACCAGTGAGATTGACAACCTCACTGTAAGTTGGGGAAAAGTCTTGAGTTTGTGTTGTGCAGGATTCCAAGTTGCTAGCAACAACTTGGAGTTGTTTCCTTGCTCCTACTAGTTCGATAACCTTGGTTTCATAACTGAGGGAAGACTTGCCGCTGTGCTCATCACCCCTTGCTCTTGGGGTCTCCCAACGAAGCTATAGAACTGAGTCACGTCACCGGGGTTGGTGGAGTAGACCGGGTGAAATATCACAGATGCCGCCTAGAGGTGTGTGTGTGTGTGTGGGGGGGGGGGGTGAATAGGCGGTTAAAAACTTCTATGAGATAGGCTTCACAAAGGCGGAATAAAACTAGCGTTTTCTTTTGACAAGTACAAAGCCTATATATACTAAGGTTCACCTATGTTCACCAACAACTTATGCTAAGCAAGACAAGCAACAAAGTGATAGCAAGATGGATTACCTCAAGTACGAAGGCTATCACAATGTAAAGTGCATAAGTAAATAGCTCGGGTATAGAGATAACCGAGGTATGCGGGGATGGCGATATTTTTCCGAGTTCCTCCCTACAAGGGAGTATGTCTCATTGGAGGGGTGGGCGGTACTAAGACCACCAACACCACAAGAGGCCTCACCCTATTCTCCCGAGCACCCACCGCACGGCAAGCACCCGATCCACTATGGGACACTTGAGGGCGGTCACCAAACCCGTACAAGCTTGGGGCAATCTCCACAGCTTAATTGGAGGCTCCCAATAATCACCACCAAGGCCACTAACTTGAGGAGAGCTCCACAACTTAATTGGACACCCAAGAACTCACCACAAAGGCCACACAACCGTCTAGGGTTCCAAGAACCCAAGAGTAACAAGCTTCTTGATTTTACCAACCAAATCCTCCGAGGAGAACTCAAACCGATGCAACTAATGCAATGGAAAGTTCTTCACTCTCAAATTCCACCAAAGCTACAAAAGCTATTAGGGGAATAACATATGAAGAACATAAGAGGAAATCCACAAAAGAAACCCCAAGATCTAGATCCTAAGATGTTCCCCTCACATATAGGAGAGATGGATTGGTCGAGTTGTAGATCTAGATCTCCTCTTTCAAATCCCCCCAAAAGATTCAAGAAATATGGGAGGGATTGAGCGTATTTGCAAGTTCTAGAAGGTAGAAACAATGGAGGAGAGAAAGGATGCAAGCCACTAGCCCCTTGGGGAAGAAGGGGGCCTATATAGGTCCCCCATGACAACTAGCCGTTGCAGACCACTTATCCCGGAGTTTCTGGCCTTCAGGATTGGAGTCTCCAGGGTCCAGACTCCGGCCAGGACTCCGGGAATATCCAGATGCTCTCTGTACATCCCCCGTAGTCTGGGCCGGAGTCATCCCCCAGAGTCTCCAGGGTGCAAGACCGGAGTCTCCGCCCCCTCGAAAACTGACAGAAAAACCAATACGAAAACAACCATAACTTTTGCATCTAGACTCCGATTTTGATGATCTTGGGATTGTTTTGAAGAGGAAAACAAGATATACAAGATTATGCAGGGAACCATCATAGTCCAGCAAGGTAGGATAGAACCTAATGATGAAAGGTTTAATCTATCTATAAAAGACAAACCGGTAAAACCTCCATTACTGAAATCGCAATAGAGAATGCATATGAAATCCGTTTTTGATGAACTTGAGCTTGTAATGGAGATTAACACAAGCTCTAAATCCTCTCATGGATAAGAACCAATAAAGATGATGCCAAGTATGCAAAGGTTTGAGCTCTATCCAAAGGATATGATCAAGTTACTCACTCGAGAGCCCCTCTTGATAGTACGACTATCTATCCTATAAACCGGTATCCCAACTAATAACATGAGACCGGAAAAAGGAAAAAACTATCAAGATCATACCTTTTCCTTGACAATTCCACTTGAGATTGATGTAGATGATCTTGTCCTCCTCAAGATGGACACCTTTCTTGACTCCTCTTCCTTGCGCTTTCTTGATGAAGACTTGCACCTTGCCCCCCCATACACCACGGGGAAACCTCTTCTTTGACCTTGTCTTCATCGAACCATGCTCACCGCGGATGGCAAGCATCAAACATGAGATCCTCTAGAGATAGCGCATTTTGAGCATGCACAACACATCTTCTTCATTTCATCTACCTTGAAGCCAACACATGCTCCAAGCGATGCCAATGGACAATTCCTACAAGTGCAAATTAATACACACATTAGTCCATAAAGATTGTCATTAATTACCAAAAACAGACATGGGGGCCCACATGCTCTTTCACGGGGCGTGATACGAGTTTCGCCGAGGACGACCAGTCCACAGTCTCCTCTTGTTGCTTTTGGATGGCCTCGTAGTTCATGACCTGGGAGTAAAACAACCCGAGCGTGACGGTGACTCCCGCAAAGCCCATGCCAACGACGATGGGGTTGAAGGCAGGGCCGAACCTGCCTAGCATGATGTCGATGATCTCTTCATCGTGAAGATGGGATCCAGCTGTGGCCATCACATCGGTAAGGGATTTCACCTTTTGCATGTACTCGACGGCGGTCTTCTCTTCCTTCCTCAGCCCTTGGATCTCACGCTAGAGAGCATGGATTCCAGCACTGTTCTCGACAGCGTACATGGCGTGGATGACACTCTAGGATGCCGCAGCCGATTTGCAGCCGATGAGCTGAGCTGAGATGTCCTCGTGCATCGTGGAGAGAAGATGGTTGAGGACCTTTTGGTCCAGGGTCCACCACTGCGCTTAGTCGGGGTTGGTGACCTTGACCGCGTCGTTGCCAGTTCCCTCCTTGACAGTTGGGGGCGGCGCCTGACATGGTTATACACTACGGGTACACGACCTTAGCATACCTGGTCCAGCCCAAGGAAGGCCCACGAGAATATGCGCCAGCCCATGAAGACTTTCGGGTGGCTAGGGCCCATGACGCCTTCGAATCCTTGGAGAACAAGATTAGAGTAGATAGAATATTCAAAGGGGCAAACCCTAAAACATGTAACCGAATCGGTCTGTGCCCGAGACCTGCCTACCTCTATATAAAGGCTAGGAGGGCACGACGAGGAGGGCACTTCATACCACCGGATACACACCTCCACGCCAGATTGCATCTGCTCACCCCTGTACTTTTTGGTTCTGCCGTCATCAAGAGCAGACAAGCAGGAGTAGGGTTTTCCCTCCGGGGCCCTGAACCTGGGTAAACCTCGTGTCCCCGTGTTGCTTGTTTGCTAACCGTTCCGTGATATCCAGCATCCCCATCTTATCCAAAACCCAAGCTCATAACAATGGGCATTGACGAGATCGATCCTCGTCAATTGGCGCCGTCTGTGGGAACTGGGGATGCTGATTGTGCGATCGTGACGGTCCCAACCAAAGCGATCTACAACTCCGCGGCGACGGAGAGTCATCTCCTCTTTGGCGCTTTCGACTTCACCGCCCACTCGCCAGCCACCCTGAAGGACTTTGAGCCCGTTGGCGACGGACTCGAGATCCTGTTCAGGAGCTTCTGCTTCCAGGTGGGGCATACCTACACTCTCCGTCTCCTAGAGCGGGTGCCCTTGCCATCGATCAGGCCCGCTTCATGGGCTCCACACCCCGTGCTACGCACATCGCCATCAACAGATGAGTACTATGACAGCAGCAGCTACAACTCAGATCTGTGCGATCCACCATCGGAGGAAGGGACCTACGGTTCCGGATCCAAAAGCTGCGACAGCAGTGATCCAATCTACGAGCGCTACCAATGTGCCACAGTCATCCAGAGCGACGTGGATCAGGAGCACAACCCGCCACCTAACCCGCAGGGTAGAAACGACGAGAACAGGAGAAACCAGTCCCCCCGCCCAACGAGGAGGACACTGATCCCAATCGGATCATCCACCTCAGCGATGAAGGATGGGCTCAAGCACGCGAAGCCGTGGCAAGCAACAAGATCCTGCCCGTGGGTGCCTCACGGGACCTACTGATGGCGTACCACCTGCTCCTAGTCGAAGAGCACAAGAAGCAGGTGAAGAGGCAAGAAGTGCTTGACAAGCGCAAGCAAGCGGCCTCGGAGTCCAGTGCGCGGCGAGCTGCGCTCTCCGCCATGGGCGGCTCCAGCTCGCACGACAACCATGGCAACAAGCACCATTCTCGCACGGAGAACATGGACCCTAAGGCACGTCGCGAGGTGACTCAAACCCTCAACACGTCTTTCATGGAGATGGATGCCGACAACAACGTCATCCCGAAGAAACCGCAAGTTGCGATCATGGAAGCCACCACATACCTCGCGTCCCATCCACCTAGGGTGGGGGACCCGAAAAGGGCCATGCACAAGTTGTGCTCCACGGAGAAGCTCCTGCGGAGCCAAAAAAGAAGGCCGCGGTCAGATTCAACCGCAACCCCATGCCTTCATCCGACGAGGAAGAGCACGACCTACCTCGAAGGCACAAGAGCTCGCGCCATCGCAGCCGTGATTACGAAGCTCGAAGCGAGCTCACCCAACGCAAGATCGACAAGGCGCGCGCCAAGCGCGTCTGCTCGTCTAAATCCAAGGAGGACGATGACGAAGGAGAACTCTGCGGAGCCCGATGCTTCAGCAGATCTGTCCGGCGGACACGGATGCCGCGGAACTTCAAGATTCCTTCAGACACTCCGAAGTTTGACGGTACACAGGACCCCAAGGCGTGGCTCAGCGACCACCTGTTGTCCTTCAAGCTACATGGTGGAAACAAAGACACCGCCCTGCAATGCCTCCAGCTGCAGCTGACAGGCACATCCCGGATCTGGCTCAGCAGCCTATCCTCGGGATCCATCCGAAGCTAGGAGGAAATGGCATACAGTTTCATCCGAAACTTCAAAGGCACCAGCAAGAGGCCAGCCTCGAACGAGGGGCTACGGGCCTGCACCCAACGAACGGGCTAATCCATTCGCTTGTACATATTACGCTGGTCCAACACCAAGAACTCCACGGCACACATCTCTAAGGAGAGAGCGATCAACGCCTTTAAGGATGGCATCAAGCGCCAGGACTTTAAGGAAGAAATTGGGCGCATCAAGCCCAAGACACTCGACCACCTCATGGACATCACCAACATGTGGGAAGACGGCGAGGACTCCGTCCACCGAGCGCACTCGGAGGAGGAAGATGACTACGACCGTCGACGTGAATGCCGTAGCAAGAGAAGATCGCGCGTCTACGATGATCGCGACGGACCCGACATGGTCGCGGCTGGCTACGCCGACCGCCGCAGTGACGGCAACCGCAGCAGCGACGGATACCGTGGAAACAACTTCCGTGATGGAGGACGCCTAGTGCAGTCATGGAAGCGTCGCGGCCGTGACGATGGACCCTCAGCATACGACAAACTGCCGGTCCATGCACCATCCACTTCTACATCGACAAGCAGGATGGTAAAAAGAAGGAAAGCCACATGCTCAAGGATTGCCGCGAGTTCCAGAAACTCAGCGAGAGCATGTCCCAGATGAGGCAAAAAGCCCCGAACCCCGGGTACGGGAACGCTCCCGTGCCAGGAGACATCGCCCACGGAGCTCCTCCACCACCACCCGTGGTACCTTCGAATCATCCAATCGCACCTGCGCAGAACAACGACGGAAATGGGTACCCCGTGCCAAAAGGATCACTGATGATCCAAAATGGGCGTACAACGAACAGGGTGCAGAAGAAAATCACCCGTCAGATCAATTTGGCCATGACCGCTCCACCCGCCATCCCTGAGTACCTCAGCGGACCGGAGTCCTGCATCACGTTCAGCCTTTCGGATCACCCCTGCCAGGTTCCTAGCCCAGGTCATGCTGCCCTGGTGCTCGAAGCGCAGATCGGAGGTTTCGACATGAGCCGCGTCTTCATGGACGGCGGCAGCAGCATCAATCTGATGTTCGCCAGCACCTTAGCAGCAATGCGGATCCCGCTGTGCAGCCTGGAACAATCCGATACAACGTTCCACGGCATCGTCCCAGGGAAGGGCATATTCCCCCTGGGACAGATATGGCTCGATGTCGTCTTCGGCAAGCTTGGCAACTTCCGGTGCGAGCGAATCGAGTTTGAAGTGGTAGACTGGCCATCACAATACCACACCATCCTCGGGCGAATGGTATTCACACGATTCCTGGCAGTACCACACTACGCGTACCTGCTACTCAAGATGCTAGGACCTAAGGGCATAATCACGGTCAACGGGAGCTTCACCCGATCGGACCACTGCGACAGGGACTTCAACAGAATCTCCCAGTCATTCGACATGCAGGAAGAGCTCATAAGGCTCCGCGAGGTGATAGACAACAGGGAACCCCCAGTTGCAAGACATAACGCACCCGACATGTCTTTCGACTCCACCATCAACACAAAGAAGGTGCAGGTCCACCCGACGGACGCCTCCAAGACGGCGCTGGTCGCCAATGACCTCAGCCCCGCATAGGAAAGCGCGCTCGTCGAATTCCTCCGTGAGCGCTGGGAGATGTTCTGCCTGGTGTCCTGCGGACATGCCAGGAGTTCCCAGGGAATTCGCCAAGCACACACTCAACGTCTTTCCAGACGCCAAGCCCGTCAAACAGTCCATCCGACGACTGTCCGAACCACGGGCCAAAGCCATCGGAGTCAAAGTCAACAGACTACTCGACGTAAACTTCATCAGGGAGATCAAGGAAAGCGAGTGGCTCGCCAACACCGTGATGGTCCCCAAAAAGGACACGGACATCCTGCGGATGTGCGTGGACTTCACATCGCTGAACAAGCACTGCCCGAAGGATCACTTCCCTCTCCCTCGGATCGATCAGATCATCGATTCGACTGCAGGATGCGAGAAGCTCTCCTTCCTCGATGCTTACTCAGGCTACAATCAGATTCGACTGAAGGTCGAAGATCAGGAGAAAACGACGTTCATCAGGCCGTTCAGAGTATTCTGCTACAACACAATGCCCTTCGGGCTGAAGGACGCAGGCGCCACGTACCAATGGTGCATGCAGGCATGCCTGAAGGACCAGATCGGCCGCAACGTCCAAGTCTATGTCGACGACATAGTAATCAAAACAAGGGAGGCCAAGACACTAATCTACGATCTCCGCGAGACGTTCGACAACCTTGATCGATACAAGATCAAGATAAACCCAGAAAAGTGCGCCTTCGGCGTCCCATCCGGTCAACTGCTAGGCTACTTCATCTCCCAGCGAGGGATCGAGGCAAACCCTAAGAAAATCCGGGCCATAATGGCCATGGAGAAGCCGAAGAACCTCAAGGGCGTCCAGCAGCTTGCTGGGCGAATCGCGGCGTTGAGCAGGTTCATCAGCCGCATGGGCGAAAAAGCCCTGCCTTTCTATCAGCTGCTACGGAAGGCAGACAAATTCGAGTGGACGCCTGAAGCGGACGACACATTCGAAGATCTAAAGCGGCTACTTTCCACCTCACCCGTCCTGGTCACACCAAAAGAGCGCGGGCCTCTACTGCTATACATAGCAGCTACACACCAGGTGGTAAGCACTGTCCTTGTGGTCGAAATACCCGAAGATGTCAAGACCCATGGGGTCCAACGCCCAATCTACTACCTTAGCAAGGTATTGACGCCGACAAAGCAGAGGTATCCTCACTACCAAAAACTCGCCTACGGTGTATTCATGACGGCTCGTCGGCTGAGCCACTACTTCCAGGAACATCAGGTGATGGTCGTCAACGAAGCACCCCTGAACAGCATCCTGAACAACCCGGAGGCCACCGGACGTGGGGCACTGTGGGGCATCGAGCTGTCACCTCTAGACATCGTCTATGAGAAGCGCCACGCGATCAAGTCTCAGGTCCTTCCGGACATCCTCATCCACTGGATGGAACTGCAGCTGCCAGACACCCCGGACATGACACAGTCATGGACGATGCACTTCGACGGCTCCAAGCGCAAGGCCGAAGCAGGAGCCGGGGTCATACTGACCTCCCCGCAGGGCGACAAGATGAAGTACGTCCTTCAGATGAAATTTCGAGCTTCCAACAACAAGGCCGAGTATAGGGCCCTCATCCACGGCATGAGGATGGCCAATATTTGCGGCACGACGCGCCTGGTCATCTACGGCGACTCGAACCTCGTCGTCCAGCAGACAATGAACGATTGCGACGCACACGCGGCCAACATGATTGCATATCGCGCACTCTACAACGCACTCGAAGGATACTTTGACGGCTGCGAGCTTCGGCACGTTGGGAGAGAAAGCAACGAAGAAGCCGACAGTCGCCAACATCGGCTCCACCTGCGCACGGGTGCCACCAGGTGTGTTCCTTGAACAGATCTGCATGCCATCCATCAAAAGGAAATTCCCAAAGGGATCACCCGAAGAAGCAGAACACTCGGGGGCTGCGCTACCCGAAGGACAGGAATGACCAGAAAAGCTCGACACAGAGGTCGCAGTGGTCAACCTGATACAGGTCATGGAAGTCGAAGAAACATGGACACATCCATACCTCCGATATCTGATAGACTGGGAGCTGCCTGACAGCCCGATAGATGCCCGACGCATATCTTGCCGGTCCAAGGCCTTCACCATCATCAATGGCGAGCTGTACAAGCGCAACATTTCGGGTGTACTCCAAAGGTGCGTCACCATCGGTGACGGCAAAACCATCCTCCAAGACATCCACGAAGGCAGCTGCGGCCATCACGCGGGTAGCCGCGCCCTTGTCGCCAAAGCTCTACGAGCTGGGTTCTACTGGCCAACAGCCATGAACGATGCCAAGGACATCGTCCGAAGGTGCAACGGGTGCTAGAGGTTCGCAGATAAACCACACGCACCAGGATCGGAGCTCAGGCCCATACCCCTGGCCTGGCCCTTCGCCCAATGGGGCCTCGACATGATCGGCAAACTGCCCAAGTCCTCAAAAGGAGGCCACGTCTACCTCCTGATCGTAGTTGACAAATTCACCAAGTGGATCGAGGCCATGCCCGTTACTAACCAAAAGGGCAAAACGGCCATAAAATTCTTCGAATCCATAGTCTACAGGTTCGGCGTGCCGCACAACATCATCACCGATAACGGGTCGAACTTCATCTCCAAAGAATTCCAGGACTTCTGCGAAGACCTCGGAATCAACATCACATACGCCTCCGTGGCGCACCCGCAAACAAATGAGCAGGTCGAAAAGGCCAACGGCCTTGTCGGTGGCGGCATCAAGAAACGCCTAATGAGCCCACTCCAGCGACTCGCAGGAGCCTGGACACAAGAGCTACCCTCCGTCCTCTGGAGCTTGCGCATGACGCCAAACAGCTCAACTGGCTACACGCCCTTCTTCATGGTGCACGGAGCCAAAGCCGTGCTGCCTGCAGAGGTACGCCACAAGGCCCCACGGGTCGTCGCCTACAGCGAAGCCGAATCAACGGCCGCACTCGAAGACGTCGTCGACACACTCGACGAGGCACACGACATAGCCGCAGCTCGATCATCGGTCTATCAACAGAGCCTCCGCAACTACCACAGCCATCGACTACGCCCAAGGTCCTTCGTCGAAGGAGACCTAGTCTTACGACTCAAGCAAGAGCGACCGAAGAAGCTCGAGTCGCCCTGGGAAGGACCCTACATCGTCACCGAAGTCATCCCAGGTGGCGCCTATCGCCTCAAGCACGTGGAGTCTGGAGTAGCATACTCCAACCCATGGAACATCGCACAATTGCGACGCTTCTACCCCTAGCTACCCCCCTCATTTTACTTTCAATAAGGCTATTCAGCCAAGGCTACTCAGGCGAACAATGTACCTCCTCCTTACGATATGAATAAACCTAAGTGTCTCGCCCCAAAAATTTGTCTATTATTTGCATTTTCTTCATGTTACAACACACTCGGGGGCTCCCCTCACGTCACGACTTCGTCGACTAAGGATAACGCCTGTACACCTGAGTAGCTGACCACGTCAGGCTAACGAAAATGACACACATACAAACAAATCACCACGTGCTAACAACAATCAAACTTTATAGCAAAGGGCATAACACGCCTAGTCGAATACATACAAATTTTACATCTATCTTTTTACAGGTCCTACCTATTCTGAAGAATCACCTGCGCACGCTGCTCAAAGAGATCTACAATTTGTTCGGCATCGCCTTACAACAAGATAATGTGGACGCATGTCCCACATGCCACCATCCGAAGAGGCAGCCCAGCCGCCACAAAGACAAGATCTACATCAGTATGCGTACCAAGACGAGGGAAAGCGCAGCCTTCACCCCTGCAACCAGCTGATGCCGCACTAGCTCCCTGACATGATGCACATCCCGAAACTTCGCCAATAGGCCCCATAGAGTTGATGGTGCCTCATCCAGGGGAAACATCACATGAAAAATTGACGCCAAGGAAGTCTTCTGTAACGCCCCCGAATCGGGTCTATGCAGATCTCGACATTTCCCGCCAAAATTCGCATAGAAACGATTCAAAGACGCCCACCAAACACTTTCGTGTGGGTGGGATTTGAATACAAGTAGTTACATCACAGTAGTTTATAACAGAGTCCACAAGAACTTATATTTATACAACTATGACTCAACGAGTCAAGAATACAAATGTTACCAATCATAAAGAGAGCCAAATAGTGTCCGAGTACGGACAAGATCCAAATGGGACTAAGAGTCCTGAAGAATAACCCAACGGTGTCCATAACCCTGCCCAGGCCAAGCCGGAAGGGTAATCTTGCTAATGCCGTCAATCACATACCTGTCAAGCCAAAAGGGTGCCGGCAAAGGGCAAAGGAAAAATAGAAAGAGAGCGGTCAGTACTGAGGCCAGTACACGACGAGACTAGAATTCGGCGGTCCTCGCCTACATAGGTATGGTGGGCTCAGCGGCAGCAAAGCTTGCACTACCTAACTTATAGAGACACGCTACAACTTCGGCTATTAGAGCGAGATAAGAGAGCACTATACGATAACTATATATAACACCTAACATAACCCATCCGAAGATTTCCCCCTCGAAGACCAGTCGAGGAAGTCCTCTTACAGAACACACACGGTGACAATTTTAGTTAAGCAGGTGTTTAGTTGATAAGGCTAATTACTAATCATATTATTAAAGGGGAAAAGCATTAGTGGCATTGTCTATGATCATGACACTGTACTCCTGAGGCGTCCATAACCGTGGACACACAGCTTCTCGAAAAGATTTACCTAGGGTGCACCACTGCATCAAACGCATGCTCAACCCTTCAGGCAACATATCACGCGTGCCTTCCGAATCTCACAACAATAACTGTCCCATAACTACGCGCATATCCAGAGGCATCACCTACTGTCTTTTACCCACACAAGATATACAGCAGATTCTCCAGGTGGCACAGCGTTTGAGTCTACGGCCGTGCGATGATCGGAAGATAACTTGTAGAGCTCTATACCACCTCCGACACGATATCCCGATTTTATGCAATGCAAGCCATGGCAGTCCACCAAAACCATATCACAACTCAACCCATGTCCGAGGATATATTATGCGTATGCACCAAATGGAAAACCAATTTTGTAACCCTCTGGATATACGAATAGCGCTGGTAGTTGAGGGGGGATCCCAGAGGCCCCCATGTTTTGTTAGCGCGATCAACTCAGAAATGGTATCGTAGAACGAACGGGTCCTAGGTCGGCTCAAGAAGTTCCCAAAGGTGGTCCCTGCCGGGGCCTTATCATTAGGTGAAACAACATCAGATTAATTATCTTATCACCAACCATATTCGAGTATCATGTTCCACCTGTATGAGAGCGGTACTAAGCATGCCTACGACTCGCAAGGACAAAGCTAGCTAATCAAACAAGGCAATAGGATAACCAAGGCAATATAATGGAGCAGGTAAATAAAGGGACGGTACTATAGCATCGACAATAAGGATAGCAATAGATCAATTGGAGGAAGTAAATACTATAAATGCAAAATAGGTAGAAGGGGGAGAATGCTCGCCTGAAAACATTATTGAAGGCTCACCCGAAGATCGGGTCGACACTCGCATCAACTTATCGGCCTAATCCGTGAAGAAGCAAAGCACTAGAAGAAACACCGGATGCACTATTTAATACTACGGCAGAAGATCGGGCATGATGCATGCATGATGTATGACATGGCAAAGATGCGATGCAATTAGGCCATATTAAGCGGAACCGGGGTCCCGACAATTATTAAGTTCATGTTGTTTAGATACCCCGCAATTTAAATGTTGTCTTAACATGGCAAAATATAACACCGGTTCGCTACACAATTTTAAATGGGTCCATTATTAGACTGGAAAAGCCCGCATATGACCTTCATATTTAATTATGAGGTGAATCGGCATATGGCCCCCAAACCACACAAATATGAGTGCAAGCATGTATGATTTGATATGCAACAATTCATATAGATGTCAATTTATAAAATAGGGCTAGGAAAGGGTCACACATCGGTTCAGTGATCTTGGCTCCGAGGGGTTCCGTTTCTGGAAGGGAGAGATTGACGTTCCGTGTTGAAGGCCTTGGACATAGGGACGAAGATCTAGTGTCAGCGGTTCTTGACGACGGGACACTTCATGTCCATCTTCCGTTGCCCGGGCGGAAGTAGTCGAGCGGTAGTCCAAGTAGCTGGTATCTCATACCATCGCATGCCTCTAGCAAAACCTAGCCCCATCTTCACACGGTTTCCGCTGTAGTAACATCACATCCGTTCTTCTCATCAGTAAAAACACACCACATCGATCAACAGGACACGGTTTGCATAGAAGCTAGTGCGGATTCACGACAAATGTGAGCAGGGAAGGTCAACGAAGACCTGGTCTTGGCGCTAAACGACTGGGAGGCAGAGCCCTTGTCGATGATATGCTATAGCGGATGAAAAGCTGGCACAAAAAAAAGCATCGACGGTCGGAGCAGAGTGGCGCCGGGGCGAGGAAGCAGCGCATCTGGAAGCTGCGGAGAGGCGCAGGTGTGATCTCGGGGCGAGACCCACGGTGCCAAGGTCGGCGACGATCTGCAAGGAAGGGGTGTGGGGAGGCGAGTGGCGGAGGGCGGAGGCATGTCCAACATCGATGACCTGCAGAGTACGCGCGGCCGACAACGGCAGCGGTGGGCCGACCTCGGGCTTGAGGTGGAGGAAGGGCGGCCGGGAGGAGCTCTGGAGGCGGGACCGGCTCCGGCGGAGGAACGGCCCAGGGAATGCGATGGCGTGGCAGTGGCGCCGCCATGGATCGAAGCAGGGAGGCGCTCGGGATGGTTGGTGGAGTTGCACGAGGGAGGCGTCGAGGATGGAGGCGGGCGATGTGTGCGTGGGGTCGGTTGGAGCATCGCGTGGCTGTCGCTGTGGGGAGTGGGGCCACGGAGAGAGTGTGTGGGTTGGGTGGTGTGGCCAGTTGCGGGTGTGCCGTGTAGAGTTGGATGGGGGGTGGCGGCGGCTACAGGGAGTAGGTGGGGGTGAGAATTAGGGTTAGGTCTGGGGTAGGTTTTAGAGTTTGGTCTGGATTGGGTCCAGCCGGCTGGGCCTTTGGGCCTGGCCAGTTTAGGTCTAGATTTTAGATTTATTATTTTAAAAAAATATAAAATATTAATTTTTGTTTTGTTTTAAATGTTTTTAGCAAATAGTTTTTAGGCAATTAGTTTAGCAGATAAATATAAGAGTTTGTTTTGAAACAAGAGGAGAGGTATTGCAGTAAACAAAAATAGCTTTAGTTAAAATATTTTGAGAGGAAAAATAAATGCCTGATGTAATGATGGTGCACAAAATAGATGACAACAGGCGATATTATAATTAGGGTTTACCCGGGATGCTACATCTTCGCTTGCCGCAGCACCCTCGACACCTGGTGAACATGATCCTGCATAGTCGCAAGGACCATAGCACGATCACGATCCATTCAGGAAAACCCGCCGGCCTCCATGTGTTGTTGGTCAGGCAATTGATCCGAACAGCAACACGCTCTTTTTCCTCCCTGGGAACAAGGTTAGCACCTGCAACAAATGCAAAGTAAGATGACAAGCCAACAGGCGCATCCGAAAAATGAGCAGCAGCTCGAGGAAACTCATATTGAAGTTGTTCGGCCAAACGCCGCAACTCCCCCATCAGATACTCCTCCCTAGCGGTGCCCCGCTCCGCCTTCGACTTCCAAACATCCGTGTGGCCTCGAACGCCAAGCAACTCTTTCTCAAGACTACGGATGCGGTCATGAAGAAACACAAGCTGCGACGCATCATCCAAGGATGGTCGCAGCTGCGGCGCAGGCGAAGTATCAACGGGATCATCACCCGAAGGTCCCTAGAGGAAAAGAAGGCAAGGATATGAACGAACGCACGAATAAGCAAACAGCTCGGAGATTCATTATATACAGCAAAAGCCACTGCGTGGCACAAGGAGTGTTCATAGATACATTACAAAAAAAGAAACAAAAGCTATCCTACAACTACAAGGCCTAAGAAGCTGCATCCTGAGTAGCCTCGGAGCCGGATTGCCTGCTCTTGGCCTCCCCTGCTGCCTCACCGCGTACTCAGCTAGCAAGTCAATCAGCTTCGGCCCATAGCGTTTACAACGGGCAGCGTAGAGGGCGAGGGCTACCTCGGATCCGTCGGCAGCTGTCGGCATCTGGGAGGTGACCTGATGAAGATCCAGCTCCGCTCCAGACGCCATGGCCATCGCCAGCCCCATGGACGCGCTGATACCCTTCTACTTGCGCTTGTACGCCACGGGAGCCTCGGCTGATAGCGTGTCCGCCAACAGTTCGACATCCTCGAGGGCAACTCCCTTGGGGACGAGCTCTTTGTAGAAGCGCCCGAGAACCACCTTGGCCTTGGCAAGCGAGCCGACCACGGTACTGCAGCGGTCTTCAACCGCCGCAGTGGCGTCATCCAGAGCACTTCTGTGCTCCAGGGCACCACGGTCAAACTTGATGCCCGTGGCATCTAGATAAACGGAAGAAGAAAAGTGAAAACCCAAACGAAGCTAGAAAGAAAAGGAAACCGAAAAGGAATAGAAGAAAATACTCACCCGAAATAGCCTTCGCGGCAGCCATCAGCTTGCCGGCTACCTCCTTCTCGCGTGAGGCTGCAGCGGTGGCGAGCTGCTCCTCGCGACCCGTGGCCTCTTGCTGCAGGCGCTCCTTGGCCGCAGTCGCGTCGGCTAGTTCCTGCTCAAGGCGCTCCTTAGCGCCAACGGCATCTTCAACTTTTTTCTCTGCTCGCCCGAGGCTCTTTTTGAGAGCATCAAGCTCGCGGAGGACAGTATTGTTCTCATCTGCAACAAAGAACAAGCATGAGGTTCAGCAGCAAGCAAACAACCGAAGAAGGAGAAGATTGATAAAGAAACGAACCTTGAAGCCACTGAAGGCTGGCCTCCAATGCCAGATGCTGCTTCACCAGCTGGTTGGCACCTTGAACAAAAGGCTGTGGGAAGACGCAACTTGTCAGAAAAAAGGCTCGGGGGCTGCACCCAAGAAAACGAGCAAAGCAAATCACGCATACGAAAACGCTCGGGGGCTCCCCCCGAGATACGTACAAAAAACAGAAGGCATGATCAGCATATCATCCGGCAGATGCTGGGGGATCCCCCCGAGACACAAAACAAAAATGATCAGTAGATCATCCGAAAAATACTCGGGGGCTCCCCCCGCAACAAGAACGAAAGCACTTACGTGGTCAGACGGCGACTCCGAAGGTCCGGCTGTAGTCTTCTAGGGGACAACCACCCGAGCCTCCTGCGGAGAAGGGTTCGGAGCAGCGCCCCCAGAGGTGGCCACCGTCCGAGGAGGAGGAGGAGCAACCTTCGACTCCCCCACCATCTCTCGAGCGTCATCGCTAAAAGAGCCATCAGAGGAGTGGCTACAAAAGAAAACTTCAGTCAAATACAAGCAAGAAGACGAGAGAGAGCAAAATCAATGGCAGATACTTACGAGTCGAAATCGCTCAAGTCGAAGACAGGCGGGGCCCTCCTGCCTTTCTTCTCTTCCTTCTTTCGCTTCGCCGGTGGCTGCGACGCCACAGCCTGCACGGGCACAGCTGGAATAGGAGAGGAAGAGCCACCATGACCCCACTGTGACGCTCAAGGCATGACGGGTTCCTAGGGGTCGGCGGAGTCGAAGCATCCGACGCTTTGCTTGAGCTCCGTGTCCGCTTTCGAGTCTGCTCCTTGCTAGACTCAAAAGTTTCTTCCGCTGGTGATTATGCCGAGGGAAGCTCAGACATGGAGTCCACTACCTCATTGTCCGACGCATCTGGAAAACGTTCGGGTAGTGGAGGCGACATGCCCGGTACCTTGAACTCCTGCGCCAAAGAAACAAACTTTCAGAACACAAGCAGGTGCAAGAAATAAAAGCAGTCGAAAAAAGCGCTAAGCGCACGCCCCAGATCTACACCTGTGGAACTAGACGAGAGGCGGCGAACGGAGGAGTCAGCGACTTCCCCGGGAGATCCTCTTCAGCTTTGTACTTCAACAGCGGTCAAAGAATCCTGTCGAGATCCCCCTGGAGAGCTCCTCAGTAGAAACCCTAGTCGGATCACATCGGGTGCGCCCTATCTTGGAGCGGCTGCACCCGACGTTTGAGGAAGGTACGGATGATATCCACACTGTTCACCTCTTTATCCGGAATCACCTGGAGGTCCTCCACCGGACGATAGAGCTCCTCTATCTCTGCCACCTCACCATCCAAGATGTGGTTCTTCCAAGACCTCTTTCGCTGGATTTTCTGGGAGGGGTCGAAAGGAGCAAGGCCAAAGTCCTGCCCGGCCACTGTGGAGTCGCGGATGTAAAACCATCGCCTCTGCCAGTACTGGAGATTCAGACATAGAAAAAGAGAAGAAGAGAAAATTGGATTTAAGGGAAATGATGCAGCCGCTGATGGGATAAATGCCATCGAAGCCAGATTGCCTCTTCACAGAATAGAGTTTCCAGAAGAGGCCAAAGTGCGGCTCGACACCGAGCCAGCACTCGCAAAAGGTGATGAAGCAGGAAAAATGAAGAAGAGAGTTCGGCGAAAGATGATGGAGCTGGATGCCATAAAAGAAAAGCAATCCACAGAGAAAATCGTGGATCGGGAAAGAAAGGCCCCGAAGGACAAAAGCGACGAACATGACCCGAAACCCAGCGGGAGGATGGGGAATTACCTCGTGACCGGGAATCCTGACGGCCTCCCTATCCCGCGGGATCAGACCCCGCTCATGGAGCTTGCGAAGATCACCCTCGCGCGTCTCCGATCATCGCCAACCACCATCGGTGACGCGAGTAGCGGCGGAACCCTTCTTGCCACCGGCGGCAGCACTAGTACCAACTGCGGTGGAGGACTTCTTGGACTTCCCCATCGCAATGCGGCGATGACGACGACGAGAACACAGAAACAAAGATGGAAAGGTTCAAAGAAATTCCAGTGCGCAGCGAGAAAATTTCAAAGAAGATGGGAGCAGTGAAACGAGAATGGCTGTGGTGAAAAACAAACTAACTTTCCCCCCAGTGATTATAAGAACGAGGACGATGCACGACGATCGTTCATCGAGAAGACCTAAAGCCAACATCCAAATCCAACCGTCCACGTGTCGGCACAGCATCGAACTGTCGCTCACACGCCGTCCACTATGCACGGAAATCAAGGCGATGCCGTAATTATCTCCACGCCGCGCGTGACCAGTCAACTCAAATTCAGAAGGTGGGACCCGTGTTTGTCCAGTCACGTCATCTCTGGCGCCGCAGACGCTTGAGGTCATCGATCGTCAGCACTGACGTCACCAAAGCTATACTAGCAATGGCTATAAATCTTCGGCTACACAGCTAAAGTATTCACCCGAATCTCCGATTCGAGTAACTACTCGGGGGCTACTCCTATCAGGAGCGCTGGCCGCGCACCCGAAGTATGATTAAGGTACTACACCGATAAACTATTTCTTCGAGTCCAACGTCGAGTCTACGACTCCACTACGGACTCGGGGACTACTCCCATAGGGAGGACTGATTCAAGCATCTAAAATTTTTGTGTCTTACGGACCTGAAGAAAGCAACAGCTGAATTAAAGTCTCTTCTCGAGTCTACGACTCGAACAGACACTCGGGGGATACTCCCATAGGGAGCGCTAGTCGCGCACCCTATGAATTCTTCGACTGCGATCCTTCGGATCAGCATGCAAAAACTTTTCGGCAACTCTTCCCCAATTAAACGCTAAGTGAGTAACATCCTCCTTGGCCACCCGAAACACCTCCGCGGTGATAAACATTCGGATGTTGTGTCTGCGACACAAAGATAAGACCTACAGATATCATCTCATGGCCTGGAAACGCACACGACTGCGCTCTGCTAGTGAGAATCCGTGCCAACAGGCACGATGAGAAATCCCGACGAACGCGTTGGGTACATCATTTAAAATTTAATGGAATTCCACTCCTGTAAGTCCTCCGCGGCCTGAGTCGAATTACGCCAGCATATGTTCCGTATTCGAGTCGAGGGACTCGAATCTGAAGAAGATCGTGTTGTTTTGTCCTAAGACAGTTAACTGACCCTGATCCGTCGGGAGAGTCAGGCACACGCATCAATAATCCCTACACGCTCAAATCATTCGCTAGCAAATAGAGATAGCTGCACCCGAAAGATTGAAGAGTCCTCAGCCGAATCTACGATTCGACTGAACACTCGGAGGGCTACTGATATGGTTATACCCTACGGGTACACAACCTTAGCATACCTGGTCCAGCCCAAGGAAGGCCAACGAAAATATGCGCCAGCCCATGAAGACTTTCGGGTGGCCAGGGCCCATGACGCCTTCGAATCCTTGGAGAACAAGATTAGAGTAGATAGAATTTTCAAAGGGGCAAACCCTAAAACCTGTAACCGACTCGGTCTGTGCCTGGGACCTGCCTACCTCTATATAAAGGCTAGGAGGGCATGATGAGGAGGGCACTTCATACCACCGCATACACACCTCCACGCCAGATTGCATCTGCGCACCCCTGTACTTTTCGGTTCCGCCGTCATCAAGAGCGGACAAGCAGGATAGGGTTTTCCCTCCGGGGGCCTGAACCTGGGTAAACCTCGTGTCCCCGTGTTGCTTGTTTGCTAACCGTTCCGCGATCTCCAGCATCCCCATCTTCTCCAAAACCCAAGCTCATAACAATGGGCATTGACGAGATCGATCCTCGTCAGCGCCTTTGCCGGCCTGTCGAGAAAGCCATGGAGGCGGGTACCGACGAAGTTGTGAAGGGAGAGAGCCTTCCATAGCATGAAGTTGCTGCCACTCAGACGAACGACGATGGTGGGGAGGACGAGCGCAACCGCCATGGAAGATGGCGGTGTGATGACGGGGCCCACGACGGTGGAGGTGAGTCTTGATGAGGTGGACAACATGAGCGCCGAGTTGGTGGCCATCGCTGCGGCGAAGGCGGTGGACAGAGGCAGCGCGGACGACTAGGGTTTTTGGTGGAGCGACGGCGGCGGAAGGCCAAGTTAAAAGAAGTGTTTAGGGTTTTCTATGGGGCAAAACCTCACCACATCTCTCCTTTATATAATAACCAGCAGGATTACATACGCGTACAGTACAAATACATGTCAGAAAAATACATCTAAACCTATTTTAACAAACCTCCTTGTAAAAGGAACATCGACATTGGCATAATCTATAGTTCCATGGTCTGTTTGTTCATCACGTTAGCAAGCACACATGATCGTAATAGAAGCATCCGTATTCAGTACTCACATGACAACACATCAGACGCATCGATCACAGCGTCGTGCAAGCAGCAAACAAACAAATATACAGAAACAAACAGACGAGCAGTCTCCCGTGAAAACGACCATCGGCCGGCCGGCCGGCTAGTCCGCCCTATCTTCACGAGCACAGATACTGTTCACAATCACATAACGCGATCGCACCAACAACCACACACACACTCGTAGCCCAAGATCTACGAAGCCATGGCGTCGGACCAGTTCCTCCTCGCCCTTGCGCTGCTGCTCCTCGTCTCGTCCCCGCGCGCCGCCAGCGGCGCGCCCAACACGACGCCGCTGTCCGTGCTGTGCAACGGCGCGGTGTACGGCCCCGGGGACCCCTTCGCGGAGAGCCTCGCCTACGTGCTCTCCGACCTGCTGGCCGCCACGCCGTCGTCCCCGTCCCACGACGCGTACAGCATCTCCCCTTACCCGAACGCGTTCGCCTACGGCCACGCCGCGTGCAGCGGCGTTCTGGCGAGCGCGGACTGCGCGACCTGCCTCGGCTCCGCCGTGGGTCAGATGAACACCACCTGCAGCCACGCCGTCGGCGCGAGGGCGGTGCTCGTGGACTGCCGCGTGCGGTACGAGCAGTACGCGTTTGTGGGTTAGCTACATGCCGGCCGGCGCCGTGGTTTGGTACGTACGTGTAGGGTGTGGCCGATTTATGTTCAAATTCTGCAACGCCTTCATGTAATTTTTTTCTAACTCTCTTGTGCCTTCGTGTAGTTCACGCTACGAACCTGTATGTTAGACTGTTCGTAAGCTTCAAAATAAAATGGTGTGCTAGCTAGCCAGTCTTCCAATTTTGGCTTTATCCTTTTCTCATATGCTCTCTTTACCAAAATGTAGTGCAGATAGATTGTCAAAGTTGAGCATTCCATCCTGTTGTCAAACTCCAATTCTTTCCATATAGCAATCCCGGATAAAATAGGGAACATTATGCCTTTTAGAGCATTTATAATGTACTATTCTCGGGAACCACAAATGTAATGGCACGAAGGCACAAGAGACACTACAGGAAAGAACTGAGGCGTCGATGGCCAAATGTCGGGGCCGTCAGCGTAGCTACCTTCCCCGGCCAGCCGACCAACCCGGCAGTCGGTGTAGGGACGACCGTCGGCGTAGATGACGGTGCCGAGGGTAGCCGTCGGCGTAGTAGAGAGGGTTGTGCCGACGGTGGCCTCGGTGTAGGTACAACCTTCGGCATAGCCCCAGTTCAGACACGGCGACGGAAACGGTGTTAGGTAGCCAGGCCGTGCCGACGGGCATGGCCGTCGGCACAACTCTTTGGAAAAATTGTTTGGTCTGTGCCGACGGCTAGGCCGTCGGCGTAGACCTCCAGATTTGTTTTCCATTTAATTTTAGCCATATTTTTCCTTTTACCCCATTAATTTTTGAAAAATCATAATAAATCATTCTAATTCAGAAAAATACAAATAATATATCAAGATTTGCAGAAAAATATGATCTATCTATCTACACTCAAATATTACACATTTGTAAACAAAAATTAAGTGAAACATAAAATATTATATATAGTTTAAAACGGGCATTAGAAATTAAAAAACGATCCAAACAATACGAAACCTTCGCGTGGTGTCATATTATGTGACATAGTTAGAAGAAAAAATATCAAACTTAGTATATCGATTATGTCTCAAAAAAACCTTTACAAAATGACCTATCTCGTCGAGGTTTCTTGGCTTTCGAATCGAATGACCAATGTTATGGCTAGAATGAAGGCATAATTTGTGATAATATGTCCATATTATGCATACATGTGCATCATGGGATAGCGAACAATGTTTCAGGAGAAAGTTTTCCTTTTCGTCGCACCAAAAAGCAATTTTCCATTTTCCGAGTGCAAAAAACATACGGTTTTGTGAAGCAACCACCAAATGGCTAATTCAAAATGCTACCATCATATTTTTCAAAAATACTAGACCATTTTACATGGATAATGTCATAACAGGGGGATCTCAAACATTTCCGTATATCCCTGGTGAAAAAGACAGATTCCTGCCGAATCGGTAGGAAGTGGGTCAGATATGAACTACAGTTACATGATCGCATGCTCATGATTTTTTATAAAAATCATTTTTAGATTTAAAATATGTTGTTTCATCAGAGATCTACTTCAATTTTAGCGAGTCTCAGCTCCGAGCTAAGAATCTTCATGCCCGTCGTTCGACAAAGTTTAACGATAGTTTAAAACGGTCATAATAAATTAAAAACGATCCAAACAATACGAAACCTTCACGTGGTGTCATATTATGTGACATGTTTAGAAGAAAAAATATCAAATTTGGTATATTGATTATATGTCAAAAAAACCTTCACAAAATGACCTATCTTTTTCGAGGTTTCTTGGCTTTCTGGTCAAATGACAAATGTTATGGCTAGAATAAATGAATAGTTTGTAATAATCTATCCATATTGTGCATAAGTGTGCATCATAAGATGGAGAATAATGTTTTATGAGGAAGTTTTCCTTTTCGTTGTAGTAAAAATCCATTTTCCATTTTCCGAGTGCAAAAAACGGGTGGTTTTGTGAAGCAACCACCAAATGGCTAATTCAAAATGCTACCACCAAATTTTTAAAAAATAATAGACCAATTTACATGGACAATGTCCTAAAAGGGGGATCTCAAACGTTTTCGTCTATCCCTGATGAAAAAGATAAATTCCTGCCAAATCGATAGGAAGTGGGTTATATATGAACTACAGGTACATGATTGGATGCTCGTGATTTTTTATAAAAATCATTTTTAGGTTTAAAATATGTTGTTTCATCAGAGATCCACTTTAAATTTAGCGAGTCTCAGCCTTAAGATAAAAATCTTTATGCGTGCCGTTTTAAACGGGCAAATGAAATTATGATAAGAATCACGATATAGTTTGTGATAAGTTGATATTTATATCATATTTGGATTCCTCTCATTTTTCTAATCAATTTAGGCATATTATTTACCGAATTACGATTTACATATTTAAAGATATTAATTATTTCATATTAAATAAAAATACAAAAAAATAAAATCATTATATTTTTATCTGAATTCAATAATATTTTTACTTATTCATTGTTGTTTACTTAAATAATTGCTTGTAACAACCATGTGACATGATGATATAAGAGTTAATATGATTGATATCATAGTATTGACAACAATGTGTAAATTGCTTTGCGAAAAGAGATTCTGAAGAAACGAGGAAGTTAAACGTGCTGGACCTGGAGTAGTGTTAGGATAGGTCAACTACCGAGAAGTTTGACTAAGACTGCAATTTAATCAATTATTAAGTATAAATAGTGTTAAAAATAATCAAAGCAAGAGATTAACGAGTTAAACAATTCAAAGATTAAAAAAAATTAAAGAAAATTAAAAAAATTATTTTAGGCTATACCGACGGCCTGACCGTCGGCGTAGCTCCATTTCTGTGCCGATGGCCTGGCCGTCGGCGTAGCTCCAGGCTGGACCGTTTCGCAACGGCCGTCGCCTGACATCGTGGGCCCTGCTGCGATTGCTATGCTTGCGATTGCTATGCTGAGGGGCTGTGCCTGTTCCAACGGCCAAGGGGATGTGCCGTCCAGGAGCTACGCTGAGGGGGCTACGCCGATGGCCACCGTTGGCATAGTCTGTGCCGACGGCAGCCGGCCGTCGGCGCCTTAAATCTTTCTTGTAGTGAGAGTTAGAAATAACTACATTTAATAGACCATAAACTATAGATAGAGAAATAAACTATAGATAGAGAAGATCATTTTGTCAGTAAGGATTGCACAAGATCACCTTCTACATCTAATATGTAGACAAAATCATTCTGAGCATGTACATAATCGATTCACTTTTCTTCCACCGGTTCCAAGTATCTAGAAGAATATATAAACATTTACAACATCAAATCAATATCATTAGCGCCACCATGAAATATTTGTCTATATTGTATGTATTTGAGTTTTGTACAATCTGAAGGAGACAAGTGATTAAACGACACCATATCATACATATTTATTGTACTATACTATAGAATTTTCTGTTTGGAATATTGGTAATTATCACTCAATCCATCCAGGCTTAAAATAGACAATCGTGTACTTTTAAGTTAATTGGATAAAACTATCACAATTAGGGTTGTCGGGACGGGTCAGTACCGTTTTCGGTAATTCTCGCACGTCATTACCAACACTCGGACGCCAAAACGCTGACCGTGCTAATTCCAGGTTGAACACGTTTCTGACGAGCCTGGTCCATGTTCGGTGTTGACGTGGCCAAACGGCCATTTCCCCTGCCGTTTAGCAAACGACTGGACCAGGTCACTCTCGGTCTTCCTCTTCCGCAGTCAGTCTCCACTCCCCCTTTATCTCTCCCACTCTCCATTCAGAGGCGATGGAGGAGCCGACAAATCCTAGAGGCGGTGGCGGCGGCGCAGGCGACAAAGGCAGGTCTTGTGCTGTCGGCGAAGGCCACGGGAACACGGGAGCCACAAGGGAGCAGATGGACGGTCTGGACGAGCTATGGCCGTCTCGGCCATCTTCGGCGTCGGCGATGCTGGCGCAACTCTGGGTGGCTAACCCATTGGATTTCGAGAGGTGGACGACCAGTATCGGCGGCGTGGAGTACGTATTCATCTCTCCTCCCTATCTCTCTGAAATTTTCGATTTAGGGGTTAGGGTTTGCTGATATGGGCTATTTGCTTGCTATGTTTTGTAGTCTTGATCCAGACATTTGGGAGGTCAAGATTCATCTTGATGGAGTGGACAATTTAGATAGAACAATTGCCAGAGACGACATTATTTATATGATCTTAGTTGCAATTATTGAGGAGAAGGGGTGCAGTTTGAGGGATTCCATTTACTGCAGAAAGCAAGGGGTGGTTCAATTGGTTGAGAACAACTACCATATCTATGAACTGTTAGATCACTTTGATTCAAGTAAGGTGCTGTCTTTGTTTGTAAAGAGGGGCAGAGTTAGTAAGAACAAGAAATCTGAAGCCATACCTAGTCAACCAATATCATCTTCCATTGTGCAATATCAAGAACCTGTCCCTATTGATTCCAATGAACCTGTCCCTATTAATGACAGTGAACCTGTGTATGTTGTTGACAAGGAAGGATACATTTTCACTATTCAGACTGGTAGCACTGTTATAGTTGATGATGAGTGCACAAATACTTATCTTCCAACTCAAGAAAGTCTATTGTGTTGAAGGGAAAGGCAATAGCCATTGAAGACAGTGGTTCTGAGGATGGTGGCAGCATGGGGTCAAACATTGGTGATGATGATCCTTGGTGGAATGCTGCCATTGGATAGGTTAATATTGAACAGTTAGAAGAGTCCAGGAGAAAGGAACAGAGGGAACTAGCAGAGAGAATTGAGGAGCTGAGGAGGAAGATAGAGGATACCCTGCTGCACTGTGAAGGGGACACAGATATTGAAGACTTGTTTGTGACCGAAGAAGACACACCAACTATGTTTGTACCAGCCCCTGAACGTGCAAAGAAAAATAAGAAAATTCCTATTAGGAAAGGACCCACATAAAGGTGTCATACATCTGTGGATATAAAAGAAGCACCAGAGTGCATACCATCATCAGATGATGAAGATAATGCTGCTGGTTTTTCTGAGGATGATGAAGTTGATAGGTTTGAACCATTGATCATGGTTCCACCAAAAGTTAGAAAAAGCAGAACAAAGAAAAGGCCAGAGAGAAGGTGGTATGATGAGAGAAGGTTGCATCCACATGAACAATTATGCTTAAAGATGTGCTTTGTGAATGTGCAACAATTCAGAGATGCCTTGATAAATCTGCATATTGCTCAAAGTAGGAACTACCAATATTGGAGGAACTCAAATGTTAGAATAATTGTGCACTGCATCCATAAGGACTGTCCTTTCCATATGTCAGCTTTAGAGATAAAGGGTGAGAAGACCTTTTGTATTAGGAAGATGAGGTTGCAACATACTTGTGATACAAACACTTATAGTTAAAGGGTGAGTGCTAAATAGTTAGCTCACACATATGCAAGTATGTTTAGGTCTGATCCAAATACAAGAATTCAGTCTCTCATAGATGCAGCTAGGCTACAACATGGTGTGGAAGTAAACAAGGACATGACCTATAGGGCAAGAAATTTGGCTCTAGATGAAATAATGGGTGATCACAGGGAGCAATATGTTAGACTTAGGGATTTTTCCCAAGATATTATTGATACTAACCCTGACAGTAGGGCTGTTGTCACAACAGTGAAACCTGCACCAACTATAGAGAACCCTAATCCTAGGCCCACATTCCATGGATTCTTTTTCTGTATCAATGGAACCAGAGAGGGTTTTGTTAATGGCTGTAGGACATTCATAGGTGAGCATCTGTTTTCTTAATGTATGTGGGCCATTCATTAAATTATAACGTGTAACTTAAGCTATTTGTGCAGGGCTTGATGGATGCTTTGTTAAGCTATGAACTAGTGCTCAAATCTTGGCTGCAACAGGCAGAGATGTAAACAATAATATGTACCCTATTGCCTTTGTTGTTGTACCCAAAGAGGACAAAGCCAATTGGTGATGGTTCTTAACTCAGCTGAAGTATGCTCTAGGTGGAGAAGAAGGACAGTTTGGTAGATATACATTCATGTCTGACAGACAAAAGGTGTGTTCCTTATACTTGGCCTAAATTTATTTGCTACTTTCTAATTTCCTTATACTTGACTTAATTTGGTACTTAGTAAACCCCTTACGCTTGAAATAATTTGGTACTTAGGGCCTTATTGCAGTACTTAACCAAGTGTTTCCTCTTAGCCCTCAAAGATACTGTCTAAGGCACATATATGCCAAGTTCAAAGAAACTGACTTTATTGGTGAAGATTTGAAGAAGATGATGGATGCAGCTTCATATGCTTACCAGTAGCACCATTTTGAGGCTTCCATGGAGAACATGAAGCAAGAAAGTGAGGTTGATTGGAAGTGGCTTAGTGCAATCCCAGTGCACACATGGGCTGGGCATGCTTTTGACACCAACTGCAAGACTGACCTTGTGGTGAACAATCTAAGTGAGGTATTCAATAAATATACCCTAGATGTTAGGAAGAAACCTATTAGAACTATGATTGAAGGGATAAAGACAAGATGATGACTAGTATCCATGAGAAGAGGGTAGGTGCTGCTAGGGCAGGATGGGAGATTACTCCCCACTTCAGTGAGCAGCTAGAAATGGCCAAGAAGCACTCCAGATTCTGCACACCAAGGGTTGCAGATGTTGGTTTGTGGCAAGTTACTAATGCTAGAGGTGATGCAACACATGTTGTCAACTTGTTGGAAAAAACATGTGGATGTAGGAAGTGGGATGTGACAGGGCTGCCTTGTTGCCATGCATGTAGTGCTATCATCAAAGCCAAGCAGAAACCTGAGCATTATGTGAGCCATTTCTTCAAGAAAGATATGTATGCCAAAGCTTTTCATCCTGTCATTTACCCAGTGCCTGGCCATCATGCTTGGCCCAAAACAACAACACTTGACATCATACCACCTTACTTCCACATCAAGAAAGGGAGAAAGCAAGAGAAGAGGAGGAAGGGAAAGTTTGAGGTGCCAAAGCCCAAATATACATCAAGAATGGGAACCATTACATGCTCTAATTGCACGCTGCAAGGGCACAGATACACCATCTGCTCACAAACTTTGAGGCCTGATCTGGTGATAAGAAATAACAAGCATGTGGTGCTCTAGTTTTCAGTTTTGTTTCTTACGTTTGTTTATGTGTAGCCTGGACCAACTGATTTTATTTGTTTATGTGTAGCCTAAACCAACTGGTCCACCACCTACTGCAAATCCTACACCAACTAGTCCACCACCTGCTGCAAGGGCTACACCAACTGGTCCACCACCTGCTGCAAAGGCTACACCTCCTACTACAAAGGCTACACCTCCTGCTGGCAGGGCTGGCTTTGTTTCTCCAAGATCAGCTGGAAGAGAGAGAGAGGGTGATGTTCCAGGTGGATCTATTCCTGCATACAAGAGGACCATAACATGGAGCTACTTGAATTTTGTCTATGTTCCAGGTGACGAAGGACAAGCTGGTCCATCAGACAACTAATTCTTCTAGGCATGATGTTGTCATGGAGTTAGTTTGGGAGATGTGTTGTAGTGGACAATTAGTACTATCTGTCTTACCACACATGTCTTCCTCTTTTGGTGAAATGAGAGTATGTGATGGACATGTAGTAACAATGTAAGTGATGCACCTGAGTCGCTGTGAATGTGATGGACATGTAGTAACCATGAAATGCATGCTTGGTTCTGGTACTTGAAATTGCCTTTGTTGAAATGCATGCTTGATTATGTGAATGTGATGAAATGCATGTTGTGAATGTGATGAATGTGATGGACATGTAGTGATGCAGATGAGTCTGTTGTATAACACCTGATATAATACAATGCTGTCAAAATCTGGTACACATGAAACACACAATAATATGTTGGAACATCATAATAACAAGGAAACACACAATAATCTGGTGGAGAACATCATAATAATCTAGTACATATAGAAAGCATCCATAATACATGTTCCAATTCTACATACTTGTTCCAATATTACATACTAGAAACACATAAGTTCTTGCTCTAGTTCAACAGCCAGAAACACACAAGTTTAACTACTTAATACAATAACAACTCATTCAGCACACAACTCTAAGATCTGCTTCAACTTCTCCTTCTTTTCTTGGAGAGCCTTGAAAAGATCTCCCGTGCAATACTCCAATTTCTTCTTATCCTCCTTCAAAGTGCTAACTTGTGCCAAAGCCTTCTCCTTCCTTGACTTCTCAAGCTCCAGTTCATGGGTTTTTATTTTTCCAACCTCACTAAATGGCAGAGTCGGGCTGAGTTCTTTCATGAGTTTTACTTTCTCTTGCTCCAGTTCCTTTTGCTCTAAAACCGGCTGGTAATTTGCAGTGGCATACTCCACATTCCTAGAGATTCTTGTGTCTTTCTCTTCCTCATACATACCCCAAAGCCGAATCAAAGCTTTCTGTAATGTAGGTGGACACTCCAAATCCACCCAATGGAATGTGTCACACATGCCCTCCTACACATTAGTTAGTACTGTCATTGTAAATATTCTAAGCAATGCAAATGCAAACTAAGAAAAGTACACAATATATGATCTTAAGCAATGCAAAATCACCTAAGCAATATATAATCATATTGGTGAAGCAATATATGATCATATTGGTGAAGCAATATACATTAAGCAACAATAGTCACTAAGCAAAGCAAATTCTACAATCAGTGATAATGAAGCAATGCAAATTCTACAATCAGTGACACCACCAACCTTGCAACCATAGCCAAGAAATTTTCTTCCAGTGTCTGATCCTTCGAAAGCAACAAATTTGTGCAGAGGCTTGTCATGCTTGCACCTCAGCTGAACATCATCACTACCGTTGTAATCAGGGTCAAAGATAGTATCTAGCACCTAACACAATGCACACCAAACAAAAACTTAACATAAATCCACAAATCTAGGGTTCAGTAGATAGGACAGGAGAATATGTCTAGCACGGTTCAATGGATTTACAGGAGCTTAAATCAACCTAATATCCTGAACTAAACAAGATCTTAAATCGACTAAAATCCAACTAAAATTGACAAATTGAAGAGCCCTAGTTCTACACTTACAGGCGCACGCGGGCTAATATCCTGCCCTCCTGAGAAGCCTGATACGAGGCATTCGCTACTGGTCTCTCCATCATTCCAAGAGGGCATGGCGATGGTGGTGGCAGAGGGTTGGCAATGGCGGAGGCACCAGACCGGGGGCAGCAGAAGAGTGAGAGAGGAGACTGAAAGCTGGGGGGTCGAGCTGGGGAAGAAGACGACCCTGGTCTGGTCCAGTCTGACCGCACCTAGTCATGTCCGAAACGGCGGGGAAACGGCTGTTTGGCCATGTCAGCGCCGAACATGGGCCAGGCTCGTCAGAAACGTGTTCAATCTAGGATTTGTGCGATCAGAGTGTCGATGTCTGAGTGTTGGTACTGACATGCGAGAATTACCGAAAACGGTACTAACCCATCCCGACAGCCCCAATTGTGGTAGTTTTATCCAATTAACTATGTACTTTGGAAACATCTACCACCTTTAGAGCCATCACATGATATGATAGGAAAGTAAAATAGACACAAACATATCTATATACTTGCAAATTCATCAAAATTGCATACACTCATCCATGAAGACTTGTAATTTATTTATTTATTATTTCTACACATTGTGGAAGAAATATTCTTAACCAAAACAATTAAGAGGTAGTATGGTGATGGTGCTTGACATGGAGCACTTCGTTGGAAACTCCAAGAGCAAGGTGTGATGAGCACAGCAGCAAGTCTTCCCTCAGTAGAGACCGAGGTTATCGAACCAGAAGGAGGAAGGAAATGTCACATAGGTGTTGCAAGCAACGCGAAGACCTGCACAACACAAACTCAAGACATTGCCCCAACGAATCAGTGAGGTTGTCAAGCTCACCAGTTTGCTGTAACAAAGGATTAAACTATGGTGCGGAAGGTAATGGTGGTTTGCAGCAAGTAAACAAGTAATAGTGGAAGATGTATCAATGGTAAAGATTGGACCGGGGTCCATAGTTCACTAGAGGTGCTCTCCTTAGATAAACAACATGGCATGAAGGGTAAACAAATTATAGCAGGGCAATTGACAGGAACTGAGCAAGGCATAACAATGCAATTACTAGTCAGAAAGATCCTATGAGATTCGATTGGGCAATACAACAAGATACATAGACCGCCATCCAACTGCATCTATGACTAGAAGTCCACCTTGAGTTATCATCCAACCCCTCCAAAGATAAGTTGCAAGCAATAGACAACTGTTTTAAGCATAGTGTGTAAGGTAAATAGTCCACATGTTCCATGAACAAGAGACTGTTGTTTTCTCCCTAGTAGCAACAACACATCTACAACCGAAGAGATTATTGTCACTTCCCTTGGAAACTAGAGGCATGAACCCACTATCGAGCATAAATCCCCCCTCTTGGAGTCACTAGAAACTACTTGGCCAAGATAGCTACTAACAAAGGAGAGCATGCAAGATCACAAACAACACATACATGATAGAATCATAAAGACAAAACCATTAATCAATCTGACATAGTAATCTCAATATCCATTGGATCCCCGCAAACACAACATGCATGATTACAAATAGATTAGATCTTGATCATGAACGGAGCTCACAAGATCTATACATAAAATCACAAAGGAGGAGATAGAACCATCTAGCTACTACATGGATCCATATTCCAAGGTGGAACTACTCACGCATCATACCGGAGAGAAGGCCTCCAGGATGATCTCCCCTCTGGTAGGGTGCCGGGAAGAACTTCAGATCCCCCCCGATCTAGGGACGATAGTGGCGACAGCTACAAAAGGTTTCGTGGATATTTGATCGGGGTACTTAGGGTTTCTGCATTGAGGGATTCTTATAGGCGAAGGGAGACACCGAGGCGGTGGCCAGGGGCCCCACACCCTGCCTAGGCGCGAGGCAGGGACCACCCGCGCCTAGGGGGGTCTAGGTGCCCTGGCACGCCTCTCTGGCTCCCCTCTAGACTTCTTGTTCCCCACGGAAAGTTATTGACTTTGACGTTTGTCCCGTCCAATTCCAAGAATATTTCTTTACTAACTTTTCTGGAACCAAAAACAGCAGAAAACAGGCAACTGGCATTGTGGCAACTTGTTAATAGGTTAGTACCATAAAACATGTAAAAAGCACCTCAAAGTGTAGACAAAGCAAAGCAAAGTAGATACTAAACAAGCATGGAGCATCAAAAATTATAGATACGTTTCCGACGTATCAAGCATCCCTGAGTCACTGATGTCAGGGGTTATTATGTCCCTACTTGATCATCATTGTTCACAACTAGAACCCTAAGTTCTATTACTTCATTATATCATCACTTAGGATGATATCTATGATTTCTTTATTTGTGAAAATAATATTTCCTTTCTTTTATAGCATATATGATAACACACAATTTGCAAATACTTTGATAAAGACTCTTGAAAGGACATGAGCAAGTGATGAACTTGCGTTGTGATGGCAAGGTAGTGAAGTCTGATGCTTGCACTGGACCTTGAGCTTCTATGTCTACAAAAACATCATTATTGCCCAGTAAGGACAATATTTAAAGAAGCAAAATGATTATGCAAATAATGTAATGCATTATTTAATTTGATATGCATTTACCCTATTATTATATAAGGTCCTTTTTAATAATAATAAAACATTTATAAATATTACTTTTAAATATTTATAGAATATATTTTATTTTATTTCCTTTTTATTTGACTTTTATTAATTTAATAATTCTTTTAGGAATTATCAATTATACATTAAAAATTGTTATTAAATATTTATTTAGTATTTTTAAAAAAAAATACTATAATATTAATATATAATGAAAGTGATTTTTATTTATTTTTATCATCTTTCCATAATTTTGTAAAATTCCATAAGGAATATATAAATTACAAAATTCTTATAAAATTTTAAATGTCTAAAATTTTATATTTTATTTTATTTGGATAGTATGGATTATTGTGAATCAAAAATTATCTTATTTATAATTTTTGGACTTATATTTTATTTTCTAGAATTTAGTTAAGTCCAGGGGTATTTTGGTCTTTTCCTGTTTATTAAAACAGGCCTGAAAAGATTTCTGGGCTAGTTATACTTATTAGGCCCTAGTGGCCCATTAGTCATAGACAAAAGAACCACCCCGAAGGGTCTAGCCCAACTCGGCCCACTCCTCACTACCTCCCTCTCTCCCTCGAGCTCATCCTCTCCTCCTATGACCCCGACCCTGTGGCCGGCGATGCCGCCACCGGCGATTACCGTCACCGTAGGCCGTTCTAGTCGCTGCCGTGGTGCAATAGGGGGTTGTCGACGATGCTCGTTCGTTCTATCTAATTGGATTCGAGCCTGGGGCTCTCCTGCAATGGATCGATGCCGTCCCGAAGCCTAGGGTTTGGGGGTTGGCATAGATCCATGTGTTGTCGTGGTCGTCGTGTGTCGAGGTGATGCTCTACACCTCCAGGCATGATCAGGGACGCTTTCATGGCGCCGTGCGGGTTGCAGTGCCCCCTCTGGGGTGCTCCTCGTGCCGCCATGGTCGTCGTCCCCTCTGCTTCCTCTTCTAGTCTTCAGCGAGGACCTACGGTGAGTTCGATTCCTCTCCCTGGTGCTCTCTGTGCTTGCTAATCTGATGCTAGATGCTGGCAGTGTCCTCTCTGGCTACTGTCTGATTCTGATTAGGATAACATATCCATTTAGGGTTATTATCCTGGGGTTGATCATATACTGGATGAATTGGATCATGTTTGGATGAATTGTAAACATGCTAAGTGGTTATTGGCCTGAGACTTGTTGATTAAGATGATCTATAATGTTTCTGGTGGCTTATTAGATGATTTTATGCTTGGATTGCATCTGATTCAGATGATATAGTTGCTTGGGAAACATGCTTGGTAAAGCCAATGACTTGATAGCTTTCCACTGTTATTTGATTTATGGTCATGATTATGATAGGATGAAACCACTATCTTAGTGTTGTTGGCTTGGAAATTAACATGTGGTTTGATCTCAAACAGTGAAGATTAACATAGGAATATCCTAGTTATGATTCCTGTGTTAAACAGGAAAATGATTAGTAAGTTGATTGTCTGAATTTGTGATGATTAAATGTCTATCCTGATTCATAATGGATTGTTCTTGTGACACCATCATGGTATGGCACACAAGTTTGATTCTAACCCATTGATTGGGTTGTTTTATGTTTAATGACAAACTTGGCTTTAAAAGATAAACGAAAATGTTCTTTTCTGAATTCCCTAAGACCAATGATGTTGGTCTGAGGCTTAGGGATTCAGACCTTATCTAGTTGATTCATATAGATATTCCTGGTAGTGGTACCAACTAGTGTTTCCTGAATCAAAGCTTGGAAAAATGATAGTAAGATTGATCATGATCTGGATCCAAAGGATTAGTTTCTAAGGTGCTACCCTTTCTTTAGGGATGTGCCTAGAAATAGATCATAGATATATTTATGCTTAAATTGTAAGATATAGCCTAATAACCAGAGCAATGATGTTGCTCTGAGCTCTGGCTGGTCCTTGTACATGGCTGTTTGCTTTTAGAGTTTGAAATCCCTATAATGGATTCACCCCACTTGGGTGCTTTCTGAGGGTTTGTTTTATAAAGCAACACATGCTTCTATCTATATGATATGATTAGATCCTATGAAGGTTTTATGAAACTCACCATAGAATCTGATGTTTGTGGATTAAGGTGGTGATGATGATCTTGTCTTGTTGTGCTTCTGTGCTTGATCTTGGCTAGCCTGCTCCTCCTAGCTCCTGGATTTGTCCTTGAGCTAGCCTGCTCCTCCTAGCTCCTGGACTTGTCCTTGTTGTCCACCTGATCCTTCCCTCTCCTTATGTCACCATCCTGGTGATGTTTGGTTGATCCTTTGTGGTTTGGTTTGGCTGGTGTGCTTGATAACTTGCTGTCTAAGCTGGCTGTTCTTGTCTGCAGGCAGTGGAGAGACGCACTAGTGCCTCTCCACGGTTGTGCTGGTGATTTTGTGAGTTTGGAGATGTGCTGTGAGGTCGACAACACATCACATGCATGTTGATGTGTGTCCTGCCTGTGTGCTTGCTGTGCACTTGTGGATATGTTCAGAATTTTGGAACTTACTATTATCTGGTTACTTTCACCTGGCTGGTGAATTTGCCTCTCTTGGCTGTCATTTGACTTCTGGCTTTGAATTTATGGAAGATGGATTCTTTCATATTGGTGAAACTTGCCCCTTTTTTATAATTTCTCAGTGACGAATTTGTCTAGTGCACTTCACTGACATGTCTGAGAGAAAAAATAATATAACTCTAACCTTTTATTTTTCTATACATATTCTGTTTGTTTTGCAGGTACAGATATAAAGATGAAGATTTTAGATTAGGTTTTCTTTTATAGAATACTTAGTAAATAGTCCAATGTAATCTTCTTCATATTTTTGTAATTTTCTTTTTATTATTTTGTAATCTTCATTTTATTCTTCTGTAATAAAGATTACATTATTATTAATAAAGAATATTATTATTCTTTACATATTTGCTTTTATGAATTGTGTGGATGATTCCAATAAGTTATATTTTTTGTAACTTGATTATATATTGATGATAAGAAATAAGTTTCATATTCATTATTGTTTTTCTTTGGATAGAATTTAAGTTGTAATATTTATATCTTAATTAAATTAAGATTCAAAACTTATTCCTAATTCACTTGAATTATAATTCAAATCCTCAAGTTTAAAATTCAAATTCATTTTAAAACACATAATTCCTTAAAGATCATATCAAAGTTTATAACAATCATCCTTTAAGACTAAACCTAATCTCAAAGTTTGAAAGAAACATTGATCACTTCAGGTTTTTATTTGGCGAAAATTTTACCCACATTTTCACAGATGAATGCATGCAACATTCCATATTCCTAAATCTACCCTTCGTTAGTTCCTAAATGCCGGGATGTTACAGACTTCCCCCCTTAAATTAAACTTCGTCCCAAAGTTTGTGGAGATATACCTGAATAGTTCTGGATAGGCTTTTCTTAAATCCTCTTCTTTCTCCCATGTGGCTTCCCTTTCAGGGTTACGTTCCCACTATACCTTGCAATATTTGATTGCTCTGTTTCTTAATCTTTTCTAGTTTTCTTCCAGAATCTTACAAGGCTTTTCAATATAGGTCAGGTTTGCTTGTAGTTCTATCTCTTGGTGTGTGATTGCATCATCTAGAACTTTCAAACATTTACGAAGTTGTGACACATGGAAAACATTATGCACTTGAGCCAATCTTGATGGTAACTCTAAAGCATAAGCTATAGTTCTGTTTTGACTCAGTATCTTGAATGGTCCGATATATCTTGGACTCAATTTCCCTTTAACTCCGAATCTTTTCACCCCTTCCATTGGACTTACTTTCAAATAGACCATATCTCCCACTTCTTGATGCCATGATCTTCGACTTTGATCCACATAACTTTTCTGCCTACTCTGGGATATTTTCAGTCTATCCGTGATCTTATCAATGATGTCTTGTCTTTCCTTGATATAATCTAGCGCAAATTCTTTGCTGCTTCCAGGTTCATACCAACATATTGGTGATCTACACTTCCTTCCATACAGAACCTGATATGGAGCTGCCTTCAGACTACTCTGATAGCTATTATTATAAGAAAATTCTGCCAATGGTAGGTGATCTTCCCATGTTCCTCCAAAATCTAATGTACAAGCCCTTAACATGTCTTCTAGTATTTGGTTTGTTCTTTCAGTTTGACCTCCTGTCTCAGGATGATATGCCGTGCTGAAATCTAACTTTGAACCAAGTGCTTCATGCAATTGCTTCCAAAATGCTGAAGTAAACACTGATCCCCTATCAGTTACGATATTTTTGGGTACTCCATGCTTACTTACTATCTCTTTGACATATACTTCAACTAACTTCTCGGCATTATACTTTTGATTCACCGGAATAAAATGTGCACTCTTAGTGAGTCTGTCCATAATTACCCATATCATACCCTTCCTTTTTGGTGTCATAGGCAATCCCCTAATGAAGTCCATACCTATTTCCTCCCATTTCCATTCAGGAATTTCTAAGGGTTGTAATGGTCCTGCTGGACTTTGATGTTCAGCTTTCACCCTTTGACAAGTATGGCATTCAGATACATATTTAGCAATATCTCTTTTCATGTTATTCCACCAGAATAGTTTTTTCAAATCCATATACATCTTAGTACTCCCTGGATGTATAGAATATGGTGTTTCATGTGCTTCTTTGAGTATGACATTTCTAATCTCAGTCACATCTGGCACACAAAGACGGTCTTGAAACCGTAAAGACCCATAATCTCCAAGGTGAAAAACTGATTTTTTCCCTTGAGATATCCTCCGAATTTCCTCAGCAATAAAAGGATCTTCTTCTTGATGTCTAAAAATTTCTTGCTTAAGATCACTGTCCTGCTCTACAACTACCTGCATAGTAGCTAATCCTCCAAGAACCTCTGTTCTGATGAATTGAAGTTCTAATCTTTCCAAGTCCATTTGTAACTCCTTTGGTAGCTCCCTATTGCTTGGCTAAATATTTGCACTCTTTCTGCTTAAAGCATCTGCTACAACATTTGCTTTCCCTGGGGTGTAGTTGATTGTTAAATCATAATCCTTGATTAGTTCCAACCAACGCTTCTGTCTCATATTCAATTCCTTTTGAGTGAAGAAATATTTGCGACTTTTATGGTCTGTGTATAACTCACATCTGGCTCCATAAAGAAAATGCCTCCATCCTTTCAATGCAAAAACTACTGCTGCTAACTCTAAATCATGAGTTGGATAGTTGACTTCATGTGGCTTTAGTTGTCTTGAACAATAAGCAATCACTTTCCGATCTTGCATTAATACACAACCCAAACCTTCTTTAGACGCATCACAGTAAACGGTGAAGTCCTTCCCTGTTTCAGGAACCGCTAAGATTGGAGCTGTGGTTAATCTAGTCTTCAACTCTTGGAAACTTGCTTCATATTTCTCATCCCACTTGAATGGTGTATTCTTTCTTAATAATTTGGTCATTGGTTCGGCTATTTTGGAGAAACCTTCAATGAATCTCCAATAATAACCAGCCATTCCTAAGAAACCTCGAATTTGCTTCACATTGGTCGGTGCAGTCCACTCTAGTACTGACTGAACTTTAGATGGATTCACAGCAATTCCATCCTTACTGATCACATGACCGAGGAATTCTACCTCATCAAGCCAAAATTCACATTTACTGAACTTAGCATAAAGCTTATGTTCTCTTAAAGTCTGCAATGTTATTCTCAAGTGATCAGCATGCTCTTCCTTATCCTTGGAATATATCAGAATATCATCAATAAAGACTATGACAAACTTGTCCAAATATGGCATGAAGATCTTGATCATCAGATTCATGAATATTGTCGATGCATTGGTCAAACCAAATGGTACTACCAGATACTCATGGTGTCCGTATCTTGAGACAAATGCTGTTTTTGGAACATCTTCCGGCTTGATTTTTATTTGATGGTATCCAGATCTTAAATCGATCTTTGAAAATACTCCATCCCCTTTCACCTGATCAAATAAATCTTGAATTCTTGGTAAAGGATACTTATTCTTGATAGTCACGTTGTTCAGATTTCTATAATCACCACACATTCGTCTTCCACCATCTCTCTTATCCACAAAGATTACTGGTGTTCCCCATGGAGATACACTTTCCTGTATAAATCCTTTTCTAGCTAACTCATCAATTTGCTCTTTGAGTTCTTTAAACTCTTTGGGTCCCATTTTATATGGTGCTTGAGCTATTGGTGCTGTACCAGGAATTAGGTCAATGGTGAACTCTATCTCCCGGTCTGGTGGCATTCCCGATAGCTCTGTTGGAAAAACATCTTGTAATGCATTAACTATAGGAATCTCTTCCAATTTAACTTCTTTCATTGAATTCAACTGCAGATCCACCATGATATGACTGTGCTTATCTGCTTGGTAAACTATCCTTGCTACACTTGGACTTTTGATTGAGATAGTTTTCTCCTCACAATTTATCTGAGCTCCGTGTTCCATCATCCAATCCATCCCTAGTACTACTGCAATTCCCTTCAAAGGAATCACATAAAGGTCTGCGAAATATGTACAACCATAGATCAAGATAACCTGATCTTGTTTTATGTGGCGTACAATCACATTCCCTCCTACTATAACTACGGTCATAGGACTTTCTAACGTTGCCCTTCTAATCCCGAACTTATGACAAAATTCTTCAGAAATGAATGAAGTAGTTGCACCAGTATCAAATAGAACTTTGCCGGGATTGGTAAGGATATTGAGCGTACCTATCACTTCATGCTCCAAATTATCCACCTCCTTGAGGGTTGCACAATTCAGTTTCCCAGTAGGTCGGTTCCTCTTGCCATTGTTGTTCTTGCCATTATTTCCTCCTTTATTGGGCTGTCCATTTCCTCCACTGGCTTGTCCTCCTCCCTTGGTAGGTCATCCTCCAGATGGTTTGCTCGGACAATCTGGCTTGATATGCCCCTTCTGACCACAACCGTAACAGATCACTACAGGCTTTTTGCATTCCCTCTAGAAATGCCCTAGAATTCCACAATTGTTACAAATAACATTCCTTGTCAGATTGGATTGATTTCCACCACTGCCCTTGTTATTGTTATTGTTGTTGTTGTTGCCATATCCTATTCCCAGGTTTGAACTCCAGGTTAGGTTTAAGTTTGCTGGCCTGAATTCTCTTGGTTTCCTTCTTGGCTCTCTTCCTCCGATCCTCTTGGACATTCTTGTAGTCATCTTCAAAAGTAATGGTTGCATCTAACAATTGCTGATAAGTTTGCTTATTGGCTAACCTTAGCTGCATCTTCACAAATGGATTTAATCCACGCAGGAAACGCTTCTTCCGCTTCTCTTCAGTGTTGACATCCTCCTCAGCATAACGAGACAGTTGACTAAACTCCCGAATGTACTTCATGACACTCGTATATCCTTGTTGAATCTCCTCAAATTCTCTCTGCTTCAAACTCCATAACACTTTCCGGAACATGATATTCACGGAATCTCTGCTTAAACTCTTCCCAGGTAAACTCCCTTCCTGGTTGTTGCATGGCCAACTGATTTTCCCACCATGATGCTGCAGGTCCAGTAAGAAGATGAGTTGCATACCTCAATTTCTCCTCATCATTGCAACCTACAGTTTTTAGCTTCCTTTCAGTATCTGCTAGCCAGTCTTCTGCATCCATTGGTTCAGAATCTGATGCAAAAGGTAACGGTCTTGCATTCTGGAAATCAGATAGACTCACTCCTCCACCTTTAGGTGCCCTCTGATTTGCTCGTCCCAGCAGCTCTTCCATGAACTTGTTCTGGGTCTCTTGCATCATTTGCATGCATTGCATAAAGTTCTGCTCCATTAACGGCCTCATTGGTGGTGGTGGTGGTAATGCTTCTTGGTGTGCTGCATCTGCATCAGCCTTTTCCTTGGCCTCTCGCTCCATCCGCTGCTGCTCAGTTTCCATTCCTACACCCGTATCCATGACTCTCTAGTCCTCCAACATAAAGCGAATACTCATAATTACATCATGCACATGTGTTCTGAGCTCGACTTTACGCACAGAACTAGTCACACAATGAAGATCCAAAGAAAATCCAAATATGCATTTCACATATTTTACATAATATCATAATGATACAAAGTCATTACAACATATACCATATAGGTATTATCACAAAACTACCTTATTACTTGGGGTACAATACACAGTACTTGATACTACTAACTAATTATCTCCTTCTAGTAGTAACTACGCTCATCGTACTTGCCTGATGTCCAACCATCATGACGTGTTGTTCGTCGCACAGTTTGTGGAACATATGGCCTTCCAGAAGGAATATACTCTGTATCTGAAGGAACACATCTTCTTGGCATTCAGCTGCATACATTGGCATGTCTTCGGGATCCTCAGAGTCTAAGCAAGGGATCAAAGGAAAGAATGAGTAACAGCGTTACCCAACAAGTTCATTTAATGCAAGGTGGGAAGTTTGATGCTCTAACTACCACCTCGGATTATAAATCCTTGGCACTATGCAGTTTTTGTAAACCTTTCTTCAAAGATTGATTTTATTCTGAAAAACTATGACAATCAGCCCTCACAGGTTGACCAGAACTTTCATGGAGTTCCTTTCCTGTCGCGTTCATAGCTCCTTCCCGGAACAGGGAGTAACAAGTTACAGTTCTTACACTCTGCAGAGGTGCGTTACTTTACCCATGAGAGATTAACTCCTTGTTGCACAACCTCGCGTACTTTCCCGTCCACAATTCCATGATGTGGGGCCCAGTAGTTGGTCCAAGCCAATCACTGCCCCCTTCGCGACCCCACATGCCTCCTTGGTGTACACCATGCCCATATAACGAATTACCGCAATGGTTTGTACAAACCGTTAGATGCTAGAACTATCGTGGGACGATGAGGGTTCCCACCCATATGCTGCATATCCTCTACGAATTACCAATTAATATGCATGCTACAAGGATAACAGCCATGACCTGCACATCCGGTGTCATGCGAGAGGAAGAAGATACAGCTGACTTCTCTGTCCCATTCCAAATCTCATGGCTAACGCGTAATATACGGCGCTAGAATCACTGATGTCAGGGGTTATTAAGTCCCTACTTGATCATCATTGTTTGCAACTAGAACCCTAAGTTCTATTGCTTCATTATATCATCACTTAGGATGATATCTATGATTTCTTTATTTGTGAAAATAATATTTCCTTTCTTTTATAGCATATATGATAACACACAATTTGCAAATACTTTGATAAAGACTCTTCAAAGGACATGAGCAAGTGATGAACTTGCCTTGTGATGGCAAGGTAGTGAAGTCTGATGCTTGCATTGGACCTTGAGCTTCTATGTCTACAAAAACATCATTATTGCCCGGTAAGGACAATATTTAAAGAAGCAAAATGATTATGCAAATAATGTAATGCATTATTTAATTTGATATGCATTTACCCTATTATTATATAAGGTCCTTTTTAATAATAATAAAGCATTTATAAATATTACTTTTTAATATTTATAACATATATTTTATTTTATTTCCTTTTTATTTGACTTTTATTGATTTAATAATTCTTTTAGGAATTATCAATTATACATTAAAAATTGTTATTAAATATTTATTTACTATTTTTTTTAAAATACTATAATATTAATATATAATGAAAGTGATTTTTATTTGTTTTATCATCTTTCAATAATTTTGTAAAATTCCATAAGGAATATATAAATTACAAAATTCTTATAAAAAATTAAATGTCTAAAATTTTATATTATATTTTATTTCAATAGTATGGATTATTGTGAATCTAAAATTATCTTATTTATAATTTTTGGACTTATATTTTATTTTCTAGAATTTAGTTAAGTCCAGGGGTATTTTGGTCTTTTCCTGTTTATTAAAACAGGCCTGAAAAGATTTCTGGGCTAGTTATACTTATTGGGCCCTAGTGGCCCATTAGTCATAGACAAAAGAACCACCCCGAAGGTTCTAGCCCAACTCAGCCCACTCCTCACTGTCTCTCTCTCTCCCTCGAGCTCATCCTCAACTCCTGTGACCCCGACCCTGTGGCCCGCGATGCCGCCACCGGTTATTCCCGTCACCGTAGGCCGTTCTAGTCGCTGTCGTGGTGCAATAGGGGGTTGTCAACGACTCTCTCTCATTCTATCTAATTGGATTCGAGCCCGGGGCTCTCCTACAATGGATCGATGTCGTCCCGAACCCTAGGGTTTGTTGGTTGGCATAGATCCAGGTGTTGTCGTGGCCGTCGTGTGTCGAGGTGATGCTCTGCACCTCTAGGCATGATTAGGGTCGCTGTCGTGGCGCTGTGCGGGTTGCAGTTCCCCCTCTGGGTTGCTCCCCGTGCCGCCATGGTCGTCGGCCCCTCTGCTTCCTCTTCTAGTCTTCAGCGAGGACCTACGGTGAGTTCGATTCCTCTCCCCTAGTGCTCTATGTGCTTGCTGATCTGATGCTAGATGCTGGCAGTGTCCTCTCTGGCTACTGTCTGATTCTGATAAGGATAACATATCCATTTAGGGTTCTTATCCTGGGGTTGATCATATACTGGATGAATTGGATCATGTTTGGATGAATTGTAAACATGCTAAGTGGTTATTGGCCTGAGACCTATTGATTAAGATGATCTATAATGTTTCTGGTGGCTTATTAGATGATTTTATGCTTGGATTGCATCTGATTCAGATGATATAGTTGCTTGGGAAACATGCTTGGTAAAGCCAATGACTTGATAGCTTTCCACTGTTATTTGATTTATGGTCATGATTATGATAGGATGAAACCACTGTCTTAGTGCTGTTGGCTTGGAAATTAACATATGGTTTGAGATCATCAGTGAAGTTTAACATAGGAATATCCTAGTTATGATTCCTATGTTAACAGGAAAATGATTAGTAAGTTGATTGTCTGAATTTGTGATGATTAAATGTCTATCCTGATTCATAATGGATTGCTCTTGTGACACCATCATGGTATTGCACACAAGTTTGATTCTAACACATTGATTGGGTTGTTTTATGTTTAATGACAAACTTGGCTTTAAAAGATAAATGAAAATGTTATTTTCCGAATTCCCTAAGACCAATGATGTTGGTCTGAGGCTTAGGGATTCAGACCTTATCTAGTTGATTCATATAGATATTCCTGGTAGTGGTACTAGCTAGTGTTTCTTGAATCAAAGCTTGGAAAAATGATAGTAAGCTTGATCATGATCTGGATCCAAAGGATTAGTTTCTAAGGTGCTACACTTTCTTTAGGGATGTGCCTAGAAATAGATCATAGATATATTTATGCTTAAATTGTAAGATATAGCCTAATAACCAGAGCAATGATGTTGCTCTGAGCTCTGGCTGGTCCTTGTACATGGTTGTTTGCTTTTAGATTTTGAAATCCCTATGATGGATTCACCCCACTTGGGTGCTTTCTGAGGGTTTGTTTTATAAAGCAACACATGCTTCTATCTAGATGATATGATTAGATCTTGTGAAGGTTTTATGAAACTCACCATAGAATCTGATGTTTGTGGAGTAAGGTGGTGATGATGATCTTGTCTTGCTGTGCTTCTGTGCTTGATCTTGGCTAGCCTGCTCCTCCTAGCTCCTGGATTTGTCCTTGAGCTAGCCTTCTCCTCCTAGCTCCTGGACTTTTCCTTGCTGTCCACCTGATCCTTCCCTCTCCTTATGTCACCATCTTGGTGATGTTTGGTTGATCCTTGGTGGTTTGGTTTGGCTGGAGTGCTTGATAAGCTGTTGTCTAAGCTGGCTGTTCTTGTCTGCAGGAAGTGGAGAGACGCACTAGTGCCTCTCCACGGTTGTGTTGGTGATTTTGTGAGTTTGGAGCTGTGCTATGAGGTCGACAACACATCACATGCATGTTGATGTGTGTCCTGCATGTGTGCTTGCTGTGCACTTGTGGATATGTTCAGAATTTTGGAACTTACTATTATCTGGTTACTTTCACCTGGCTGGCGAATTTGCCTCTCTTGGCTATCATTTGACTTATGGCTTTGAATTTATGGAAGATGGATTCTTTCATATTGGTGAAACTTGCCCCTTTTTTATAATTTCTCAATGATGAATTTGTCTAGTGCACTTCACTGACATGTCTGAGACAAAAAATAATACTAACTCTAACCTTTTATTTTTCTGTACATATTCTGTTTGTTTTGCAGGTACAGATATAAAGATGAAGATTTTAGATTAGGTTTTATTTTATAGAATAGTTAGTAAATAGTCCAATGTAATCTTCTTCATATTTTTGTAATTTTCTTTTTATTATTTTGTAATCTTCATTTTATTCTTCTGTAATAAAGATTACATTATTATTAATAAAGAATATTCTTATTCTTTATATATTTGCTTTTATGAATTGTGTGGATGATTCCAATAAGTTATAATTTTTGTAACTTGATTATATATTGATGATAAGAAATAAGTTTCATATTCATTATTGTTTTTCTTTGGATAGAATTTAAGTTGTAATATTTATCTCTTAATTAAATTAAGATTCAAAACTTATTCCTAATTCACTTGAATTATAATTCAAATCCTCAAGTTTAAAATTCAAATTAATTTTAAAACACATAATTCCTTAAACATCATATCAAAGTTTATAACAATCATCCTTTAAGACTAAACCTAATCTCAAAGTATGAAAGAAACATTGATCACTTAAGGTTTTTATTTGGCAAAAATTTTACCCACATTTTCACAGATGAATGCATGCAACATTCCATATTCCTAAATCTACCCTTCGTTAGTTCCTAAATGCTGGGATGTTACAATGGACTTACAAATTCCCTCTTTATTTCACACCAGTGGCATCCATAGACAAAAGAGCATGATATCAACTGAGTACAAAGTACAAGTGCAATGTTGAAATCCTTCCTCGTGATAGCACGGTTCTGCTAATTCCAACGTATAAGTGCAAGTATATACAACATAGAAGACACAATGATTCAAGTTTATTAGGGGAAAAGAATATAAAGTGTGCCATCAAGTTTTTGAGGGCTTTAAACACTAAGTTTTCACATAACAAAATAGTTTTTAATTAGAAGATAGCTGAAAAAAAGAATATACTTGGAATGGTGTAACACACCATGCATATGAGTTTATAGTGGACACTTTGGAATAACTGGGTTTCTTGGGAGTTGGAAGCATTAGTAGAGATTACTCATATAAGTGGAGGCTAACAAATGACTGGGAGCAACCAAATAAGAGAGCAATAATGGCCATAATCATGCAGTGCAACAAAGCATTACTAATCAAAGCAAAGAGTGGTACTACAAGTCAAGGACTAAATGATCATAGAGGCTATGGTGACTTTTTCATAGTCATAACATGGTGTGAGCATGTGCCAAGTCAACCCAAGCAAAACATCAAAGGAGAATACCACTATACTATGCTTTTCCATGCTAAAACAACGCATAATTTCTTCAAGGCACACTAAGCAATCCCAATTGTTTGGAACAATACATGCTACAGCAATAATCACTAAGCATAAGGTCAAAACAACACCTAGCATGTCATGCTAAAGTCTAAGTCACAGTCAATGCAAGCTCCTCTTGCACTTACAAGCAAGAACTTACTAGTCCTTTCCAACACCAAGCAACTTATTTGCAAACAACACAGCGAGAACAGGGTCCAAACTACTTTATTCAAGCAAACTAAACAAACTAAGCAAAGCAAACGAAAACTAATACGCTCCAAGAACAACACAACTGTGCATGAAACAATAAAAATGAAGTGTCTAGACAGACCTGAGCTTTTTATTGATGAAGAAGGGGATGCCTTGGGAATCCCCAAGCTTTGACGCTTGTACCTCTTGGATATTTCTTGGGGTGACACCATGGTGGCATACCCAACCTTGAGCTTTTGTCCATTCTTCATCTCATTGCATCATTCTCTCTCTACACCTGAAATTTTTTTCTTCACACAATCTTCATTAGCAACATTAGCTTATTCAAAAGATATTAGACCTCTAGCAAAGCTTTCGAACAGCAAGGTTTTTCACTAAAAACACAAGCTACTGTATTAAATCCTTAAAAAAGCTCAGTTCACCTAAAGAGAACTCAAAAAGGAATCAATAAGAAGCAAATGCAAATAATGATAGAAATCTGTCAAAATAGACCAGCAGGTAGAAACCGATTTTTTCGAACATCTTCTGTTACTCAAATCAAAAAGTGTTGAACTAACGAAAGTTAGCTAACATACTGGGGGATTTATTCGTTAATTTTCAGCTCAATCCAAGTTACAGAGACTCCTAGCGAATTGTTTTTGTGGAGGACACAAATATGTTTCGGGACAGCAACTCCCCAAATCTTACTTCCCTCTCAATAGAGGTCATTCTTTGCACAAAAAGCAAACAAAAAAGATAATGAGAGGTCATTACTAAAGTAATAACTTCCAAGACTCAAGGAAACTCTTGGGTTATCTCCCAACAAATACTTTTCTTTAACGCCTTTAAGTTAGGCACAAGAAGCAAGAAGAATCAAGTATTTTTAAATGAAGAAACATTAACATCAAACCTTGCTTTCAAAGGAGGAGTAAAAAGCAACTTCTCTCTCCTCATAGGGAAGTGTTCAATACCTTTCTTGAATGCAAAATGATACTTAATGGTGCCTTCTTTCATATCAATAATGGCACCAACTGTTCTAAGAAAAGTTCTTCCCAAAGTAATAGGACAAGAAGCATTGTATTCAACATCCAAAACATAGAAATCAACAGGGACATAAGCAATTTTAACCATAATGAGAACATCATTAATACTCAACATGAGTTTCTTCTTAGCATTATCATTAAGTGGGACATCCAAATAACAATCCTCCAAAGGTGGCAAATCAAGCATTTCATAAATCTTCCTAGGCATAATAGAGACACTAGAACCAAGATCACATGAAGCTTTGAGATCAAAGTCATTCACTTGCATATTAATAATGGGTTCCCAACTATCTTCTATTTTCCTAGGAATAGAAGCTTTGTGTTTTAGCTTCTCTTCCTTAATCTTAACAAGAGCATCTGTAATGTGTTTGGTGAAGGCAACATGCATATCACTAGCATCAGGACTTCTAGCAAGCCTTTGTAGGAACATAATCACTTCAGAAATATTGCAACCATCAATATCAAAATCAAACTTAGCATCACTAGTAGTAGGCTCAATAGGCTTAGTCATAGTAGGAGGAGGAATAGGGACTACTTGTGGTTTAGTGGTGATGGTTCACACACTATTGTTTCTATCAATTTCAGCTTCCCTTTCCCACCTAGCATGAAGTTGAGATAACAACCTAACATTTTCATCAATAGTAACTTGTATGGCATGAGCAGTAGCAAAGGTATTTTCCATAGTTTCAGGTTTAGCAGCCATTTTATTAATCAAGGAGGACTCAGCTTCAGACAAAGAGGATATATTTTTCTCAACATTTAAAATCTTTTCCTCTATAGCCTTATTGAAAGTGGTTTGTTTACTAATAAAGTCTTTGAGCATAGTTTCAAGTTAATAGGGGGCGCTTCTAGCATTGTTGTAAGAGTTTCCATAGGAATTGCCATTATTAGGAGGATAAGGCCTATAATTGTTGTTACCACCAAAATTATTCCTATAGGCATTGTTGTTGAAATTGTTGTTTCTAATGAAGTTCACATCAACTTGCTCTTCTTGAGCAACCAAGGAGGCTAAGGGAACACTATTAGGATCTAGAGGAGCTTTCCCATTAACAAGCATAGCCATAATAACATCAATATTTTCACTCAAAGAGGAAGTTTCCTCAACAGAATTTACCTTCTTACCATGTGGAGCTCTCTCAACATGCCATTAAGAGTAGTTAACCATCATATTATCAAGGAGCCTTGTTGAAGCACCAAAAATGAGGCCCATAAAGGTACCTCCAGCAGTGGAATCCAACAGATTTCTTGAGGAGAAGTTCAAACCTGCATAAAAAGTTTGGATAATCATACAAGCAGTGAGTTCATGAGTGGGGAAATTCTTAACCAAAGATTTCATTCTCTCCCAAGATGGAGCAACATTTTCACTATAAAGTTGTTTAAATTTCATAATGTCACTTCTCATAGATATAATCTTAGCAGGAGGATAGTACTTTCCAATAAAAGCATCTTTACACTTAGTCCAAGAATCAATACTATTTTTAGGCAAGGATAGCAACCATTCTTTAGCTTTTCCTCTCAAAGAGAAAGTAAAAAAGTTTGAGCTTAATAATATCTCCATCTACATCCTTATACTTTTGCATCTCACAAAGTTCAACAAAGCTATTGAGATGGGCAGCAGGATCATCAGAACTAGCACCAGAAAATTTCTCTCTCATCACAAGATTCAACAAAGCAGGCTTAATTTCATAAAAGGTAGCATCAGGAGCAGGTGGAGCAATAGGTGTGCTAAGGAAATCATTGTTATTGGTGCTAGTAAAGTCACACAACTTGGTGTTCTCAGTAGAGTTCATTTTCGCAAAGGTGGGCAAGCCAAAAACAGCAGCAGTAGCAGCTAGAGCAGGAATTTTTTTTGTGTGTTTTTGAATAAAGCAAGCAAACCAAACTAGACTATTTTTTTTTGGATTTTTTGGAAAGAGGCAAACAAAACAAAGAAAAATAAACAAAGCAAACTAAAAACAAAGTAAAGAGAAAGGAAGTGAAGAACTCCCCTAGTGAAGACGTCCTTAGCCTCCCCCGCAACGGCGCCAGAAAACTTGTTGATGGTGCTTGACGTAGAGCACTTCGTTGGAAACCCCAAGAGCAAGGTGTGATGAGCACAACAGCAAGTCTTCCCTCAGTAGATACCGAGGTTATCGAGCCAGAAGGAGGAAGGAAACGTCACACAGGTGTTGCAAGCAACATGGAGACCTACACAACACAAACTCAAGACTTTGCCCCAACGAATCAGTGAGGTTGTCAAGCTCACCGGTTTGATGTAACAAAGGATTAAACTATGGTGTGGAATGTAATGGTGGTTTGCAGCAAGTAAACAAGTAACAGTGGAAGATGTATCATTGGTAAAGATTGGACCGGGGTCCATAGTTCACTAGAGGTGCTCCCCTTATATAAACAACATGGCATGAAGGGTAAACAAATTACAGCAGGGCAATTGACAGGAACTTAGAAAGGCATAACAATGCAATTACTAGTCAGAAAGATCCTATGAGATTGATTGGGCAATACAACAAGATACATAGACCGCCATCCAACTGCATCTATGACAAGAAGTCCACCTTCAGGTTATCATCCGAACCCCCTCCAGTATTAAGTTGCAAGCAGTACAACCGCTTTAAGCAAAGTGTGTAAGGTAAACAGTCCACATGTTCCATGAACAAGAGACCGTTGTTTTCTCCCTAGTAGCAATAGCACATCTACAACCGAAGAGATTATTGTCACTTCCCTTGGAAACTAGAGGCATGAACCCACTATCGAGCATAAATACCCCTCTTGGAGTCACTAGCAAGTACTTGGCCAAGATAGCTACTAACAACGAAGAGCATGCAAGATCACAAACAACACAGACATGATAGAATCATAAAGATAAAACCATTAATCAAAACAACATAATAATCTCAATATCCATCGGATCCCCGCAAACACAACATGCATGATTACAAATAGATTAGATCTTGATCATGAACGGAGATCACAATATCTATACATGAAAGCACAAAGGAGGAGATACAACCATCTAGATACTACATGGACCCATAGTCCAAGGTGGAACTACTCACGCATCATACCGGAGAGAAGGCCTCCGGGATGATCTCCCCTTCGGCAGGGTGCCGGGAAGAACTTCAGATCCCCCCGATCTAGGGACGACGGTGGCGGCGGCTACAGAAGGTTTTGTGGAGATGTGATCGGGGTACTTAGGGTTTCTGCGTCAGGGGATTCTTATAGGCGAAGGGGGAGGCCGAGGCAGTGGCCAGGGGCCCCATACCCTGCCTAGGCACGGGGCAGGGCCCACCCGTGCCTAGGGGCGGTCTAGGTGCCCTGGCACGCCTCTCTGGCTCCCCTATTGACTTCTTGTTGCCCACGGAAAGTTATTGACTTTTACGTTTGTCCCGTCCAATTCCGAGTATATTTCTTTACTAACTTTTCTGGAACCAAAAACAACAGAAAAAGGCAACTGGCACTATGGCAACTTGTTAATAGGTTTGTACTAAAAAACATGTAAAAATCACCTCAAAGTGTAGACAAAGAAAAGCAAAGTAGATACTAAACAAGCATGGAGCATAAAAAATTATAGATACGTTTCCGACGTATCATATGGCTAAAGCTGAACAACTACCACACTCTCCTGGAGTATATGACCCCCCGAAAACCTCCTCCCGACCCCCCGAAACACCCTCCTCTCGACCCCGTGCGGTGTCGCCGCCGTCGCCGCACCGGGTCATCGCTCCCGCCCCAGCCAACCACCCTCTCCGGCGCGTCCCCCTCCTCTCCGCCATCGCCAGATCCATCACCGGACTAAGTTCCAGCGATGTGGCGGCGGCGGGGCCCTAGCCCTCGCGCGTGCTCCTTCCATGGCGGCGATGGTGGCTCTCCAGCGGAACTCTAGCAATGATGGCGAGTGGGCGGCGGCCGGTGAGTTCTAGCGACAGCGGTCCCTGGGCGGCGGGGCGGTGGATGGTTGCGAGATCTAGGGTTCCTAGATCGCCGACTACTTCGCCTCCTCGACATTGGCCGGTGTCGTATGGAGGTCTTCTGGGACCTACTATGCATCACGAGGATGCCCTGGGCGGAGGCCCTGGGTTTGGTGGAGGTGGACATTTTTTCCGTCGAAGGTGGCCGACCTGCGGCTGGATTAGCGGATCTCGCGATCCATGTGCTAGTCCCAGCAGCGGGGCGGGGAGATCGAGGTGCCGGTGAAAATTGAGCCATTGGCAAGCGGTAGCGGTGTTACCATGCCGTTAACTTGATGAAGGTATCGCCGTGCACCTTGTGTCGACCTCACTCGTGCTACTCTAGGGGAAACCCTAAGTTCTTCGGTTCGGGCGATGGCGGTGTCGCGGTGTCGGTATCGTGTTATCTCCTGGGAGCATCGCCAGTAGAGCAATGTTGGATGGAAGTGGCAGGAGAGGTGGAGCGGCTAGCGCACAGGGGGTGGTGCTGCTTGGCATCGTGGTGGTGTCGGTGGCTGGTGTGGCAAGAATCTGTGCATCGATCTACATGATGACGACGGGTTGACGGAAGATAATGAAGGTGGCGACATCCGGACCGTGTGCGTGGGAGACGCTCCGTGGATATGTTGTGCGGTTCTAGGGCTCTTTTTGCTTGAGTTCGAGCCACCGCGCCTAGGCACTCCAGCTTCTCTTGGCGAGTGACAACAGTGTGAGTGACCTTGAGGCAGGGTCAAAACAAGCAGCTAGGTGTTTGATAGATCTCGTTGAGAGCTGGCGATACAGTTAACGTTTTTGCTCGATGTTTTGTTTTGACGGTTCCGATATGTATGATCTTTGTAATAACCTTTGCCAAACAATATGGTTCTAATAATAAATAAAGACTACTTATTTGATAAAGAAGGCCGATGCGCTGCTCCCCATTTCGAAGAAAAACTACTAGTACCACACTTTCCTTGCCACATATTCTCAAATTTAATGAAGTGTCTTTGTAGCAGCCGCCCGGACATGCCGCCGGTCAGTGACACATGGAGAGGAAAATTGAACGGCTGCAGCCACTTGGTCCAAGCTCACCCGTTCCTGAGCACTTGTTGACTAATCTAGCATTCTTCTGTTCGGAGCCAGTTGACATATAACTGCTCGCGCCGCCCTACGTGGCGCCTATGTTCGACAGTTCATTGTCACCGTACTGGCGACCATGTATATAGTTTTGTTTTGAGAAACACGGTACAATCGATGACGCTCATAACACGAATATGCACCTATCCCTATAAACGCACACCCGTACACCCGACCATGTATACAGTTCGTTGCCGTTGTGAAGCTCCACTACTGGGCCAAAAGACTAGATGGCCGCGGGGAAAAGACTTTTCACCTCTCCCCCCTCTCCTTCTCCTCTAAGCCTTAAGACTCGGCCCTCATTCCCGAGCTCTCCTCCATACTCGCTCCGGCGGCGCTGCCGCTTGGAGTCGGGGAGGAGGAGGAGCTCGGCATGTAGAGAGTAGTAGTAGGTGTAGGGTTGTGGGCCTTGTTCCTGTAGTCTGGAGCTGGGTGAAGGATCTGAGCAACGGGATGTGGATCCACTTAGGGTTCTTCTTCTTTGTCTTGCTGTGTTCTCTGGCCGGCCATGGTGGCGAGGAGAGAGCAGAGCCGAAGACGCCGGAGAAGACCACCGTCTCCGCAAATAAGCAAGTCGCCTTTGTCCACTTCTCGTGGTGGTGCGGTGGTGTTCTGTAGGGTGCTCCGTCCGGCTGTGGGGGCGAGGGGAGTGGCTTCCGCGGGGCGCCGTCGGATCCCCCTCGTGGGTGGGGAGAACTCCTGCTGCCGACTCGAGCTAATCACATGGCGACCGTCGTCGTCGCCATGATCTGGGGCCGGAAGGGCAGCCCGATTCGACGCCATGGAAGCTGTCTCTGCAACCTCCGGAGTGGAGGCCCTCTTTGGAACCTTGGGCCGGAGTTCCCCGTCGTCTCCCCGCCAAGTGGTGCGTCCCCGGCGGCGTCATGGCGGCCGGCAGCTGAGGTTCAACAACAGTGGAGAAGATAAAGGACCTGATCACTTTTTCTATTCTAATTTTAGGGTCCTCTTTGCATATATCTAGGACTTTAGTGTAATTTTACTTACTCTTTGTCATGTTGTACTTTGTACCCACCGAGAAATATAAAATGGCAGTCTTGGGGTCCTTCAAGACCCCTTCTCCCGTTCCCGTTCAAAAAAAAACTACTGGGCCAAAGAATGTAGCCATACCCAAGCACCGAGAGAGAACAATGGAAAACTCCTCAAGCAACGTCACCTGATGAATAACGAGGCTAAACCAGACCCGCTCACTTTGGAGACTGCGTATGCAAACTTTGGATAAAATACGATGCTTGTATATGTCTAATGAAGACCCATGTGAGAACAAGCATCCAGATGTTATATGTCTAATGAAGATCCATTGCCTGTTGCATGGATAGTAATAAAGTCTCTGGGGTGTCAGCACAACGACTTCCCACCACTACAGGACGTGCGCGCTACGCCGAGGGCAAAAAGCCGTCGGCGTAGGCCAAATTGTCCTCGGCGTATGGTACGCCGAGGGCTGCCCTCGGTGTAGCCTTCTCGGCAAAGGTCTTCCTCGGCGGAGCACATACATGTCATCGTCGTATAAAAATTCCGTTGGCGTATGCTACGTCGATGGCTTTGCCCTCGGCGTAGCGACCGTCGGCATAGCCTGTCAGCAGGTTGCAAAAACATTTTTTAAAAAAAATATTTTTTTAACTTTTTTTATTTTTTTCTCAATTTTTTTAATCTTTGAATTGTTAGAATTGTTAATCTCTCACTTTGAACATTTTTAACACTAATTATACTTAATATTTGATTAAATTACAGTCTTGGTCAAACTTTCCAGCCGGTCACCCATCCTAATACTACTCCAACTCCAACACGCTTAACTTCCTGGTTTCTTCAGAATCTATTTCCACAAAGTAATTCATACATTGTTGTCAATACTATGATATCAATCCTATTAACTCTTATATCATCATGTCACATGTTTGTATTTTTTGAAATTACAAATAATTATTTAAATAAACATTAATGAATAAGTAAAAATATTATTGAATTCAAATAAAAATATAACCAAATTTTACTTTTTTGTATTTTTCTATTGAATATGGAATAATTAATATCTTTAAACCCGTAAATCGGAATTCGACAGATAATATGTCTAGATTGATCAGAAAAACGAGAGGAATCCAAATATGATATCCATATCAACTAAACACTAACCCTCCATTTTTGAATTAGCTATTTGGTGGTTGCTTCAGAAAATCACCCTTTTTGCGCTTGGAAAATAAAAAATGCATTTTTGGTGCGATGAAAAGGAAATTTTGCATTGGATATTTGATAAAATAGAATATTGTAAACCTAAAAATGTTTTTATAAAAAAACATGAGCATCGGATCATGTACCTGTAGTTCATATCTGACCCACTTCCTACCGATTCAGCATGAATTTGTCTTTTTCACTAGGGGTGGACGGAGAGGTTTAAGATCCCTCTGTTGGGACATTGTCCATATAAGGTGGTCTAGTATTTTTGTCAAATGTGGTGGTAGAATTTTGAATTAGCCATTTGGTGGTTGCTTCACAAAACCGTCCGTTTTTTATGCTCAGAAAATGGAAAATGGCATTTTGGTGCGACAAAAAGGAAAACTTTCTCCTACAACATTGTTTGCCATCCCATGACGCACATATATGCACAATATGAGCACATTATCACAAACTATACCTCGATTCTAGCCATAACATTGGTCATTTGACCCGAAAGCCAAGAAACATCGAATGAGATAGGTCATTTTGTGAAGGTTCTTTAGACATAATCAATATACCAAGTTTGATATTTTTTCTTATAACTATGTCACATAATATGACACCACGCGAAGGTTTGGTATTGTTTCGATCGTTTTTGAATTTTTTATGCCCGTCTTAAACTATCGTCAAACTTTGTCGAACGACGGGCATGAAGATTCTTAGCTCGGGGTAGAGCCTCACTAAACTTGCATTGGATCTTTGATAAAATAGCATATTTTGAACCTAAAAATATTTTTTGTAAAAAACATGAGCATCGGATCATGTACCTATAGTTTATATCTGACCCACTTCCTGCCGATTCGGCAGGAATTTATCTTTTTCACCAGGGGTGTACGGAAAGGTTTAAGATCCCTCTGTTGAGACATTGTCCATATAAGTTGGTCTAGTATTTTTGTAAAATGTGGTGGTAGCATTTTGAATTAGCCATTTGGTGGTTGTTTCATAAAACCGTCCGTTTTTGTGCTTGAAAAATGGAAAATGGCTTTTTGATGCGACGAAAAGGAAAACTTTCTCCTGTAATATTGTTCGCCATCCCATGATGCACATGTATGCATAATATGAGCACATTATAACAAACTATGCCTCGATTCTAGCCATAACATTGGTTATTTGACCCGAAAGCCAAGAAACATCAAATGAGATAGGTCATTTTGTGAAGTTTTTTTTAGACATAATCAATATACCAAGTTTGATATTTTTCCTTATAACTATGTCACATAATATGACACCACGCGAAGGTTTCGCATTGTTTCGATCGTTTTTGAATTTTTTATGCCCGTTTTAAACTATCGTCAAACTTTGTCGAACGACGGGCATGAAGATTCTTAGCTCAGGGCCGAGCCTCGCTAAAATTGCATTGGATCTTTGATAAAATTGCATATTTTGAACCTAAAAATGATTTTTTATAAAAAACCATGAGCATCGGTTCATGTACTAGGAATTTGTCTTTTTCACCAGGGGTGGACGGAAAGGTTTAAGATCCCCCTGTTGGGACATTGTCCATATAAGGTGATCTAATATTTTTATAAAATGTGGTGGTAGCATTTTGAATTATCCATTTGGTGGTTGCTTCACAAAACCGTCAGTTTTTGTGTTCCGAAAATGGAAAATGGCATTTTGGTGCGACAAAAAGGAAAACTTTCTCCTGCAACATTGTTCGCCATCCCATGATGCACATATATGCAGAATATGGGCATATTATCACAAACTATGCCTCGATTCTAGCCATAACATTGGTTATTTAACCCGAAAGCCAAGAAACCTCGAATGAGAAAGATCATTTTGTGAAGGTTTTTTCAGACATAATCAATATACCAAGTTTGATATTTTTCCTTGTAACTATGTCACATAATATGACACCACGCGAAGGTTTCGCATTGTTTCGATCATTTTTGAAATTTTTATGCCCGTTTTAAACTATCGTCAAACTTTGTCGAACGACGGGCATGGAGATTCTTAGCTCGGGGCCGAGCCTCGCTAAACTTGCATAGGATCTTTGATAAAATAGAATATTTTGAACCTAAAAATGATTTTTGTAAAAAAAAATAAGCATCGGATCATGTACCTGTAGTTCATATCTAACACACTTCCTACCGATTCAGCAGGAATTTGTCTTTTTCACTAAGGGTGGACGGAATGGTTTAAGATCTCCTGTTGGGACATTGTCCATATAAGGTAGTCTAATATTTTTGTAAAATGTGTTGGTAGCATTTTGAATTAGCCATTTGGTGGTTGCTTCACAAAACCGTCAGTTTTTTGTGTTCGGAAAATGGAAAATGGCATTTTGGTGCGACGAAAAGGAAAACTTTCTCCTGCAACATTGTTCGCCGTCCCATGATGCACATGTATGCACAATATGGGCACATTATCACAAACCATGCCTTGATTCTAGCCATAACATTGGTCATTTGACCCGAAAGCCAAGAAACCATGAATGAGATATGTCATTTTATGAAGGTTTTTTTCAGACATAATCAATATACCAAGTTTGATATTTTTCTTATAACTATGTCATATAATATGACACCACGGGAAGGTTTCGCATTGTTTCGGTTGTTTTTGAATTTTTTATGCCCATTTTAAACTATATATAATATTTTATGTTTCACTTAATTTTTATTTACAAATGTATAATATTTGATTGTACATAGATACGTCTTATTTTTATGCAAATTTTGATATATTATTTGTATTTTTCTGAATTATAATGATTTAGTTATGATTTTGCAAAGTTTAATGAGGTAAAAGAAAAAATAGCTACGCCGAGGGCAGCCGTCGGCGTATGCTACGCCGAGGGCAGCCTTCGGCGTAGCATAGGATACGCCGAGGGCAATTATACACCGACGACTACTTGGCGGGGCTGGTCTGGACGATGGCTACGCCGACGGTCCCGACGTTTGGCCGTCGGCGTAGCGACCGACCGTCAGCGTAGCTTCCTATTCCTGTAGTACACATGTCTATTACAACAAGTTCTAATATATGACAATCTTTTCCTGGCTCTGTTGATGGAGGAGCGAGAATGGCGGTGCAACCTTGATTTGCACTAGTGTCTTAATCATCGCTAGGTGAACGAGTGTAATATTACTTTTAGGGCTCTTTACACTTCATTGGTGATTATTGGTAGATCGGTGGATTTTTCGCAAAAAAAGTCTAAATTTTTTTTTGTATAACAACTACACTTATGTTTTCGTACATGCATGTATTATGTATACAACACTTTATTACTATCCATGCACGTTTTGGAAACAGCATGGCATATGGTGCAGCCTCGCAAACTTTGACTTTGTTTGGGCTCGCTTACATCATAAGAATGTTGACCAGGCAATGGAAACTTATCTGTGCAAATGTTGAATTCAGCGGAATATTGCCCCAACCGTCCAGCCTATCTCAACATCAGGAATAGTATGCAGGAGAAGGAACAATCCCCTCGTGTTTCAACTTCAGCCCTTCTATAATCTAGTCCTTCTAGTCAGCACACATGGGATGAAAATTGAACGTCTGCAGCGAGAAATAATAAACCCCTTGGTCCATGCTCACCTGTTCCTGAGTGTTGATTAATCTACTGCGACCCATATTAGTTGACTTAGATTTATCTAGATACAAATATATATATTCAAGTTTTGGTGTTAAATACACCTGCATCTAGTTAAATTTAAGTCAACTAATTGAGTCGGAGAGAGTAGCATTCTTCTGAGGCAAATTCTATGTCTGGACTTGTTCAAAAACTATCACCACATCTGGATCTTTTGTTCGGAGCCAGTTCACATATAACTGCTCGGGCCGCCCTATGTGGCGCCTGTGTTCGACAGTTCGTTGCCACTGTACCGGCGAACGTATACAGTTCAGCCGTTGCCTTTGTGAAGCTCCACTAGTGGGCCAAAGAAGGCAGGCATACCCAAGCACCGAGAGAGAACAATGGAGAACTCCTCAAGCAACGTCATCTCTAATGAGCAACGAGCCCAGGCGTGTCGAGCTAAGCCACACCCGCTCACTTTCCACACTGCGTATGCAAACTTTGGATAAAATACATACTTGTATTTGATCTAAAATTGAATATGGTAGATCATTCAGAGCTGACACGGACAAGTCGGGGTGGAATGTGTATAGGCATACCGAGCAGACAAGAAATTATTAGTCTTAGAGGACGGTCAGATTCAGAAAAAAATATACGGTTCCTGACGTGTGCTTCACATTTCAAGACTTGTCTGAATCCCTTCGCTTGTTCTAAATTCCTTTGCCCCTATAAATAGATGCAGGCAGTCCCTTCCTTTAATCACACACACACTCATCAGCAATCAGAAGCATAAAAGAACTTGCCACTTTGCCGCATCCACCAGTGTGCACCACCCGCAAGAAAAGATGGCTGGTTGTGTGATCACCGAGAAGTGCGCGCTAGCGGTGTCCGCCGACCGGATGTGGAAGGTGGCCTGCTCTGGTGAGGCCCTTCAAAAGGCCTGCACAGCCTTCATTGACACCGTGGTGGAGGAGGGTGACGGCGGTCCTGGCAGCGTCACCACTCTCACGCTTAGCGCTGCGGCAGCGGCTGATGCAGGCGGTAGCTTGATGAAGAGCCGTGTGGTGTTGCGCGACCATGCAACACGGGTGCTAAGGAATGAGATACTGGAGGGCGGCAAGGTAAGCAGCCAGCTTAAGTCGCAGGTGACCGAGGTGAAGCTTGAGGCGGCTGGGGAGGGTGCATGCGTTGCCACATTCAAGGTGGAGTACGAGAAGCTCGACGGCAGCGGGGCGCTGGCGCCAGAAGACCAGACGGGGCTTGTCGGGGCGTACCTCGGCATGTTAAAGGCAGTTGAGGCCTACCTCATCGCTAACCCCGCTGAGTACGCCTAATTCAGTGAAGAAGATAAACGATCACAGTGATTCCAGGAGGTGATTGCACTAAATGTGTTTGCTTCTTTAATGATGGTGTCTGGGAGAAGAATAAAGAGGTAATCATAAGTATAAGGTGTGTGGTTTATGAGAACTTATGTTTTAAATATATTTTGGTGCTTGTGCCCTGTGAGGGAATTGGTTTCAAGAAATAATATATATATGTATATGTGTGTGGTTGGTTTTGATGATGAATTTATCACGGGTTGCTTCAAGAAATGATATAGATCACGTTTTCTCTATATATTTTCACACAGCCGTTTTCAGATCCAAAATACAAACAAAATAAAATAGGCGAATTACATATCATCATGATAAATTATAAAAACGTCTAAGGTGGTGGAGGGTCTATCCACAGATTGTATGGCCATCCATGACGAGTAAATAAGTCTCTCTTTGTATCCTCCAGACGCGTGCACATCTCCGTAAAATGGTCATAAACATCGGTACATAACCTGCAAAAGGGAAGCCAATTTATCATTAAACACTTTATCATTTCTACATAGCCATAGCGACCAAATAATGGCAATCATTATCACTCTAAGAAGAACTATGTACTTGTGGTCAATTCCATATAACCAGTTACCAAAAATATTGGCAACACTATGCGGAGGATTCTAATCCTGAAGATGCTTGTGTGACTGACCATATAAAACTGGCAAACTGACATTAGGAAAACATATATTCGATTGTCTCTTCACAATAACAAGAAATATATTTTTTATCCCCGTGCCAATTATGCCTAATAAGATTATCCGTAGTAAGGATCACCCCACGACAAAGATATCACGCAGTTGTTTTGATTTTCAAAGGTATTTCATTCTCTAGATTTTCTGGTTATCATAAACTGGTAAGACTGGCTGGACCAATGTATTGTAAATATAACTAACTGAGAACTGGCCCTTCTGAGTCAAGTTCTATCGAAATTCATCAGTCCCAGGCATCAGTTGGAAAAATGTCAAACGTTGTAGCAAGGAATTCCAAGATGTAAGTCTAGGTCCGATTAAGTCTCTTATGAACGACATATTCGGTTGAGAAGACTCCAACACTATGACGGTTGTATCACCCTTGTAACAAATAATGCTATAAAGTATCGGATACTGTTTCCATAGAGTGGCATTTCCTAGCCACTTATCTTCCCAGAAACGTATCTCGGATCCATCCTTAATTGAAAGTGATCCAAAGCGGAAGAAGTGTTTCTTCGTCGGCATTAATTAGACCAGCATAGAAATACGAATCACCATGTTCTCATAGTACCTGGGATAACACTTTTGAGACAACATATTTTCGTTTAAGAAGGGTTTGCCAAATCCCATATTCAATTAGCAACTTCAAGAGCCACTTGCCAAGGAGACCTCTATTCTTGATATCAAGATCCTGAATTCCAAGCCCTCCTTGATCTTTGGGTGGCAAACCACAGACCATTTAGCCAGTCTATATTTTTTCTTCTTATTGTCTCTTTGCCAAAAAAATCTTGACCGAAAGCGTTTTAAGACACCTTTTGGTAGATGAAAACATCAAATCATATACAACGCCATATTAATGAGTACCAAATTAATGAGAACAAGACTTCCTCCTAGGGACAACAATTTTCCCTTCCAACTATTTAATCTTAATTGTAGTCATTCTTCAACAAGTTTCCACTTGGCATTTGTAAGCCTCTGATAATGTATCGGTATGCCCAAATAACTAATGGGAACCTGGCCTTGAGCACATCCAAATAATTCAGCATACACATTTTCCTTGTGTTGAGCCTCACTGAAATAAAACAACTCACTCTTATGAAAGTTTATTTTTAGACCCGATAATTGTTAGAAACATAAAATGATTAATTTCCGATTTCTCGCTTTTTCGATATCGTGTTTCATAAAAAAATTATATCATCGACATACTGAAGAATAGATAGACCACCATTGACCAGATGAGGAATCACACCTTCAATTTGTCCATTAGCCTTTGCACGCTCAATCATGACAGCTAACATATATCAACCACTATATTAAATAGCATTGGTGATAATGGATTGCCTTGTATCAGTCCCTTATTTGTTTGGAAATTTGCTAACATTGTCATTTACTTTGATGACAACACTACCCTCAACACAAAGTTATAGATTAAAGCACACCAATCAGTAGAAAAGCCTTTCATTATGAGGGTTTGTTGAAGTAAAGACTAATTGACTTTGTCATGTGCTTTCTCTAAGTCAATTTTTAAAATAACCCTATTCAACTTCTTTCTATGCACTTCATGGACTGTTTCTTAAATGATCACAATCCCATCTAGGATGTTACAACCTTGCATGAAAGCAGTCTGGGATGGTCGAACCACATGATTAGCCACAGAGTTCAGTCTGAGTGGAGCAATTTTAGTGAAAATTTTGAAATTAACATTAAAAAGGCTTCATACTGAACAAATCTAGCAGGTCGGACTTAATGATGTCCAAGAAATTATGATAGAATTCAGCTGGGAACCAGCAGGACCTGGAGCCTTGATGAGCATCGGCACAAGAATTTCTTCAGGAACACTACTCACGGAGTGCTTCTCTTTGCTCTCAAATCTCAATCGTACTCTACACTGCTACTTATTCCCTGCCAATCTTGCATGCGACGACAACCGTTACCTGATGTTTGCCCTTGCTCGCTCTCGAAGTCTGGCGGCCGCTTGCCCTTGCTCGCTCTTCTCCCGAACGCTCCCGCCTCCTTCTTCCCAGGCCAGAACGATGCTCCTCCCCACCCGCCCATGCACTGCTCCATCACCAGCTTCTCCTCATGCCTAGCGCCGCCGAGATCGGCCTTCTCAGAGAGGGCCGACAGCCACGTCTCCTTCTCCGACTCTCCAGCCCATAGTGTGGAACGCTGGCCGCTTCCTCCCGCGAGCCGCCTCCGGTCGCTCCAGCCCACGTTGGATCGTCGGTTGCTTCCTCCCGTGAGCCGCCTCCAGCCGCCACCGTTTCCAATTGTAGGTAAGAGAAAGAGGGTCGCTCCGACCGACGGAGGAGGGGGGAAAGGGAGGTGAGGTTGCACTCGAACCTGTCCGATAGAGCAGGAGGGTGGCGTTGCCGGTGGAGAAGCAGGAGGACGGCGCCGCCATTAGAGAAGTAGGCGATGAAGATGCAAACACTGGAAGGAGGGGATTCGGTGGCCTGTTCCGTGTCGTTCGCTCGGCCAGCAAAAAAACTGAACCGTCATTTGATTTTCGGGTGGTATAGATATGGATATAGATTTTCGTTTTTCTTTTCACTTGCCGGTGGTATTGGTGGGTAATTTATTTCCTGCTTAAAGGTAAAGACGTTCAAAAAAATGTAAAAAAATGTAGGTAGTACAAGAAACGCTCCTTTCTTTATTATTAGGTATAGATAAACACGTATAGAAGAATGTATACCTATGTATATAGGAGCTTATATGCTGAATTGTTTATGCAAAAATTATTAGGTATTCATCGTATATCCATGAATAGTTCTAGCTCCTCCCCTGTAGTGAGGCGCCGCCCCCGTTGAGCCTATCTCTCCTAGGAGAGGAGGGCCACTTTGATGGTCTGCATGTCCTTCCTAGCCTTCATCCCATGGCTAGAAATAATCGGCAAGACATGGATAGCCAAATAAGATGATAATTTCCACCACTCTTATTTACTCCGATAATCTATCCAAAATTTTCTTCATCTACTACTCATCTACCTATGAGCATATAATCTAGAAGTTATTATCTTTAAAAAACCTCCCCATATAACTACAATGTGGCCTAAAATCCGAGAAACTCGTGGTTTTCTCATAAGTATAAATTTGAGATGAGAGACATCCATGACACCCAATAGCTTCGACTGAACCTTCCCTATTTGTAATAACACTAAACTAGAGATTGTGTGTATGGGCATATATATTTGAAAAATCGAGAAAAGAATGAACAAATCTTCTACTCTGTTTCTAGCCTCTTCACCCTCCATGCAGTTTCTTCCTTCATGCGAGCAAGATCCTGGTCTAGCTTCTCACGGTGCTCGGTAATGTATCTAGCCTCTTCCAACAACTTCTTATGCTTTAATTCGATCTCGTTAATGTTCTACAACGTGTCTAGGGTTATCGGATTCATGGGGAGTGGGTCGTCGAACATGTGCTCGAACAGAGTAAGGCATCATCCGTCTTGACGTATCAGATCCTTGTTAGATGTGTCAGCTCCATCCTTGCTGGCTTGTGGAACCCGCTGTTGGGGAGGAGTAGTGGCCGGAGGTTGTACCTCTATGCCGGCATTATCTGGCCCATTGGCAACCTCCACGACATCTTCCTTGCATGTGACCTCCTTGGAGTTGTTGTTGAGCCGACTTCTTGGGTCAGAACATCTGCTCCTAGGTTGGTCACGAAGACCCGTTAGATGGTGCATGGTTGTTCCACATGGGAATCTACATCGCATCTATACTCGTATTCTTAAGCGGCGTTGGTTTTAGTAGATTCGGCGGTGGATTCACCATTGGATTCAACATCATCAAACTCCTCATCAAGGGCATGTAGGATATATTTGATTTCATCGCCGACTCCTCAGGAGCCCGAACCAAAACCAACAAAGTCAACCAAGTGGTTCCGACCAAGATCTGACACCTCAACTAAGGAGGCAGATCTAGATCGGTGTTCCACCACTCCTTCCAGCCCAATGGCGGTTAAGGTAGGCCTTGATTCATTGTGATCTAAGGTAGAGACCTCAACACGGAGATCTATCTCAGATCAATCTTCCACCTTCGTCGCCGTCCCGAGGGAGGACATGGTGGGCCTTGTCATCAACAACACCCGGGGAGCTTGACTTTGCGCTAGTGAATCCAATGAAAATGTGGATACCACTAAAATAAATGATGATGTAGCTGGTCACATAGTCCTTAGAACGAACCCATGTCTCGCCATTGGGGACAACAGGGATGCAGTCGAAGTAGAGGACGTGTACGATGTCGACAATGTCGTCGATGCCTATGAAGGTGGATCCCGTCTAGATCCAAACTCCAGGCGTCGTAGACCCCATGGTAGGCGCCAAATGTCATGGTATTATCGAAGAGTATGCTACGAGAGAGAGAGAGAGAGAGAGAGAGAGAGAGAGAGAGAGAGAGAGAGAGAGAGAGAGAGAGCATGGAAAGGTGGGGAGTGTCCGAGACAACAAGGCACAAGATACCCAAGTTCAAATCTTATCATGGTGGCGAGATCCTAATTCTTCTATAAATCACTATAAGGGCAACTAGTGCAACTTATAGAGATTTTGAATCGTTCCGCACTATTAGAAAAACGGCTATAGGTAATCCACACATTCGTGGAGCACGTGCTAGTGGTGGTCCACGGGTAAAATAGGTGTGGCGCACTGCCCACGGGTGCCCTACGGCTAACTGCCCTAAGCGTGGCGTACATGGGGGTGGTGCGTCACATCTATGTGTGGGCTAGGGCACAGGTGGCCACAGACCACATACCCGTAGCGCACTAGGTCAAGGTGCGCTACCGGTGTGAAACTTAGCCGTAGGGCACTCTGCCCTAGTGCGCTATATGTATGTATGTTGCAGCAGCTGAGTTAACTTAGCCGTAGGGCACTCTGTCCTAGTGTCCTACGACTAAGTGGCCTGCACCAACTCCCCCTCCCTCGGTGGATCGCCTTTTTAGCCTTGCAAAAAAAAATGAAAAACACTTCAAAAAATAAAATCCTTTTATATTTAGATAGATAATATGGTCTAGTTTCTAGAAAATTTAACAAACAAGAATTTTGACTTTTTCTGCAAATAACGTTATGCCACATTAAAACGGTCATAACTTTTGCATACGATATCGAAAAATATGTTTAATATACCAAAATGATGAGAATGAGATTTCGCATCCGCTCGCAAGCACCTCTAGTCGTTTAGAAATTTTTTAGATTTTCAAAATTCAAAAAGAATAAAAATTTACAGTCAAAAGACCGTTTTTTCCTGCAGAAAAAAATAGAGGGTAACTTACCCGTAGCGCACCACCTCTAGTGCGCCATGACTAAGTTGGGCGGAATTCAAAATTCGAATCACCATCCCGCCCACGTACCCTCTACTTTTCCCTCCCCCTTCTCTCCTTTTCCTTTTCCTCCCTTCTCCTTCTCCTCATCCTCATCCTCCTTGAAGTGACGACGACGGCGAGCTATCCAACAAGGCAATGGCGACGGCGGTGACCACTCCGACGAGGCGACGGCGACGACCCGCACCGACGAGCGACGTAAGCGGGGGCGGCGAGATCCAAATCTCCCGCTTTTTTGAATTTTGAAATTTGTACCCAATGCACCACGGCTAACTTTTTATACGCGTGGCGCACAACACCTAGTGCGCCACGGTTAACTTTTCAAAAACGTGGTGCACCACCTAATACGCCACGGCTAACTTTTAGTCGTAGCACGTGCCTTGTGGCACACACCTAGTACGGCACAGATGTGCTTTACAGGTGCGCCACGAATTAGCCGTTTCCTAGTAGTGATGTATGGTCTTCTGACGGTCGGCTTATATAGGCGGCCAGGACGTGGATTACAAGGTAAGTCCTAGTTGGATAGTTTATAGGATTTTAGACAAATACGTAAACTATTATGTCTTGACTTCGAAGACTCCGGCTTCCTCCTAAGGCGGTAGTCGTTCACCTTCCATGCTCCATCTAGGATTCCTTCCAAATCATCAGGAATTAGACCGCAGTTAATCCTTCCTTGCCACATTCTACGGGTCACCCAGGCTCAGCAAAATATTGTTTTTCTAGCTATATATCCATTTGCTATATCCCTAACATCATCAATGATGTAGATCGAACTTATTTCGGTTGCCCCTGTTGGAGAGACATTGCAGACTGATACGATATGGAAGCCGGGGGGAGTCCATGGTGATAACCACATCATGATGTTTTAGAAGGCGCTTGACTCCAACTCCGACGACCGTGACCTGATAGATGACGAGAAAATTTTCGAGAAAAAGAGGGTCTACAATTATTTTTGACTAGCTGAATGCCCGTGCGTTTCCACGGCTACTAAATCCAGTCTGCATGGCTCGTAGAACGAGAGGCCCGTCGCAGCGGTCTTCGATGGGAGGCATCAGCGACAGTGTCGCGGGCTGCAGGGAAGGAAAGTGGCGCTGTCGTCGACTCTATCCACCTCCGTCGCGGGGGATGAAGCCACGCCCGCGCTGGCAGCTCGCCGCCGTCCGTGTTCGATTCCTGCCGCCCGCGCTTGCCGCTGCTCGCCCGGACATGTTGCCGCCCCGCAGGTCACCTAAAGAGGAAGGACCAGCAAGGTAGGTATCCCTTTTGTTTTCCAAACAAACCATCTAATTTCACTCAGCGGTGGTAGGAGTTGTAATATGTCCAAACTCGCAGGAGCAAAAGCGTCGAAATTAAAAATCAGAACCAAAAGTTGGTGTGGACGAACCTACCTCAAACAAATTAATAGTATAGTTAATATGATCCAATCCAATTTTTTGCAATTTCTGACATAATTAACATTCTGTGTGTTGCTACGATAAAGAAAAAATTATATCACGTTCAAGCACACCGCCAATGCTTACTCTACCTGTCGACTGGGCTAGGACAGCCGGTAGACGTGTGTGAGGCCGTGAGCCATTCAATGTCGTCGCCACCTCACCCCATTGCGCTCAGTCGTTCACCTCCCTCTGGTCAGAGAGTAGAGGAAGCTAGGGGAGGAGTTGAGATGAGGATATCCGACGCTCGATAATCCGCGCCTTTAAACTCTGAATAGACTTAAGCATTTGGCATGAACTTTCATAATCATAGGTATATAATTCGATTATTAAAATTATACACATTCCTAGTCTTCCAATATCATAGAAAGGTATTATTTTCTTCATAATCTTTGTGATGCAAAAATTAATTACTTATAGATCCATTCATTGATATAAATGGATCTTCCTTTTAAGCAAGTATAGCTAACTAAGATATGATAAAATGTGATCTTCCCGATGACAGTATCTATTTGTTGAGAGGTGAGTACGGATGAGTTTTTCCACTACTGGAAAACCCCTCTTTGGTTCGACGTGAATAACGCCAGCAGTCCCGTCCTGTCACAGCCCGCGACTAGTGGGAGAACTAGTCTCGGGCCGTGAGGCCTCTAACGGCTAGAAACGACCATAGTCACTAGTCCTGGGCCGGACCAGATCTTTAGTCCTGGTCCGTATTGGACTAATGACTTGGAGCAGGCCAGCTGGTCTTTTTGTGGACTATTAGTCCCGGATCGTATCATGGCCCAGGACTAGTTGTCCACCACTGTATATTCTACTTCCTGTCTTGCTTCCCTAAAGCATATGGTGGCCATTTTTCTCAAAGAAGCAAGAGAGTTCATGCCATTTTTTTCTCAAGATTTGTCAAGATTTAGTTTGCAACCCCTAAATCCAAAGCTTTAAAAGGTTAGAACTTCATTCTTTCATCTCTTATTGCTACTTCAGCTCTATAATGCTCTAGAAGTATAGAGATATGGATCAATGCATGCATGCTCTAGAAGTAGAAGGATTTTGATATATATGTGTAACAAATTTTGATTAGGCACATAGTTACTGAAAATTGAAATGTGTAATTTTAGATTTTCAGAGCTTAGAATGGAATTAGGTTTTCACTGATAGAACAATAATAAAAAAATCCACATTTATCATGTTGATTGTTTTCTCCAATTCACAAATTGGTGCATGTAAATTTTTCAAAATTCAAAAATAATGCTCTAGAAGCTCTCAATATAACTTGTAATAATTTTATCATGTTGTGTAATGGTTTTTTATATACTTTTACTATAATGTAGATGGTCCGGAAATGGATGTACGGTACTGACCGACGCTCTGGCGAGTTCATTAATGGCGTGCATGAATTCATCCGTGTTGCTAATGCAAACAAGCGCAATGGTTTTGTATTCTGTCCATGTAGTGGATGTAGGAATCAGAAGGATTACTCTGACTCAAAAACCCTTCACAACCACCTGTTGAAGTCCGGCTTCATGGCCAGTTATAATTGTTGGACCAAGCACGGAGAGAGATGGGTTATAATGGAAGACAATGAAGAAGAGGAGGAGGATGACAACTATCATGGTTTCCCTGAGTACGGAGATACTTCCATGGGGGATGCTGAAGGGGAGGTTGAAGAAGAGACACATGATGAACCCACTGATGATCTTGGTTAGACCATTGCCGATGCACGAAGAGATTGTGAAACTGAAAAGGATAGGAAGAAGGTCAATCACATGTTAGAGGATCACAAAAAGTTGTTGTACACAAATTGTGAAAATGGTCTGAAAAAGCTGGGCAGCACACTGGAATTGCTGCGATGGAAGGCTGAGTGTGCTATACCTGACTCCTCATTTGAAAAGTTGCTGAAAATGATGAAGAATATGCTTCCAAAAGATAACATATTGTCCGCCAGTACGTACGAAGCAAAGAAGGTTGTCTGCCCTCTAGGTTTAGAGGTTCAAAAGATATATGCATGCCCTAATGACTGCATCCTCTACCGCGGTGAGGAGTACGAGAATTTGGATGCATGCCCGGTATGCACTTCACTTCGGTATAAGATTAGATGAGATGACCCTGGTGACGTTGAGGGCAAGCCCCCCGGAAGAGGGTTCCTGCCAAGGTGATGTGGTATGCTCCTATAATACCACGGTTGAAACACTTATTCAGAAAAAAAGAGCACGCCAAGTTGTTGCGATGGCATAAAGAGGAACGTAAGTCAGACGGGATATTGAGACACCCCGCTGACGGGTCGTAATGGAGAAAAATTGATAGAAAGTACCCGGACTTTGCAGATGACGTAAAGAGTTTAAGGTTTGGTCTAAGTACAGATGGCATGAATCCCTTTGGGGAGCAGAGCTCCAGTCACAGCACCTGGACCGTGACTCTATGCATCTATAATCTTCCTCCTTGGTAGTGCATGAAGCGGAAGTTCATTATGATGCCAGTGTTGATTCAAGGTTTGAAGTAACCCGACAACGACATTGATGTGTACCTAAGGCCATTAGTGGAATAAATTTTATAGTTGTGGCACGGACCCGACAAACGCGTGTGGGATGAGCACAAGCAGGAAGAATTTAACCTCTGAGCATTGCTTTTCGTAACAATCAATGATTGTCCTGCTCTTAGTAACCTTTTAGGACAGTTCAACAAGGGATACAATGCATGCACACACTATTTAGATGAGACTGAAAGTATATATTTGGAACATTGTAAGAAGAATGTATACAATAAGCATTGTCGATTTCTTTTGGCCAAGCATCCCTTAAGAAAGAAAGGCAAGCATTTCAACGGTCTGGCATGTCACCAGACGAAGCCTAAGAAGCGTACTGGTGCTGATATATTTGATATGGTCAAAGATTTGGATCAAATGGCAACCTTTGGAAAGGGTCCTGGCGGAAAATCTATTCCGAAGGACGCTGAAGAACACACACCCATGTGGAAGAAGAAATCTATATTTTGGGAGCTACCATATTGGAAATTCTTAGAGGTCCGCTCTGCAATCAATGTGATGCATGTGACGAAGAATCTTTGCGTGAACCTGCTAGGCTTCTTGGGCGTGTATGGGAAGACAAAAGATACACCGCAAGCACGAAAGGACCATCAACATATCAAAGACCCAGATGGCCTGCATCTAGAATGGTTTCAAGGTCATGCCAGCTACGCTCTTACCAAACAAGAGAAGGAAATATTTTTTGAATGCCTAAGCAGTATTAAGGTCCCGTCTGGCTATAAAAATATAAAGGGAATAATAAATATGGCAGAAAAAAAGTTCCAAAACCTAAGGTCTCATGACTGCCACGTGATTATGACGCAAATGCTTCCGATTGCATTGAGGGGGATTCTACCAAATAATGTTCGAGTACTCATTGTGAAGCTATGTGCATTTCTCAATGCAATCTCTCACAAGATAATCAATCCTGAAGATCTACCACGGTTACAGAATGATGTGGTCCAATGTCTTGTCAGTTTTGAGTTGGTGTTCCCACCATCCTTCTTCAATATTATGGCCTTTTCTTTGGTTCACCTAGTCGAAGAGATTTCCATTCTCGATCCTGTATTTCTACACAATATGTTTCCCTTTGAGAGGTTCATGGGAATCATAAATAAATATGTTCGTAACCGGGCTAGGCCAGAAGGAAGCATCTCCAAGGGCTATGGAACAGAGGAGGTCATTGAATTTTGTGTTGACTTTGTTCCTAACATTAGGCTGATTGGTCTTCCTCAATCGCGGTATGAGGGGATACTAAGTGGAAAGGGTACTCTTGGAAGGAAATCAATAATATTTAGGGACAAACATTCTTACACCGAAGCACATTACACTGTTCTACAGAATTCTATCTTGGCAGCCCCATATATCGAGGAACACAAGAAAATCTTACGCTCCAACAACCCTGGAAAGCATGACTCTTGGATTAGAGATGAACACATGAAGAGTTTCGGCGGTTGGTTGCAACATCTCATCCAAAACAACACTCTTGGAGATGAGCTATACTTGTTGTCTAGGTCACCATCTTCGACTATATCGACTTTCCAAGGGTACGAGATAAATGGGTATACATTTTACACGATAGCCCAAGATAAAAAGAGCACCAACCAAAATAAGTGGTGTCTGCTTTGATGCAATAGACAACAATGGTTCAAATACCACATATTATGGTTACATAGAGGAGATATGGGAACTTGACTATGGACCTACTTTTAAGGTCCCCTTGTTTCGGTGCAAATGGGTCAAGCTGACAGGAGGAGGGGTTGAGGTAGACAAGAAATACGGAATGACATCGTTGGATCTCAACAATCTTGGGTACTTAGACAAACCATTCGTCCTAGCCAATGATGTGGCTCAGGTTTTCTATATGAAGGACATGTCTACCAAACCTAGAAAAAGAAAAAATAAGAATAAGAATACATCAGTCGATGAGCCAAAGCGCCACATAGTTCTTTCAGGAAAAAGAAACATCATGGGAGTGGAGGACAAGACAGACATGTCAGAAGATTGTGATAAGTTTCATGAAATTCCGCCCTTCGCGGTGAAGGATGACCCAAGCATCATGTTAATAAATGAAGATGCTCCATGGATACGGCGGAATCAGAAAGGAACACACGTGAAGAAATGATGTGTAATAATTGTAACCTTTTAGGGAAGATGCTCCATGTGTCCATTTTTATAGTGTTGTCTGCAAACAACCTTGAGTGTGTTAGTCCCGTTTTGTGGCTGGACCGGGACTAAAGGGGGGCCTTTAGTCCCGATTCATACTTACCATTAAGATCTGATCTCCAAACGTGTGAGGTCACATATTAGGGAGTGCCTCTATGACCAGTTTCTTGGAGATGCTGGAGGACTGGGCTCCGGCGGCATCTCCCTAAAACTGGCCGTAATGGTGTCCCTGCTCTCGAAAACCATCTTGCAGCTTGTAACTTCTCTAACTAGATCAATACGCCTGGGAGCTAACTAATTTCAGATATTAGGGAGTGCCTCTATGACCAGTTTCTTGGAGATGCCGGAGGACTGGGCTCCGGCGACATCTCCCTGAAACTGGTCGTAGTGGTGTCCCTTCTCTCGAAAACCATCTTGGAGATGCCTCAAACTGGCTGGAGGACTGGACTCATAAGTATGCCTATTTATAGTACAAGCAGCTCGGCATAATGTCGACACTCACGACATAATGTCGACACTCACCCGCTATTATTAGTGCTGACTCATGTTTTGTCCCGGTTGGTGTCTCCAACCGGGACTAAAGGTTCATCTTTAGTCCCGGTTGGTGACACCATCAGGGACAAGGTACAAGACGCATGACATAATGTCGATACTCACCTCTATTATTAGTGCTGCCTGGCCCAGTCTGCCGCAATCCCTTCAGTCGCGGTTGGTTGCTCCAACCGGGACTAAAGATGAACCCTCTCTTTCTAGGCATTTCCCTCTATTTATAGGCTGCTCGATCCAGCCTACCCGCCCTTTCCTCTATTTATAGGCTACTCTATTTATAGGCCTTTTCCTCTAAATACAACATCTTCATATTTAGGTAACACTCAAGACATTTATTAATATTAAAAACCGGGACAAACCGGGACTAGCTAACACTCAGGACTAAAGCTGCCCCCTTTAGTCATAATCATGCCTAGTCCTATAATACGCAGCTTCAGGGTCTTCTTCGTCATCGTCATCGGCATCTCATCGTCACCTGCCACTCCAGGGATCCTCAGCCTAGCCATGGCATATACCAGGGGCCACTCCGGCCTCGGATTCATGGCGGGCGGGGGAGGGGTCTCTTGGAAGATGATGCCGCTACCACCAGGCGGGGGAGGGGACTTCTTGTGGCTCTGTGGTGGGTGGACTTGTGGGTACCGCAGGCGAGGATGGTCTCCCCCGGTGATGTAGTGCATCACTACGATGATAGTACAGTTAGCCCACCACAGACGGCGGCGGGCTTTGTTGTGGTTCACCAGGGGCGGGCCATCACCCTCGTACCTGGCGAGCTCCCTTTCCTGCCTATTAGCGAAGAAGGCATTCCAGGTGTCGTAGTTCTCGGGATCCCACTAGGATCCATCCGCTGCTCCGGCGTGAGATCGTGGTAGAAGTGGTTCGTTATGTCCACCTGGCGTGCGTAACCTTGAGGGACGGGAGGGACAGTAACCCTCCAGCGCTCAGCATCCAGCCGGCGGGCGGCCGGTAGCCCGGTGGACAAGGGTAGTTGGAGGCGCACAGCGCCTCGGTCTCCTCGAGGGTCAGAATGGCCCAGTAGGCGTTGTCCATTGTTCTAAGAGAGGAAGGTGGGGATGTGTGGATAGCCATGGCGCGATCGCCCTAGATATAGAGGGAAAGGGCAGGAAAACTTGGCAGGAAGCTTTGGGAAATGGCGGGAAATATCTTTAGTCCCGGTTAGTGACTACAACCGGGACTAAAAGCTCTCATAGAAAGGAAAGGGCGGGAAAACTTGGCGGGAAGCGGTGGGAAATAGCGGGAAATATCTTTAGTCCTGATTTTTCTGATAATAATAGACATATTATTTGTTTTATTTGGATTTTTACAATAAAAGATATGATTTTCCAAAGTTTTATATTTGATTTGAATTAAAAAATGAAAATTTACAAATGAAATAATTTATAAATGATGCAAACAGATATATGGATATTATATTAAGATTCGTTATATTTTTATGATAATAATAGACATATTAATTGTTTTATTTGGATTTTTACAATAAAAGATATGATTTTCCAAAGTTTTATATTTGATTTGAATTAAAAAAGAAAATTTACAAATGAAATAATTTATAAATGATGCAAACAGATATATGGATATTATATTAAGATTCTTTATATTTTTTGATAATGATAGACATATTATTTGTTTTATTTGGATTTTTACAATAAAAATATATGATTTTCCAAAATTTTATATTTGATTTGAATTAAAAAAAGAAAAATTACAAAGGAAATAATTTATAAATGATGCAAACAGATATAGGGGTATTATATTAAGATTCTTTATATTTTTCTAATAATAATAGACATATTATTTGTTTTATTTGGATTTTTACAATAAAAGATTTGGTTTTCCAAAGTTTTATATTTGATTTGAATTAAAAAAAGAAAATTTACAAATGAAATAATTTATAAATGATGCAAACAGATATACGGATATTATATTAAGATTATTTATATTTTTATGATAATAATAGACATGTTGTTTGTTTTATTTGGATTTTTACAATAAAAGATATGATTTTCCAAAGTTTTATATTTGATTTGAATTAAAAAAAGAAAAATTTACAAATAACAAACTTGTCCCGGGCCGTGGCTCGACCCGATACTAGAGGATGCCTGCGCGCGCGAAAATGAAGCGGCCGAAAAATACACTCTAGTCCCAGGCCGTAGCTTAACCCGGGACTAAAGGGGGGGTCTTTAGTCGCGGGTTATGCCACGACCCGGGACTAGAGACCCTCTAGTCGCGAGCGGTGGCTTGGCCCGGTACTAAAGGTCCGTCCGTATATGTTTCGCGCGCCTCCTAGCACTTATCATTTCTCGCGCACACAAAGACGAAGCATCGAAGACACAGGGGAGGTGCTGTCCGGCCACCGATTCCACCGCGCCGCCGCCCTCGTCTCCGGCCGTGCGTGCTCGGTATTCGCCATTTCGTATCGTCTTATACCATGCCTATGCGTCTTGTGCCGCGCCCTTAATACACACGTAGCCGTCCCACGCTGCATGGCCGTCGTCCCGGATTGGTTGTTTTTTTTACCACAAGATATTAGCTAGGGTTATTATTATTAGAATTATTTTTTTAGTTAGGATTAGGATTATTGTTTTAGTTATTAGGATTAGGATTAGGATTATTGTTTTAATTAAAATATTAGAATTAGAATTAGGATTAGGATTATTGTTTTATTATTTTTTGTTTTATTTATTACGATTATATTATTTTAGTTATTTTTTTTACCACAAATAATATTAGGGTTATTAATTATGGTTATTGTTTTTTAGTTATTAAGATTATTGTTTTACCACAAATAATATTAGGATTATTATAATTAGGATTATTGTTTTATCACAATTAATATTAGGGTTTTTTTTGTTTTAGTTATTAGGATTATTGTTTTACCACAAATAATATTAGGTTTTTTTTGTTTTAGTTATTAGGATTATTGTTTTACCAAAAATAATATTAGGGTTATTGTTTTTTGTTTTAGTTATTAAGATTATTGTTTTATCACAAGTAATATTAGGTTTATTAATTAGGGTTATTGTTTTTTTGTATTAATTATTAGGATTATTGTTTTACCGCAAATAATATTAGGGTTATTAATTTGTGTTATTAGGGTTATTGTTTTTTGTTTTAGTTATTAGGGTTATTGTTTTTCTAACCTGTTTAACTCTCTTTATCTTATAGATAATTAAGTCATGGATCCATCCGAAGATCCTGGTCGCATCGGTGAAGGTTTTCTTCAGGGCATGATAAGAGGTGAAATTCATCTTAATATTACTACCAGCAAAGATATTTTTCTCGAGGAAGAGATATCCTCATATCCGAATCCATCAGGTGATAGACTAGAGGAAAACCTAATGTACCAAGGGGAAGACCGGATGGACGAAGGGAAAATAAATAACAACAATAATGATGGCCCCTCGACAGGATCCGACGAGGTACACATATATATATATATAAAGCCTCGTGTTACCTAAATTCATTAACTGATCTAGATATATATTAATCACTCTCTCTTCTTCTTTTAGCCCACCGGATCGAAGGAATCGACAGCTCGAACAAAACAAGGGCCGAACAAAAAGTTGGATGGTAACCAGAGGTTCACCATCGAAGAAATAGATGATGATGATGAACCGATTGCTCCAGAGAAGCACCGGAGGATGTTTATAAATCAATGCGAGGTGCTTGTTAGGGACAACCTGCCGATCACCATCCAAGAATGGAATCAGTCAAAGAAACCCAGTGAAGAATCCAACAGCTATGCCACCGATGATGCCAAAGATGACCTTTGGCAGAAGTTCATAGCGCATTTCATACTACCTCCAGAGTGTGAAGAATTTGAGGTAGATGGTATTACCCCAAGGCAGGGTGGCTTGAAAATAGAGCGAAAGTCAAGGAGTGGGCTCTGAGCAAGATGGCTGAACTGTACCGGAACCACAAGAAAGGTTTATATGCAAAATATGTCACGGAAAATAAAACTCCAGACTTCAAAGGAGTAAACGAAAAGTTGAGAGAACAATGGCCCGATTTTGTACAGTACAAGCAATCTGATAAAGCAAAGGCAAAGTCGGCAAAGAACGCGTTAACTGCTGCCCAAAAGAAATACCATCATAAAATGGGGACATGTGGCTACAAGAGTGTCGTCCCTAAGTGGGAAACTATGGAGAATAAAATGAGGGCTAGAGGCATCACTCCTAGTATAGATGGATGGCCCGAGAGGTCAAAGCATTGGTGGTACGGGTACGGGGGATCGTTGGACCTAGAAACAGGGAAGACATTATTTCATGAAAAAATTCTAAAACCCTCCCAAGACCTTGTTCAAGCAATGAAAGATGCTCAAAAGGGATTTTTCCGTCCCGAGAGAGAGAACGATGAGCTGACACACGCCCTAGGGAATCCTGAAAAGGGAGGACGAACACGAGGCAAAGGCGCCGGTGTCTCCTGGAAGAAAGGGTTTCCTCAGTATGATGCCAGTTACAGAAGCCGTCAGAGAAAGAAGGACTGGGAGGCAGACCGGATATCCAGGGTAGAGCTGGACCTAGCTGATCTGAAGAACCTAATGCAAGAAATTAGACAAAGGCCGCCATCGTCAACTCACCCGCAGGCTAATGATACTGCATTGGATCTTAGCCAGCGAAGAAGCAGCGTGGCTTCCACGGAGGTCCGGGCTGATGATCAAGCACTGCTGGATGATGCACCGGCTCCTCAGTACCCCGTGGATGATGTCAGAGAGATGGCACAATGTGAGATACATCAGCCAATGAACAACCTGTCCTTCAAGGTGGCGATCGGCACTGCTTTACCTTGTCTACCTGGAGCACTCCACCATTCACTTCCGATTCCACCAGGCTATGCTCGTGTCATGGTGGATTACATAGTGGAGGATTTTGCGGACCTAGAGATTGAAATCGCTACGCTTGAAGGCCTTATGAAACTAGGAGATGTCAAGCGCAACATCATTCTGTGGAAGAAGAAGTACATCAAGTTTCCAGGCTCGGCGCCAAGGCCACCGACTCCGAGGAATCCAAGTCCACCCCGCATAGAATATCGTCAACCTCCAAGTCCACCCCAACCCGATTATCGCCAACCTCCAAGTCCACCCGGCCTCGCTGACGATCGCCGCAGCAGGAGTACATCAACTCGATCTCCGCCTCCACGCAATACTCGATCCCCACCTCTACCTCTGTGCAATACTACTACCTCGTCGAAGAAACGGAAGTTCGACGCTCCCCCGCGCCCACATCGAAGAAAGGTCAAACGTCGAAGATAGTCGACATCCCGCCGGCTCTTCCAAAGAGACCTTATGACAAGACCGATGAGGAAACTAACGCGGATGTGGCTTCCCAAGTTAAGGCGCATTTTGCACCCAAAAAACCTGAGCCAAAGCCAATATATGATGAAAAAACCAAAAAGTGGGCTAAGTCCTTTCTTGAGCAACCATCCCAGATATCGATGAATCTGGAATCAGACTATGACTGGGAGATTATTAAGCAAGCACACAAGAAAAAAAATCACAAGTGCAAAAAGCGGGAAGCAAGTTGCCTAGCTCGGAGCACAGAAGAATCAATCGGTCGCCTCGCTCAAAGTCATTTCAGACCTCGACAAGGCCTTCAGAGCTGAAATGGATATGGACATGCAAATAATGGACCCCAGAGCCCGTAATAATGCTGCACTAATGGGAATCACTATATCGCAGGCCAAAACACTTGCTACCGAAGAAAATATGTCTCTTGGTCAATATTTAGGCTATGAAGATACGCCAGTGGGTCAGATAGTACGAAAGTATGTCCAAGGGGAGCCTCTAGTCAGTAATGAGGAGCTCGCGCGTCTATCCACACATATGCGAAATCTACACGAATGGTACATGTCGCAAGCATAAAAAATCACCAGAAAGATTGGTTTTCGGTGGACGTTAGAAAAGAGCATCACTTCAAACCATACTCGATACAGGTTCAAATGACCGAACTGTTTTAGTTATACAACCAGCGCGCCCTCGACAAATCTATCATTGGTTGCTACTGTCTGTAAGTGATTTATTTCTATAATTAAGTTTGTAGCTCAACTCGTTCATTGCATTTAATATATTATCCTAACCATATATCCTTTTGTATGATGATATTATATTCTGCAGAATGAAGATGCTTGAATGCAAAAGAGCTAGAAGATACGACGTTGGGTTCATTGACCCATATATCGTTAATGAATATACGTTAAAGAATCACCCCAAGGACATGGAGGAAGACCTGTGCAGGTTCTTAACCGAGAATAATTTTGTTAAGGAAATACTATTTCCTTACAACTTCAAGTGAGTGTTTATATCTTGTACATATTTTATTTTTGCTTACTCGATGAGCTATGAATGTATGCTTATGTAAACGTCCGCAGATTCCACTGGATCTTGCTAAACATTCAAGTTGATAACTCCCTAGTTGAAGTCCACGACTCATTAAGTTGGGACCAAGAGCAGTGGAGCGACATAAAAGCAATGCTCCATAAATAATTTCAATCATTATCACATTATATTGTCCTCTTTCATTCATTTCCTGATATCAAGCAACTAATAACTCCTTTGTTCATTTTCTTTGCCGAGCAAGTGTTGGACACGGTTCAGCCAGAAAATACCAGATCCATTCAAAGAGGAGCTAACTTATAGAATGGTGAAGAGTTTACAGCAGCCACCGGGAACTCATTTATGTGGATACTATATCTGCGAGTACATCCGCGAGTTGACCAGTGAGCGGAAAGTTGACTCACATTATATTTATGATTTGCGGGAGAAACTAGAGCCAGACCAGCGCATAAGAGCAATTCAAGAGGAGCTGGCGGGATTTATGATGAAGGAAGTCCTTGATGTACATGGAGAGCATTATGCGGATGACGTGGAACTCGATTTGCCTTAGTGATCTCCATGTAGCTGATTTGATATATATATATTTATCAATGACCATGTAATTTCAAAACATTTCTTCCTTTTGATATATATATATCATCAATGTATGCTTGCAAGGGATCGATTAATCATATAGATGCATCAACGTGTACTGTGTATGTACTAGCGTAGAATATGTGTACTTAAATATATGTATGGAATTATAGTGAAACACAAAACGAAAAAGGAACGAAATGGCAAAAAAAAGGAAATACACAATCTCGCATGGCGGAAAACACCTAATTCTCTGCGGCAGGAAACCTTATAGTCCCGGGTGGTGTTACGGCCCGGGACTAGAGGGTTTTTGCCCCCCGCGGCGCTGAAACAGCCACGTGGCTGTTATCAGTTGCGGCCGTAGCGAGCCGGGACTAGAGGGTGAGGGGCCTCTAGTCCCGTTTTCGCAGTCCCGGGCCCAAAACCGGGACTAGAGCCCGTTGCGGTCCGGGACTATAGCCCTGTTTTTCATCGGTGTTCTTTTTCATTTGACTACCTCTATGAGCGATGTATCTGAGATTGGACAAAACTTCAGTTCTTCAAAATCATCTTGAGACTGAACTGAAGCAGGTTTGCTATTGGATAAAAGTCACTTATTCATCATGGGGTAAGTTACATTTCTCTCCAAATCCATTTCACAAATCTCTCTTCACGAATCACTTGTGAACAAATAAAATACGAGGTGTGCTTCGGTCCCCTACCCCTAAACTTAAGCTATATGGGCCGTTTTATTTTTTTGACCGGTCGAAACCTATATCGAGATCACGTCTATCTCTGTATATGTGTACTCGGTCGAACTGGTGTAATCCACGTTCCGACCGGTCCCACCTCCTATTATCGCGATCTACGTCTTTGTATGTCATATTTTAATTTTTTGTTGGTGTTGTTATATAACTTCTGATTTTCGCCTTTCGCAGGCACATGCGCATACGTATATGGTGAGTATACGTCTAAGAGGATCATACGGAATTTGGGTGGGTTTCGTACGATCCTATAAGTAATCGGAATCGAGTTTTTGTTTGTCAAAATTTAAAAGAGGGAGAAGGAGGGGATGGGAAACCGAAGCAAAAGTGATAAAATACATAGTAAGTAGAAGAAATAGTTGGAGAATACACGGTGGAGCATCAGGTTGAACCAAGAAATCCATCAGTAACGAGAGAAGCTAAACAGCAGCCTCACATGCAGCAGCTAGAGGAGAAAAAAATCAAGAGACTTTGTGATGGCTGTCCAATGTGTGCAGGCCGCGTCCCAATATGCGGGAGCGGGAAAGAAGAAAAGCATCGGTCGTGTGTTTGCCATGTGTGGGGACGGCCGGAGGACAGATCGGACTCATGCAGGCACATTTTCTTTTCTTTTCTTTTCTCCGATAAAACCACCCGGCTCGATAGGAAAAAAAAAATGAAAAATACTGACCCAGCCTGCGTTCCCCATCCTCCACAGGATCAACCTGATCCACACCAAGGAATCACCGTCGAAGGCTCCTCCGCGTGCCGCGTCCACTGCCGTAGACCAGCACCCGCGCGCTCCGTGCCCCCCACCGTAGGCTGACTCCCTTGTGCACCCCGCCCTTTGCCACGGACCATCTCCCATGCGCGTCCGCCTTCTTCCCCAAAAGCGGGGACCGTCTCCCCATCCCAGGCCGCCATCCGCCATGGCCGCCGCCAGTACCCGCGTCCAACCTCGAGACGGCCCTCCCGTGCGTGCTGCACGGGTGCCACAGGGGTCGTCGCTACCCGAACGCGGCAGCTGCGGAGGCAGGAGTAGGGACGGCGGCAGCGGAGGAGAAGGGGCATTGGGGATGGGTCGACTAGGAAGTCGATGTCTTAATAGTCCCCATTGCCATAGGCGTCAGTTCGGGGAGGAAGAGGAGGCGGTCACGCCGGCAGCGTATAGGTCGTCGACCATGCGAAGCATCAAATCGAACCGTGGGTCGGTGAGGGGCGTCGGTGGTAGAAGGTGGAGGTCCAAGCGGCGACGGCGTCGGTGGAGGACGATGCACATGGAAGGACCAGGTTGTATGCGCTAGAGAGGATCAGCGTGCAGCGGAGTCCCGAAGGGCACGTTCGAGATGCGGGGGAGTTGGCCATCCACGCGCTTGGGTATTTTTTCTTCTCACTTGGCAGTGGCATGCCCTTGTGATATGTTTAAACTGCCAGGGGTAAAATCGTTCAAAAAAATCAGAACCAAAATTTTGGGACGAACGAACCTACGTAACACTAGTAGAAAAAAGGCTATCCGTTCGTACCTCCTAACCGGGACTAATGCTGGCACGCGTCCCGGTTCGAGCGGGCACGGGGCCAGGAGGCATGCGTCCCGGTTGGTAGGGGAGCATATGTCCCGGTTTATATAACAAACCGGGACTAAAGGTTGGGCGTCAGCCACGTGGCGTGACACACACCTTTAGTCCCGGTTTGTGTTACAAACCGGGACGTATGCTCCCGCCCTCTATAAATGCAACGCCCTAGCCCTCTGCCTCCACTCTGTTTTTTCTTGGTAGAAGGTGTGAGGGATGTGCTAGTTTTTTCCCCTATGCATGCATTCAAGGTGTTTGATGAAATGTTTGAGTGAATGATCCCGTTCAATTTCTCATAGAACAAAAATATAGAAGGTGTCTGAGACGCACTTGAGCTTTCTCCTCTTTATTTCCCTCGATCGAGGTTAGCAATCTTATATTTTCTCTGTCATTGATACAATGCATGTGTCGATGTGAATTGGTCATTTTACTATTTATGATGTCCTGTTTTTGATAAACTTACTTATATGATGCAGACGAACGGTCGGGAATGAATGTACGGTGACCGGCGTGTACCCGGGTATATGAAAGGCCTGAATAAATTTATCGATGTGGCTACGGTAAACAAAGAGAATGGTTTATACGTTGTCCATGAACAACAAGGAGTAATCTTCCTCGAAAATCATTCGCGGCCACCTGATTCTGAAAGGTTTTATGCCCAACTATAATTGCTGGACCAAGCACGGGGAAAGAGGGGTTATGATGGAAGATGGTGAAGAAGAAGATAATGATAACAACTATCATCATATGTTTCCTAAATACAGTGATACTGCAATGGAAGACAATAGAGAGGAAGGAGGTGAAGAACGGGCATCAGATGAGCCGGCTTATGAAGTTGGTAGGGTCATTTCTGATGCAAAGTGAGACTGTGAAACAGAAAATGAGAAGTTGAAGTTAGAGAGCATGTTAGAAGATCACAAGAAATTGTTATACCCAAATTGTGAAGATGGCAGCACAAAGCTCGGTACCACACTGGAATTGTTGCGATGGAAGGCAGAGTGTGGTCTAACTGACTCCTCATTTGAAAAGATGCTGAAAATAATGAAGCCGAAGTTTCCAAAACATAACGAACTTCCCGAGAGTACCTACGAAGCAAAGAAGACTCACTGTCCTCTAGGATTAGATGTGCAAAAGATACATGCATGCATGTGGACATTGGTATGGAGAACAATGTTGCAGGAGGAAGTTTTCCTTTTTGTCGCACGAAAAAGCCCTTTTCCATTTTCCGAGCGCAAAAAACGGGTCATTTTGTGAAGTAACCACCAAAATGCTGTTTTAGAATGCTACTGTCCCATTTTCCTAAAATACTAGACCACCTTACATGGACTATCTCCTAACCGGGACATCTCAAACCTTTTCGTCCATCCCGGGTAAAAAGGAGAAATGTCTGCCGAATCGGTAGGAAGTGGGTCCGGTTTGTACTACAGGTACATGATGTATCGCCCGTGATTTTTTGAAAAAATCATTTTTAGACTCGCAATATGTGGGTTCTTCAGAGATCCAATGCAAGTTCTAACGATGCTCGTCCCCTATCTTCATGCACGCCAGTTCGACCATAGTTAGAAATTCAAAAAATTCAAAACGGGCATAAGAAATTCAAAAAAAATCCGAACAATGAAAATCCTTCGCGTGGTGTCATATTATGTGACATAGTTGAAAGGAAAAATACCAGACTTGGTATATTGATCATGTCTCAAAAAAACCTTCACAAAATGACCTATCATGCTCGAGGTTTCATGGCTTTCGGTCCAAATGACCGATGTTATGTGCTGAATCACGGCATAGTTTGTGATGCTGTGCCCATATTATGCATGCATGTGTACATTGGTATGGAGAAAAATGTTGCAGGAGAAAGTTTTTTTTTGTCGTACGGAAAAGCCCTTTTCCATTTTCCGAGCATAAAAAACGGGTCGTTTTGTGAAGTAATCATCAAAATGCTGTTTCAGAATGCTACCGTCCCATTTTCCTAAAATACTAGACCACCTTACATAGACTATCTCCCAACCGGGATATCTCAAACCTTTTCGTCCATCCCGGATAAAAAGGACAAATGTCTGCCGAATCGGTAGGAAGTGGATTCGGTTTGTACTACAGGTACATGATCTATAGCCCGTGATTTTTTGAAAAAATCATTTTTAGACTTGCAATATGTGGTTTCTTCAGAGATCCAATGCAAGTTTAACGATGCTCGTACCCTATCTTCATGCACGCCGGTTTGACCATAGTTAGAAATTCAAAAAATTCAAAACGGGCATAAGAAATTCAAAAAAAGTCCGAACAATGAAAATCCTTCGCGTGGTGTTATATTATGTGACATAGTTGAAAGCAAAAATACCAGACTTGGTATATTGATCATGTCTCGAAAAAACCTTCACAAAATGACCTATCATGTTCGAGGTTTCATGGCTTTCGGTCCAAATGACCGATGTTATGAGCTGAATCACGGCATAGTGTGTGATGCTGTGACCATATTATGCATGCATGTGGACATTGGTATGGAGAACAATGTTTCAGGAGGAAGTTTTCCTTTTTGTCACACGGAAAAGCCCTTTTCCATTTTCCGAGCGCAAAAAACAGGTCGTTTTGTGAAGTAACCACCAAAATGCTGTTTCAGAATGCTACTGTCCCATTTTCCTAAAATACTAGACCACCTCACGTGGAATATCTCTCAACCGGGACATCTCAAACCTTTTCGTCCATCCCGGGTAAAAAGGACAAATGTCTGCCGAATCGGTAGGAAGTGGGTCCGGTTTGTACTACAGGTACATGATCTATCATCCGTGATTTTTTGAAAAAATCATTTTTAGACTCGCAATATGTGGTTTCTTCAGAGATCCAATGCAAGTTCTAAATGAGCCATTTTTCTTCCCACCATTTTTCTTCCCGTCATTTTTTCCCATGATTCTTCCGCCATTTCTTCCTTGATTTTCCCTTGATTCTTCCTTGATTCTTCCCTCCAGTTATCTTCCTACCATTTCTCACTATATATATGTAGGGTTGGCCTCCATTATCATTGCACATCTCTAGACTCATATCTGCAACCTCATCACTCTTTCCCATGACTTCCACCGTAGCACTAACTCCTAGGGAGGCGGAGGCGCTTTGCGCCTCGAACTACCCCTGCCCACAGGGCTACTGTGTCCCCGTCGGCTGGATGCTGTGCGCCGGAGGCGTGCCGGTTCCTCCCGTCCCTCTAGGTGTGGCGCGCCGGATGGCCATGCCGAACCACTACTACTTCGAGCTCACGCCGGAGCAGCGGAGGAATCCCAGATGGCATCCCGACTATTTCCCAACTTGGGAATCCTTCTTCGTGGATCGGCGTGAGAGGGCGCTCGCCAGGCATGAGGAGGACGACCCACCTACTCTGAACTTCAACGAGGCCGGCCGTCGGCTGTGGTGGTACGACCGGACTCTCCAGAGCGTCATGGCCTACGACACGTCCGCCGACTCTAGCCCCCGCCTGCGCTACCCTCAAATCTAGCCCACTCGTACTCAACCTTCAAGGTTCAACTACGACGACCCCGACGACGATAGCGACGATGGCCGCGGCGAGTACGACGACTACAGTGGCGAGTATTACAGGTGTAGGCAGGAGCATGACTGAATCACTCCAACATTGCAAAACAAGTTCGGCCGATTGTGGCTTAATCTGGCCATGTATCTTAATTTTCAGTTCTTCTGCGTAACTTTGTGTTAGTTGCGTTATGTACTTTAATTCCAGTTCTATCCTAATAAAATTTTCTTTCCGCCCATTATTTCCCATCCTTTTTTTCCCACCCATTAATATATACAAAATAGAAGTTAATTGAAATCCAAATTAAAAACAGAAAATGGTTTTGAATTAGTTATTCAAATCCAAACACTTTTTATGTTTAAAGTTTTTCTAAATTCCAAATAATATTCAAAAAATATAAGTTAATTCATTTTTAATTGTAAATGGTTCATATTTTAAATGGTTACATTAATTACTTTTTAAAACAGAAAATGGTTTTGAATTATTTATTCAAATCCAAACACTTTTTATGTTTAAAGTTTTTCTAAATTCCAAATTAATATTCAAAAAATATAAGTTAGTTCATTTTTAATTTTAAATGGTTACATTAATTATTTTTTAAAAATAGAAAATGGTTTTGAATTAGTTATTCAAATCCAAACACTTTTTATGTTTAAAGTTTTTCTAAATTCCAAATTAATATTCAAAAAATATAAGTTAATTCATTTTTAATTTTAAATGGTTCATAGTTTAAATGGTTACATTAATTATTTTTTAAAAACAGAAAATGGTTTTGAATTAGTTATTCAAATTCAAACACTTTTTATGTTTAAAGTTTTCTAAACTCCAAATTAATATTCAAAAAATATAAGTTAATTCATTTTTAATTTTAAATGGTTCATAGTTTAAATGGTTACATTAATTATTTTTTAAAAATAGAAAATGGTTTTGAATTAGTTATTCAAATTCAAACACTTTTTATGTTTAAAATTTTTCTAAATTCGAATTAATATTCAAAAAATATAAGTTAATTCATTTTTAATTTTAAATGGTTCATAGTTTAAATGGTTACATTAATTATTTTTAAAAACAGAAAATGGTTTTGAATTAATTATTCAAATTCAAACATTTTTTATGTTTAAAGTTTTTCTAAATTCCAAAGTAATTATCATTTAAAAAACATTACAAATTTAAACCCCAAAATAAAAAATAAGGCGGGAACAGAGAGAAAATTCCTGATTTTTTTTGAAAACAGGGTCATATGTCCCGGTTGGAGGCACCAACCGGGACTAAAGACCCTGCGCGCGCCAACCCTTGGTCTGCTGAAAAAAGTGGAGTATAAGTCCCGGTTGGTGGCTCCAACCGGGACGTATGACCCTTTAGTCCCGGTTGGAGCCACCAACCGAGACAAAAGGTCCTTTGGTTAATAACTAGGTACCCCTCCTCTTCTTCTTCCCCATCTCATAATATCGCGCACGTCGTCGTCAGGCTGCCCCGCCGCCCTGCACGCCCTATCGGCTGCCCCTCGCCCAGCAAAGCATGCAGGAAGCTTCGCCTCGTCGCCCCGAGGCTTCTCCCTGAAGGAATCGGCCCCGCTTGCTCCCAATCGTCGCCGTTGCCGCCATCTCCCTCGAGCCCGACGACCGGCGCCACCGTCGATTCGCCGGCTCCTGACCTCGCCTCGCCTCCCCGTCACCACCACCGCACACCTGGTGAGCTGCTGGTCCTCGTGGACCCTCTCTCTCGCTCCCTCTCGCTCTGGTTCCTCCTCCCTGTCGACCACCTGCCACCACCGCCGCTCACCGTCGTCGTGCTCCCCTCTCCGGTGACCTTTTCGAGGCGGCGCCGCTGCTCTTTGGCTCACCTCAACCTCCTCTCTCTAACGCGTGCACGCACGCGCCCTAGATCGCCCCCTAACATCGTTCCCCGTCACCGTCCTGCAAGCCACCGCCGGCGTGACGTCATCCTGGCGTCACCCGTGCGTCAGTGCGCTCGCAGACCCGCTCGTAGACTCGGGCTAGGGCCACCTATGTGGCCTCTGGCCCACAGGTCAGCCTCTCTGGCTAGCCCCAGCCCGAGTGAAAAAAGTTTAACCAGTTTTTTATAATTTCAGAAATAATTATAATCTTATAAATTCAATAACTTTTAATCTATAAGTTAGAAAAATATGAATAATATATCAAAATGTTTAGAAAAATGAAACCTCGCTATCTAAGCTATAACCATGAATTGTTCAACAACTTAAATGACAAGTATAATTAGAAGAACAAATGCACCCCTCTCATATGTTCCGGATTTTCCCCGAGTTAGGGGTTTCACCCCTCGGAACCCCGATTAAATCGTCGAGCATGTATTAGGGTTACATTACAATGCAAATTAACTTGTCATATCATCATACTTGCTTGAGCATTGCATCGATGCCATGTGTTGATTGTTTCCCTTTCTTTCCGGTGTTTGGTTCTTCCCGGTAGAATACGATTTTGAGATCAAGATCGAACCCAGAGATCAACACCGTCGAAGCTCGAAGACAAATACTTGACCAACTATAATCAAGTCAAGTACAAGGATCCCGAAGCTCTGCTTTCGGCTATCAACAGGCAAAGGCAATCATAGCCCTACCATGATATAATCCTATGATTTTGAAAGCATTTCAATTCTTGCCATGATGCATACAATTCTACTATGGTCTTTTATCGATAGATAGAGTGTCCTATCTGTTGCATTACTCCCTTTGAGCTTATATTACCTGATCCACTGCTCCTAGCATATTAGGTTTATTAGGTTTATTAGTTTGGATTATTAGGTTTATTATTAGTTAGGTATTATTAGGTTTATTAATTAGTTAGGTATTATTAGTCTTCGGCCCCACTGGTCAGTCACTGTGGGTAGCCCCAGACCCGATGAAAAACTACCCCCTGTGCTGATGTACATATTGATTGCGCATTGTATTATGCCATGTATTGATTGCCGCCTTTCTTTCCGGTATTGGTTCTTCGCGATAGGATCCGAGCCCGAGGGTTTCTCCGAATTAGGGTTTCTGATATTGTAAATTCATTTTTATTATTGTGTATGTATATATTAGGGTTTCTCTGAATTAGGGTTTATATCTCTCAACACCGTACCTAACATTCTCCCTTAGCCGCTTTGACTTATCTGTTTTTCCAGCTATGCAGAAAATATGGACCCACACGACAAAGACGAAGAAAAGGAAGAGTTGATCCAAGGTGTGATCCGCGGGTAATAAAATTTAGATGTATCGACGTTTCTGAACAACTCCGGTGAGGGTGATCATCTTTTTGCCGGAAGAGACGACTTGTTTGAGGTTGAAGGTGATGCCTTCCGCGAGGGAGAAGGCGATGCCTTGTGTGATCTAGAAGACGACCGCTCCGGCGAGGTGCATGTAATATAATTAATTCATTAATTTATCATCTGTTATCTACATATAAATAGTAACGATGATCTTTCTTCTTTTAGCCCTCTGGATCGAAGAACTCTCTTGAAAAAGAGCGGCGAGGCCCAACCAAAAAGTTGGGAGACCATGAGAGGTTCAGGATCGAAGATGTCGCTGAAGACGGCAAACCGACGGCTCCCGAAGTTGTCGCAAACAAATTTGTGGCACAATGCGGAGTAATCGTTAGGGACTTAATCCCGATCACCATTCGAAATTGGAATAAGCCTGCTGACGCGGAAGAAGAGGAAACATGTTTATTTGTCCCTAACAAGGCCAAAGATTTATTATGGAATAGGCTCATGATTAATTTCAAACTACCAAAGATAGAGCTGGATCCAAATGCGGAGGATCCAGTTGAGGACGCCTTAGAACATGGGAGAGCCATGGAGGCTAAGGTCAGGGAGTGGGCTTTGAAGAAGATGGGCCAGTGTTTCACCAACTGGAAGAAAAGATGGCACCTTGAGTATGTCGTGAAAGAGAAGACTCCGGATTTCAAGAAGATTTAGTTTGAGAAGATAAAACCATTCTGGGCTGAGTTTGTGAATTACAAGTCATCAGCAAAAGCTAAGAAAATGTCTGCAACGAATAAGCTGAATGCTGCTAACAAGAAGTATCACTATACTATGGGGCAAGGTGGCTACAAGGCTGGCATTCCTAAGTGGGAGAAACTTGAGCAGGAATTACGTGCTAAAAAGATCATTCTGGAGACAGACGATTGGATCGAACGTGCAAGGAATTGGTTTTACGGGCATGGGGGCAAGTTGGACTCGAAAGGGAAGTGTATATATAACATACGACATAAAGAAGACCCCTTGCCAATCGAGAAGATGAGAAAAGCAGTAAAGGTTGTTAAAGATGGGGACTTCATTCCCGATAGAGAGAATGATGAGCTCACACTCGCCCTTGGAAATAAGGAACATGATGGACGAACACGAGGCACAATAGGCTCCAAACCATGGAGGACTGGGTTTCCCGAAGAGAGGAAGAAATATCCTGATAGAAGCCGTCAGAGGAGAAAGGACAAGGCGGAAGTTGAAGCAGATATTCAGAAAGAGCGAATGCATATAATTGAAGAACGAATAAAGCAACAACAAGATGAAATTAACGCACTTAAAGAGCAAAGTACTACCGGCCCATCTCAGCAGCACACTGCATTCGATGCTACAGGCCTATCGAATAATCGAAAAAGAAGTGTCGCTTCGACCAAGGTCCCGGGTGATGACAATGACGATGACGATGGTGCACCGACGATGGCTCCTGTTGGCTACGCAGTGGATGATATCACACAGATGACACACTGCGAGCTACATGTCAAAGTTGTGAACATATAAATGAAGGTGGCGGTCGGCTATGCCTTACCAATTGGACCCACACCAACTTACCACTGTCGTCCGATTCCAGAGAGCTACGCTGTTATCGGGGTGGATGAAATCATGCCCACCTTTGAAGTTTTGAAGCTTGACTACCCTACAGGTGAAGGGGATGTGACTGAACTGGGAGACGCAACAAACGTCACCATTCTATGGCCAAAGGAATATATCGTGCTTCGAAATCACACGCCAAGGCCATCTTCGCCGTCGCCTCACCCGTCTCCAGCGAGGTCGTCGCCGCTGCGGCAGCCGTCTTTGTCGTCTCAGCCGGCTCCGTCGCCTCACCAATCTCCGGCGCATCCATCGCCGCGGGAGCCATCAACGGCGCCTCAGGATAAAAAGCGTAAGCGTACCGCTACTCTGCGTCGTGGTAAGCGATCGCCGAAATGTAAACAAGAGCCTCTTCCAAAAGTACCAAAGGTTCCTCCCAAGAGATCTTATGACTGTACTGAAGAGGAGACTATGGCGATCGTTGATGCGGAAACGACAGTGTTTTTTGCTAAGCTGAGATGGCCGAAAGAGCCAGAGTTCCCCAGCACCAAAGAAGAAAAAGCCAGAGTGTTCAAAATGCTAAAGACTCTTCATCAACCTGAGCCAAAGCTGTCATCAGACTATGAGCGTTCTATTCTCATGTCACATGCGACACAACAAGCCTCGAACAGCAGTACTGATGCAAGCGAGAAATCTATTGCCCAGCTCGGAGAACAAGCAAAATAGTCTTGCGCCCCTCTCAAGGTGATTTCCCATACCAATGTGAGGTCGAGCAAATATGGGGCCGAAGAGCAGTATGATCCAGAGGTAGTTGCACAATGCGGAGAAGCTGCCGCTGCTCAAGGTATGAGTATTGCCCAGTACTTATCCCAGTTAGAGTACTTCCCCGTGAGTGACGTAGCATACAAATACCAGTACGGCAAACCTCTCGTTAAACCTAAGGAGGTAAATAATCTTCCAACAAAAATGCGAAGATTGCATAACTGGTACATGCATGCCACAAAGGCCGGGGCTAACTGGATAGTGCTGAGGGTTACAAAAAAGAATTATGGGAAATAAATAGATGACATGATATCCATTGAATTTGATGAACTATTTCAATTATTCAATCAAGACGTCTTGGACAAATTGATCATCAGTGCCTATTGTCTGTAAGTACTAATTCTGTAATTAATTTAGTCTCTAGCTATCTCACCTTGTTTATTGCATGTATATAATCATACTATAATATGCAGAATGAAGATTCTCGAATGCAGGAGAGGACAAATCTATGACATTGGCTTCATTGACCCATATTGGGTTCATCAAGCTAATCTTAAAACAAGCCCCCGGGATACGGAGGATAATATCGTACACGCGTTAAGGTTTCAAGAACCAGAAGGGAAATACTATTTCCTTACAACTTTGAGTGAGTGTTATTGTCTTGTATACACTTTCTATTTCGCTTACTCGATGTTAAGTATATAATTGATTAGTTATGCATTCGCAGCTTCCACTATATTCTGTTAATCATTCAACTTGACAAAGGGCGTGTACTAGTCATGGACTCGAAACATAAACCCCTTGAACAGTGGAAGGACATGCAGATGCTTCTCCAGCGGTAATTCTAATCATTACGACACTATATCGGCAACGTTCGTGAATTTTATGATATCAGGTAATTAATAACTTCTTTTATTCGTTTTCTTCGCCGGGCAGCGCTTGGAAACGGTTCACCAACAAGGCTAGGGGTGATTGGAAAGAGGAGCTTATATTTCAAGCACTAGATGTAAGCCCCACTAGCTATATGCGCGCATCTCTTTGATTCTAGTTTTGATACCGTTATTATCATGCTTGATTATTATTTTGATTGAACTATGTTCTCGTAAAGTGCCTGACGCAGGGACCATGTAACAATCTATGTGAATACTATGTTTGCGAGTTCATCAGGCAGACGTGCTGTGACAAGGGCAGAAATTTATAGCAACTCCACGTACGTAAACAATTTTTATAGTTTTTAATTACCATCAAATTGTGTTTAGTTTCATTCATATAGGCTGACTCCTTTTTTAAATCAGATCGAACGTCTACGAGACGGTCTTCTGCCAAAGGATCGTGTACGAGCAATTCAGGAGGAATTGGCGGGATTCTTGGATGCAGAAGTCCTAAAACTAAAAGGAGAATACTATTCGAGTGTGTATAAACAATAGGGATTGTACAAAGAGCAACTTTTGTATGTAGTGCATGAACTCGATCCGTGTATCGAATATAATATTGTCATGATGATCTTTTGTAATATAATGGTTCCTTCATTGATAAGTGCAAAACAATAAATAAACAATAAAAAAACATAAATAAATTCTCTGCCAAAATGAATTCTCTGTCGCGGCAGAGAAATGTGTCAAATCTCTGCCGCGGCAGAGGGTTATTTGTCCCGGTTCGTGTTACGAACCGGGATGGTTGTCCACCCCCTTCGTCCTCTGTCGCGGCCACGTGTACCCCCTTTTGTCCCGGTTGGTGGGGCAACCGGGACTAAAGGTTGGGGTTTAGTTCCGATTATCCCGTCCAGTTGGATAACCGGGACTAAAGACTTACCAACCGGGACCAATGGAGCTGTTCCCACTAGTGTAACGTAACTTATTTTTGATGACATCTACGCTCTTACGTTTTCGTACATGTTATAAAACACTACATTACTATCCATGCACGTTTGCAACCATGGCCTCGCTCCCTAAGTCTAAGACGCAGCGTGGCAAACTTTGACTTTGTTTGGGCTCGCATACATCATAGGAATGTTGACCAGATAATGGAAACTTATCTATGCAACGTTCAGTTCAGCGGAATATTGGCCTAGCCGCCGAGCTTATTGGAATCTTATGTATGCAATGTTTAGTTCAGTGGAATATTGGCCTAGCCGCCCAGTTTATCTCAACATCAGGAATAGTATATGCAGGAGAAGACACAATCCCCTCCTGTTCAACTTCAACCCTTCTAGAATGGTCTAGTTCCTCTAGTCAGCACACATGGAAAGAAAATTGAACGTCAGCAGCGATGAATAGTGAACCTCTTGGTCCAAGCTGACCCGTTCCTGAGTACAGTATAATATTTATTATTGATTAATCTAGCATCCAGAGAGAACAATATTACCTGTTTATATTAATGGTCTTAATTTTATATAGATACGAATATATCTAGTCTAAATATTTAACTACGTACATACAAATCTACATAACATTGAGATTATTAATATGGACCAGAGTGATAGAAAACTCCTTGAGCAACATCACCGAACAAAGAGTTCAGGCGTGTCGAGCTAAACCACACCCGCTCACTTGGGAGAATGCGTATGCAAACTTTGGATAAAATATGCTTGTATATTTGTCTAATGAAGACCCCAAATGAGAACAAGCAGCCAGATGTGCGTATGAAAATAAACAATGCTATCTAAAATTGAATATGCTAGATCATTCAGCTGACACGAACAAGTCGGATTGCAATGTGTATAGGCATACCAAGCAGACAAGAGAATTTTTTTCCTATACACATTTATTCAAACGGAAACAAACGTAGTGTTACTAGTCTTAGAGGACGGGCAGATTCAGAAAAAAAGACGGTTCTTGACGACATGCGCTTCACATGTCAAGACTTGTCTGAATTACTTTGCCCCTATAAATATATGTACGCCGTTCCTTCCTTTAATCACGCACACTCATCAGCTAGCAATCAGAAGCCTGAAAGAACTTGCCACTTTGCCAGCATCCACCAGTGTGCATTACCCATAAAAAAGATTATGGCTGGTTGCATGATCACCGAGGAGTGCGCCATGGCGGTGTCCGTCGACCGGGCATGGAAGGTGGCCTGCTCTGGTGAGGCCCTTCAAAAGGCATGTGCAGCCTTCATCGACACCGTGGAGGAGGAGGGCGACGGCAGTCCAGGCACCATCACCACTCTGAAGCTCAGCGCAGCGGCAGCGGCGAATGCAGGCGGTAGCTTGATGAAGACCCGTGTGGTGGTGCGCGACCATGCAGCACGGGTGCAAAGGAATGAGGTACTGGAGGGAGGCAAGGTGAGGGCCCAACTCAAGTCCCAGGTCACCGAGGTGAAGCTCGAGGCGGCCGGCGAGGGGGGCTGCCTTGCCACGTTTAGGATAGAGTACGAGAAGCTCGACGGCAGCGAGGCGCTAGCGCCAGAGGACCAGGCAGGGCTTGTCGGGGCGTACCTCGGCATGTTAAAGGCAGTTGAGGCCTACCTCATCGCTAACCCTGCCGAGTACGCCTAATTCAGCGGAAGAAGATAAAAATCACGGTGATTCTAGGATGTGGCTGCATTATCCGTGTTTGCTTCTTTTATGATGGGGTGATTCAAGGATTTGGCTGTATTATCCGTGTTTGCTTCTTTGATGATGGGGTCTACGAGAAAAATAAAGAGGTAATAATAAGTATAAGGCGTGTGTGGTTTATGTAAGCTTATGTTTTCAATATATGTTGGTGCTTGAGACTTGTGAGGGTATTTGCTTCAACAAATAATATAGATGTATATGTATGTGGTTGTTTTTCATGATGAATGTATCACAGGTTGTACGTGTTATGATGTATGTTGTCTGTTGATTTCACGTAATCAACACGCTAGATGTTGGGGTGCGCCTTGGCACGTGATCTGTAGAATTACGGATTTTTAGCGTTTATAAAACAAAAGGTGAGGACAATTAAGATGTTAGAGAGCAAATTGTTCCGAGATATTGAGAAACTCACTATTCTCAAAGCAAAAAAAAGTTCAATGCTAGACACGACGTCACAATCAAAAGTACATGATCGTAAGATTTATTCCCAACAAGTGGTCATCATAGAGTAAAAGTATAGGCAAAAAACAATTACTGTTGGAAAGCTTTACTTTCTATACATTGGTCAATTGTGAACATTGTGGTTGTACATGTTGGAATTTTTGCCTAAATAAGCCCAGCCCATTTATTATATGCCAATAAATTCCTGAAATCATAGAGGTTCATTTGGGCCATTTATGCAAGGCAAGGCTGGGACAAATGTTTAGTTCCACATTGCTAGTTGAGTGAAGGTTGGACCAGCTTATAAGGAGAGCTCTTCTACCACTTGTACGAGCTTGAGAAGAGAAGACATATGCACGCGCGCTCCTCCTCCTCACCACGCCTCGCCTCGTCTCGTCACATCACGACACAAGCGCACCGCGGGAATCTCGCCGAGTCGAGCTTTATTTTGCCACACATGAATGGTATATGAACAGTTGTACAGAAGCTGAAACGTTTTTGCTCGAGTGGACTTTTAATACGAGTCAAATGAATACGAACTGAGTGGAGGCTGTCCGGTGGGCTGCCGCCTGTTCGCTTCAAATTCCGTCCATTCGTTTTATCTTCTGCGTAGTCTGTCTGTCTTCCCCTCTGTGCCTATAAGAGAGAGGTCGCGCCTCCTCTCAGACACACTGCCACACATCATCGCCTCCAGTTCCAGAGCACCGCGCTAGCCTCCTCTCAGACACACTGCCACACATCATCGCCTCCAGTTCTAGAGCACTGCGCTACCTAGATCTTCCCCATCCCGTATTGCGGCGTGCACTGCGAGCCAGGACAGTAGGCCTCTGAGACCCCGCCTGTTCGAGTCCTGTACGGGAGAAGGGCGATAAGGTTTTTGGGGAGCGCTATCGGCACGACTACTGTCTTCATCACGGACTCCCTCACGGATAGCGCTTGCGCCGACGTCTTCCCCAACGAGGACTTCTTCCCCGACATCAGCACCCTCTTCCTGGATGACATGGCTAACGATGGTGCCAAAGCGATTGCTCTGTTGCTGCTATCGTGTATGTTTTCTTTCTCAATCTTGTTCTAATCGCATCTCAAGATCCATGTCTTGCAGTCTGTTTGGTTATCTGTCTTAATATGTTTTCTCTATTTCACATGATTAGTATTTTGTTTATTATTCTAATCATGTTTTATCTAGCATTTATTATGAGTAATTTGCTTGGTAAAATGCTCTTTTACTCAACAATCCAAAAACCTTATTTCAGGAAATTTTCCCCAAGTGGCTTTGTTGCTTCTATGAAGCCACCTGTGTTCGAAGGTGTCAATTACAAACGATGGCGTGCAAGAACAGTGCTCTGGTTTCATACCATGAGCTGCTATAACGCCATCTATGGCGCACCTGAGGGGGATCTTAATCCCGCTCAGGAAGAGGCGTTCCAAAAACTTGATACCACTTTCAAGGCTTCCTTGATCAACATTCTTGGTGATAATATTGTCGATTCATATCTGTTATTTAGCAATGGCAAGGATATGTGGGATGCACTCTAGAGAAAATTTGGAGTTTCCGATGCTGGCAGTGAACTGTATGTCATGGAATAATTCTATGACTATAAGATGGTTGATGACCTCCCCATTGTGGAGCAGGCTCATGAGATACAGTCACTTGCCAGGGAGCTTGAGCACTTCACTTGTGTGTTACCAGACAAGTTTTTTGCCAGAGGCATTATTGTCAAACTTCCCCAGTCATGGAGGAATTTTTCAACTTCTCTGAAGCACAAGAGACAAGAGTTTTCCGTGACGGATCTCATTGGGACTCTTGATGTGGAAGAGAATGCGAGAGCAAAAGACACACGTGCTTGAGGAACCGAGGGAGGTTCTAATGCCAATATGGTTCAGAAAAGGAACTTCCAGCCTCACAAGTTCAAGAACAAAGGCAAGTTTGACGGCAAAGGAAAGTTCGATGGAAAGAACAAAGTCTCATAGTCTACCAGCTTCAAGAAGAAGACTGATAAGAAGAAAGGTGCTTGTCATGTATGCGGTAATCCTGATCATTGGGCTCCTGCTTGTCCCAACCGCTTTGACAAGCGCCAGCATGGGAAGGGCAGCAAGACTACTAATGTGGTCATGGGCGACATTGAGATAAAAGATATTGGGTATGGTTTATTACCTACTGTTCTTTTATTATGTCATTCTCTTGATTGGTGGATTGACACGGGCGATAATGTACATGTCTATTCTGATATTTCTATGCTTTATTCATATCAGGTTAGAGGGACTCAAACCATGCTGATGGGGAACGACTCGCATGCTTCTGTTCATGGTGTTGGTACGGTCGATCTGAAGTTCATTTCGGGAAAGGCCGTGTGCCTGAAGAACGTGCATCATGTTCCATCAATAAATAAAAATCTTGTTAGCGGATCTCTTCTATGTCGAGATGGATACAAGATTGTACTCGAGTCCAATAAATTTGTAATTTTGAAGTATGAAACCTTTGTTGGTAAAGGCTATGAGTGTGGAGGCTTGTTCCGCTTATCTCTGTCAGATATTTGTAATAAAGTTGTTAATCATATTTACACGAATTTTGAATCAAATGTCTGGCACTCTCGTCTTTGTCATATTAATTTTGGTTGTATGACGTGTCTAGCCAAAATAGACTTAATCCCTAATTTCACAACTGTTAAGGGATCTAAGTGCCAAGTCTGCGTGCAAGCTAAACAACCTCACAAGTCACATACGACTGCGGAAGTGAGAAATTTAACACTACTAGAGCTCATACATTCTGATCTTTGTGAGATGAATGGTGTGTTGACAAAAGGTGGAAATAAATATTTCATGACTTTGATCGATGACTCTACGAGATATTGTCATGTGTATCTTCTGAAATCAAAAGATGAGGCTTTGAGTTTCTTCAAAATCTATAAAGCTGAGACAGAAAATCAACTTGATCGAAAGATTAAGAGGCTTAGGTCTGATCATGGTGGAGAGTATTTTTCCAACGAGTTTGATTTCTTTTGTGCGGAACATGGCATAATTCATAAGAGGACGCCTCCCTACTCACCCTAGTCAAATGGAGTAGCTGAAAGAAAGAACCGTACTCTAACATATTTGGTTAACGCCATGTTAGACACATCGGGTCTCTCTAAGGAATGGTGGGGGGGAGGCACTATTGACTACGTGTCATGTCCTAAACCGAGTTCCCACAAAGAACAAAAAAATTACTCCATTCGAAGAATGGGAGAAGAAAAGATTAAAACTCTCTTACTTACGTACTTGGGGTTGTTTGGCAAAGGTTAATATACCAATCCCAAAGAAGAGCAAGCTTGGACCAAAAACCATTGATTGTGTTTTCCTGGGCTATGATTTTCATAGAATCGGTTATAGATTCTTGATAGTAAAATCTGAAGTACCTGGCATTCATGTCGGTACAATCATGGAGTCGACTGATGCGACTTTCTTTGAGGATATCTTTCCTATGAAGGATAAACCTAACTCATCAAATCCGAAGATACCTAGTTTATCTAATCAGGAATTTGCTACATTTTCTGAACCTACCATTCCAATTAAACACTCTGAAAGTCCTAAGGAGGATGATAATGAAATTCCTAAAAGGAGCAAGAGACAAAGGACTGTAAAGTCCTTTGGTTATGATTTCATTGTGTACCTTATGGATGACACTCCCACTTCCATTTCAGAAGCATATGCATCTCCTGATGCTGACTACTGGAAGGAAGCCGTCCATAGTGAGATGAATTCCATCTTAGCTAATGGACATGGGAGATCACTGATCGCCCTTATGGGTGTAAACCTGTAGGATGCAAGTGGGTGTTTAAGAAAAAGCTTAGACCTGATGGTACTATTGTGAAGAAAAAGGCACGGCTTGTGGCCAAGGGATATACTCAAAAAGAAGGTGAAGAATTCTTTGACACTTACTCACTTGTTGACAGATTGACCACCATTCGAGTATTACTCTCATTGGCTACCTCTCATGGTCTTCTCGTTCATCAAATAGACGTTAAGAGAGATTTCCTTAATGGAGAGTTGGATGAGGAAATTTACATGGATCAGCCAGATGGCTTTGTGGTAAATGGTCAAGAAGGAAAGGTGTGCAAGTTGTTGAAGTCTTTATATGGTCTAAAACAAGCCCCTAAGAAGTGGAATGAGAAGTTCGAAAGAACTTTAACTGCTGCATGCTTATTGTTAATGAAGCTGATAAATGTGTGTACCATCGCCATGGTGGGGGTGAAGGATTCATCCTTTGTTTGTATGTTGATGACATACTGATTTTTGGAACCAACCTTAATGCAATTAAGGAGGTCAAAGATTTCTTATCTCGTTCCTTTGAGATGAAGGATCTGGGAGTAGCTGATGTCATCCTGAACATCAAGCTATTGAGAGATGATGACGGTGGGATTACATTGCTTCAGTCCCACTATGTGGAAAAGGTCTTGAGTCGTTTCGGGTATAGCGACTTCACGTTTTCTCCTACACCGTATGATCCTAGTGTGTTGCTTCGAAAGAATCGAGGAAATGCTAGAGACCAACTGAGATACTCTCAAATTATTGGCTCGCTTATGTATTTAGATAGTGCCATGAGGCCTGAGATCGCCTTTGTTGTAAGCAAACTCAGTCGATTTGTTTCAAATGCAGGAGATGATCACTGGCATGCTCTTTAGAGAGTCATGTGCTATCTAAAAGGCACTGCGAGCTATGGAATTCACTATACCGGGTATCCGAGGGTACTAGAGGGTTATAGTGATTCAAATTGGATATCTGATGCTGACGAGATAAAGGCCACGAGTGGATATGTATTCACACTTGCTGGTGGCGCTGTTTCTTGGAAGTCTTGCAAGAAGACAATCTTAACGAGGTTAACTATGGAAGCAGAACGCACAGCATTAGACACAGCCAGTGTTGAAGCAGAGTGGATTCATGAACTCTTGATGAACTTGCATGTGGTTGAAAAACAAATACCCGCAATCCTTATGAACTACGATAATTAAACTATGATTTTCAAGGTAAATAGTTCTAAGTATAATATGAAGTCATCAAGACGTGTGAAGAGGAGACTGAAATCTGTCAGGAAAATGAGAAACTCCGGAGTTATTGCATTAGATTATATCCAAACATCTAAAAATTTGGCAGATCCCTTCACAAAGGATCTATCACACAACGTGATAGAAAATGCATCAAAGGAGATGGGTATGAGACCCACAATTTGATCTTTCCACAGTGGTAAACCACTCTATGTGATCGGAGATCCCGTGAATTAGAATTAGGAGACAAGATGTTGGTTAGTTGAGAGGAAAGTATTACTACTTTAATAAACACCACTCCATAAAGATGCGATAATTTCCTATTCTGCACGGCAGGTTGATTTATTATCTTAATATGTTCTAAGTGGATTATCCTAAGCAAATATGTTGTCTTGCAGAACATCTTTTGAAGAACACAACTATATGAGTCTGACTGTTAAAACGTCGCAGTCTATGACAGTAGGGTGCTCTCTAATAAATTCATGAAAGGTCATGGAGTATGACGTATAAGCTCCACCCGCGGGGAAGTCCCACAGTAGCCTAGTATCGGTTAATACTTTTTGTGAAGCCAGGTTAACAACAAACTTGCAGTTCAAGACATAGTCTACTGTACAAGTTGCAGCCTAGTATAATATAAAGCTCTAGGTGGAAGTTCAACTTAACAGTCTCCACTACAATACCGGTATATAAACAATGTTTTGGAATCAAAGGCAAACTTCATGTGCCTCTAGGATCTGGTGGGGAATTGTTGGAATTTTTGCCTAAATAGGCCCAGCCCATTTATTATATGCCAATAAATTCCTGAAATCCTAGAGGACCATTTGGCCCATTTGGCCCATTCATGCAAGGCAAGAGCTGGAACAAATGTTTAGTCCCACATTGCTAGTTGAGTGGAAGTTGAACCATCTTATAAGGAAAGCTCTTCCACCACTTGTACGAGCTTGATAAGAGAAGACATATACACGCGCGCTCCTCCTCCTCGCTCACCTCGCCACGCCACGCCTCGCCACGACGCGACGCGACGCGACACGCGCGTTGCGGGAATCTCGCCGAGCCGAGCTTTATTTTGTCATGCATGAATGGTATATGAACAGTTGTACAGAAGCTGAAACGTTTTTGTTCGAGTGAACTTTTAATACGAGTTAAATGAATACGGACTAAGTGGAGGCTGCCGCCTGTTTGTTTCATCTTCCGCGCAGTCTGTCTGCCTTCCCCTCTGTGCCTATAAGAGAGAGGTCGCGCCTCCTCTCAGACACACTGCCACACATCATCGCCTCCTTTTCCAGAGCACTGCGCTACCTAGATCTTTTCCATCCCATCTTGCGGCGTGCACCGCGAGCCAGGATAGTAGGCCTCCGAGACCCTGTTGCTTCGAGTCCTGTACGGGAGAAGGGCGATAAGATTTTTGGGGAGCTCTATCGGCACGACTACTGGCTTCATCACGGACTCCCTCACGGATAGCGATTGCGCCGACGTCTTCCCCAACGAGGACTTCTTCCCCGACATCAGCACCCTCTTCCTCGACGACATGGCTAACGATGGTGCCAACGCGAACACCGGCGGTTTCTCTGCTGCTGCCGTGTATGTTTTATTTTTCAATCTTGTTCTAATCGCATCTCAAGATCCACGTCTTGCAGTCTGTTTGGTTTTCTTTCTTAATATGTTTTTTCTATTTCACATGATTAGTATTTTGTCTACTATTTTAATCATGTTTTATCTAGCGGTTCGAGCGGGCACGGGGCCAGGAGGCATGCGTCCCGGTTGGTAGGGGAGCATACGTCCCGGTTTGTAACACAAATCGGGACTAAAGGTTGGGCGTCAGCCACGTGGCGTGGCACACAACTTTAGTCCCGATTTGTGTTACAAACCAGGACGTATGCTCCCGCCCTCTATAAATGCAACGCCCTAGCCCTCTGCCTCCACTCTGTTTTTTCTTGGTGGAAGGTGTGAGGGGTGTGCTAGTTTTTTCCCCTATGCATGCATTCAAGGTGTTTGATGAAATGTTTGAGTGAATGATCCCGTTCAATTTATCATAGAACAAAAATATAGAAGGTGTCCGAGACGCACTTGAGCTTTCTCCTCTTTATTTCCCTCGATCGAGGTTAGAAATATTATCTTTTCTCTGTCATTGATACAATGCATGTGTCGATGTGAATTGGTCATTTTACTATTTATGATGTCCTGTTTTTGATAAACTTACTTATATGATGCAGACGAACGGTCGGGAATGGATGTACGGTGACCGGCGTGTACCCGGGTATATGAAAGGCGTGGATAAATTTATCGATGAACAACAAGGAGTACTCTTCCTCGAAAACCATTCGCGGCCACCTGATTATGAAAGGTTTTATGCCCAACTATAATTGCTGGACCAAGCACGGGGAAAGAGGGGTTATGATGGAAGATGGTGAGGAAGAAGATGATGTAACAACTATCATCATATGTTTCCTAAATACAGTGATACTGCAATAGAAGACAATGGAGAGGAAGGAGGTGAAGAACGGGCATCAGATGAGCCGGCTGATGAACTTGGTAGGGTCATTTCTGATGCAAAGTGAGACTGTGAAACAGAAAATGAGAAGTTGAAGTTAGAGAGCATGTTAGAATATCACAAGAAATTGTTATACCCAAATTGTGAAGATGGCAGCACAAAGCTCGGTACCACACTGGAATTGTTGTGATGGAAGGTAGAGTGTGGTCTAACTGACTCCTCATTTGAAAAGATGCTGAAAATAAGGAAGCCGAAGTTTCCAAAACATAACTAACTTCCCGAGAGTACCTACGAAGCAAAGAAGACTCTCTGTCCTCTAGGATTAGATGTGCAAAAGATACATGCATGCATGTGGACATTGGTATGGAGAACAATGTTGCAGGAGGAAGTTTTCCTTTTTGTCGCACGAAAAAGCCCTTTTCCATTTTCTGAGCGCAAAAAACGGGTCATTTTGTGAAGTAACCACCAAAATGCTGTTTCAGAATGCTACCGTCCCATTTTCCTAAAATACTAGACCACCTTGCATGGACTATCTCCCAACCGGGACATCTCAAACCTTTTCGTCCATCCCGGGTAAAAAGGAGAAACGTCTGCCGAATCGGTAGGAAGTGGGTCCGGTTTGTACTACAGGTACATGATGTATCGCCCGTGATTTTTTGAAAAAATCATTTTTAGACTCGCAATATGTGGTTTCTTCAGAGATCCAATGCAAGTTCTAACGATGCTCGTCCCCTATCTTCATGCACGCCGGTTCGACCATAGTTAGAAATTCAAAGAATTCAAAACGGGCATAAGAAATTCAAAAATAATCCGAACAATGAAAATCCTTCGCGTGATGTCATATTATGTGACATATTTGAAAGGAAAAATACCATACTTGGTATATTGATCATGTCTCAAAAAAACCTTCACAAAATGACCTATCATGTTCGAGGTTTCATGACTTTCGGTCCAAATGACCGATGTTATGTGCTGAATCACGGCATAGTTTGTGATGCTGGGCCCATATTATGCATGCATGTGCACATTGGTATGGAGAACAATGTTGCAGGAGGAAGTTTTCCTTTTTGTCGTACGGAAAAGCCCTTTTCCATTTTCCGAGCATAAAAAACGGATCGTTTTGTGAAGTAATCACCAAAATGCTGTTTTAGAATGCTACCATCCCATTTTCCTAAAATACTAGACCACCTTACATGGAATATCCCCAAACCGGGATATCTCAAACCTTTTCGTCCATCCCGGGTAAAAATGACAAATGTCTACCGAATCGGTAGGAAGTGGATCCGGTTTGTACTACAGGTACATGATCTATCGCTTTTTAGACTCGCAATACGTGGTTTCTTCAGAGATCCAATGCTAGTTTAACGATGCTCGTCCCCTATCTTCATGCACGCCGGTTCGACCATAGTTAGAAATTCAAAAAATTCAAAACGGGCATAAGCAATTCAAAAAAAGTCCGAACAATGAAAATCCTTCGCGTGGTGTCATATTATGTGACATAGTTGAAAGGAAAAATACCAGACTTGGTATATTGATCATGTCTCGAAAAAACCTTCACAAAATGACCTATCATGTTCGAGGTTTCATGGCTTTCGGTCCAAATGACCTATGTTATGTGCTGAATCACGGGATGCTGTGCCCATATTATGCATGCATGTGGACATTGGTATGGAGAATAATGTTTCAGGAGGAAGTTTTCCTTTTTGTCGCACGGAAAAGCCCTTTTCCATTTTCCGAGCGCAAAAAACGGGTCGTTTTGTGAAGTAGCCACCAAAATGCTGTTTCAGAATGCTACCGTCCCATTTTCCTAAAATACTAGACCACCTCACATGGACTATCTCCCAACCGGGACATCTCAAACCTTTTCGTCCATCCCGGGTAAAAAGGAAAAATGTCTGCCGAATCAATAGGAAGTGGGTCCGGTTTGTACTACAGGTACATGATCTATCACCCGTGATTTTTTGAAAAAATCATGTTTAGACTCGCAATATGTGGTTTCTTCATAGATCCAATGCAAGTTCTAAATGAGCCATTTTTCTTCCCGCCATTTCTTCCCGCCATTTTTTCCCGCCAGTTCTTCCCTCCAGTTATCTTCCTACCATTTCTCACTATATATATATGTAGGGTTGGCCTCCATTCTCATTGCACATCTCTAGACTCATATCTGCAACCTCATCACTCTTTCCCATGACTTCCATCGTAGCACTAACTCCTAGGGCGCCGGAGGCGCTTTGCGCCTCGAACTACCTTTCATGCTACCGTGTCCCCGTCGGCTTGGATCTTTGGCCGAGGCGTGCAGTTCCTCCTGTCCCTCTAGGTGTGGCGCGCCGGATGGCCATCACGAACCACTACTACTTCAAGCTCACGCTGGAGCAGCGGAGGAATCCCAAATGGCGTCCCGACCATTTCCCGACTTGGGAAGCCTTCTTCGTGGATCGGCGTGAGAGGGCGCTCGCCAGGCACGAGGAGGACGGCCCACCTCCTCAGAACTTCAACGAGGCCGGCCGTCGGCTGTGGTGGTACGGTCGGACTCTCTAGATCGTCATGGCCTACGACACGGCCGCCGACTCTAGCCCCCGCCTGCCCTACCCTCTGTAGGGGTTCGTAGAATGGAAAACAAAAATTTTCTACCGCATACAAACAAACAAGCCAAGATCTATCTACTAGATTGTAGCAATGAGTCGATAGAATAACTCACCCTCCAAGATTCCAAAGTGTTTAACGAGAGCGGATTCTCGTGGGTGATGTAGTCGTACTCTTGCCGATCTCAAGATCGTGTAGACAATCCTTCTGGCGTTAAGGCGCCTTCGCAATGGGTCACATCGTTCGTACTCGATGAAGACCTTCCTCTCCCTTGTTCCAAAGAGGCGTGAGGTTGTAGCACTCTCTCGCGATTCCGGCAAGACGACGGCGTGGTACCTAAGTAGAGGGAGATCTCAGGCTTCGCCTTAAGCCGAAGCGAGTATGGTGGACTATGAGAGAGGCCTCGGTGATCTAGGGTTTAGACACACCAAGGAGAGAGGGCTAGGCCGGCGGTTAGGGCTTGGGGAAAGCCCCAAGTCGGCGGCTAGGGTTTGCCCTAGGGTGGCGGCGGCTGCAGGAGGGCCGGCGGCTAGGGCTAGGGTTTTGGGTGGTGGAGGTGTAGGTCTAGAGGGGCAGCCCTGCCCCTCCTTTTATAGGTGGAGGGCGACGGCCAAGGGGGAGGGAGTCCTCCCCCAAATCGGCCTCCAAGGCCGGCGGTGGAGGGATAGGAACTCCTCCCCAAGTAGGTTTCCTACTCTCCCTCCACCAAGCAAACTTGCCGTTTGACTTTTCAAATTGGCGTTTGACTTTTCAAACTAGGATTTGATTTATCCCTTTATTTTGCTCAGCGATGACACCTAGTACATGATGCAACCATTCCAACTTGTTATGACACATTCATGTACCCTTCCCCTCCGGAGTGCCGGGCCTTCCGGAACCTTCTAGAACATTCCCGATGAAAACACCGTAATCATTCTCTAACCTCGAAACAGGACTTTCCTTATATGAATCTCATTCTCCAGACCATTCTGGATCTCCTCGTGATATCCTGGATCCCATCCGAGACTCCGAACAACATTCGGTCTCTTACTCATCATTCCATAACTACTCAACTGTTGGAATTATGCCCTAGAGGCAATAATAAAGATGTTATTATTATAATTCTTGTTCATGATAAAGTTTATATTCCATGCTAGAATTGTATTAAGCGGAAACATTAATACTTGTGTGGTTTGTGAACAACACCGTGTCCCTAGTACGCCTCTATGGACTAGCTCATTGATCAATGATGGTTAAGGTTTCCTAACCATAGACATGAGTTGTCAATTGATAATGAGATCATATCATTGGGAGAATGATATGGTGGACAGACCCAAACTAAGCGAAGCAATTAGATCGTGTCATTTTGTTCATCTTTGCGAAGCTTTTCCTATGTCAAATATTGTATTCCTTAGACCATGAGATAATACAACTCCCTGGTATCGGAAGAAAGCTTTGAGGTCATCAAACGTCATCCTATGAGAGGGTGATCATAAAGGTGTCTCTCGGTGATCGAAAGTATCTCATGGGTTGTATGTATCGAGATGGGATTTGTCCTCCCAAGTCGGAGAGATATACCGGGCCCACTCGGTAATCGATATCGACACCGCTTGCAAGCATGTGGTTAAGGAGTTAATCACAAAGTGATATCGGATTACGAACGAGTAAAGTACTTTTGAGAACGAGATTGAACTAGGTATGACGATACCGACGATCGAATCTCGCAAGTAAAATATCGCGAGACGAAGGAATATATATATGGGATTGATTGAATCCTGGCATCGTGGTTCATCCGATATGATCATCGATGAATGTGTAGAGTCAATATGGATGCCTGCACCGCTGTTGATTATTGATAGAAGATCATGTCGCATATTCTCGAACTCGCAGGTCACACACTTAACGTGTCTCGACGCTAGGATAGATTGGATAATTGGTTTATGAATTTGTGTTCGAGTCTCGGATGGGATCCGGATATCACGAGAGGTTCCGGAATGGTCCGAGAATAAGATTCATATAAGGCAGTTTTTGGAGTTCGAATTGTTCCGATTAATCGGTATTGTACCTAAGCTTTAGAACCTTCCGGAAGGGGGCCAACGTGGTCCCACCTTCCGGGAGGGGCATGGGCCTATGAGGGAGTGTCCTGGCGCATTGGGCCGGGGCACAAGGCCCCATAGGGCCCAGCCGATCCTAGATAAGTTTAAATTCGCTTAAACTAGAGATAGGGTTATCTAGATAAGGGAGAGTTTAAATTGTTTAAACTAGAGATAGGCTTGGAGGAGGGTTAGCTGGCCGCCACCCCCTCTATATATAGAGGGCTGGTGCGCCCCTTCCCCACACACACACCTTCCTCCAAACCCTAGTTGCCCTGCTGCCCTTCCTCTCTCCCTCCCGACTGTTTGTAGGCGAAGCCCTGCAGCAGAAATTCTCCACCATATACACCACGCCGTCGTGTTGTAGATCCAATCCATCTCTCCACCATACTTGCTGGTCCGAGGAAGGAGGAGGGGACGAGGTGCTGCACGTGTGCATCTCACGGAGGCACCGCCACTTGTGGTGCTAGATCGGATCGGATCGTGAGGAGGAGAAGCGAGTACGACTACATCACCCACGTTCCGAACATTCCATGCAGCGAATCTTCAAGGGTATGAAGATCTAATCCAATCTCTCTCGTTGTTTGCATCTCCTAGATTAGATCTTGGCTTTCCCTCTGTTCGCTTCCGTAGAAAATTTTGATTTACTATGATGCGAAACCCTTCATCAACAACATCGAATCCTTAAGTGTGTCTTCCTATGGTTCGTGAATTAAGCGGACATGATCGAGACACTTCTCCGAACAATAACGAATAGAGGAATCTAGAAATTCATATGGTTCCCACATATTTCTACGATTACTTTGCGATCTAATGAACCACTTACATACGATACCAATTTCCCTTTGTCTCACGATAGTTTACTTATCCGAGGTTTTCATCGTCGGTATCTCTACATACCTAGTTCAACCTCACATCGATAAGTACTTTTCTCGCTCCTGATATGTGATCCCTTGTGAGCCAGTCACATGCTTGCAAGCCAATTGGATGACATTCCACCGAGAGGGCCCAAAGTATATCTATCCGTCATATGGATGGACAAATCCCACTCTTGATCCATGTGTCTCAACCCATACTTTCCAAACACTCAATGCCACCTTTATAGCCACCCAGTTACGGTGTGGTGTTTGATGTCATCAAAGCATCCTTCCGGTGATGGTGATAAGCATGATCTCATGGTCGAAGGAATTAGGTTACTATGTATCAGAAAGCATATAGCAATTGAACTATTAAAATGACTTGATCTTTATGCTACGCTTATCTATAGGAGTATGTCCATCATACAATTCTCCTAACGATATGATCTTGTTGTTAATAACATCTCAATGTTCATGATAGGGCAACCACAATCATTTATTAACCAACAAGCTAGTATTATAAAGAGGCTTCACTAGGGGCTCTAATTTAGTTTACAAAGCACACAAGTATTAATGTTTCCTTGTTAATACTGTTATAGCATGAATGTAAACATTTATCATAAACACAAAGATATAATAATAACTACTTTTACTATTGCCTCTAGGGCATATCTCCAACACCCTCAAGTCCAGCCCACTCGTACTCAGCCTTCAAGGTTTAACTACTACATTGATTTGATTTAAATACGACGACGGCCAAGCATGAAAGTACTAATTATAGTGGCGAGTATTACAGGTGTAGGCAGGAGCATGACTGAATCACTCCAACATTGCAAAACAAGTTCGGCCAATTGTGGCTTAATCTGGCCATGTATCTTAATTTTCAGTTCTTCTACGTAACTTTGTGTTAGTTGCGTTATGTACTTTAATTCCAGTTCTATCCTAATAAAATTTTCTTTTCGCCCATTATTTCCCGTCCTTTTTTCCCGCCCATTAATATATACAAAATAGAAGTTAATTCAAATCCAAATTAAAAACAGAAAATGGTTTTGAATTAGTTATTCAAATCCAAACACTTTTTATGTTTAAAGTTTTTCTAAATTCCAAATTAATATTCAAAAAATATAAGTTAATTCATTTTTAATTGTAAATGGTTCATATTTTAAATGGTTACATTCATTATTTTTTAAAACAGAAAATGCTTTTGAATTATTTATGCAAATCCAAACACTTTTTATGTTTAAAGTTTTTCTAAATTCCAAATTAATATTCAAAAAATATAAGTTAATTCATTTTTAATTTTAAATGGTTAGTATTTTAAATGGTTACATTAATTATTTTTTAAAAATAGAAAATGGTTTTGAATTATTTATTCAAATCCAAACACTTTTTATGTTTAAAGTTTTTCTAAATTCCAAATTAATATTCAAAAAATATAAGTTAATTCATTTTTAATTTTAAATGGTTCATAGTTAAAATGGTTACATTATTTATTTTTTAAAAACAGAAAATGGTTTTGAATTATTATTCAAATTCAAATACTTTTTATGTTTAAAGTTTTTCTAAATTCCAAATTAATATTCAAAAAATATAAGCTAATTCATTTTTAATTTTAAATGGTTCATAGTTTAAATGGTTACATTAATTATTTTTTAAAAATAGAAAATGGTTTTGAATTAGTTATTCAAATTCAAACACTTTTTATGTTTAAAGTTTTTCTAAATTCCAAATTAATATTCAAAAAATATAAGTTAATTCATTTTTAATTTTAAATGGTTCATAGTTTTAATGGTTACATTAATTATTTTTAAAAACAGAAAATGGTTTTGAATTAATGATTCAAATTCAAACACTTTTGATGTTTAAATTTTTTCTAAATTCCAAAGTAATTATCATTTAAAAAACATTACAAATTTAAACCCCAAAATAAAAAATAAGGCAGGAACAGAGAGAAAATTCCTGAAATTTTTTGAAAACAGGGTCATATGTCGTGGTTGGAGCCACCAACCGGGACTAAAGACCCTGTGCGCGCCAACCCTTGGTCTGCTGAAAAAAGTGGAGTATACGTCCCTTTAGTCCCGGTTGGAGCCACCAAACGAGACAAAAGGTCCTTTGGTTAATAACTAGGTACCCCTCCTCTTCTTCCCCATCTCATAATCTTGCGCACGCTGCCGTCAGGATGCCCCGCCGCCCTGCACGCCCTACCGGCCGCCCCTCGCCCAACAAAGCGTGCAGGAAGCTTCGCCTCGTCGCCCTGAGGCCTCTCCCCGAAGGAATCGGCCCCGCTCGCTCCCAATCGTCGCCGCTGCCGCATTCTCCCTCGAGCCCGACGACCGGCACCGCCGTCGATTCGCCGGCTCCTGACCTCGCCTCGCCTTCCCGTCACCACCACCGCACACCTGGTGAGCTGATGGTCCTCGTGGACCCTCTCTCTCTCTCCCTCTCGCTCTGGTACCTCCTCCCCGTCGACCACCTGCCACCACCGCCGCTCACCGTCATCGTGCTCCCCTCTCCGGTGACCTTTTCGAGGCGGCACCGCTACTCTTTGGCTTGCCTCAACCTCCTCTCTCTAGCAACGCGACGCCGCCGCTTCTAGATCGCCTAACGTCGTTCCCCGTCACCGTCCTGCAAGCCACCACCCGCGTGACGTCATCTTGACGTCACCCGTGCGTCAGCGTGCTCGCAGACCCGCTCGCAGACTCGGGCTGGGGCTACCAGAGAGGCTGACCTGTGGGCCAGAGGCCAAAGGTCAAACCCCTCGCCCAGCCAAGCGTGGCTTGCGTGGCTTGCGTGGCTTGCTAATGTGGCCTCTGGCCCACAGGTCAGCCACTTTTGCTAGCCCTAGCCCGAGTGAAAAAAGTTTAACCAGTTTTTAATAATTTCAGAAATAATTATAATCTTATAAATTCAATAACTTTTAATCTATAAGTCAGAAAAATATGAATAATATATCAAAATGTTCAGAAAAATGAAACCTAGCTATCTAAGCTATAATCATGAATTGTTCAACAACTTAAATGACAAGTATAATTAGAAGAACAAATGCACCCCTCTCATATGTTCCGGATTTTCCCCGAGTTAGGGGTTTCACCCCTCGGAACCCCGATTAAATCGTCGAGCATGTATTAGGGTTACATTACAATGCAAATTAACTTGTCATATCATCATACTTGCTTGAGCATTGCATCGATGCCATGTGTTGATTGTTTCCCTTTCTTTCCGGTGTTTGGTTCTTCCCAGTAGAATACGATTTCGAGATCGAGATCGAAGCCAGAGATCAACACCGTCGAGCTCGAAGACAAATACTTGACCAACTGTAATCAAGTCAAGTACAAGGATCCCGAAGCTCTGCTTTCGGCTATCAACAGGCAAAGGCAATCATAGCCCTACCATGATATAATCCTATGATTTCGAAAGCATTTCAATTCTTGCCATGATGCATACAATTCTACTATGGTCTTTTATCGATAGATAGAGTGTCCTATCTGTTGCATTACTCCTTTTGAGCTTATATTACCTGATCCACTGCTCCTAGCGTATTAGGTTTATTAGTTTGGACTATTAGGTTTATTATTAGTTAGGTATTATTAGATTTATTAATTAGTTAGGTATTATTAGTCTTCGGCCCCACTGGTCAGTCACTGTGGGTAGCCCCAGACCCGATGAAAAACTACCCCCTATGCTGATGTACATATTGATTGCGCATTGTATTATGCCATGTATTGATTGCCGCCTTTCTTTCCGGTATTGGTTCTTCGCGATAGGATCCGAGCCCGAGGGTTTCTCCGAATTAGGGTTTCTGATATTGTAAATTCATTTTTATTATTGTGTATGTATATATTAGGATTTCTCTGAATTAGGGTTTATATCTCTCAACACCGTACCTAACATTCTCCCTTAGCCGCTTTGACTTATCTGTTTTTCCACCTATGCAGAAAATATGGACCCACACGACAGAGACGAAGAAAAGGAAGAGTTGATCCAAGGTGTGATCCGCGAGGAAGAAAATTTAGATGTATCGACGTTTCTGAACAACTCTGGTGAGGGTGATCCTATTTTTGCCAGAAGAGACGACTTGTTTGAGGTTGAAGGTGATGCCTTCCGCGAGGGAGAAGGCGATGCCTTGTGTGATCTAGAAGACGACCGCTCCGGCGAGGTGCATGTAATATAATTAATTAATTAATTAATCATCTGCTATCTACATAGAAATAGTAACGACGATCTTTCTTCTTTTAGCCCTCCGAATCAAAGAAATCTACTGAAAAGAGCAGCCGAGGCCCAACCAAAAAGTTGGGAGACCATGAGAGGTTCAGGATCGAAGATGTCGCTGAAGACGACAAACCGACGGCTCCCGAAGTTGTCGCAAACAAATTTGTGGCACAATGCGGAGTAATCGTTAGGGACTTAATCCCGATCACATTTGAAATTGGAATAGGCCTGCTGATGCAGAAGAAGAGGAAACATGTTTATTTGTCCCAAACAAGGCCAAAGATTTACTATGGAATAGGCTCATGATTAATTTCAAACTACCAAAGATAGAGCTGGATCCAAATGCGGAGGATCCAGTTGAGGACGCCTTAGAACATGGGAGAGCCATGGAGGCTAAGGTCAGGGAATGGGCTTTGAAGAAGATGGGCCAGTGTTTCACCAACTAGAAGAAAAGATTGCACCTTGAGTATGTCGTGAAAGAGAAGACTCTGGATTTCAAGAAGATTTAGTTTGAGAAGATAAAACCATTCTGGGATGAGTTTGTGAATTACAAGTCATCAGCAAAAGCTAAGAAAATGTCTGCAACGAATAAGCTGAATGCTGCTAACAAGAAGCTTCACCATACTATGGGGCAAGGTGGCTACAGGGATGGCATTCCTAAGTGGGAGAAACTTGAGCAGGAATTGCGTGCTAAAAAGTGTAGGGGTTCGTAGCATGGAAAACAAAATTTTTCTACCGCATACAAACAAACAAGCCAAGATCTATCTACTAGATTGTAGCAATGAGTCGATGGAATAACTCAGCCTCGAAGATTCCAAAGTGTTTAACGAGAGCGGATTCTCGTGGGTGATGTAGTTGTACTCTTGCCGATCTCAAGATCGCGTAGACGATCCTTCTAGCGCTATGCTAGCGCTTCCGCTCAATCGGTCACATCGTTAAATTTCGATGAAGACCTTCCTCTCCCTTGTTCCAGCAGACAGCGGAGGTTGTAGCACTCTCCTCGCGATTCCGGCAGCACGACGGCGTGGTACCGGAAGTAGAGGGGAGATCTCGCAGGGCTTCGCCTTAAGCCGGAGCGAGTATGGTGGACTATGAGAGAGCCTCGGTGATCTAGGGTTTAGACGCACCAAGGAGGAGAGGCTAGGCCGGCGGCTAGGGCAAGGGGGTGCCCCAACTCGGCATCTAGGGTTTAGCCCTAGGTGGCGGCGGCAGCAGCAGGTGGTGGCGGCGCCGGCGGCTTGGAGCTAGGATTTGCGGGGTGCAAGTTGTTTGCCTGGAGGGGCAGCCCTGCCCCTCCTTATATAGGTGGAGGGGGCTGGCCATGGGGAGGGGAGTCCCTCCCCAACTCGGCTTCCAAGGCCGGCGGTGGAGGGAGAGGGACTTCCTCCCCAAGTAGGTTTCCTACTCTCCCTCCACCAAGCAACATAGCCGTTTGACTTTTCAAATTGGCGTTTGACTTTTCAAACTAGGATTTGATTTATCCCTTTATTTCGCTCAGCGATGACACCTAGTACATGATGCAACCATTCCAACTTGTTATGACACATTCATGTACCCTTCCCCTCCGGAGTGCCGGACATTCCGGAACCTTCTAGAACATTCCCGATGAGAACACCGGAACCATTCTCCAACCCCGAAGCAGGACTTTCCTTATATGAATCTTTTTCTCCGGACCATTCCGGATCTCCTCGATATCCCGGATCCCATCCGAGACTCCAAACAACATTCGGTCTCTTACTCATCATTCCATAACTACTCAACAACGTCGAATCCTTAAGTGTGTCTCCCCACGGTTCGTGAATTATGTGGACATGATCGAGACACTTCTCCGAACAATAACCAATAGAGGAATCTGGAAATTCATATGGCTCCCACATATTTCTACGATTACTTTGCGATCGAATGAACCACTTACATATGATACCAATTTCCCTTTGTCTCACGATAGTTTACTTATCCGAGGTTTTGATCGTTTTGATCTCTCGCATACCTAGTTCAACCTCAAGCATCGATAAGTACTCTTTTCTCGTTCCTGTGATATGTGATCCCTTGTGAGCCAGTCACATGCTTGCAAGCTAATTGGATGACATTCCACTGAGAGGGCCCAAAATATATCTATCCGTCATATGGATGGACAAATCCCACTCTTTATCCATGTGTCTCAACCAATACTTTCCAAACACTCAATGCCACCTTTATAGCCACCCAGTTACGGTGTGGTGTTTGATGTCATCAAAGCATCCTTCCGGTGATGGTGATTTGCATGATCTCATGGTCGAAGGAATTAGGTTACTATGTATCAGAAAGCATATAGCAATTGAACTATTAAAATGACTTGATCTTTATGCTACGCTTATCTATAGGAGTATGTCCATCATATCATTCTCCTAACGATATGATCTTGTTGTTAATAACATCTCAATGTTCATGATAGGGAAACCATAATCATTTATTAACCAACAAGCTAGTATTATGAAGAGGCTTTACTAGGGACTTCAATTTAAGTTTACAAATCACACAAGTATTAATGTTTCCTTGTTAATACTGTTATAGCATGAATGTAAACATTTATCATAAACACAAAGATATAATAATAACTACATTTATTATTGCCTCTAGGGCATATCTCCAACAGTCTCCCACTTGCACTAGAGTCAACTAATCTAGATTACATGGTAATATACCGAACACCCATGGCAGTTTGGTGTTGGTCATGTTTTGCCCTCGGGAGAGGTTTAGTCAACGGATCCGCCACATTCAGATCTGTGTGTACTTTGCAAATCTTTATGTCACCATCTTGGACATGTTCTCGAATAGCGTGAAAACGTAGCTTGATGTGCTTCAGCTTCTTGTGTGACCTTGGTTCTTGCGCATTGGCTATGGCGCCCATGTTATCATAGTAGATAGACATTGGGTCCAGCGCACTTGGAACCACACCGAGCTCTGTAATGAACTCTTTCATCCATATCGCTTCTTGTGAAGCCTCCGAAGCAGCCATGTATTCCGATTCAGTTGAAGATCTCGCCACAACGCTTTGCTTTGCACTCCTCCAGCTAACTACTGCACCATTCAAAGTAAATACGTATCCAGATTGTGATTTAGAATCATCCGGATCGGTGTTCCAACTAGCATCGGTGTAACCATTAACAACGAGCTGTTCATCACCTCCATAAGAAAGAACCATATCCTTAGTTCTTCTCAAGTACTTAAGGATGTTTTTGATCATGTCCAATGATCCACTCCTGGATCACTTTGATATCTGCTAGTCAAACTAACAGCATATGCAATGTCGGGTCTAGTACATAGCATGGCATACATTAGAGATCCTATGGCTGAGGCATAGGGAGTTTTACTCATCCTTTCTCTATCTTCTGCCGTTGTTGGACTTTGAGTTTTACTCAAGGTCGTATTGGGCAACATGGGCAAGAACCCTTTCTTGCTATCTTCCATTCCAAACCTCTTTAGAACTTTGTCCAAATATGTACTTTGTGACAATGATATTAGACGTCTCGATCTATCTCTATAAATCTTTATGCCCAATATGTAAGCTGCTTCGCCAAGATCTTTCATTGAAAAACTATTATTCAAATATTCCTTGACACTATTAAGAAGGTCTACATCATTCCCAATCAACAATATGTCATCTACATATAGTATTAAGAATGCTACAGAGCTCCCACTCACTTTCTTGTAAATACAAGCTTCTCCATAAGTTTGTATAAAACCAAAACTTTTGATCACCTTATCAAAATGTTGATTCCAACTTCGGGATGCTTGCTTCAATCCATAAATGGACCGTTGAAGTTTGCATACCTTGTTAGCATCCTTAGGATCGACAAAACCTTTGGGTTGCATCATATACAACTCTTCATCAATGTCTCCATTGAGGAACGCTGTTTTGACATCCATCTGCCATATCTCATAATCATAATATGCAGCGATTGCTAACATAATCCTCACAGACTTTAGCTTCGCTACTGGTGAGAAAGTCTCATCGTAGTCAACTCCTTGAATTTGTCGAAACCCTTTTGCAACAAGTCGAGCTTTATAGACAGTAACATTACCATCAGCATCTGTTTTCTTCTTGAAAATCCATTTGTTCTCGACAGCCTTCCGGCCATCCGGTAAGTCCACCAGAGTCCATACTTGGTTTTCGTACATGGATCCAATCTCGGATTTCATGGCTTCTTGCCATTTATTGGAATCTGGGCTCAGCATCGCTTCCTCATATGTTGCAGGGTCATCGGTGTTGTCCACCAACACGACACTCATAACGGGATCATACCAATCAGGAGTGGTATGAGTTCTCGTTGACCTGCGAGGCTCTGTAGCAACTACAACCGAAGTTTCATGATCATCATTAGCTTCCTCTCTCATTGGTGCAGGCACCAAAGGAACTTCTTCCGGTGCTGCGCTACTTGCGAGTTCGAGAGAAGGTTCGACAACCTCATCGAGTTCTACTTTCCTTCCAGTCACTTCTTTCGAGAGAAATTCCTTCTCTAGAAAGGATCCATTCTTGGCAACGAAGATTTTGCATTCGGATCTATGATAGAAGGTATACCCAATAGTTTCCTTTGGATATCCTATGAAGACGCATTTTTCCGCTTTGGGTTCAAGCTTGTCCGGCTGTAACCTCTTTACATAGGATTCGCAACCCCAAACTTTAAGAAACGACAATTTAGGTTTCTTCCCAAACCATAATTCATACGGTGTTGTTTCAACGGATTTAGATGGTGCCCTATTTAAAGTGAATGCGGCTGTTTCTAATGCATAACCCCAAAATGATAGGTAAATCTGTAAGTGACATCATAGAACGAACCATATCTAAGAGAGTTCGATTACGACGTTCGGACACACCATTACGCTGTGGTGTTCCCGGCGGTGTCAATTGTGAAAGTATTCCGCATTTCTTCAAATGCTCGCCAAACTCGTAACTTAGATATTCACCTCCACGATCAGAACGCAGAAATTTAATCTTCTTGTTACGTTGATTCTCAACCTCACTTTGAAATTCCTTAAACTTCTCGAAAGTTTCGGACTTATGTTTCATGAAATAGATATACCCATATCTACTCAAGTCATCCGTGAAGGTAAGAACATAACGATGACCACCGCGCGATGCTACACTCGTTGGACCACACACATCGGTATGTATGATTTCCAATAAGTCCATAGCTCGCTCCATCATACTAGAAAATGGAGTCTTAGTCATTTTACCCATCAGACATGCTTCGCATCTTTCAAGTGATTCGAAATCAAGTGATTCAAGAAGTCCATCGGAATGGAGTTTCTTCATACGCTTCACTCAAATGTGACCAAGACGACAGTGCCACATATAGGTTGAGTTATCGCTCAATTTCAAACGTTTAGCCTTAATGTTATTAATATGTGTATTTCCACTATCGAGATTCAATAAGAATAGACCATCTATCAAAGGTGCATGTGCATAAAACATATTACTCATATAAATCGAACAACCATTATTCTCGGACTTAAACAAGTAACCGTCTCGCAATAAACAAGATCCCGATATAATGTTCATGCTTAACGCAGGCACCAAATAACAATTATTTAAGTATAAAACTAATCCCGATGGTAGATGAAGAGGTAGCGTGCCACGCGATCACATCAACCTTTGATCCGCTTTCCCATGCATCGTCACCTCGTTCTTCGCTAGCTTCCGCTTATTCAGTAGCACCTGCTTCGAGTTACAAATATGAGCAATCGAACCAAGATCAAATACCGTGCACTACTACAGTACTAGTGAGATACACATCAATAACATGTATATCGGATATACCTTTCTTCTTGATGTTGCTGTTCTTCAAATCCGCCAAGTACTTTGGGAAATTCCGCAAAGGACCTTCTCCCTTGCAGTAAAAGCACTTTGTATCAGGCTTAGGTCCAGCCTTGGTCTTCTTCGTCGGTGCGGTAACTTTCTTACCACCCTTCTTGAAGTGTCCCTTTTGCTTAGACTTGCCTTTATTGAATTTGGTGGTCTTATTGACCATCAACACTTGGTGCTCTTTCTTGATCTCCACTTCTGCAGATTTTAACATGGAGAAGAGTTCTGGCAACTGCTTGTTCATGCTTTGCATATTGTAGTTCATCACGAAGTTCTTGTAACTTGGTGGTAGTGATTGGAGGACACGGTAAATCCCCAAAGCATTAGGAATCACTATACCCAAGCTTTGGAGTTTGTTTGCGTGCCCAGACATCTTAAGCACATGCTCACTGACGGAGCTGCCCTCTTCCATCTTGCAGTTAAAGAACTTTTCAGAAGCCTCATAGCTCTCAACTGCCGCGTGAGTCTTAAAAAATCAGTTTGAGTTCACGGACAATATCATGTGGGTCTGAATTCTCAAACCTTTTCTGAAGCTCCGATTCCAAACCATACAAGATAGCACACGGATCTGTGGAGTACTGAGTCTTCCGAGCGAGGTAAACATTCTTTACTTCATCGGTAGCAGTAGCTGCAGGCGGGTCACCCAGCGGTGCATCCAACACATAGGTCAAATTACCAGCATTGAGGACAATCCTCAAATTGCGGAACCAATCCGCGAAGTTGCTTCCATTGTTTTTCAACTTTTCTTTCTCTAGGAACACATTAAAATTGATGGTAGGGGCCGCCATTGATCTACAACATATTTGCAATAGTTTAGACTAAGTTTATGACAAATTGAGTTCTAATTAATAGTTAAATTAATCTAGGTGAACTCCCATTCAAAACAACATCCCTCACATTGTTTTAGTGATCACACGAACCAAATCCACCACATCAACACTGATCATCACGAGAGTTGATGTAGCTTCAATGGCGAACAATCGACATGTTCATCATATCTACTATATGATTCATGCTTTACCTTTCGGTAATCCGTGTTCCAAGACCATGTCTGTACATGCTAGGCTCGTCAAGATCAAACATTAGCTTCTGCATGAGAAAATCTGGCTTGCTCACGTTGTATACACTTGCAGAATCTAACACACCCGATCATCACGTGGTGCTTCGAAACAACAAGCTTTAGTAACGGTGCTCACTAAGGATGAACACTTTAGACTTGAAATTTATGTGCATGAGGGATCATCTTATAATGCTACCGTCGTTAACTAAGCAATACAAGATGCATAAAGGATTAACATCACATGCAATTCATAATATGTGATATGATATGGCCTTTCTTCTTTGTGCTTCCGATCTCCATCTTCAAGCACGAACATGATCTCCATCATCACCGGCATTGCATCAAGGTCAATGACGCTGCTCCATGGTTGTCGTCCACCAGCTTCAACTATTACAACTACTTTGAATAGACACGCGGGTCTTAACAGAAATTAAATACAACCATATGGCTCCTGCCGGTTGCCAACTTACAATAAGGAACATTGCATACATCAAATATAATCACAATCATGGCCATATCACATCACAGCACACCCCTGCAAAACAAAGTTAGACGCCTCTAATTTCTTTGCATGTTTTACGTGTTTTGGGGCTTTCAATAAGTGTCGATCTAACTTACGAACAAGAACCACAACGTTGATGTTTGAACTATCAAGTGCCCGTTGTAAATTGGATCTATACTATAATGGGAGAGACAGACACCCGCAAAGCCACTTATGAAATACAAGTTGCATGTTGAGCGTGGAGCAAGTCTCATGAACGATGTCATGTAAGGTTAGCCCGGGCCGCTTCATCCCATCATACCGCAAGATGCAAAGTACACAAGAAGCAATTGATAATAAAAACACCACCGCCCACAATGACCATTGTGTTCTACTCGTGCAACAGATCTACATATAGACACGGCTCTGATACCACTGTAGGGGTTCGTAGCATGGAAAACAAAATTTTTCTACCGCATACAAACAAACAAGCCAAGATCTATCTACTAGATTGTAGCAACGAGTCGATGGAATAACTCACCCTCGAAGATTCCAAAGTGTTTAAAGAGAGCGGATTCTCGTGGGTGATGTAGTCGATTTCTTGATCTCAAGATCGCGAGACGATCCTTCCCAGGCCATGCGTTAGAGTGCTTCCGCAATCGGTCACATCGTTACTTTCGATGAAGACCTTCCTCTCCCTTGTTCCAGCAGGCAGCGGAGGTTGTAGCACTCTCCTCGCTATTCCGGCAGCACGACGGCGTGGTACCGGAAGTAGAGGGGAGATCTCGCAGGGCTTCGCCTTAAGACGGAGCGAGTATGGTGGACTATGAGAGAGCCTCGGTGATCTAGGGTTTAGACGCACCATGTAGGATAGGCTAGGCCGGCGGCTAGGGCAAGGGGGTGCCCCAACTCGGCAGCTAGGGTTTAGCCCTAGGCGGCGGCAGCAGCAGGTGGTGGCGGCGCCGGCGGCTTGGAGCTAGGGTTTGCGGGGTGCAAGTTGTGTGCCCCTCCTTATATAGGTGGAGGGGGCCGGCCAAGGGGAGGGGAGTCCCTCCCCAACTCGGCTTCCAAGGTCGGCGGTGGAGGGAGAGGGACTTCCTCCCCAAGTAGGTTTCCTACTCTCCCTCCACCAAGCAAAATAGCCGTTTGACTTTTCAAATTGGCGTTTGACTTTTCAAACTAGGATTTGATTTATCCCTTTATTTCGCTCAGCGATGACGCCTAGTACATGATGCAACCATTCCAACTTGTTATGACACATTCATGTACCCTTCCCCTCCGGAGTGCCGGACATTCCGGAACCTTCTAGAACATTCCCGATGAAAACACCGGAACCATTCTCCAACCCCAAAACAGGACTTTCCTTATATGAATCTTATTCTCCGGACCATTCCGGATCTCCTCGTGATATCCCAGATCCCATCCGAGACTCCGAACAACATTCGGTCTCTTACTCATCATTCCATAACTACTCAACAACGTCGAATCCTTAAGTGTGTCTCCCTACGGTTCGTGAATTATGCGGACATGATCGAGACACTTCTCCGAACAATAACCAATAGAGGAATCTGGAAATTCATATGGCTCCCACATATTTCTACGATTACTTTGAAATCGAATGAACCACTTACATACGATACCAATTTCCCTTTGTCTCACGATAGTTTACTTATCCGAGGTTTTGATCGCTTGATCTCTCGCATACCTAGTTCAACCTCGTTACTGATAAGTACTCTTTTCTCGTTCCCGTGATATGTGATCGCTTGTGAGCCAGTCACATGCTTGCAAGCTAACTGGATGACATTCCACCGAGAGGGCGCAGAGTATATCTATCCGTCATATGGATGGACAAATCCCACTCTTGATCCATGTGTCTCAACCAATACTTTCCGAACACTCAATGCCACCTTTATAGCCACCCAGTTACGGTGTGGTGTTTGATGTCATCAAAGCATCCTTCCGGTGATGGTGATAAGCATGATCTCATGGTCGAAGGAATTAGGTTACTATGTATCAGAAAGCATATAGCAATTGAACTATTAAAATGCCTTGATCTTTATGCTACGCTTATCTATAGGAGTATGTCCATCATATCATTCTCCTAACGATACGATCTTGTTGTTAATAACATCTCAATGTTCATGATAGGGAAACCACAATCATTTATTAACCAACAAGCTAGTATTATGAAGAGGCTTTACTAGGGACTTCAATTTAAGTTTACAAATCACACAAGTATTAATGTTTCCTTGTTAATACTGTTATAGCATGAATGTAAACATTTATCATAAACACAAAGATATAATAATAACTACATTTATTATTGCCTCTAGGGCATATCTCCAACAAAAAGATCATTCCGGAGACAGACGATTGGATCGAACGTGCAAGGAATTGGTTTTACGGGCATGGGGGCAAGTTGGACTCGGAAGGGAAGTGTATATATAACATACGACATAAAGAAGATCCCTTGCCAATCGAGAAGATGAGAAAAGCAGTAAAGGCTGTTAAAGATGGGGACTACGCTGTCGTCCAGTTCCAGAGAGCTACGCTGTTGTCGGGGTGGATGAAATCATGCCCACCTTTGAAGTTTTGAAGCTTGACTACCCTGCAGGTGAAGGGGATGTGACTGAACTGGGAGACGCAACAAACGTCACCATTCTATGGCCAAAGGAATGTATCGTGCTTCGAAATCACACGCCAAGGCCATCTTCGTCGCCGCCTCACCCATCTCCAGCGAGGTCGTCGCCGTTGCGGCAGCCGTCTTCGTCGCCTCACCCGGCTCCGTCGCCTCACCAATCTCCAGCGCATCCATCGCCGCGGGAGCCATCAACGGCGCCTCAGGATAAAAAGTGTAAGCGTACCGCTACTCTGCGTCGTGGTAAGCGATCGCCGAAACGTAAACAAGAGCCTCTTCCAAAAGTACCAAAGGTTCCTCCCAAGAGAGCTTATGACTGTACTAAAGAGGAGACTACGGCGATCGTTGATGCGGAAACGACAGCGTTTTTCGCTAAGCTGAGGCGGCCGAAAGAGCCAGAGTTCCCCAGCACCAAAGAAGAAAAAGCCAGAGTGTTCAAAATGCTAAAGACTCTTCATCAACCCGAGCCAAAGCTGTCACCAGACTATGAGCGTTCTATTATCAAGTCACATGCGGCACAACAAGCCTTGAACAGCAGTACTAATGCAAGCGAGAAATCTGTTGCCCAGCTCGGAGAACAAGCAAAACAATCTTGCGCCCCTCTCAAGGTGATTTCCCATACCAATGTGAGGTCGAGCAAATATGGGGCCGAAGAGCTGTATGATCCAGAGGTAGTTGCACAATATGGAGAAGTTGCCGCTGCTCAAGGTATGAGTATTACCCAGTACTTATCCAAGTTAGAGTACTTCCCCATGAGTGAAGTAGCATACAAATACCAGTACGACAAACCTCTCGTCAAACCTGAGGAGTTAAATAATCTTCCAACAAAAATGCGAAGATTGCATAACTGGTACATGCATGCCACAAAGGCTGGGGCTAACTGGATAGTGTTGAGGGTTACAAAAAAGAATTATGGGAAATAAATAGATGACATGATATTCATTGAATTTGATGAACTATTTCAATTATTCAATCAAGACGCCTTGGATAAATCGATCATCAGTGCCTATTGTTTGTAAGTACTAATTCTGTAATTAATTTAGTCTCTAGCTATCTCACCTTGTTTATTGCATGTATATAATCATACTATAATATGCAGAATGAAGATTCTCGAATGCAGGAGAGGACAAATCTATGACATTGGCTTCATTGACCCATATTGGGTTCATCAAGCTAATCTCAAAACAAGCCCCCAGGATACGGAGGATAATATCGTACACGCGTTAAGGTTTCAAGAACCACAAGGGAAATACTATTTCCTTACAACTTTGAGTGAGTGTTATTGTCTTGTATACACTTTCTAGTTCGCTTACTCGATGTTAAGTATATAATTGATTAGTTATGCATTCGCAGCTTCCACTATATTCTGTTAATCATTCAACTTGACAAAGGGCGTGTACTAGTCATGGACTCGAAACATAAACCCCTTGAGCAGTGGAAGGACATGCAGATGCTTCTCCAACGGTAATTCTAATCATTACGATACTATATCGACAACGTTCGTGAATTTTATGATATCAAGTAATTAATAACTTCTTTTATTCGTTTTCTTCGCCGGGCAGCGCTTGGAAACGGTTCACCAACAAGGCTAGGGGTGTTTGGAAAGAGGAGCTTACATTTCAAGCACTAGATGTAAGCACCACTAGCTATATCCGCGCATCTCTTTGATTCTAGTTTTGATACCGTTATTATCATGCTTGATTATTATTTTGATTGAACTATGTTCTCGTAAAGTGCCTGACGCAGAGACCATGTAACAATCTATGTGAATACTATGTTTGCGAGTTCATCCGGCAGACGTGCTGTGAGAAGGGCAGAAATTTATAGCAACTCCACATACGTAAACAATTTCTATAGTTTTTAATTACCATCAAATTGTGTTTAGTTTCATTCATATAGGCTGACTCCTTTTTTAAATCAGATCGAATGTCTACGAGACGGTCTTCTTCCAAAGGATCGCGTACGAGCAATTTAGGAGGAATTGGCGGAATTCTTGGATGCAGAAGTCCTAAAACTAAAAGGAGAATACTATTCGGGTGTGTATAAACAATAGGGATTGTACAAAAAGCAACTTTTGTATGTAGTGCATGAACTCGATCCGTGTATCGAATGTAATATTGTCATGATGATCTTGTGTAATATAATGGTTTCTTCATTGATGAGTGCAAAACACTAAATAAACAATAAAACAACATAAATGAATTCTCTGCCGCGGCACAAAAAATGCCCAAAATGCTGCCGCGGCAACAAAAGTTGCCAAAATGAATTCTCCGCCGCGGCAGAAAAATGTGTCAAATCTCTGCCGCGACAGAGGGTTATTTTTCCCGGTTCGTGTTACGAACCGGGACGGTTGCTCCACCCCCTTCGCCCTCTGTCGCGGCCACGTGTATCCCCTTTTGTCCCGGTTGATGGGGCGACCAGGACTAAAGGTTGGGACTTTAGTCCCGATTGTCCCGTCCGGTTGGGTAACCGGGACCAATGGGACTGTTCCCACTAGTGTAACATAACTTATTTTTGATGACATCTACGCTCTTACGTTTTCGTACATGTTATAAAACACTTCATTACTATCCATGCACGTTTGCAACCATGGCCTCGCTCCCTAAGTCTAAGACGCAGCGTGGCAAACTTTGACTTTGTTTGGGCTCGCATACATCATAAGAATGTTGACCAGATAATGGAAACTTATCTATGCAATGTTCAGTTCAGCGGAATATTGGCCTAGCCGCCGAGCTTATTGGAATCTTATGTATGCAATGTTTAGTTCAGTGGAATATTGGCCTAGCCGCCCAGTTTATCTCAACATCAGGAATAGTATATGCAGGAGAAGACACAATCCCCTCCTGTTTCAACTTCAACCCTTGTAGAATGGTCTAGTTCCTCTAGTCAGCACACATGGAAAGAAAATTGAACGTCAGCAGCGATGAATAATGAACCTCTTGGTCCAAGCTGACCCGTTCCTGAGTACAGTATAATATTTATTATTGATTAATCTAGCATCCAGAGAGAACAATATTACCTCCTGTTTATATTAATGGTCTTAATTTTATATAGATACGAATATATCTAGTCTAAATATTTAACTACGTACATACAAATCTACATAACATTGAGATTATTAATATGGACCAGAGTGATAGAAAACTCCTTGAGCAACATCACCGAACAAAGAGTTCAGGCGTGTCGAGCTAAACCACACCCGCTCACTTGAGAGAATGCGTATGCAAACTTTGGATAAAATATGCTTGTATATTTGTCTAATGAAGACCCCAAATGAGAACAAGCAGCCAGATGCGCGTATGAAAATAAACAATGCTATCTAAAATTGAATATGCTAGATCATTCAGAGCTGACACGAACAAGTCGGATTGCAATGTGTATAGGCATACCAAGCAGACAAGAGAATTTTTTTCCTATACACATTTATTCAAACGGAAACAAACGTAGTGTTACTAGTCTTAGAGGACGGGCAGATTCAGAAAAAAAAACGGTTCTTGACGACATGCGCTTCACATGTCAAGACTTGTCTGAATTACTTTGCCCCTATAAATATATGTACGCCGTTCCTTCCTTTAATCACGCACACTCATCAGCTAGCAATCAGAAGCCTGAAAGAACTTGCCACTTTGCCAGCATCCACCAGTATGCATTACCCGTAAAAAAGATTATGGCTGGTTGCGTGATCACCGAGGAGTGCGCCATGGCGGTGTCCGTCGACCGGGCATGGAAGGTGGCCTGCTCTGGTGAGGCCCTTCAAAAGGCATGTGCAGCCTTCATCGACACCGTGGAGGAGGAGGGCGACGGCAGTCCAGGCACCATCACCACTCTGAAGCTCAGCGCAGCGGCAGCGGCGAATGCAGGCGGTAGCTTGATGAAGACCCGTGTGGTGGTGCGCGACCACGCAGCACGGGTGCAAAGGAATGAGGTACTGGAGGGAGGCAAGGTGAGGGCCCAACTCAAGTCCCAGGTCACCGAGGTGAAGCTCGAGGCGGCCGGCGAGGGGGGCTGCCTTGCCACGTTTAGGATAGAGTACGAGAAGCTCGACGGCAGCGAGGCGCTAGCGCCAGAGGACCAGGCAGGGCTTGTCGGGGCGTACCTCGGCATGTTAAAGGCAGTTGAGGCCTACCTCATCGCTAACCCTGGCGAGTACGCCTAATTCAGCGGAAGAAGATAAAAATCACGGTGATTCTAGGATGTGGCTGCATTATCCGTGTTTGCTTCTTTTATGATGGGGTGATTCTAGGATGTGGCTGTATTATCCGTATTTGCTTCTTTGATGATGGGGTTTGCGAGAAAAATAAAGAGGTAATAATAAGTATAAGGCGTGTGTGGTTTATGTAAGCTTACGTTTTCAATATATGTTGGTGCTTGTGACTTGTGAGGGTATTTGCTTCAACAAATAATATAGATGTATATGTATGTGGTTGTTTTTCGTGATGAATGTATCACAGGTTGTACGTGTTATGATGTATGTTGTCTGTTGATTTCACGTAATCAACACGCTAGATGTTGGGGTGCGCCTTGGCACGTGCTCTGTAGAATTACGGATTTTTAGCGTTTACAAAACAAAAGTGAGGACAATTAAGATGTTAGAGAGCAAATTGTTCCAAGATATTGAGAAACTCACTATTCTCAATGCAAAAAAAAGTTCAATGCTAGACACGACGTCACAATCAAAAGTACATGATCCTAAGATTTATTCCCAACAAGTGGTCATCATAGAGTAAAAGTATAGGCAAAAAACAATTACTGTTGGAAAGCTTTACTTTCTATACATTGGTCAATTGTGAACATTGTGGTTGTACAGTTGGAATTTTTGCCTAAATAAGCCCAGCCTATTTATTATATGCCAATAAATTCCTGAAATCATAGAGGTCCATTTGGCCTATTCATGCAAGGCAAGGCTGGGACAAATGTTCAGTCCCACATTGCTAGTTGAGTGAAGGTTGGACCAGCTTATAAGAAGAGCTCTTCTACCACTTGTACGAGCTTGAGAAGAGAAGACATATGCACGCGCGCTCCTCCTCCTCACCACGCCTCGCCTCGCCTCGTCTCGTCTCGTCACGACACACGCGCACCGCGGGATATTTTGCCACACATGAATGGTATATGAACAGTTGTACAGAAGCTGAAACGTTTTTGCCCGAGTGGAATTTTAATACGAGTTAAATGAATACAAACTGAGTGGAGGCTGTCCGGTGGGCTGCCGCTTCAACTTCCGTCCATTCGTTTCATCTTCTACGTAGTCTGTCTGTCTTCCCGTCTGTGCCTATAAGAGAGAGGTCGCGCCTCCTCTCAGACACACTACCACACATCATCGCCTCCAGTTCCAGAGCACTGCGCTAGCCTCCTCTCAGACACACTGCCACACATCATCGCCTTCAGTTCCAGAGCACTGTGCTACCTAGATCTTCCCCATCCCGTATTGCGGCGTGCACCGCGAGCCGGGACTATAGGCCTCCGAGACCCTGTTGCTTCGAGTCCTGTACGGGAGAAGGGCGATAAGATTTTTGGGGAGCTCTATCGGCACGACTACTGGCTTCATCACGGACTCCCTCACGGATAGCGATTGCGCCGACGTCTTCCCCAACGAGGACTTCTTCCCCAACATCAGCACCCTCTTCCTCGATGACATGGCTAATGATGGTGCCAACGCGAACACCGGTGGTTGCTCTGTTGCTGCTGTCGTGTATGTTTTCTTTCTCAATCTTGTTCTAATCACATCTCAAGATCCATGTCTTGCAGTCTGTTTGGTTATCTGTCTTAATATGTTTTCTCTATTTCACATGATTAGTATTTTGTTTATTATTCTAATAATGTTTTATCTAGCATTTATTATGAGTAATTTTCTTGCTAAAATGCTCTTTTACTCAACAATCCAAAAACCTTATTTCAGGAAATTTTCCCCAAATGGCTTTGTTGCTTCTATGAAGCCACCTGTGTTCGAAGGTGTCAATTACAAACGATGGCGTGCAGGAGCAGTGCTCTGGTTTCATACCATGAGCTGCTATAACGCCATCTATGGCGCACCTGAGGGGGATCTTAATCCCGCTCAGGAAGAGGCGTTCCAAAAACTTGATACCACTTTCAAGGCTTCCTTGATCAGCATTCTTGGTGATAATATTGTCGATTCATATCTGTCATTTAGCAATGGCAAGGATATATGGGATGCGCTCTAGAGAAAATTTGGAGTCTCCAATGCTGGCAGTGAACTGTATGTCATGGAACAATTCTATGACTATAAGATGGTTGATGACCTCCCCATTGTGGAGAAGGCTCATGAGATACGGTCACTTGCCAGGCATTATTGTCAAACTTCCCCAGTCATGGAGGAATTTTCTACTTCTTTGAAGCACAAGAGACAAGAGTTTTCCGTGACGGATCTCATTGGGACTCTTGATGTGAAAGAGAAGGCGAGAGCAAAAGACACACGTGCTCGAGGTACCGAGGGACGTTCTAATGCCAATATGGTACAGAAAAGGAACTTCCAGCCTCACAAATTCAAGAACAAAGGCAAGTTTGACGGCAAAGGAAAGTTCGATGGAAAGAACAAAGCCTCATAGTCTACCAGCTTCAAGAAGAAGACTGATAAGAAGAAAGGTGCTTGTCATATATGCGGTGATCCTGATCATTGGGCTCCTGCTTGTCCCAACCGCTTTGACAAGCGCCAGCATGGGAAGGGCAGCAAGACTACTAATGTGGTCATGGGCGACGTTGAGATGAAATATGTTGGGTATGGTTTATTACCTACTGTTCTTTCATTATGTCATTCTCCTGATTGGTGGATTGATACAGGCGATAATGTACATGTCTATTCTGATATTTCCATGCTTTATTCATATCAGGTCAGAGGGACTCAAACCATGCTGATGGGGAACGGCTCGCATGCTTCTGTTTATGGTGTTGGTACGGTCGATCCGAAGTTCACTTCGGGAAAGACCGTGTGCCTGAAGAACGTGCATCATGTTCCCTCAATAAATAAAAATCTTGTTAGCGGATCTCTTCTATGTCGAGATGGATACAAGATTGTATTCGAGTCCAATAAATTTGTAATTTCGAAGTATGAAACCTTTGTTGGTAAAGGCTATGAGTGTGGAGGCTTGTTCCGCTTATCTCTGTCAGACATTTGTAATAAAGTTGTTAATCATATTTACACGAATTTTGAATCAGATGTCTGGCACTCTCGTCTTTGTCATATTAATTTTGGTTGTATGACATGTCTAGCCAAAATAAACTTAATCCCTAATTTCACAACTGTTAAGGGATCTAAGTGCCAAGTCTGCGTGCAAGCTAAACAACCTCACAAGTCACATACGACTGCAGAAGTGAGAAATTTAACAGCACTAGAGCTCATACATTCTGATCTTTGTGAGATGAATGGTGTGTTGACAAAAGGTGGAAAGAAATATTTCATGACTTTGATCGATGACTCTACGAGATATTGTCATGTGTATCTTCTGAAATCAAAAGATGAGGCTTTGAGTTTCTTCAAAATCTATAAAGCTGAGACAGAAAATCAACTTGATCGAAAGATTAAGAGGCTTAGGTCTGATCATGGTGGAGAGTATTTTTCCAACGAGTTTGATTTCTTTTGTGCGGAACATGGCATAATTCATAAGAGGACGCCTCCCTACTCACCCTAGTCAAATGGAGTAGCTGAAATTAAGAACCGTACTCTAACATATTTGGTTAACGCCATGTTAGACACATCGGGTCTCTCTAAGGAATGGTGGGGGGGAGGCACTATTGACTACGTGTCATGTCCTAAACCGAGTTCCCACAAAGAACAAAAAAATTACTCCATTCGAAGAATGGGAGAAGAAAAGATTAAAACTCTCTTACTTACGTACTTGGGGTTGTTTGGCAAAGGTTAATATACCAATCCCCAAGAAGAGCAAGCTTGGACCAAAAACCATTGATTGTGTTTTCCTGGGCTATGATTTTCATAGAATCGGTTATAGATTCTTGATAGTAAAATCTGAAGTACCTGGCATTCATGTCGGTACAATCATGGAGTCGACTGATGCGACTTTCTTTGAGGATATCTTTCCTATGAAGGATAAACCTAACTCATCAAATCCGAAGATACCTAGTTCATCTAATCAGGAATTTGCTACATTTTCTGAACCTACCATTCCAATTAAACACTCTGAAAGTCCTAAGGAGGATGATAATGAAATTCCTAAAAGGAGCAAGAGACAAAGGACTGTAAAGTCCTTTGGTTATGATTTCATTGTGTACCTTATGGATGACACTCCCACTTCCATTTCGTAAGCATATGCATCTCCGATGACTCTTTCGAAGGAAGCCGTCCATAGTGAGATGAATTCCATCTTAGCTAATGGACATGGGAGATCACTGATCGCCCTTATGGGTGTAAACCTGTAGGATGAAAGTGGGTGTTTAAGAAAAAGCTTAGACCTGATGGTACTATTGTGAAGAAAAAGGCACGGCTTGTGCCCAAGGGATATACTCAAAAAGAAGGTGAAGAATTCTTTGACACTTACTCACTTGTTGACAGATTGACCACCATTCGAGTATTACTCTCATTGGCTGCCTCTCATGGTCTTCTCGTTCATCAAATGGACGTTAAGAGAGCTTTCCTTAATGGAGAGTTGGATGAGGAAATTTACATGGATCAGCCAGATGGCTTTGTGGTAAATGGTCAAGAAGGAAAGGTGTGCAAGTTGTTGAAGTCTTTATATGGTCTAAAACAAGCCCCTAAGAAGTGGCATGAGAAGTTCGAAAGAACTTTAACTGCTGCATGCTTATTGTAAATGAAGCTGATAAATGTGTGTACCATCGCCATGGTGGGGGTGAAGGAGTCATCCTTTGTTTGTATGTTGATGACATACTGATTTTTGGAACCAACCTTAATGCAATTAAGGAGGTCAAAGATTTCTTATCTCGTTCCTTTGAGATGAAGGATCTGGGAGTAGCTGATGTCATCCTGAACATCAAGCTATTGAGAGATGATGACGGTGGGATTACATTGCTTCAGTCCCACTATGTGGAAAAGGTCTTGAGTCGTTTCGGGTATAGCGACTTCACGTTTTCTCCTACACCGTATGATCCTAGTGTGTTTCTTCGAAAGAATCGAGGAAATGCTAGAGACCAACTGAGATACTCTCAAATTATTGGCTCGCTTATGTATTTAGATAGTGCCATGAGGCCTGAGATCGCCTTTGTTGTAAGCAAACTCAGTCGATTTGTTTCAAATCCAGGAGATGATCACTGGCATGCTCTTCAGAGAGTCATGCGCTATCTAAAAGGCACTGCGAGCTATGGAATTCACTATACCGGGTATTCGAGGGTACTAGAGGGTTATAGTGATTCAAATTGGATATCTAATGCTGACGAGATAAAGGTACTATGGAAGCAGAACTCACAGCATTAGACACAGCCACTGTTAAAGCAGAGTGGATTCATGAACTCTTGATGAACTTGCATGTGGTTGAAAAACAAATACCCGCAATCCTTATGAACTACGATAATCAAACTATGATTTTCAAGGTAAATAGTTCTAAGTATAATATGAAGTCATCAAGACATGTGAAGAGGAGACTGAAATTTGTCAGGAAAATGAGAAACTCCGGAGTTATTGCATTGGATTGTATCCAAACATCTAAAAACTTGGCAGATCCCTTCACAATGGATCTATCACATAACGTGATAGAAAATGCATCAAAGGAGATGGGTATGAGACCCACAATTTGATCTTTCCACAGTGGTAAACCACTCTATGTGATCGGAGATCCCGTGAATTAGAATTAGGAGACAAGCTGTTGGTTAGTTTAGAGGAAAGTATCACTATTTTAATAAACACCACTCCATAAAGATGCAATACTTTCCTATTCTGCACGACAGGTTGATTTATTATCTTAATATGTTCTAAGTGGCTTATCCTAAGTAAAAATGTTGTCTTGCAGAACATCTTTTGAAGAACACAACTATATGTGTCTGACTGTTAAAACGTTGCAGTGTATGAGAGTAGGGTGCTCTCTAATAAACTCATGAAAGGTCATGGAGTATGACGTATAAGCTCCACCCGCGGGGAAGTCCCACGGTAGCCTAGTATCGGTTAAGATTTTTTGTGAAGCCAGGTTAACAACAAACTTGCAGTTCAAGACATAGTCCAGTGTACAAGTTGCAGCCTAGTATAATATAAAGCTCTAGGTGGAGGTTCAACTTAACAGTCTCCACTACAATACCAGTATATAAACAATGCTTTGGAATCAAAGGCAAACTTCATGTGCCTCTAGGATCTGGTGGGGGATTGTTGGAATTTTTGCCTAAATAGGCCCAGCCCATTTATTATATGCCAATAAATTCCTAAAATCCTAGAGGACCATTTGGCCCATTTATACAAGGCAAGAGCTGGAACAAATGTTTAGTCCCACATTACTAGTTGAGTGGAAGTTGAACCAGCTTATAAGGAGAGCTCTTCCACCACTTGTACGAGCTTGATAAGAGAAGACATATACACACGCGCTCCTCCTCCTCCTCGCTCGCCTCGCTACGCCTCGCCACGACACGACACAACACGACACGACACGACATGACACGACATGACGTGTTGCGGGTTGCGGGTTGCGGGAATCTCGCCGAGCCGAGCTTTATTTTGTCACGCATGAATGGTATATGAACAGTTGTACAAAAGCTGAAACGTTTTGGTTCAAGTGGACTTTTGATACGAGTTAAATGAATACGAACTAAGTGGAGGCTGCTGCCTGTTTGTTTCATCTTCCGCGCAGTCTGTCTGCCTTCCCCTCTATGCCTATAAGAGAGAGGTTGCGCCTCCTCTCAGACACACTGCCACACATCATCGCCTCCAGTTCCAGAGCACTGCGCTACCTAGATCTTTCCCATCCCGTCTTGCGGCGTGCACCGCGAGCCGGGACAGTAGGCCTCCGAGACCCCGTTGCTTCGAGTCCTGTACGGGAGAAGGGCGATACGATTTTTGGGGAGCGCTATCGGCGCGACTACTGGCTTCATCACGGACTACCTCACGGATAGCGATTGCGCCGACGTCTTCCCCAACGAGGACTTCTTCCCCGACATCAGCACCCTCTTCCTCGACGGCATGGCTAATGACGGTGCCAACGCGAACACCAGCGGTTTCTCTGCTGCTGCCGTGTATGTTTTCTTTTTCAATCTTGTTCTAATCGCATCTCAAGATCCACGTCTTGCAGTCTGTTTGGTTATCTGTCTTAATATGTTTTCTCTATTTCACATGATTAGTATTTTGTCTACTATTTTAATCATGGTTTATCTAGCGTTTATCATGAGTAATTCGCTTGGTAAATTGCTCTTTTACTCAACAGTACAGATCAATCTAATAGGTTGCAACCGCCACCAACTACTCGTTAGGAGATGCACTGCAGAGAGGAGATAAAAGGACATCCATTAAGGGGGGAAAAGGACACCATGAATCAGGAAAAAATAAATCGCACAAATTCAACAGTCCAAGATGACATTTTAGATGTGATCTCCGACCTTTTAGTAGCTATCCCAGACTTGCATACCGAGCATCACTTTCATAAAATAGAGAGACTATATGCGGAGCAATGCAGAAAATGGAAATCAAGCCAATAGTTTTGTAAATTATTATTTTTATGATCAATGGGATTAAAAGAAAACTATATAAATTCAAAGCGACAACCAGACCAAAACATTCTTTGGACACTCCTCGTATTGGATTTATTCTTAAAAACAAAAAATGTCTTAAAAGAACTCCCTTGTTTAGATAATATGCGCTAACATCAATTGCATGAATAAGATTAGATTGCATAACTGATTGCCTCCAATGGCCGCAATGTTATGAAAAAGTATGAGCAACCAAAAGGGCAAGATTGCTAGGTGTAGCGACAAGCCTAAATAAGTGCAATATGCACTAGTGGAAATAGGGCCTCTTGTCCGGGTTCGTAAGGGGCTTTATTCCCGTTTGCGCAACTGGGGCGGACAATCGGGACTAAAGTCCCCAACCTTTAGTCGTGGTAACGCTACGAACCGGGACGAAAGAAGTTCCACATGGCCGCTGTCGGGCGCGAGGGGGTGGACCATTCGTCCTGGTTCGTATTACGAACCAGGATAGATATGTTTCTCTGTCGTGGTAGCAATTTGGGCACTTTTTGTGCCGCGAGAGAGAATTCATTTTGGCCACTTTTTGTGTCGCGGTAGCATTTTGGGCACTTTTTATGCCGCGGTAGACAATTCATTTTGTATTTTTTCCATTTATGGTTTTCCTATTTATTTTATGTTTTGCACTCAACAATGAAGGAACCATTATATATTACACAACATAAGAATCCCGCCAATTTCTCCTAAATTGCTCGTACACGGTCCTTTGGTAGAAGACCGTCCCACAACCGTTCGATCTGATTTAAATAAGGAGTCAACATATATAAATGAAACTAAATACAATTGATGCTAATAAAAAACTGTGAATGTTGTTTATGTATGTGAAGTTGCTCTAAATTTCGGCTCTTCTTATAGCACGTCTGACGAATGAACTCGAAAACATAGTACCCACATAAATTATTCTCGGGTCTCTACGTCAGACACTTTAAGAGAACAAAGTTCAATCAAAATAATAATCAAGCATAATAATGGTATTGAAACTTGAATCAAAAAGATGCGCGGATCTAGCTAGTAGTACTTACATCTAGTGGTTAAAATGCAAGCTCCTCTTTTCATTCACCTTTAGCCTTCTTGGTGTACCCTTTCCAAACACTGCCCGGCAAAGAAAACGAACACAGGAGTTATTAATTACTTGATATGAGAAAGTTCGTGAAAATTACCAATATAGTGCTATAATGATTACCGCTGGAGCATCATGAGCATGCGCAACCACTGCTCAAGGGGTTTATGCTTCGAGTCCATGACTTGTACTACCCTTTGTCATGTTGAATGATTAGTAGAATATAGTGGTAGCTGCACACGTATAACTCTTCAATTATACACTTAACATCGAGTAAGTGAAATAGAATGTGTACAAGACAATAATACTCAGTCGAAGTTGTAAGAAAATAGTATTTCCCTTTTGATTTCTTAAAACCTTAACGTCTGTATAATATTATTCTCTGTTTTCTTGATTTTTTTTGAGATTACGTTGATGAACAAAATATGGGTCAATGAACCCAATGTCATAGATGCGTCCTCTTTTGCATTCAAAAATCTTCATTATGCATAATATAGTGAGTATGATTATACATACAATAAACAAGGTGAGCTAGCTAGAGACTTAATTATATAAATAGTACTTACAAACAATAGGCACTTACGATCGATTTTTCAACGGCGTCTTGATTAAATAACTGAAATAGTTCATCAAATTCAATTATTACCATGTCATCTCCTTTCCCGTAATGCTCTTTTCTAACTCCCAGCATTATCCAGTTTGTCCCATCTTTTGAGGCATCCATGTACTAGTTATGCAATCTTCGCATTTTTGTTGGTAGATTCTTGACCTCCTCAGGTTTGACGAGAGGCTTCACGTACCGGTATTTGTATGCTTCATCAGCCTCGGGGAAGTACTGTAACTGGGATAAATACTTAGCAATAGTCATAACTTGAGCAGCGGCCGCTTCTTCATACAGTTCAACTAACTCTAGATCATACTGCTCTTCGACCGCATATTTGCTCGACCCCACATTGGTATGGTAAATCACCTTGAGTGGGGGGCACGATTGTTTTTTTTGTTCTTCGAGCTGGGGAACTGATTTCCCGCTTGCACTACTACTTTTCGACCGTTTCTTTGCCGCATGTGACTTGAGAATAGAGTGTAGTCTAATGACATCATTGGCTTGGGTTGGTGAAGGGTCTTTAGCATTTTTTGCACTCGGGATTTTTCTTCTTTGGTGCTGCAGAACCCTGGCTCTTTCGTCCGCTTCATTTTAGCAAAAAACTATGTCCTTTCCTGCTTTGCGATCACTGCAGTCTCCTCTAGAGTATAGTAGTAAGGTCTCTTGGGAGGAACCTTTGGTACTTTTTGTATGGGCTCCTGTTGACGTCTTGGTGATCGGTTACCACTCCGCAGAGTAGCGGTGGTACTCTTACGCTTTTTGTCCTAAGCCATAGTGGGCTGAAAAGGCTGACGCGGTGGCAAATACGGCTGCACTGGAGACGGTTAATGCGACGGAGACGGCTACGCTGGATACGGCTAACGTGGCGGCGATGGCTGCGTGGGAGATGGGTGACACGGTGAAGACGATTTTTGCGCTGGAGACGGGTGAGGCAGCGGTGAAGATGGAGTGCTCTGAAAAATAGATGGCCTTAGCGTCCGATTTGTAAGCACGATGTATTCCTTTCGCCATAGAATGGTGTCGTTTTTGGCTTCTCCCAGTTCAATCAAATCCGCTTCACCTGCAGGGTAGTCAAGCTTCAGCTGGTGAAATTCGTGCATAACGTCATCCACCCTGACAATAGCGTAGCCATGTGAAACCGGACGACAATGGTAAGTTGTTTCAGGTCCAATTGGTAAGGCATATCCGACCGGAACCTTCATTTTTATGTTCACAACTTTCACATGTAGCTCACAATGTGTCATCTTCGTGATATCATCCACTTGGTAGCCAAGAGGAGCCATTGTAGGTGCATCATCATCATCATCACCCAGGACCTTCGTGGAAGCCACACTACTTTTCCGGTTATTAGATAGGCCGGTAGCATCGAATGCAGGTTCTACCATGTACCGCTGAGATGGGATGGTAGTACCTTGCTGGCTAAGTGTGTCAATTTGATCTTCGTGCCGTTTTAATTCTTCTTCTATGTTATGCATCCGGTCTGCCTGAATCCTTGCTTTTCATTTCTCCTCGTACGACTTATATCAGGATATTTCTTCCTATATGCGGGAAACCCAATTATCCATGGTTTGGAGCCTATTTTGCCTCGTGTTCGTCCTGTGTGTTCCTCATTCCCAAGGGAGAGTGTGATCTCGTCATTATCCCTATCAGGAATGAACCTTCGCTCTTGAACAACCTTTACTTCATTTCTAATGTATTTTATGGGTATGAGATTTTCTTTATGTATTTCGTTATATATGCACTTCCCTTCTGAGTCCAACGTGTCCCCATGCCCGTAAAACCAATTTCTTACCCATTCGAGACAATCGGCTATCTCTAGAGTGACCCCTTTAGCACGCAGGTCGTCCTCAAGTTTCTTCGACTTAGGCATGCTAGCCCTGTAGCCATCTTGCCCCATAGTATGGTGATACTTCTTGTTAGCACCGTTTTTCTTATTTGTTTTAGACCTTTTCTGAGCTACTTCTGATTCCTTGTAGTCCACAAACTCATCCCGGTGGTCTTTTATTTTCTCATATGCTCCCTTGAAATCCAGAGTCTTCTTTTTCACGATAAAGTCTAGGTGCAACCTTTTATTCCAGTTGGTGAATTGTTGAGACATCTTCTTAAGATCACACTCCTTGATCGTTTCCTTCATGGCATTCGAATGTTGCTGGGCCTCCTCAACTGGATTCTCCGCATTTGGATCCACCTCCACCATCGGTAGGGTGAAATTAATTATGAGCCTCCTCCAAAGTAAATCTTTGGATATTTCACCGACATATTTAACTCTTGTCTCCTTTGGCTTATGCCATTCTCGAACGGTGATCAGGGTGAAGTCCCTAACAATAACTCCGCATTGCGCTACAATTTTTTTAACATGAATGGGAGTCGTCGGTTCGCTGTTGATGGCGCCTGAGAGCGCTTTGTCGGAAAACCCCAAGAGCAAGGTGTGAAGTAGCATAGCAGCAAGTCTTCCCTAAGTAAGAAACTGAGGTTATCGAACCAGTAGGAGGAAGGAAACGTCTCAAAGGTGTTGCAAGCAACATGGAAACCTGCACAACATAAACTCAAGACTTTTCCCCAACTAATAGTGAGGTTGTCAATCTCACCGGTTGCTGTAACGAAGGATTAACTGTATAGTGTGGAAGGTGATAATGGTTTGCAGCAAGTAAACAATAACAGTGGAGGATGTATCAATGGTAAAGATTGGACCGGGGTCCATAGTTCACTAGAGGTGTTCTCCTTAGATAAACAAACATGGCATGCTAGGTAATTAACAGGACTGAGCAAGGCATAACAATGCAATACTAGACAAAAAGATCCTATAAGATTCAATTGGGCAATACAACAATATACATAGACCGCCATCCAACTTCATCTATGACTAGAAGTCCACCTTTGGGTTATCATCTGAACCCCCTCCAGTATTAAGTTGCAAGCAACAGACAACTGCTTTAAGCAAAGTGTGTAAGGTAAACAATCCACTTGTTCCATGAACAAGAGACCGTTGTTTTCTCCTTAGTGGCAACAACACATCTACAACCGTAGAGATTTCTGTCACTTCCCTTGATTAAGTAGAGGCATGAACCCACTATCGAGCATAAATACCCCCTCTTGGAGTCACTAGCAACTACTTGGCCAAGATAGCTACTAACAATGGAGAGCATGCAAGATCACAAACAACACAGACATGATAGAATCAATAAGACAAAACCATTAATTAATCTAACATAGTAATATCAATATCCATCGGATCCCTGCAAACACAACATGCATGATTACAAATAGATGACATCTTGATCATGAACAGAGCTCACAAGATCTAGACATTAAAGCACAAGGAGGAGATACAACCATCTAGCTACTACATGGACCCGTAGTCCAAGGTGGAACTACTCACGCTTCATACCGGAGGCTGTCATGATGAAGAAGAAGGCATCCGGGATGATCTTCCCTCCGGCAGGGTGCCGGGAAGAGCTTCAGACCCCCCGATCTAGGGACGATGGTGGCGGCGGCTACAGACGGTTTCGTGGAATATTGATCGGGTACTTAGGGTTTCGGCATCAAGGGCTTCTTATAGGCGAAGAGGCGAGGCTGTGAGGTGGCCAGGGGGCCCACACCCTGCCTAGGCACGGGCCCACCCTAGGTCGCGCCTGGGGGTGTGGCCATCCTGTGGTGCCCCTCCGTCTCTCCTCTGGACTACGTGTTCTCCTCGGTGAAATATTGACTTTGGCTTTTGTCCCGTCCAATTCCGAGATTATTTCCTTACTAGCTTTTCTGGAACCAAAAACAGCAGAAAACAGGCAACTGGCACTGTGGCAACTTGTTAATAGGTTAGTACTAGAAAACGTATGAAAAGCACCTCAAAGTGTGGACAAAGCAAAGCAAAGTAGATACTAAACAAGCATGGAACATCAAAAATTATATATACGTTTCCGACGTATCAAGCATCCCCAAGCTTAACTCCTACTCGTCCTCGAGTAGGTAAGTGATAAAAGAATAATTTTTGAGGTGACATGCACCATCAAAACCAAGATCAAACCATTTGCAAGCATTGAAAGCTGGGATCAAAGAACTCTAAACATGTGCATTGAAGATGGAGTTCTAACAATAAGACAAAGTAACTATGCATGCAACATGAAAGGCTACAAACAAAGATCATGAATAACATGCATTGAAAAATGTTTGTTTGTTTGACATATAGAAAACATGGTATAGTGGCGTTCAACTTGTCCCTCATAGAGTAGCAAATAGATGCATAGGACACCTTCAAAGTTCATAAGAGTGACTAGATACAAATAGCACAAGAACAAGCAATATAAAAAATATGCATCAATCAATAAGTTTTGGGACACTGTGCACATAGAACTAAGAATGGCAACTATGCTCTCTTAACTAGTGCCTAAAGCTAGAAGATGGAGACTCAATATAGTAGTGGAAGAAAGGCATTTCATAAAGGGAAGCAGGGATTTCAAGTTTCAAAAAGAGCTTCCAAAAATTATGGTACTTGTTAGCTTTTAGCCCTCATTGCCCCTATCATAAGCATCTTGAAGTGATTAAGGTTAAAGTGAACAAACTAAGGAGTATATGCTTGACAATAAGTTGGCAATATCATGTCCCTTGAATATGAAGGTCGCACCGCATGCTACTCAACTTTGGTCACCTCTAAGTTCTTGTCATAGTAAGTACATGTGTATCATAGAGAACCGCCAACGAGGTAACCCTTGCACATGGTACAGGAGCTATCCCATAACCAAAATGACAAGGCAAGCATACAATGAGCATCTCATCGATCTTTTTATTTACTATTTGCATAGATTTTTATTGAGGATGCTTCACAGATTGCTCATTATGGTGATGCTGCAAGTTTCCACCATGATTAGACATGGCTTAGGGTAGCGGCCCAGGAGTTTCTCTAACACAAAATACATAACTCCATGGACTTACAAGCTCCCTTTTTATTTCACACCAGCGACATCCATAGACAAAAGATTATGATATCAACTGTGTACAAAGTACAAGTGCAATGTTGAAAACGTTACTCATGACAGCATGGTTCTGCTAATTCCAACGTACAAGTGCAAGCATATACAACATAGATTACACAATGGTTCAAGTTTATTAGGGGCAAGGAAAATAAAGTGTGCCATCAAGTTCGTGAGGGCTTTAATCACTAAGTTTTCACATAACAAAATACTTTTTAATTGGAAGATAGCTAAAAACAAGATATACTTGGAATGGTGTAACACACCATGCATAGGAATTTATAGTGGACACTTTGGAATAACTTGGTTTCTTGGGAGTTGGAAGCATGAGTAGAGCTTACTCATACAAGTGGAGGCTAGCAAAATACTGGGAGCAACCAACTAAGAGAGCAATAATGGCCATAATCATGCAGAGCGACAAAACATTACTAATCAAAGCATAGAGTGGTACTACAAGTCAAGGACTAAATGATCATAGAGGCTATGGTGACTTGTTCATAGTCATAACATGGTGTGAGCATGTGCCAAGTCAACCCAAACAAAACATCAAAGGAGAATACCACAATACTATGCTTTTGTATGCTAAAACAACGCATGATTTCTTCAAGGGACACTAAGCAATCCCAATTGTTTGGAACAAGTCATGCTACAACAATAATCACTAATCATAAGGTTAAAACAACACCTAGTATGACATGCTAAAGTCTAAGTCACAGTCAATGCAAGCTTCTCTTGCACTTTCAAGCAAGAACTTTCTACTCCTTTCCAATACCAATCAACTTATTTGGAACAACACAGCAAGAACGGGGGTCCAAACTACTTTATTCAAGAAAAATAAACAACTAAGCAAAGCAAACGAAAACTAATATGCTCCAAGAACAACACAACAGTGCATGAAACAATAAAAACGAAGTGTCTAGATAGACCTGAGCATTTTATTGATGAAGAAGGGGATTCCTTGGTCATCCACAAGCTTTGACGCTTGTACCTCTTGGATATTTCTTGGGGTGACACCAGGATGGTATCCTCAAGGTTGAGATTTTGTCCATTCTTCGTCTCATTACATTATTCTCTCTCTATACCTGAAAATTTTCCTTCATAGAAAACTTCACACAATCTTCATTAGCAACATTAGTGTATTCAAAAGATAATAGACCCTTGGGTTTAGCTTTAGAACATAAAAACTTTTCAATAAAAACACGATCTACTGTAGCAACTCCTTCATAAAGCTCAATTTCCCAAAAAGAACCCAAAAAGGAATCAACAAGAAGCAAATACAAATAATGGCAGAAATCTGTCAGAACAGACCAGTAGGTAGAAACCGATTTTTTTGAAGACCTTCTGTTGCTCAAATCAAAAAGTGTTGAACTAACTAAAGTTATCTAACATACTGGGGGATTTATTCATAAATTTTCAGCTCAATTTGACTTACATAGACTTCTCACGAATTTTTATGGTGGAGGACATAAATCTGTTTTGGGACAGCAACTCTCCAAATCTTACTTCCCTCTCATTATAGGTCATTCTTGGCACAAAAAGGATAAGGAGAGGTCATTACTGAAGTAATAACTTCCAAGACTCAAGGAAACTCTTGGGTTATCTTCCAACAAGTACTTTTCTTTAACGCCTTTAAGTTAGGCACAATAAGCAAGAAATCAAGTATTTTTAAATGAAGAAGCATTAACATCGATACTTGCAAAATCTTCAACTATGAAAGGTATATCATCCAAGTGAGTTTTGGAGGATCCCTTCTCATCTCTGTTTGGTTTACTACTTTTATCAAAAGGATTTTTAGGAACAATCCAATCAAAATTATTTTCAAAGGCCTCATGCATCCCAACAAGCTTAAAGGGTATGGGTATCTTAAATTCCTCTCTATGCTTGGTTTTATCGAAAGTACCCACAACATCTATACATGAGGCTAGCATATTAAAACGCTCAAAGACCTTTTTGTCTTCCTTAGAGTGTGGATTTGCTGCCAAGGGGGATAGCTGCCCCCGTTGCGTATACCATACGATCCACCTAAAGATATGTGCATGAACCTAACCACATTCGTTATGAAAAGAATGCCAATTCTGCTAATCAATAATTACAGGTGTCGTTTGCATGCCATCTTTCTGCTATACACAGAGTCTGTCATTGTGTGTCATGAGAGATAGTGTTTGTCTGCCATGATGTGTCAGCTATGATGTTGCCTTGTTAGTAGTACACCACAACAGACTACAAGACAAACCACGGGTACAGTATCATCTGTTTGTTTCATTTCATCATGTGAATCTACAAGTAGATAAAACAAACTTGAATATGCATGATGCTCTGATGCAGGCAAATGCCTTGTTGATATGTCATGTATGCATGAAGCAGAGCTATGCGTATGTCTATAATGCATACATGCAGTCTAGGTAGCTAACATGCAAGTGGTGTGTCCATGTCGATAGTGTATGCATGTAGAGTCTAGGTAGCTATAGCGTGTATGGATTCATTGTCATGCAAGTATAGTCCAAAGTGGAAAAATCCATGCGTCGCTCGTATCATGCCCAGTAGTTGGGACTAAAGTGAGGATCAATAGGCTGTGAGCAAATTACATAGTCAAAGTGTGACTCGTTGTATGCGTATGGGAATAAGTCGAGACCGACGTCCCGAATTGTACTGAGCTAGCGTGTACGTACAAGTACATTTATTCAAGTAAGTTTTGGCAGGATGTAGTTGTATGTTATCCTCTGTCCTAAAAAGGATGTTTTAAATTTTTCTAAATTTAAATGTATCCAATCACTATTACTGTATAGATACAAAATTTAGACTAATCTATAATATATTATTTTTAGGGACAGAGAGTGCATTCGTCATTCGTATGCGTTCCTTTATAAATTATGCACCATGTACATGGCCAGTCATGTGAACGGATAAATGCTCGTACACCCACCATACATGGACTCATCTTCGGCAAAGACATCTCCACTGCAAGTCTGCAACAATCACTGAACGAAACCCGTGCATGTAGTTTCTGAGATAGGCGTTATTTCCTATGTAGTTGCAGTGTCAAGTATGGTGCAGCCGATCTGCGGTCAGCTTTATTACAGATAGTTAATTATTTATCATCGTACGGTACACTCTTAAGCAGGTCTGACACATATCTCAATGTTGCCGATCGGACGACATCTACTAGGGGGGCAGCTATCCCCCTTGGCAGCAGACTATTAGCCGGCTTCCTTATCAACATCATGGAACTCTTTTAGTAAAGTTTCAAAAATAAATTCTCTCTTTTTAGCATTCTTTTCTTGTTTTAGTTTTAGAAACAAAATTTGCATCATGGGGTTAAGGCTAACAAACCTAGCCTCCAACATATGAACTAAAGAAGCTGCAGCAATTTCATAATTAGGAGCAAGTTCTACTATAGATTTATCCTCAATATCCTCATGCTTGCTAACATGATTAAATAACTCTTCAATATTATCTTTCCAAATTATGGAGCCACTACCTATCGAAAGGTCCTTCAGGGTGAACTTGGGGAACAACATGGTGAACTAGAGAAAGGTGGCAACTAGAGTAGGGACTATTTTTTGTGTTTTTGATAAGAGAAAGCAAACCAAACTAAACTAAAAAAATTTAGTTTTTGATAAAAAGAGGCAAAAAAACCAAGCAAAAGAAACTAAGCAAACTAAAAACAAAGTAAAGAGAAGGGTTGAGGAGGACTCCCCTTGTGAAGACGTCCTTAGCCTCCCCGGCAGCAGCGCCAGAAAACTTGTTGATGGCACCTGAGAGCGCTTTATCGGGAAAACCCAAGAGCAAGGTATGAAGCAGCACAGCAGCAAGTCTTCGTTCAGTAAGAAACCGAGGTTATCGAACCAGTAGGAGGAAGGAAACGTCTCAAAGGTGTTGCAAGCAACATGGAAACCTGCACAACACAAACTCAAGACTTTGCCCCAACTAACAGTGAGGTTGTCAATCTCACCGGTTGATGTAACAAAGGATTAACTATATGGTGTGGAAGGTGATGATGGTTGTAACACTACGGTTCTAAAAAGACCGTAGCTTCTATGTGACATGCCAATCCCTGGATCGGTTCATTGGCCCACAATAGAATAAAGAAGAATAACATAGAGAATATCCATGTATCATAAATAACGAAAGATCCAGAGTAACATTATTACAATAAGGGCTTAGCGCTAGGCTAGATCAGCTTATTCAAGTAGCAACATAAATAAAATAACTCCTCCATTCTTCAAATTGCCCACAAATGAAGAAGTGTCGAGTGGAGTACCGTGGCCTAAATCGATCACTCAGAATCTGAATATCCTGCAACATAAAACGTAGCAGCCCCGAAGGGTCAATACATGGAATGTATGGCAAGTAGAGCTATTAAAGGAGACAATAAACCTAGCATCTACATGCTTATTTGGCAAGTGGAGCCGTGGCTATCTTGCATTTTCAAACACATTTGTCTTACTTTCATAAACAGTTTTGTCTTTCTTTGAAAGGATCCCAATTAAGTTAACCCAATCAACATTAAAGCAATTATGAAATTGGAATGAGCGAGAAACATGTCATGAACTTAATATCAAGCAACTCAGATGTCCATAACCGGGGACACGGCTAATCGATTAGATTATACACCCTGCAGGGGTTAGTACACTTTACCCATGTGACTTGGTCAGCCCATCTCGTACCACCACTCTCATATTGGGTGATGATAGGGAGAAGTCCAAGAAGGGACCTTTCGGGAAGTAGCTCCCCAAACCCGACAGACACCGTACCAACCTACCAAAATTCTACATCTCTGGATACGTGGGTTCGAGTTACCACAACCTACTAAGTCCAACCAACCGCCAATTTCATTATTGGCACATGGTTGTACACGTAATCTACCAAATAAAGAAGCCAATTATTTTCTCTTGATACCTGGGTGCCTTTCCGCAATGATACCACCAAAAATTATCAATCCCATCACACACAGGAGATTCATTGATTAAGTTGTTTTTAGTTTTCACAAACCAACACATTTAGAAATAACTTTCAGTGATGTAACCCAGCCCTCGTTCATTATAGCACGGCTAAGCACATCTACCAACGTTGGCTCATCTACAAGAGATCCTTACCACATAGTAGGACATAGCATAGCGATATTACTTTCCTACACATGCATCTACAAAATACACGACAATGCATTGAAAATAGTAGGACATTATCATGAACAAAGTAGCATCTACTTTCCTTGGCTCTAGCGGTCGAACGAACAATCCTCACATGAGCAAGCGTTGCACTCGTCACAATCTACATGATACAATTGCAATCACATAAAAAAACCAAACACAATCATATACAATCATAACAATACAAGATGCATGCATGACAAGTTGAACAAATCTCTAGTAGCATTCTTCAACCTTGTACAGTATACCTACTGTATGCATGCATGGAAAACATTTTAAAAGCATTGGAAACAAAGCATGCAATTTTTAATGGCCAAACAATTGAGCCATAACCCAATTATTAAGACACTGCTATTTAACTGTTTGTAAAATCTTGGAAAAATAGCTACCGTGTAGGCAACCTAAAATAGAACCAGTACCAACTGGAATCACTCAAAAAGGATTTGTAGAACTTTCTGAATAAATAAAATACTCCAGAAAGCCTTTTAATAGATTCTGCAACTTCCAATACCATAAGTCTACCTTTTTAATTCACTAACAGATTCCTCTTGTTCTACTGATTCCAGGGACACCAATTTGTAATTTTTGGAGTTGTAGAACTTTTCCTATGAATTTATTACTCTAAATAGGACATTAAACTATTTATTTATTCACGGCAAAACCTTGCTGCAAAAGCCTAAAAAAATTGTACATCAATAATCTACGTGGAAAACTGAATCCATCGGTATCTTATTTGCAATTTTTGCCTAGTATATTAATTGTTATGAATTTTTCAAGTTTAAACCTAAATCTGCCAAATTTTAACCTATTTAGTTAATTCGAAAAACGGGCTGAACAGTCAAACGCTGAGTCAGCGCTGACAAGGCAGTTGACTGGTCTTCAGTCAACAGTTGACAAGTCAGCACCCGATCTGGGCCGTTCATCTGCGATCGAAGGGCTGGGAGTGGGCGCGTGGGGGAAGCTCACAGGCAGCGGTCGGGGTCGACGAGGCGGCGGATCCGATGTCCGGCGGTGGCTGGGTGGCATACAGTGTGCGGAAGGCGACGACGAAGCTCGTGGTGGCGATGGTTGTTCCTTTCGTGTCCTCGGGCAACGGCGGCGTCGAGCTGGAGCGCGGGCGGCGGCACACGGCTCCGGCGACATTGGCGAGCGGCGTCGGGGTGCTGCGTGCACGAGGAAACGGGACAGGGCGAGTCAGTCGGGGATGAGGAAGCTTCCCAAGGGGAATAAGGGGTCGGGGGGTCGACGGGGGCGACCTCTACCGAGCAAATGGCGGCAGCGGTGACGTTCTCTGGCAAGAAATCGTGGAGAGGTGGCGGCGCCTCAAGGAATAGGGTATGGGGGGTTTTGCAGAGGGGGTCGGGGGCTATATGGCGGTGCAATCGTCACGCGGAGGGGCGTCCGATTTTGCGAGGAACATGACATCGGCGTCCATGCCCGCGGAGGCGGTGCGCTGTCAAGCAGGCCCCAGCTGGCAGCGGTGCAGGAGGTGTTGGGCTGGCCGGGCGGCGGCTGCTATTCACTGCTCGCGCGCGCTGCTTTGCGGATGCTACTGCACAACGCACCAGATTTTTACCCGAAATTCAGTTAGCTGTAACTTTTGAACCGTAGCTCCAAATAAGGCGATTCAAAGTGTTACAGGTTCTTCTTGGAACCCTCTACGCACCTGTGCCTTCCAATCAACTAAACTAAACCAATCTAGCAGATGCCAGGTTGAAACCGAGCAACCATGTGTATGTGACAAAGGCATGCAAGTGGGTTTTGACAAAAAGTTTGAAACTGATTTTTTTGCAATGATGCTCATGATGCAATGGCATGTATGATATCTAGTACCAAATCTAAAATTTGGGATGTGACAAGACTAACCCCCTTAAGACGAATCTCGTCCCCGAGATTCAGCGTGGCTAGCAAATAAGTGTGGGTGGTCCTCTCGGAGGTCATCCTCACGCTCCCAAGTGGCTTCCTCTTTGGTGTGGTGGATCCATTGCACTTTGCAAAATCTGACCGTCTTGCTATGGGTAAACCTCTCTGCTGTATCAAAAATCCTGACCGGCTTCTCCTCATAGGTCAAGTCATTCTCCAGCTGAACCTCCTCCAGTGGCACGGTGTCTCTCAACGGTGTATCCACCATCTCCGGATGGCACTTCTTCAGCTGGGACACATGCAATATGTCATGAATAGCGGATAGAGCCTCTGGCATCTCCAACTGATATGCAACTTCTCCCTTGCGTGCTAAGACCCGGTATGGTCCTATAAACCGAGGTGCCAGCTTACCCTTGATTCCAAATCTCTTAATCCCACGCAGTGGCAATACTCCGAGGTACGCTCTATCACCGATCTCATACACCACTTCCTTGCACTTGGCGTCAGCGTAGCTCTTCTGTCTCGATTGTGCTACCTTCAGCCTGTCCCTAATCAGATCGACCTTCTCCTCGTATCCTTGATCAAATCAGGTCCAAATAGCTGACGCTCTCCTACTCCATCCCATAGCAATGGTGTTCGACATCTTTTCCCATAAAGCACATCAAACGGCGATGACTTGATGCTGGTTTGGTAGCTGTTGTTGTAGGAAAACTCGGCATACGGCAAATTCTCATCCCAACTAGAGCCATGAGCCAAAGCGCAAGCTCTCAACATATCCTCCAAAATCTGATTCACCCTCTCTGTCTGTCCATCTGCCTGAGGATGGAATGTTGTGCCAAACTCCAACCTAGTTCCCAATGACTCGTGCAGCTGGCGCCAAAAGTGTGATTTAAACCGGGTGCCTCTATCTGATACAATGCTCTTGGGGACTCCATGTAGGCACACAATCCTGTCCATATAAATCTTGGCTAACCTTGCACTCGTGTAGGTCGTCTTTACCGGTATAAGTGGGCTACCTTGGTCAAATGGTCGACCACTACCCAAATAGAGTCGTATCCCGACCTGGTCCTGGGAAATCCTGTGATAAAATTCATTCCCACTCTATCCCACTTCCGGCATGGGCAACGGCTGTAGTAATCCTGCTGGCTTCTGGTATTCCGCCTTCACTCTTCTGCATACATCACATAGGGAAATATGCTCGGTGATGTCTCCCTTCATGTTGTTCCACCAAAATCTGTCCTTTAGATCCATATACATCTTTGTATTGCCCAGTTGTATGGAGTATGGCGAGTCATGAGATTCCTGCAGAATTAGCTTCCTTATCTCCGGGTCGTTGGGAACACACAAACGATCTCCATACCACAAGGTTCCTTACTCATCCTCGCGGAATTCTTTTGTTCGATCCTCCTTCATCTTTTCCTTTATCGCCTCTATCTCCTCATCTCCTACTTGAGCCTTCCTGATCATGTCCTGTAGCATTGGTTGGACTTCCATTGCTGCCAAATATCCCTCTGACACTACCTCCAGTCTAAGTTCCTTGAATTGCTTGCACAAATCCTCAGGTAATTCCCCAACAGTCAATCCATTGGCATAGACCTTTCGTCTTAGAGCATCCGCTACTACATTGGCTTTTCCTGGGTGGTATTGCAGATTCATATCATAATCCTTGATAATCTCCAACCATCTTCTTTGCCTCATGTTCAACTCCTTTTGTGTAAATATATACTTCAGGATCTTGTGGTCGGTGTACACATCGCAGTGTTTTCCCATCAGGTAGTGCCTCCATACCTTCAGTGCATGTACAACCGATGCTAATTTCAAGTCGTGCATGGGGTAATTCCTCTCATGGTGTTTAAGTTTCCGTGAGGCATATGACACCACTCTCCCATCTTGAATTAGCACACTTCCAAGTCCCTGTCGAGATGCATCACAGTACACTTGGAAATCCTTCTGAAGATCAGGTAAACACAGAGCAGGTGCGGTCACTAGACGATGCTTCAGTTCCTGAAATCTAGCTTCACACACATCTGTCCACTCAAACTTCTTCTCCTTCTTTAGCAGTTCTGTCATTGGCTTAGCGATCTTGGAGAAATTCTCTATGAACCTCCTGTAATATCCAGCAAGTCCCAAAAGGCTCCGAATATCGTCCACATTCTTGGGCGCTTCCCATTCCGTAACTGCAGTCACTTTGCTTGGGTCAACAACGACTCCTTCTCCTGACACCACGTGTCCAAGAAATCCAACAGTGTTAAGCCAAAATTCACACTTGCTGAATTTGGCATACATCTTATGTTCCCTCAGCTTCTCCATAATCGGTCGCAGATGTCTCTCATGTTCAGCATCATCCTTGGAATATATCAATATGTCATAGAATGAACACAACCACGAACTTGTCCAAATACTCCATAAACACCTTGTTCATCATGGTCATGAAATGGGGCATTGTTAGTCCAAAAGACATAACCGTATACTCATATAAACCATACCTAGTGGTAAAAGCAGTCTTGGGAATGTCCTCCTCCTGAATCTTCAATTGGAAATAGCCCGATCGCAGATCAATTTTGCTAAACACCTTTGCTCCTTCCAGTTGATCAAACAAATCATTTATGTTTGGCAGGGGATATTTGTTCTGGATGGTCACTTCATTCAACGAGCGATAGTCCACCACTAACCTCTTGCTACTGTCCTTCTTCTCCACAAACAGAACAGGTGCACCCCATGACGACGAACTGGGCTGAATAAATCCCTTGTCCAACTGTTCCCTTAGTTATTTCTTTAATTCCTTTAGCTCATCCACATCCATCTTGTATGGCCTCTTTGCTATAGGTTCTGTTCCCGGCATCAGATCGATGAGAAACTCCACATCCCTGTCAGGTGGCATCCCTGGCAACTCCTCCGGAAACACGTCGGGGTACTCCTTTATTACAGGCACTGTATCCATGCTAACCCCCTCAAGAGAATTCAGCTTACACCTTCCTAGTCGCAGCGATGACTTGAACCTAATTCTCTTACCATCCGGGGTTTTGAGCGAAACTGCTCGCTGTGCACAATCTATGTGGCCCTCATGCATATACATCCAATCCATGACTAGTATTACATCTAAACCTTGTGACTCCAATATTACCAAATGTGCAATAAAATTGTGTGATCCAATTCTCACAGTTAAGTTGCGGCATCCCGCACTAGCTATCATTTCCCCTCCAGTGAGCTTACTCTAATAGCCCCTTTTAGAGACTCCATAGGTAGCTTATACTTATCCACAAATGCTCTTGATATGAAAAAATGCGATGCACCAGTATCGAAAAGAATAAGTGCAGGGTGAGTGTTGATTGGAAACTTACCAACCACAAGCTCAGGCTCATCTAGGATCTCCTCCACATTCATGTGGTTCATTGTGGCCTTCTGGTTGTTGCCTGGCTTCAGTCCCTTCTTCTCCGGACAGTTGTCTGCATAATGCCCTTTCTGGTTGCACTTGAATCATGTCACCTCACTCAGGTCCTTCTTCACAAAGTTGCTATCACGGTTGCAGTCATGTCCATTGTGTCCTCCGGAATGGTGAGTGCCTTGTGGCTGTGGCTGTTGCTCTTGTGGCCCTCATGGCGATGTCCATCGCTTCCATGGCTGTGGTGGTCATGGCTTCCATGGCACCCATAGTCACTTCCTCCATGCTTGGAGTATCCATCATAAGACGTGCGATACTTGTGGTGAGAGCCAGAGTGGTGATTGTTGTTCTTTCTCTTGTGGCTCTCCACCTGTTTGTGCTTCCACTCCAAGATTCTGGCCTTGTCCATAAGTTCCTGGAATGTGGGGCAATAAACCACTAGTAGCTATACCGAGAGCTCATCACTAAGGCCATCCAGGAACCTCTCTCTCCTCTCGGCATCAGTGTCAACATCCTCAGGGGCATAATGCGAGAGGTTGTTGAACTCCTCTATATATTCAGCCACGGTGCGGTTGGTTTGGTGCAAGTTGTGGAACTCCTTCCTATTCAGACTCAGAACTCCTGAAGATACATGGTTGGTCCTGAAACCTTCCTCAAACATAACCCAGGTTACAGTGTCCAGCGGGTGGGTGATCTGGAAAGTATCCCATCACGAGGCAGCTGGTCCCTCTAGTAGGTGAGCAGCAAATCTCACCTTTTCAGCATCTGTGCATCCAACAGTTACTAGATCCTTATTCACTGAATGCAACCAGTCGAGAGAAACCATCGGCTCAGTTGTAGTAGAGAACTTCTCTGGCCTTAGCCTCAGGAACCTTGTAAGTGCATCTCCCTAGGGCTGGTTGTTCCCATTGTTGTTGTTATTGTTGTTCTGAGCTGCCATGAACTGGGTCATCACTTGGGCTAGCTATGCCTGAGCTGCCAGCAGCTATTCCATCTCAGTAGGTTGACGATGGGGAGGCATCTGCGGTTCAGCACAGGTAAGCTTAGAAAGAATCGATTACAAAAATAGGATTCTACCCATGCATTTTGATCAAACAACAACAAGGCAATCACAGACAATCATGAGCAAGCAACACATCAGCAAACAAACGATCCAGCAAGGTTCCAGGGGTTATCCTAGCAGTATATATCTACTGAAATAGTTTTTGAAGCGTTGGCAGCAATTGCAACTTAAACAGGCCAATCAAGGCAATAAAACAGGAATCTGCTAGAACAGTCCAGCAGTGTTCACGAATTTTTCTACCTGTCTTAAACTCGTCAGGATTTTTTTCTGATTTTTGTGCATACAGTACAGAGAGTTTTGAACCAGAACCTATTTTTTCAGATTTTCTCAGTTACAAAAAAAATATGAAAAATCATATAGTACAGCAGGGTCAGCAGAAAACTACAGCAGGAAAAACTCGAATATCAACCAAAACCTTGCCATAACTCATTTATAAAATTATCACAAATAATCCTGGAACTTTAGAGTACACATAGGAGCAACTAAATGCTTCAAACTAACAGAAACTAAGTTTTACATTGATCGAGGCCTTAAACTAACGATGTATCCTAACAAAGACTAATTGGTGGCCATCTATCTACTTCATGAAGAGGTTGCAGTAAGTCCTTGCGTTCATGCGTTGGCGCTTCTGTTCATGTACCATCCATGGTGGTGGTGTGTACACTTCTCCTGAGTCCTCACTTGAGACATCAAATTCCACCTCTTCTGGATCCTCCTCTTCTTCTTCATCCTCTGCTGCAGTAGCAACAGCTTCATCTCCTCCACCATCGTCGTCTCCATCCTCATCATCATCATCTTCGTCCTTATCATCATCATCATCATCATCATCATCGTTCCCCCATCATCATCATCATCGTTTCCATCATCTCCATTGTTGTCACCAGGGGGTGGATTCAACTGTGCTTGGAGAGCGGCAATCTGGGCTGCCATATCAACAATAGTCTGGTCCCTTTCCTGGACGGTCCCTTGCAGCTGCTCTATGGCTTGATTGTTTTCCTGAACGGTCCCATTCAGCTGTGCTATGGTCGCATCCTTCTCTTGGGCGGCTCCATTCAGCTGTGCTATGGTCGCGTCCCTGCCAATAAGTGCATGGTTCAGAACATCCACAACTTCATGTAAAGTATCAATCTCCTGTCCTTGGACCACTAGACCGTTGCTGACAAAATCAGCTATCTCCTTTACCATCATCACTTTCTCAGCTAGGGCTCCATTCTCCATCTCCATATCCTCTATGTGCCTCCGACGGGGCGGCATGTTGTTCCTGCTGCCTGGGCTAACCACAACATTCCCATTCTCATCACGCCTTCCGTAGTCACGGTAAGGTGAGTCTGCTGGCAGCAGGTGTCGAACAAGGTGGCACTTGCGTGACAGGGCTTCATGCAGGGCCAAGTTTATTCCAAGATCCCAGTTGCAATACCTATTGGTGTAGACCAGATGTATAGGGTTTGGCAAAGCGATATCCCTGAAGATGAAAGTGGTGATCTCCCAGGCGTCCTCGCCATATCCATAGGTGTATAGTCTTCTTCCCTTGAACATGGGAAGTGGCAATCCCAATGACTGTGAGAGATGTCCCAACTGTCTTGCAAAGGGCCTTGGTGACTCAATCGCAGCATACTCAGTCCTGACTTCTCCGATCTATCAATTAAAAGAGGAAAGTGTGAGAATATCATATGGTAAAGATTTACGAGAGTGAAAGGCATAAGTTGAAAGACAGAGTTAATATAAGCTTTAGTAATTCTATGGCTTCCTAATCCAAGCCTAGGTCACGATCCTATAGTCGACACACGGGCTCTGATACCATCTTGTAACACTACGGTTCTGAAAAGACCGTAGCTTCTATGTGACATGCCAATCCCTGGATCGGTTCATTGGCCCACAATAGAATAAAGATGAATAACATAGCGAATATCCGTGTATCATAAATAACGAAAGATCTAGAGTAACATTATTACAATAAGGGCTTAGCGCTAGGCTAGCTCAGCTTATTTAAGTAGCAACATAAATAAAATAACTCATCCATTCTTCAAATTGCCCACAAGTGAACAAGTGCCAAGTGGAGTACCGTGTCCTAAATCGATCATTCAGAATCTGAATATCCTGCAACATAAAACGTAGCATCCCCGAAGGGTCAATACATGGAATGTATGGCAAGTAGAGCTATTAAAGGAGACAATAAACCTAGCATCTACATGCTTATTTAGCAAGTGGAGCTGTGGCTAGCTTGCATTTTCAAACACCTTTGTCCTACTTTCATAAACAGTTTTGTCTTTCTTTGAAAAGATCCCAATTAAGTTAACCCAATCAACATTAAAGTAATTATGAAATTGGAATGAGCGAGAAACATGTCATGAACTCAATATCAAGCAACTCAGATGTCCATAACCGGGGACACGGCTAATCGATTAGATTATACACCCTGCAGGGGTTAGTACACTTTACCCATGTGACTTGGCCAGCCCAGCTCGTACCACCACTCTCATATTGGGTGATGATAGGGAGAAGTCCAAGAAGGGACCTTTTGGGAAGTAGCTCCCCAAACCTGACATGCACCGTACCAACCTACCAAAATTCTACATCTCTAGATAAGTGGGTTCGAGTTACCACAACCTACTAAGTCCAACCAACCGCCCATTTCATTATTGGCACATGGTTGTACATGTAAGCTACCAAATAAAGAAGCCAATCATTTTCTCTTGATACCTGGGTGCCTTTTCGCAATGATACCACAAAAAATTATCAATCCCATCACACCCAGGAGATTCATTGATTAAGTTGTTTTTAGTTTTCGCAAACCAACACATTTAGAAACAACTTTCAGTGATGTAACCCAGCCCTCGTTCATCATAGCACGGCTAAGCATATCTACCAATGGTGTCTCATCTACAAGAGATCCTTATCACATAGTAGGACAAAGCATAGTGATAGTACTTTCCTACACATGCATCTACAAAATACACGACAATGCATTAAAAATAGTAGGACATTATCATGAAAAAAGTAGCATCTACTTGCCTTGGCTGTAGCGATCGAACGAACAATCCTCACACGAGCAAGCGTTGCACTCGTCACAATCTATATGATACAATTGCAATCACATAAACAAACCAAACACAATCATATATAATCATAGCAATGCAAGATGCATGCATGACAAGTTGAACAAATCTCCAGTAGCATTCTTCAACCTTGTACAGTATACCTACTGTATGCATGCATGGAAAACATTTTAAAAGCATTGGAAACAAAGCATGCAATTTTTAATGGCCAAACAATTGAGCCATAACCCAATTATTAAGACACTGCTATTTAACTGTTTGTAAAATCTTGGAAAAATAGCTATTGTGTAGGCAACCTAAAATAGAACCAGTACCAACTGGAATCACTCAAAAAGGATTTGTAGAACTTTTTGAATAAATAAAATACTGCAGAAATCCTTTTAATAGATTCTGCAATTTCCATTACCGTAAGTCTACCTTTTTAATTCACTAACAGATTCCTCTTGTTCTACTGATTCCAGGGACACCTAATTTGTAATTTTTGGAGTTCTAGAACTTTTCCTATGAATTTATTACTCTAAATAGGACATTAAACTATTTATTTAGTCACGGCAAAACCTTGCTGCAAAAGCCTGAAACAATTGTACAGCAATAATCTATGTGGAAAACTGAATCCATCGGTATCTTATTTACAATTTTTGGCCTAGTAAATTAATTGTTATGAATTTTTCAAGTTTAAACCTAAATCTGCCAAATTTTAACCTATTTAGTTAATTCGAAAAACGGGCTGACCAGTCAAACGCTGAGTCAGCGCTGACAAGGCAGTTGACTGGTCTTCAGTCAACAGTTGACAAGTCAGCGCCCGATCTGAGCCGTTCATCTGCGATCGAAGGGTAGGGAGTGGGCGCGTGGGGGAAGCTCACCGGCGGCGGTCGCGGTCGACGGGGCGGCGGCTCCGGCGAGGTCTGACGGTGGCTGGGTGACGTAGGGCATGCGGAATGCGACGGCGAAGCTTGTGGTGGCGACGGCTGTTCCTTTCGTGTCCTCGGGCGACGGCGGCGACGAGCTGGAGCGCGGGCGGCGACACGCGGCTCCGGCGAGGTTGGCGAGCGGCGTCGGGGTGCTGCCTGCATGAGGAAACGGGACGAGGCGAGTCAGTCGGGCATGGGGAAGCTTCCCAGGGGAAAAAGGGGTCGGGGGGCAAGCTCTACCGAGCAAAATGCGGCGGCGGCGGTGACGTTCTCCGGCGAGAAATCGTGGAGAGGTGGTGGCGCCTCAAGGAATAGGGTATGGGGGTTTTGTAGAGGTGGTCGGGGGCTATATGGCGGTGCAATCGGCACGCGGAGGGGCGTCCGATTTCGCGAAGAACATGGTGTCCGTGCCCGCGGTGGCGGCGCGCTAGCAAGCGGGCTCTAGCTGGCAGCGGTGAAGGGGGTGTTGGGCTGGCCGGGCGGCGACTGCTATTCGCTGCTCGCACGCGCGCTGCTTTGCGGCTGCTACTGCACAGCGCTGGAAGGCCCCGGGTGAGCCTCGGCTGGCGGGCCGGCCGGAAGCACGTGGTTTTTTTTTATTTTCTTTTTCCTGGAGATTTTCTTATCTGAATTTCTGTGTGATATCTGATCAGATTTTTACCCGAAATTTAGTCAGCTGTAACTTTTGAACCGTAGCTCCAAATGAGGTGATTCAAAGTACTACGGGTTCGTATTGAAACCCTCTACACACCTTTTCCTTCCAATCAACTAAACTAAACCAATCTAGCAGATTCCAGGTAGAAACGGAGCAACCATGTGTATGTGACAAAGGCAAGAAAGTGGGTTTTGACAAAAAAGTTTGAAACTGATTTTTTTGCAATGATGCTCATGATGCAATGGCATGTATGATATGCAGTAAAAAATCTAAAATTTGGGATGTGACAATGGTTTTCAGCAAGTAAACAGTAACAGTGGAGGATGTATCAATGGTAAAGATTGGACCGGAGTCCATAGTTCACTAGAGGTGTTCTCCTTAGATAAACAAGCATGGCATGCTGGGTAAACAAATTACAGCAGGGCAATTGACAGGATGAGCAAGGCATAACAATGCAATACTAGACAAAAAGATCCTATGAGATTCGATTGGGCAATACAACAATATACATAGACCGCCATCCAACTGCATCTATGACTAGAAGTCCACCTTTGGGTTATCATCTGAACCCCCTCCAGTATTAAGTTGCAAGCAATAGACAACTGCTTTTAGCAAAGTGTGTAAGGTAATCCACTTGGTCCATGAACAAGAGACCATTGTTTTCTCCCTAGTGGCAACATCACATCGACAATCGTAGAGATTTCCGTCACTTCCCTTGATTAAGTAGAGGCATGAACCCACTATCGAGCATAAATACCCCCTCTTCGAGTCACTAGCAACTACTTGGCCAAGATAGCTACTAACAACAGAGAGGATGCAAGATCACAAACAACCCAGACATGATAGAATCAATAAGACAGAACCATTAATCAATCTGACATAGTAATCTCAATATCCATCGGATCCCCGCAAACACAACATGCATGATTAAAAATAGATGAGATCTTGATCATGAACGGAGCTCATAAGATCTAGACATGAAACCACAAAGAGGAGATACAACCATCTAGCTACTACATGGACCCGTAGTCCAAGGTGGAACTACTCACGCTTCATACCGGAGGATGGCATGATGAAGAAGAAGGCCTCCGGGATGATCTCCCCTCCGGCAGGGTGCCGGGAAGAGCTTCAGACCCCTCCTAATCTAGGGACGATGGTGGCGACGGCTATAGACGGTTTCGTGGAATATTGATTGGGTACTTAGGGTTTCGGCATCGGGGGGCTTCTTATAGGAGAAGAGGCGAGGATGTGAGGTGGCCAAGGGGCCCACACCTCGCCCAGGCACGGGCCCACCCTAGGCCGCGCCTGGGGGGGCCACCCTGTGGAGCCCCTCCATCTCTCATCTGGACTATGTGTTCTCCTCGGTCTAATATTGACTTTGGCTTTTGTCCCGTCCAATTCCGAGAATATTTCCTTACTAGCTTTTCTGGAACAAAAACAGGAGAAAATAGGCAACTGGCACTGTGGCAACTTGTTAATAGGTTAGTACCATAAAACATATGAAAAGCACCTCAAAGTGTGGACAAAGCAAAGCAAAATAGATACTAAACAAGCTTGGAACATCAAAAATTATAGATACGTTTCCGAAGTATCAGCCGTCGTCAGCGACTTCTTCGATCCTGTACCTTTCATGATCTTCCAACTTTCTGGCTGCGCCTTGTTTGCTCTTTGTAGAAGATTTGCTTGATTCGGAGGGCTAAAAGAAGAACGAGCGTTAATATATGCATATAGACAACAGAGGATTAATTAATTAATATTTATATGCACCTCGGTGGAGTTTGTAATATTTAGTGTTCCACCGGAGCCGTCGCTTTCTCCCTCACTGAATCCTACGTCTTCTCCCTCACCGTCGTTGCCTTCTCCCTCACCGAAGTTGCCGCTGTTCTGGATATACCAAATAGGTATACCTACGGCAAAGTCTCATACCGGCAAGACCGGGTGGCCCACAGTTGATGGTTAGGCCTATGGCCTAACCGGGCAGCCCAGTTGCTGATAGACAAGATGGAGATCCAGCAGGGATGAAGGAAAGTGACGTGCCACCTCCTTAGATGGAAGCCGGTGCCTTGGAGGACACAAAGACTAGTTAGTGTTAGTCTAGGACTCTGTAACCATATCCGGCTGAAACTCTCCTTGTAACCCTAGGTCTTGGCGCCTTTATAAGACGGCCTACGGGAGCCTTTAGGGCATAACGTCAATAATAGACAAGTGCATAGCACTACTCGTACACAGCGAACCCCACAATCCTGTAACTCGGCGTATTTCCATTATAGTGATTTATAGCAGGAGTAGGATCTCGTCATCTTCGTGAGATCTGAACCTGGGTAAACTGTGTCAGGCCATCCCGGACGTTCTTCATCTTCCCCCACGTCTCTAAACTCGCCATTGGGATACCCAATGCCGTAAGTATCGGCAATATACCACGACAGTTGGCGCTCACCGTGGGGCAAGAGGCGCTTACAACACGGATCCGGGCGGGATCCCTTGCCGTCTTCGAAGCCAGTTAAATCACATCTCCGTCGACGTGCCGGCTTCGTCATCGCTTTTGAGAGTCTGAGAACGATTTATCGTCTCTCCTCTCGAGCGTGTGGCCAAGTCAACGGCATCACGGGAATCTTCGTCAAACAAAATAGAGTGGTCCTGTTAGGTTTTTCCTCGCCAATAGGCTGATCAGTCCGGCAGCCCACAAACCTTCCGTGTTACTTTGACGCAACCTCTGGCTTGATTTCGATCAGCCAGATTGAGCGTTTCTACTAAACTAAAATCAGGAGCCGTCATGGTGCAAATCGCGACTCGCCAGCCAGCTAGCTGGTCTGTAGCTTGTTTCGTGTTGTTTTCCGCATTTGATCATGCATTGGTGCGCTTAAAAGAAAACCAACTCGGTCACGGCAAAGGAACCTGTCCATGGCTCCACGCGACCTTGTCTCAATGAAAAAATAAAAAGGACAAGTACAACCTCTGTCCATGGCATAGCTTAGCTACATGCATGGAGTATTGCTGGGTTCAATTTAGCTTTCGACCTCAACTCATCGTGGTGTACTCATCCTGAAAGATGGAAACGTCCGACATGCTACGTACGTGATAGCAGCCCGGCTTGGTTTCCGTCCGGAACTGCTCCAACTCTATTATGGATAGCTTCTCGTCGTTGTGGAAATACTACAACTTCATCGTAGACTGCCCGCATCTAAGATTTGTCTACGTCGCGAACACACTAACTCCGCTTAAATAGCTAAGTTCCTATTTATTCATTAATATTTCAATTATTTATGATCATCAGATTAAGATTGGTTCACTCATATCCGAGTCTTTTACCGCTTTCATTTTTGGTTATACCTTTTTCACGATTTGCCTTGCGCTCGTGAGTATAAAATTTTACTAGTTTTGACCGTTTAAGGATCTAGTACCATACAAAAACCCGCCTTCGGGTGTTAGCTTAAGTTTTCTGGTTTACACGTTTTATGTTGTTTTTATGTGTATTCCGGAGTAGTGACTTTTCAGCACTCAAAGCCGGCGATTTGACCTTGGGTTTTAGATGGTGCCATTAGGCATCATCACCCAAGGACATGGTTCTGTGCTGCGAGTCTTCTGTCTCACGAAAGGTCAATCATAAAAATCAGGATAAGCCAGCATTTGTTTAAATAAAATTTTACATAAACTATTCAAATTAGTTGAGTTGTTTCCTCCTAAACAGTTTTATGTGTTCAACTGCTGCATTGTTTAGCTTCAAAACATGTGTTCAAAGACCGTGGTTTTTTCGCCTTACATTTGTTCGTTGGACACTATCAAAGGAACAATTTAATATAATTTTTTGTTTTATGTTTATTTCTTAGGTACATGACACTTGGACGTTCCAGCGTCCCTCGGATTAAGGTGTTTTGAGCCAGATTTTTACTAGGCTTGACACCTCGGGGGCTGCAATCGCAGTTGTCGACCAAGACTTGAGCCGCTTTTGAGAAAGCCGACTCGACGCTCAGGGGCTTGACATATCTAACTAAAGAGTTTTGTCCCGCCTTGCTTCCAAGCCGGAACAATCCTCGGGGGCTACAATATGTAGATCTCCCAGTTATGGTGAAGTTCTCTTTGAGCATCAGGCCGGAGAATTCGAGTAAATTCCACCTTAAAACTCGGGGGCTACACCGATATTAAATTTTTGTGAAGTTCTCTTTGAGCATCAAGCCAGAGAATTCGAGTGAATTCCACCTTGACACTCGAGGGCTACACCGGTATTGAATTTTTGTAAAGTTCTCTCTATAGCACCAAGCCGAAATAATTTTCAACTTGATGCTTGGGGGCTACACTATTCACATTTTTTACTAAAGCTACTCTGAAAACACCGATACGATTTTCTTTTGAAACTCCGACTTGGCGCTCGGGGGATACAATCGTTTGATGTACAATTATGCATGTTCTTTTGAGCATTAAGCCGCCTTCGACGAAGCCGACTCATTGCTCGGGGGATACATATGGTTATGTCAACAAAAATTTCAAGACAGTGAAGAATCCGGCTAGCGAAACTTGGGGGGCTTAACATCAATTTTGCCTTCCCGAAAATTCCCTAGTTTACACGGATCTATGGCCTAAATATCCATGACTTGAGAGGCTCTAAGACCTTAATTTGGCAAGCTCCTATGTCTGTGACTTTGCATGCTCTAAGTCGGAAATTTGACGGCCTTTACGACCATGGCCCGGTAGCCGTGATTTTTTCTGGCCTACATATCGTCCTATGTGGATGATGATCTTGAAGACGTTTCCAGAGCTTGGAAGAATCATTAACGACTCGTTAGAGAGTTCTCCGCCTTGGATTCGTTCGCAGAAGCATACAAGCAACTATCTGTCTAGGCTTAGTCGGATGAGAATATGATATGGAAGCTCTCCAAGATTCTTCGCGAAGCACGCCTACAAATTGAAGACGACGTGATACTTATGCTTAGAGCTAGACGAAGGACTGCGAGGATCTTGAAGGACTCCGGGCGCTACTGTTGTGGATATACCAAGTAGTTATACCTACGACATAGTCTCAGCAAGCCTAGGTGGCCCACAGTTGGTGGTTAGGCCTATGTCCTAACCGGGCAGCCCAGTTGCTGATAGACAAGACAGAGGTCCAGCAGGGATGAAGGAAGGCGACGTGCCACCTCCTTAGATGGAAGCCGGTGACTTGGAGAACACGAAGACTAGTTACTATTAGTCTAGGACTCTGTAACCGTATCCGGCTGGGACTCTCCTTGTAACCCTAGGTCTTGGCGCCTTTATAAGCCGGCCTACCGGAGCCTTTAGGGCATAACATCAACAATAGACAAGTGCATAGAAATACTCGCATACAGCAAAACCCACAATCCTGTAACTCGGCGTATTGCCATTATAGTGATTTATAGCAGGAGTAGGATCTCGCCACTGTCGTGAGATCTGAACCTAGGTAAACTGTGTCAGGCCATCCCGAGCGCTCTCCGTCTTTCCCCACGTCTCTAAACTCGCCATTGCGATACCCCTATAGCATACATGTCGGCAATACCACGACAGCCGCCTTATCCCTCACCGAAGCGGTCTCTTCGACGAAAATAGGATCACCCTCATCGGAGTTGTTTAGAAATGTCAAGACATCGATTTCTTCCCCGCGGATGACACCATGGATCAACTCTTCATTTGCTTCGTCTCTGTGGTGTGGTTCCATATTTTCTGCAAAAGTGAAAAGCGGATGAGTCAAAGTGGCTAAGCAAGGAGGTTAGGTAGGCAAGATTTGAGGGGCTAGGGCCGGTGATGGCTGTGAAATATAGCCATCCACATTTAAACTGGATATTATTCACACTTTTGATGAAATATCTCTCTAAACCCTACCACTAATGCCTAATGATCAAAGGGGTATGCAATCCTTTCTTTTTATCCCTGCGCAGATAATGACGTTTTATGATGGGAATCACAACATTAAAGTCAATGATACGAGATTTCCAACAACTCAAAGAAACCAGGAGTCATGGAAAGGAGGCGGAAGCTTTAACGAACAACTATACAGCGGGAATAAAATTCTAGCCATATATTTCCGGCCGTATAGTTTCCTCCGAAACCGCTAGGTCAAATAGAACAACCTTCGTGAAGGGGCCCCTATATAAAGAGGCCTCGGGCGACGAGAAAACCCCCGCTGTCCCCCGACTCCACCAGATTACACCAAGCCATCAGAAACCACACCGCCGGAGGGGTAGATCTAGATCTAATCTCCAAATCATTCTCCTCCACCATAGCCATATTCCACCACTTGTAATAATACATCTCATCTCCAATTTGCGACATTGTAAGACTATTACTATCAAACTCATGATTTCCATTACAATGTTTATGATTGTTGATTTCATCTCTATGTGTGAGTAATTCTCCTTCGGCTAAGGGCTTCGGCCTAGCCATGTAGTATGTGCATGTTATTATAGATGGGATCATGTATTAGTTTGTATGACATGATGATTATTGTACATTCTCTTGCCTCAATCTAAGGACTTGATTATTATAGATGGGATCATGTATAGGGAGTGGGAGTAATGACTAATCTGCAGGATGGGAACCCCAGTGACAAAAAAAGGTAGTACGGCTGTATGTGAGGGATTTACTTGGGATTAACGGTGACATCACTATGCATATCATTAGTTCTCTTTCTTCTATGGATGAGACTAGTAGGTTATTGCTATAAGCAATTGCAGAGGCAATAGCAATTATGGATGCACTGCCCACATATAATTATCTTGCTCGAACAAATACATGCATACTTTATTATTATCTTTTATTTCCATTAGATGTTTTGCACAGCTACATGTGAAACCGAAAGCCCCAGGCCCTCTCTCCATCATCGACAATAACAAAAGATCGCAAACTCTTGGTCCGATAAAACACAAAAAGAATTTTAAAACTCCTGAAGGTCCATTAAAGTAACTTTACTATGCTTTCTGCTTCCCGAGGATTCGATAACCTAGGTCTACTAGGGAAAAAGAGATATACTACATCCATAATCTAGATCGAAGGTATCAACCTTTTTTCTAGCGCCGTTGTCGGGGAAGCAATAGCTACCCTGGTAAGGTTAGTTGCAACCTTGCTAGTTTTAATTCTTGTTTTTAAATTTTGTTAGTTTTCTTCCAGTCTTTATTTGAAAAACCAAAAAAATTAGTTAGTCTTTAAATTCTTTTTTTACCATCACAAGTTTTTGTTTAAAAGAAAACCCAAAAACATAGGAAATATGGCTGAAAAGAAGCTTAGGGAGTTTGCAACTCCCAACAATGATTATTTGCGTACTTCTATTACCGAGCCAGCAATTAATGTTGAGGACTATGAAATTAAGCCCCACTATTTAAGTTTGGTTTAACAGAATCAATTTGGAGGCTGTGATGTTGAGGACGCATGTATGCACTTGAATACTTTCACTGAAACATGTGATATAATGTGCATTAAAGATGTTGACTCTGATGCGGTCAAGTTGCGCTTATTTCCTTTCTCTCTTAGAGGAAGAGCAAAAGAATGGTTGCTATCTTTGCCTAGAAATACTATTGCATGATGGGTGGAGTGTACTTCTTTATTTATGACTAAATTTTTTCCCACCTGCAAAGACTATGCAACTAAGATCTAATATTACTAGTTTTAGACAGGAATAGCGTGAGCCAATGAAGCTTGTATGGGAGAGAATTAAAGAATGCATGAGAAACTGACCCAGCCACGGGATGGAAGATTGGTTAATCCTCCATCTATTTTATAATGCTCTTAACCCTGTGTCTAAGTCTATGCTTGATACTGCAGCTGGAGGAACATTTATGGGCAAACAAATTACCGAAGCAAAGCAGCTGCTAGACAATATGTAAGACAACCATGCCCAATGGCATGTGGATAGATCAAACACAAAGAAGATGAACTCTGTCACACCACAAGAAAATAAATAACTCAATGCTAAGCTGGATGAGCTCATATTAGCCGTCAAAGGTAAGGAAACCTAGGTAAGAGCTATCCCAGAATCAAATATTGAAGAAATAGACTTCATAGATCGTAATGATTATAACCCTGTCTGGAAGAAGAACTATAATCTTAATTTATAGAAAAATTATTCTAGTCCTGCAGGTAACTCTAATAATAAAATGAGATCAAGTAATGGTAGTATCCAAGAAACTCTTAAGTCGTTTATGGACTCGTAAAATGAGCAAAACAATATCCTAGTGAAGATAACGGAGAACCATGATAATATGCTTGAAAAATTGTCTAACCAAGCTATGAGTTTAAGAAATGATTTGCGGGCCCTTCAAGAAAGAACAATGATTGTTGAGACACAGCTAGGTAAGATAACCGAGTATCAAACTCTTACTCTAGCTAAATTTGCAGCTAAAGCTGAGCCCAATACGGTTGAAGACCTCAAGATGATAAGAATCCAAAGGGAGGAGCCTGAAGAACTTGACTATAGCAATGCTCCTTCACCAAATTACACGGTTGAAGATCTTGTGAAAAGATCAATATCAAGATTCCCGCAAGTGAAGGAAATGAGAAAGCTATGTATCAACACTTTGTTAATCAGGTAGCAATAAAGGTACGTGAGATTGAGTAAGAATATAAGAATATTGCTGAAAAACTACATATTAAGCTTGATGATATATTTGAGCCTATTATTAAGATTAAAATTGAGACTAATGAGATAGCTGCACTTTCTGATTTAGGTGCAAGTGTTTCAACAATTCTAAAAAGTCTTTTTAATAAGTTAAATCTTGGCTCTTTTGAAATCACTAAGTTAAAATTACATCTAGCAGATTTTACCTACAAACAAGCTGTAGGGATTAAAGAAAACACTTTAGTTTACATTAAAGGTTGTCCTGCTCTTATTAATTTTGTTATTGTTGATATTCCTGAAGATGCTACTGCTCCTATCATATTAGGTCGTCCATTCTTAAGAACTATTAAGGCTTTGATTAATCTGCATGAAGGGAACGTGAAGCTTCAATTGCCTTCGCGGGATCATTTTGTTATTCATTTTCCCATAAAGAAGAAAGCCAAGCATGATGAGAAGGAGGCCATCACTTTGAAGGACAACTATTTTAGAGTGGGTGTTCCACTCATTTGGCCTAAGTGAGCAACATCAAGATCAAGATATTGAACATAAAAGGGCGCTTCATGGGAGGCAACCCATGTGAAGTAAAGGTTTAAGTAAAGTTTTAATTTTTTATTTTTATTTTTATGTTTAATAAAGAGTGCTAGAAAACTCCAGTTGAGAAGAAGAAGTTCGGTGGTACTAAAAATCCTGTTTTATACATGTTGATGTCGGTCGACAATTTAGATTGTCATTTTTCTGTCAAAACATGGCGTTTCGCTAAGTTTTAGGTTAAGAAAGAATTCTCAAAGAAACAGAAAAAAATTTACGACTCCGGTAGGTTTAACGACCAACTATACGGCGGGAATAAAAATTCCAGCTTTATAGTTGCGTCCATATAGTTATCGATGTCATCGTCAAATTTTCTTTTCCATATACAGAAGGTTTAACGACCAACTATACGGCGGGGATAAAAATCCCGACCGTATAGTTCCGGCCGTATAGATATTGCTGCTAGGAAAAAACCCTAAGAAACACTAAAATTTTACTGTCAGACCAACTATATGGCGGGAACAAAATATATAGGCGGCCAGGTCATGGATATCGTTCCGCTAGGAAAAAACCCTAAGAAACCCTAAAATTTTGCCATCAGACCAACTATACGGCCATATAGATATCGTTCCATAGGGTCTTCTGTCGGTCGGCTTATACAAGGTAAGTCCTAGTTGGATAGCTTATAGGGTTCTAGACTAATATATAAACTATTATACCTTAACTTCGAAGACTCTGGCTTCCTTCTAAGGTGGTAGTCGTTCACCTTCCATGCTACAGTCAGGATTTCTTCTAGATCATCAAGAATTAGACCGCCGATAATCCATGGACCTTGCCACATTCTATGGGCCACCTGGACTTGGCAGTATATTTTCTTGCTAGCTATATATCCATTTGACAGTATATTTTCTTGCTAGCTATATATACATTTGCTATATCCCTGACATCACCAATGAGGCAGACCAAACTTATTTCGGTTGCCCTATTGGAGAGACATTGTAGACAGATACGATATGGAAGCCAAGAGGAGTCGATGGTGATAACGATATCATGATGTTTTAGAAGGCGCTTGACTCCGACTCCAACGACCGTGGCCCAATAGATGATGAGAAAATTTTTGAAAAAAATCTATAATTATTTTGGATGTCATCAACACTCTTACGGTTTCGTACATGTTATACAACACTTTATTACTATCCATGCATGTTTTGCAAACATGGTCTCCCTCCCTAAGCTTAAGTCGCAGCGTGGCAAACTTTGACTTTGTTTGGGCTCGCATACATCATAAGAACGTTGACCAGATAATAGGAACTTAACTATGCAATGTTCCGTTCAGCGAAATATTAGCTTAGCCGCCTAGCTTATTGGAATCTTATCTATGCAATGTTTAGTTCAGCGGAATATTGGCCTAACCGCCCATCTTATCTCAACATCAGGAATAGTATATGCAGGAGAAGACACAATCCCCTCCTGTTTCAACTTCAACCCTTCTAGAATGGCCTAGTTCCTCTAGTCAGCACACATGGGAAGAAAATGGAACGTCTGCAGCGATAAATAATGAACCCTTGGTCAGGCGTGTACAGTCACTACAGGAAATGTTGCAAGCGCCGACGGCCGGTACGCTACGCCGACGGCCAAAGGTTGGGGCCGTCGGCATAGCTGCCCCCCCAGGCCAGCCCCCCCGCCAGGCCGTCGGCGTAGAAACGGCCGTCGGCGCAGCAACATGTGCCGACGGTGGCCCTCGGCACAGACACGCCGTCGGCGTAGGGGAGAACAGTGTGCCGACGGTGACCCTCGGCGCAACTTTGGCCCTCGGCGTAGCCACGGCTCAGACACGGCGCCGCAAACGCCGTTTGGTGGCGAAGCTGTGCCGACGGCCTAGCCGTCGGCGTAGCCCTGCCACGTGCTCCCTCCCGCGCCTAAATTTGGTGGGCTGTGCCGACGGCTTAGCCGTCGGCGTAGCCCTTCAGATTTTTTTCGAATTATTTTTTCCATTTAATTTTAGCCATATATTTTATACTCCCAATAATTTATTAATTACTCCCAATAATTTAATGTTGATATATATTGTTTGTATCGCCCGGATAGCAGTCCCCCTTCTCATGCGTGCGCTAGGTGTAACCTAAATCTAAGGTTCTGGACTTATATAAGGGGGAAACTCCCCGTTCGAGTGAAACCGGGTAGGATAGTGCCCTCCACTTGTGAAGCACCATGGTTTTACATCATCATATGACCTAAACAAACACAAAACAAGAGAGTGCTACTCCGGCTACCTCGCCGAGGGACGCCTAGGGGTAGACGATCCGATGCCCACAGATCAGGGTTCCGCGGGAGACCACGCTCTGGGGCGTCGGAATACCTCAAGGACTTGCATGTGGGCCTAGCACATGCATGCAAGTGTGGTGCTATGTTGAAACATGCAAAACCTAGTCACCGGGATAGCAGTCTCCCCCTTCTCATGCGTGCGCTAGGTGTAACCTAAATCTAAGGTTCTCGACTTATATAAGGGGGGAAACTCCCCGTTCGGGTGAAACTGTGTAGGATAGTGCCCTCCACTTGTGAAGCACGATGGTTTTACATAATCATATGACCTAAACAAACACAAAACAATACAGTGCTACTCCGGCTACCTCGCCGAGGGACGCCTAGGGGTAGACGATCCGATGCCCACAGATCGTGGTTCCATGGAGACCACGCCCGGGCGCCGGAATACCTCAAGGACTTGCATGTGGGCCTAGCACATGCATGCAAGTGTGGTGCTATGTTGAAACATGCAAAACCTAGTCACCGGATAGCAGTCTCCCCTTCTCATGCGTGCGCTAGGTGTAACCTAAATCTAAGGTTCTCGACTTATATAAGGGGGGAAACTCTGCTCGGGTGAAACCGGTAGGATAGTGCCTCCACTTGTGAAGCACCATGGTTTTACATAATCATATGACCTAAACAAACACAAAACAAGAGAGTGCTACTCCGGCTACCCCTCGCGAGGGACGCCTAGGGGGTAGACGATCCGATGCCCACAGATCGTGGTTCCAAGGGAGACCACGCCCGGGCGCCTAATACCTCAAGGACTTGCATGTGGGCCTAGCACATGCATGCAAGTGTGGTGCTCTGTTGAAACATGCAAAACCTAGTCACCGGGATAGCAGTCTCCCCTTCTCATGTGCGCTTAGGTGTAACCTAAATCTAAGGTTCCGACTTATATAAGGGGGAAACTCCTGCTCGGGTGAAACCGGTAGGATAGTGCCCTCCCCTTGTGAAGCATCATGGTTTTATATCATCATATGACCTAAACAAACACAAAACAAGAGAGTGCTACTCCGGCTACCCTGCCGAGGGACGCCTAGGGGGTAGACGATCCGATGCCCACAGATCGTGGTTCCGGGAGACCACGCCCGGCGCTGAATACCTCAAGGTCTTGCATGTGGGCCTATCACATGCATGCAAGTGTGGTGCTATGTTGAAACATGCAAAACCTAGTCACTGGGATAGCAGTCTCCCCTTCTCATGCGGCGCTTAGGTGTAACCTAAATCTAAGGTTCGACTTATATAATGGGGAAACTCCCTGTTCCGGTGAAACCGGGTAGGATAGTGCCCTCCACTTGTGAAGCAACATGGTTTTACATCATCATATGACCTAAAAAAACACAAAACAAGAGAGTGCTACTCCGGCTACCCTCGCCGAGGGACGCCTAGGGGTAGACGATCCGATGCCCACAGATCGTGGTTCCAAGGAGACCACGCCCGGGCGCTTAATACCTCAAGGACTTTCATGTGGGCCTAGCACATGCATGCAAGTGTGCTGCTATGTTGAAACAGGCAAAACCTAGACACCGGGATAGCAGTCTCCCCTTCTCATGCGCTTAGGTGTAACCTAAATCTAAGGTTCGACTTATATAGGGGGAAACTCCCTGCTCGGGTGAAACTGTAGGATAGTGCCTCCACTTGTGAAGCACCATGGTTTTACATCATCATATGACCTAAACAAACACAAAACAAGAGAGTGCTACTCCGGCTACCGCCGAGGGACGCCTAGGGGGTAGACGATCCGATGCCCACAGATCGTGGTTCCAAGGAGACCACGCCCGGGCGTGGAATACCTCAAGGACTTGCATGTGGGCCTAGCACATGCATGCAAGTGTGGTGCTATGTTGAAACATGCAAAACCTAGTCACCGGATAGCAGTCTCCCCTTCTCATGCGTGCGCTTAGGTGTAACCTAAATCTAAGGTTCTGACTTATATAAGGGGGAAACTCCCATTCGGGTGAAACTAGGATAGTGCCTCCACTTGTGAAGCACCATGGTTTTACATCATCATATGACCTAAACAAACACAAAACAAGAGAGTGCTACTCCGGCTACCCTCGCCGAGGGACGCCTAGGGGGTAGACGATCCGATGCCCACAGATCGTGGTTCCGGAGACCACGCCCGGGCGTCTGAATACCTCAAGGACTTGCATGTGGGCCTAGCACATGCATGCAAGTGTGGTGCTATGTTGAAACATGCAAAACCTAGTCACCGGATAGCAGTCTCCCTTCTCATGCGCGCTTAGGTGTAACCTAAATCTAAGGTTCGACTTATATAAGGGGAAACTCCTGCTCGGGTGAAACCGGTAGGATAGTGCCCTCCACTTGTGAAGCACCATGGTTTTACATCATCATATGACCTAAAGAAACACAAAACAAGAGAGTGCTACTGGCTACCCTCGCCGAGGGACGCCTAGGGGGTAGACGATCCGATGCCCACAGATCGTGGTTCCAAGGAGACCACGCCCCGGGCGCCGAATACCTCAAGGACTTGCATGTGGGCCTAGCACATGCATGCAAGTGTGGTGCTATGTTGAAACATGCAAAACCTAGTCACCGGATAGCAGTCTCCCCTTCTCATGCGCGCTTAGGTGTAACCTAAATCTAAGGTTCTAGACTTATATAAGGGGGAAACTCTGCTCGGGTGAAACCGGTAGGATAGTGCCTCCACTTGTGAAGCACCATGGTTTTACATCATCATATGACCTAAACAAACACAAAACAAGAGAGTGCTACTGGCTACCTCGCCGAGGGACGCCTAGGGGTAGACGATCCGATGCCCACAGATCGTGGTTCCGGGAGACCACGCCCGGGCGCCGGAATACCTCAAGGACTTGCATGTGGGCCTAGCACATGCATGCAAGTGTGGTGCTATGTTGAAACATGCAAAACCTAGTCACCGGATAGCAGTCTCCCCTTCTCATGTGCGCTTAGGTGTAACCTAAATCTAAGGTTCGACTTATATAAGGGGGAAACTCCTGCTCGGGTGAAACCGGTAGGATAGTGCCTCCACTTGTGAAGCACCATGGTTTTACATCATCATATGACCTAAACAAACACAAAACAAGAGAGTGCTACTCCGGCTACCCCTCGCCGAGGGACGCCTAGGGGGTAGACGATCCGATGCCCACAGATCGTGGTTCCGCGGAGACCACGCCCGGGCGCTTAATACCTCAAGGACTTGCATGTGGGCCTAGCACATGCATGCAAGTGTGGTGCTATGTTGAAACATGCAAAACCTAGTCACCGGATAGCAGTCTCCCTTCTCATGCGCGCGCGCTAGGTGTAACCTAAATCTAAGGTTCGACTTATATAAGGGGAAACTCTGCTCGGGTGAAACCGGTAGGATAGTGCCTCCACTTGTGAAGCACCATGGTTTTACATCATCATATGACCTAAACAAACACAAAACAAGAGAGTGCTACTCCGGCTACCTCGCCGAGGGACGCCTAGGGGTAGACGATCCGATGCCCACAGATCGTGGTTCCGCTGGAGACCACGCCCGGGCGCTGAATACCTCCAGGACTTGCATGTGGGCCTAGCACATGCATGCCAGTGTGGTGCTATGTTGAAACATGCGAAACCTAGTCACCGGATAGCAGTCTCCCCTTCTCATGCGTGCTAGGTGTAACCTAAATCTAAGGTTCGACTTATATAAGGGGGAAACTCTGCTCGGGTGAAACCGGTAGGATAGTGCCTCCACTTGTGAAGCACCATGGTTTTACATCATCATATGACCTAAACAAACACAAAACAAGAGAGTGCTACTCCGGCTACCTCGCCGAGGGACGCCTAGGGGTAGACGATCCGATGCCCACAGATCGTGGTTCCGCGGAGACCACGCCCGGGCGCCTAATACCTCAAGGACTTGCATGTGGGCCTAGCACATGCATGCAAGTGTGGTTCTATGTTGAAACATGCAAAACCTAGTCACCGGATAGCAGTCTCCCTTCTCATGCGTGCGCTAGGTGTAACCTAAATCTAAGGTTCGACTTATATAGGGGGAAACTCCCTGCTCGGGTGAAACCGGTAGGATAGTGCCTCCACTTGTGAAGCACCATGGTTTTACATCATCATATGACCTAAACAAACACAAAACAAGAGAGTGCTACTCCGGCTACCCCTGCCGAGGGACGCCTAGGGGGTAGACGATCCGATGCCCACAGATCGTGGTTCCGCGGGAGACCACGCCCGGGCGCCTAATACCTCAAGGACTTGCATGTGGGCCTAGCACATGCATGCAATTGTGGTGCTATGTTGAAACATGCAAAACCTAGTCACCGGGATAGCAGTCTCCCCTTCTCATGCGCTTAGGTGTAACCTAAATCTAAGGTTCGACTTATATAAGGGGGAAACTCCTGCTCGGGTGAAACTGCAGGATAGTGCCTCCACTTGTGAAGCACCATGGTTTTACATCATCATATGACCTAAACAAACACAAAACAAGAGAGTGCTACTCCGGCTACCCCGCCGAGGGACGCCTAGGGGTAGACGATCCGATGCCCACAGATCGTGGTTCCTGGAGACCACGCCGGGGCGTCGGAATACCTCAAGGCTTGCATGTGGGCCTAGCACATGCATGCAAGTGTGGTGCTATGTTGAAACATGCAAAACCTAGTCACCGGGATAGCAGTCCCCCTTCTCATGCGTGCGCTTAGGTGTAACCTAAATCTAAGGTTCGACTTATATAAGGGGAAACTCTGCTCGGGTGAAACCGGTAGGATAGTGCCCTCCACTTGTGAAGCACCATGGTTTTACATCATCATATGACCTAAACAAACACAAAACAAGAGAGTGCTACTCCGGCTACCTCGCCGAGGGACGCCTAGGGGGTAGACGATCCGATGCCCACAGATCGTGGTTCCGCGGAGACCACGCCCGGGCGCCGAATACCTCAAGGACTTGCATGTGGGCCTAGCACATGCATGCAAGTGTGGTGCTATGTTGAAACATGCAAAACCTAGTCACCGGATAGCAGTCTCCCCTTCTCATGCGCGCGCTTAGGTGTAACCTAAATCTAAGGTTCGACTTATATAAGGGGGAAACTCCTGCTCGGGTGAAACCTGTAGGATAGTGCCCTCCACTTGTGAAGCACCATGGTTTTACATCATCATATGACCTAAACAAACACAAAACAAGAGAGTGCTACCCGGCTACCCCGCCGAGGGACGCCTAGGGGTAGACGATCCGATGCCCACAGATCGTGGTTCCGGGAGACCACGCCCGGGCGCTTAATACCTCAAGGACTTGCATGTGGGCCTAGCACATGCATGCAAGTGTGGTGCTATGTTGAAACATGCAAAACCTAGTCACCGGATAGCAGTCTCCCCTTCTCATGCGGCGCTTAGGTGTAACCTAAATCTAAGGTTCGACTTATATAAGGGGGAAACTCTGCTCGGGTGAAACTGCAGGATAGTGCCTCCACTTGTGAAGCACCATGGTTTTACATCATCATATGACCTAAACAAACACAAAACAAGAGAGTGCTACTGGCTACCGCCGAGGGACGCCTAGGGGGTAGACGATCCGATGCCCACAGATCGTGGTTCCGGGAGACCACGCCCGGGCGCTTAATACCTCAAGGACTTGCATGTGGGCCTAGCACATGCATGCAAGTGTGGTCCTATGTTGAAACATGCAAAACCTAGTCACCCGGATAGCAGTCTCCCCTTCTCATGCGCGCGCTTAGGTGTAACCTAAATCTAAGGTTCGACTTATATAAGGGGGAAACTCCTGCTCGGGTGAAACCGGTAGGATAGTGCCTCCACTTGTGAAGCACCATGGTTTTACATCATCATATGACCTAAACAAACACAAAACAAGAGAGTGCTACTCGGCTACCCTCGCCGAGGGACGCCTAGGGGTAGACGATCCGATGCCCACAGATCGTGGTTCCGGGAGACCACGCCCGGGCGCCGGAATACCTCAAGGACTTGCATGTGGGCCTAGCACATGCATGCAAGTGTGGTGCTATGTTGAAACATGCAAAACCTAGTCACCGGATAGCAGTCTCCCCTTCTCATGCGCGCTTAGGTGTAACCTAAATCTAAGGTTCGACTTATATAAGGGGAAACTCCTGCTCGGGTGAAACCGGCAGGATAGTGCCTCCACTTGTGAAGCACCATGGTTTTACATCATCATATGACCTAAACAAACACAAAACAAGAGAGTGCTACTCGGCTACCCTCGCCGAGGGACGCCTAGGGGGTAGACGATCCGATGCCCACAGATCGTGGTTCCGCGGAGACCACGCCCGGGCGCTTAATACCTCAAGGACTTGCATGTGGGCCTAGCACATGCATGCAAGTGTGGTTCTATGTTGAAACATGCAAAACCTAGTCACCGGATAGCAGTCTCCCTTCTCATGCGGCGCTAGGTGTAACCTAAATCTAAGGTTCGACTTATATAAGGGGGAAACTCCCCGTTCGGGTGAAACCAGGTAGGATAGTGCCCTCCCCTTGTGAAGCACCATGGTTTTACATCATCATTTGACCTAAACAAACACAAAACAAGAGAGTGCTACTCCGGGCTACCCCTCGCCGAGGGACGCCTAGGGTAGACGATCCGATGCCCATGCATCGTGGTTCCAAGGAGACCACGCCCGGGCGCCGGAATACCTCAAGGACTTGCATGTGGGCCTAGCACATGCATGCAAGTGTGGTGCTATGTTGAAACATGCAAAACCTAGTCACCGGATAGCAGTCTCCCCTTCTCATGCGTTCGCTAGCTGTAACCTAAATCTAAGGTTCTGTACTTATATAAGGGGGAAACTCCCCGTTCGGGTGAAACCGGGGGGATAGTGCCCTCCCCTTGTGAAGCACCATGGTTTTACATCATCATATGACCTAAACAAACACAAAACAAGAGAGTGCTACTCCGGCTACCCTCGCCGAGGGACGCCTAGGGGTAGACGATCCGATGCCCACAGATCGTGGTTCCGCTGGAGACCACGCCCGGGCGCCGGAATACCTCAAGGATTTACATGTGGGCCTAGAACATGCATGCAAGTGTGGTGCTATGTTGAAACATGCAAAACCTAGTCACCGGGATAGCAGTCTCCCCTTCTCATGCGTGCGCTTAGGTGTAACCTAAATCTAAGGTTCGACTTATATAAGGGGGAAACTCCTGCTCGGGTGAAACCGGTAGGATAGTGCCCTCCACTTGTGAAGCACCATGGTTTTACATCATCATATGACCTAAACAAACACAAAACAAGAGAGTGCTACTGGCTACCCCCGTCGCGAGGGACGCCTAGGGGGTAGACGATCCGATGCCCACAGATCGTGGTTCCGCGGAGACCACGCCCGGCGCCGAATACCTCAAGGACTTGCATGTGGGCCTAGCACATGCATGCAAGTGTGGTGCTATGTTGAAACATGCAAAACCTAGTCACCGGATAGCAGTCTCCCCTTCTCATGCGGCGCTTAGGTGTAACCTAAATCTAAGGTTCGACTTATATAAGGGGGAAACTCTGCTCGGGTGAAACCGGTAGGATAGTGCCCTCCACTTGTGAAGCACCATGGTTTTACATCATCATATGACCTAAACAAACACAAAACAAGAGAGTGCTACTCCGGCTACCCTGCCGAGGGACGCCTAGGGGGTAGACGATCCGATGCCCACAGATCGTGGTTCCATGGAGACCACGCCCGGGCGCCGGAATACCTCAAGGACTTGCATGTGGGCCTAGCACATGCATGCAAGTGTGGTGCTATGTTGAAACATGCAAAACCTAGTCACCGGATAGCAGTCTCCCTTCTCATGCGCGCTTAGGTGTAACCTAAATCTAAGGTTCGACTTATATAAGGGGGAAACTCCCGCTCGGGTGAAACTGCAGGATAGTGCCTCCACTTGTGAAGCACCATGGTTTTACATCATCATATGACCTAAACAAACACAAAACAAGAGAGTGCTACTCCGGCTACCCTCGTGAGGGACGCCTAGGGGGTAGACGATCCGATGCCCACAGATCGTGGTTCCGCGGAGACCACGCCCGGGCGCCGAATACCTCAAGGACTTGCATGTGGGCCTAGCACATGCATTCAAGTGTGGTGCTATGTTGAAACATGCAAAACCTAGTCACCGGATAGCAGTCTCCCCTTCTCATGCGCTTAGGTGTAACCTAAATCTAAGGTTCGACTTATATAAGGGGGAAACTCCTGCTCGGGTGAAACTGCAGGATAGTGCCTCCACTTGTGAAGCACCATGGTTTTACATCATCATATGACCTAAACAAACACAAAACAAGAGAGTGCTACTCCGGCTACCTCGCCGAGGGACGTCTAGGGGGGTAGACGATCCGATGCCCACAGATCAGGGTTCCGCGGGAGACCACGCTACGGGGCGCCGGAATACCTCAAGGACTTGCATGTGGGCCTAGCACATGCATGGAAGGGTGGTGCTATGTTGAAACATGCAACACCTAGTCACCGGATAGCAGTCTCCCTTCTCATGCGGCGCTTAGGTGTAACCTAAATCTAAGGTTCTCGACTTATATAAGGGGGAAACTCTGCTCGGGTGAAACCGGTAGGATAGTGCCTCCACTTGTGAAGCACCATGGTTTTACATCATCATATGACCTAAACAAACACAAAACAAGAGAGTGCTACTCCGGCTACCCCTGTGAGGGACGCCTAGGGGTAGACGATCCGATGCCCACAGATCGTGGTTCCGCGGAGACCACGCCCGGGCGCTTAATACCTCAAGGACTTGCATGTGGGCCTAGCACATGAATGCAAGTGTGGTGCTATGTTGAAACATGCAAAACCTAGTCACCGGGATAGCAGTCTCCCCTTCTCATGCGTGCGCTTAGGTGTAACCTAAATCTAAGGTTCGACTTATATAAGGGGGAAACTCTGCTCGGGTGAAACCGCAGGATAGTGCCTCCACTTGTGAAGCACCATGGTTTTACATCATCATATGACCTAAACAAACACAAAACAAGAGAGTGCTACTGGCTACCCCGCCGAGGGACGCCTAGGGGTAGACGATCCGATGCCCACAGATCGTGGTTCCAAGGAGACCACGCCCGGCGCCTAATACCTCAAGGACTTGCATGTGGGCCTAGCACATGCATGCAAGTGTGGTGCTATGTTGAAACATGCAAAACCTAGTCACCGGATAGCAGTCTCCCCTTCTCATGCGGCGCTTAGGTGTAACCTAAATCTAAGGTTCGACTTATATAAGGGGGAAACTCCCTGCTCGGGTGAAACCGGTAGGATAGTGCCTCCACTTGTGAAGCACCATGGTTTTACATCATCATATGACCTAAACAAACACAAAACAAGAGAGTGCTACTCCGGCTACCCCTCGCCGAGGGACGCCTAGGGGTAGACGATCCGATGCCCACAGATCGTGGTTCCAAGGAGACCACGCCCGGGCGCCTAATACCTCAAGGACTTGCATGTGGGCCTAGCACATGCATGCAAGTGTGGTGCTATGTTGAAACATGCAAAACCTAGTCACCGGATAGCAGTCTCCCCTTCTCATGCGCGCGCGCTAGATGTAACCTAAAGCTAAGGTTCTCGACTTATATAAGGGGGAAACTCCCCGTTCGGGTGAAACCATGACGGATAGTGCCCTCCCCTTGTGAAGGACCATGGTTTTACATCATCATATGACCTTAAAAAACACAAAACAAGAGAGTGCTACTCCGGGCTACCGCCGAGGGACGCCTAGGGGGTAGACGATCCGATGCCCACAGATCGTGGTTCCGGAGACCACGCCCGGGCGCCTAATACCTCAAGGACTTGCATGTGGGCCTAGCACATGCATGCAAGTGTGGTGCTATGTGGAAACATGCAAAACCTAGTCACCGATAGCAGTCTCCCCTTCTCATGCGTGCGCTTAGGTGTAACCTAAATCTAAGGTTCGACTTATATAAGGGGGAAACTCTGCTCGGGTGAAACCGGTAGGATAGTGCCTCCACTTGTGAAGCACCATGGTTTTACATCATCATATGACCTAAACAAACACAAAACAAGAGAGTGCTACTGGCTACCTCGCCGAGGGACGCCTAGGGGGTAGACGATCCGATGCCCACAGATCGTGGTTCCGCGGAGACCACGCCCGGGCGCTGAATACCTGAAGGACTTGCATGTGGGCCTAGCACATGCATGCAAGTGTGGTGCTATGTTGAAACATGCAAAACCTAGTCACCGGATAGCAGTCTCCCTTCTCATGCGCGCGCTTAGGTGTAACCTAAATCTAAGGTTCGACTTATATAGGGGGGAAACTCCCTGCTCGGGTGAAACCGAGTAGGATAGAGCCCTCCACTTGTGAAGCACCATGGTTTTACATCATAATATGACCTAAACCAACACAAAACAAGAGAGTGCTACTCGGCTACCCCCGCCGAGGGACGCCTAGGGGTAGACGATCCGATGCCCACAGATCGTGGTTCCGCTGGAGACCACGCCCGGGCGCCGGAATACCTCAAGGACTTGCATGTGGGCCTAGCACATGCATGCAAGTGTGGTGCTCTGTTGAAACATGCTAAACCTAGTCACCGGATAGCAGTCTCCCCTTCTCATGCGGCGCTTAGGTGTAACCTAAATCTAAGGTTCGACTTATATAAGGGGGAAACTCCCTGCTCGGGTGAAACCGGTAGGATAGTGCCTCCACTTGTGAAGCACCATGGTTTTACATCATCATATGACCTAAACAAACACAAAACAAGAGAGTGCTACTCCGGCTACCTCGCCGAGGGACGCCTAGGGGTAGACGATCCGATGCCCACAGATCGTGGTTCCATGGAGACCACGCCCGGGCGCCTAATACCTGAAGGTCTTGCATGTGGGCCTAGCACATGCATGCAAGTGTGGTGCTATGTTGAAACATGCAAAACCTAGTCACCGGATAGCAGTCTCCCCTTCTCATGCGCGCTTAGGTGTAACCTAAATCTAAGGTTCTCGACTTATATAAGGGGGAAACTCTGCTCGGGTGAAACCGGTAGGATAGTGCCTCCACTTGTGAAGCACCATGGTTTTACATCATCATATGACCTAAACAAACACAAAACAAGAGAGTGCTATCCGGCTACCCCGCCGAGGGACGCCTAGGGGGTAGACGATCCGATGCCCATGCATCGTGGTTCCGCGGAGACCACGCCCGGGCGCCTAATACCTCAAGGACTTGCATGTGGGCCTAGCACATGCATGCAAGTGTGGTGCTATGTTGAAACATGCAAAACCTAGTCACCGGATAGCAGTCTCCCCTTCTCATGCGCGGCGCTAGGTGTAACCTAAATCTAAGGTTCGACTTATATAAGGGGGAAACTCTGCTCGGGTGAAACCGGTAGGATAGTGCCTCCACTTGTGAAGCACCATGGTTTTACATCATCATATGACCTAAACAAACACAAAACAAGAGAGTGCTACTCCGGCTACCTCGCCGAGGGACGCCTAGGGGTAGACGATCCGATGCCCACAGATCGTGGTTCCGCTGGAGACCACGCCCGGGCGCCTAATACCTCAAGGACTTGCATGTGGGCCTAGCACATGCATGCAAGTGTGGTGCTATGTTGAAACATGCAAAACCTAGACACCGGGATAGCAGTCTCCCCCTTCTCATGCGTGCGCTAGCTGTAACCTAAATTTAAGGTTCTTGACTTATATAAGGGGGGAAACTCCCCGTTCGGGTGAAACCGGGTAGGATAGTGCCCTCCACTTGTGAAGCACCATGGTTTTACATCATCATATGACCTAAACAAACACAAAACAAGAGAGTGCTAATCCGGCCACCCCGCCGAGGGACGCCTAGGGGGTAGACGATCCGATGCCCACAGATCGTGGTTCCGGGAGACCACGCCCGGGCGCTTGAATACCTCAAGGACTTGCATGTGGGCCTAGCACATGCATGCAAGTGTGGTCCTATGTTGAAACATGCAAAACCTAGTCACCGGGATAGCAGTCTCACCCTTCTCATGCGTGCGCTTAGGTGTAACCTAAATCTAAGGTTCGACTTATATAAGGGGGAAACTCCTGCTCGGGTGAAACCGGTAGGATAGTGCCTCCACTTGTGAAGCACCATGGTTTTACATCATCATATGACCTAAACAAACACAAAACAAGAGAGTGCTACTCCGGCTACCTCGCCGAGGGACGCCTAGGGGTAGACGATCCGATGCCCACAGATCGTGGTTCCGCGGAGACCACGCCCGGGCGCCTAATACCTCAAGGACTTGCATGTGGGCCTAGCACATGCATGCAAGTGTGGTGCTATGTTGAAACATGCAAAACCTAGTCACCGATAGCAGTCTCCCCTTCTCATGCGCGCTTAGGTGTAACCTAAATCTAAGGTTCGACTTATATATGGGGAAACTCTGCTCGGGTGAAACCGGTAGGATAGTGCCTCCACTTGTGAAGCACCATGGTTTTACATCATCATATGACCTAAACAAACACAAAACAAGAGAGTGCTACTCCGGCTACCCTCGCCGAGGGACGCCTAGGGGGTAGACGATCCGATGCCCACAGATCGTGGTTCAAGGAGACCACGCCCGGGCGCCGAATACCTCAAGGACTTGCATGTGGGCCTAGCACATGCATGCAAGTGTGGTGCTATGTTGAAACATGCAAAACCTAGTCACCGGGATAGCAGTCTCCCCTTCTCATGCGCGCTTAGGTGTAACCTAAATCTAAGGTTCGACTTATATAAGGGGGAAACTCTGCTCGGGTGAAACCGGTAGGATAGTGCCCTCCACTTGTGAAGCACCGTGGTTTTACATCATCATATGACCTAAACAAACACAAAACAAGAGAGTGCTACTCCGGCTACCCTCGTGAGGGACGCCTAGGGGTAGACGATCCGATGCCCACAGATCGTGGTTCATGGAGACCACGCCCGGGCGCCTAATACCTCAAGGACTTGCATGTGGGCCTAGCACATGCATGCAAGTGTGGTGCTATGTTGAAACATGCAAAACCTAGTCACCGGATAGCAGTCTCCCTTCTCATGCGTGCGCTAGGTGTAACCTAAATCTAAGGTTCGACTTATATAAGGGGGAAACTCTGCTCGGGTGAAACCGGTAGGATAGTGCCTCCACTTGTGAAGCACCATGGTTTTACATCATCATATGACCTAAACAAACACAAAACAAGAGAGTGCTACTCCGGCTACCCCTCGCCGAGGGACGCCTAGGGGGTAGACGATCCGATGCCCACGCATCGTGGTTCCGGGAGACCACGCCCGGGCGCCGATTACCTCAAGGACTTGCATGTGGGCCTAGCACATGCATGCAAGTGTGGTGCTATGTTTAAACATGCAAAACCTAGTCACCCGGATAGCAGTCTCCCCTTCTCATGCGCGCGCTAGGTGTAACCTAAATCTAAGGTTCGACTTATATAGGGGGAAACTCTGCTCGGGTGAAACTGCAGGATAGTGCCTCCACTTGTGAAGCACCATGGTTTTACATCATCATATGACCTAAACAAACACAAAACAAGAGAGTGCTACTCCGGCTACCCTCGCCGAGGGACGCCTAGGGGGTAGACGATCCGATGCCCACAGATCGTGGTTCCATGGAGACCACGCCCGGGCGCCTAATACCTCAAGGACTTGCATGTGGGCATAGCACATGCATGCAAGTGTGGTGCTATGTTGAAACATGCAAAACCTAGTCACCGGGATAGCAGTCTCCCCCTTCTCATGCGTGCACTAGCTGTAACCTAAATCTAAGGTTCTGGACTTATATAAGGGGGGAAACTCCCCGTTCGGGTGAAACCGAGTAGGATAGTTCCCTCCACTTGTGAAACACCATGGTTTTACATCATCATATGACCTAAACAAACACAAAACAAGAGAGTGCTACTCCGGTCTACCCCTGTCAGAGGGACGTCTAGGGGGTAGATGATCCGATGCCCACAGATCAGGGTTCCGCGGAGACCACGCCCGGGCGCCGGAATACCTCAAGGACTTGCATGTGGGCCTAGAACATGCATGCAAGTGTGGTGCTATGTTGAAACATGCAAATCCTAGTCACCGGATAGCAGTCTCCCCTTCTCATGCGTGCGCTAGGTGTAACCTAAATCTAAGGTTCGGACTTATATAAGGGGAAACTCCTGCTCGGGTGAAACTGCAGGATAGTGCCCTCCACTTGTGAAGCACCATGGTTTTACATCATCATATGACCTAAACAAACACAAAACAAGAGAGTGCTACTCCGGCTACCCCTGCCGAGGGACGCCTAGGGGGTAGACGATCCGATGCCCACAGATCGTGGTTCAAGGAGACCACGCCCGGGCGCCGAATACCTCAAGGACTTGCATGTGGGCCTAGCACATGCATGCAAGTGTGGTGCTATGTTGAAACATGCAAAACCTAGTCACCGGATAGCAGTCTCCCCTTCTCATGCGCTTAGGTGTAACCTAAATCTAAGGTTCGACTTATATAAGGGGAAACTCCTGCTCGGGTGAAACCGGTAGGATAGTGCCTCCACTTGTGAAGCACCATGGTTTTACATCATCATATGACCTAAACAAACACAAAACAAGAGAGTGCTACTCCGGGCTACCCCTGCCGAGGGACGCCTAGGGGTAGACGATCCGATGCCCACAGATCGTGGTTCAAGGAGACCACGCCCCGGCGCGGAATACCTCAAGGACTTGCATGTGGGCCTAGCACATGCATGCAAGTGTGGTGCTATGTTGAAACATGCAAAACCTAGTCACCGGGAAAGCAGTCTCCCCCTTCTCATGCGTGCGCTAGCTGTAACCTAAATCTAAGGTTCTTGACTTATATAAGGGGGGAAACTCCCCGTTCGGGTGAAACCGGGTAGGATAGTGCCCTCCACTTGTGAAGCACCATGGTTTTACATCATCATATGACCTAAACAAACACAAAACAAGAGAGTGCTAATCCGGGATACCCCTGTCAGAGGGACGTCTAGGGGGGTAGACGATCCGATGCCCACAGATCAGGGTTCCGCGGGAGACCACGCTCCGGGGCGTCGGAATACCTCAAGGACTTGCATGTGGGCCTAGCACATGCATGCAAGTGTGGTGCTATGTTGAAACATGCAAAACCTAGTCACCGGGATAGCAGTCTCCCCCTTCTCATGCGTGCGCTAGGTGTAACCTAAATCTAAGGTTCTGGACTTATATAAGGGGGGAAACTCCTGCTCGGGTGAAACCTGTAGGATAGTGACCTCAACTTGTTAAGCACCATGGTTTTACATCATCATATGACCTAAACAAAAAAAAAACAAGAGAGTGCTACTCCGGCTACCTGTCGTAGGGACGCCTAGGGGGTAGACGATCCGATGCCCACAGATCGTGGTTCCGGGAGACCACGCCCGGGCGCCGAATACCTCAAGGACTTGCATGTGGGCCTAGCACATGCATGCAAGTGTGGTGCTATGTTGAAACATGCAAAACCTAGTCACCGGGATAGCAGTCTCCCCCTTCTCATGCGTGCGCTAGGTGTAACCTAAATCTAAGGTTCTGGACTTATATAAGGGGGAACTCCCCGTTCGGGTGAAACCGGGTAGGAGAGTGCCCTCCACTGGTGAAGCACCATGGTTTTACATCATCATATGACCTAAACAAACACAAAACAAGAGAGTGCTACTCCGGCTACCCGCCGAGGGACGTCTAGGGGGGTAGACGATCCGATGCCCACAGATCATGGTTCCGCGGTAGACCATGCTCCGGGGCGTCGGAATACCTCAAGGACTTGCATGTGGGCCTAGCACATGCATGCAAGTGTGGTGCTATGTTGAAACATGCAAAACCTAGTCACCGGATAGCAGTCTCCCCTTCTCATGCGTGGCGCTTAGGTGTAACCTAAATCTAAGGTTCGACTTATATAAGGGGGAAACTCCCGCTCGGGTGAAACCTGTAGGATAGTGCCCTCCCCTTGTGAAGCACCATGGTTTTACATCATCATATGACCTAAACAAACACAAAACAAGAGAGTGCTACTCCGGGCTACCCCTGTCAGAGGGACGTCTAGGGGGGTAGACGATCCGATGTCCACAGATCAGGGTTCCGCGGGAGACCACGCTACCGGGCGTCGGAATACCTCAAGGACTTGCATGTGGCCCTAGCACATGCATGCAAGTGTGGTGCTATGTTGAAACATGCAAAACCTAGTCACCGAGATAGCAGTCTCCCCCTTCTCATGCGTGCGCTAGGTGTAACCTAAATCTAAGGTTCTGGACTTATATAAGGGGGGAAACTCCCCGTTCGGGTGAAACCTGTAGGATAGTCCCTCCACTTGTGAAGCACCATGGTTTTACATCATCATATGACCTAAACAAACACAAAACAAGAGAGTGCTACTCCGGCTACCCCTCGGAGGGACGCCTAGGGGTAGACGATCCGATGCCCACAGATCGTGGTTCATGGGAGACCACGCCCGGGCGCGGAATACCTCAAGGACTTGCATGTGGTCCTAGAACATGCATGCAAGTGTGGTGCTATGTTGAAACATGCAAAACCTAGTCACGGGATAGCAGTCTCCCCTTCTCATGCGCGCTAGGTGTAACCTAAATCTAAGGTTCGACTTATATAAGGGGGAAACTCCCGCTCGGGTGAAACCGGTAGGATATTTCCCTCCAATTGTGAAGCACCATGGTTTTACATCATCATATGACCTAAACAAACACAAAACAAGAGAGTGCTACTCCGGCTACCCTGTCCGAGGGACGCCTAGGGGTAGACGATCCGATGCCACAGATCGTGGTTCATGGAGACCACGCCCGGGCGTGGAATACCTGAAGGACTTGCATGTGGGCCTAGCACATGCATGCAAGTGTGGTGCTATGTTGAAACATGCAAGACCTAGTCACCGGATAGCAGTCTCCCCCTTCTCATGCGTGCGCTTAGGTGTAACCTAAATCTAAGGTTCGACTTATATAAGGGGGAAACTCCCGCTCGGGTGAAACCGGTAGGATAGTGCCCTCCACTTGTGAAGCACCATGGTTTTACATCATCATATGACCTAAACAAACACAAAACAAGAGAGTGCTACTCCGGCTACCCTCGGGAGGGACGCCTAGGGGGTAGACGATCCGATGCCACAGATCGTGGTTCCGGGAGACCACGCCCGGCGTCGGAATACCTCAAGGACTTGCATGTGGGCCTAGCACATGCATGCAAGTGTGGTGCTATGTTGAAACATGCAAAACCTAGTCACCGGGATAGCAGTCTCCCCCTTCTCATGCGTGCGCTAGCTGTAACCTAAATCTAAGGTTCTGGACTTATATAAGGGGGGAAACTCCCCATCGGGTGAAACCTGTAGGATAGTGCCCTCCACTTGTGAAGCACCATAGTTTTACATCATCATATGACCTAAACAAACACAAAACAAGAGAGTTCTACTCCGGCTACCCACTGTCCGAGGGACGCCTAGGGGGTAGACGATCCGATGCCCACAGATCGTGGTTCATGGAGACCACGCCCGGCGCGGAATACCTCAAGGACTTGCATGTGGGCCTAGCACATGCATGAAAGTGTGGTGCTATGTTGAAACATGCAAAACCTAGTCACCGGGATAGCAGTCTCCCCCTTCTCATGCGTGCACTAGCTGTAACCTAAATCTAAGGTTCTGGACTTATATAAGGGGGGAAACTCCCCGTTCGGGTGAAACCGAGTAGGATAGTTCCCTCCACTTGTGAAACACCATGGTTTTACATCATCATATGACCTAAACAAACACAAAACAAGAGAGTGCTACTCCGGTCTACCCCTGTCAGAGGGACGTCTAGGGGGTAGATGATCCGATGCCCACAGATCAGGGTTCCGCGGGAGACCACGCTCCGGGGCGTCGGAATACCTCAAGGCTTGCATGTGGGCCTAGCACATGCATGCAAGTGTGGTGCTATGTTGAAACATGCAAAACCTAGTCACCGGGACAGCAGTCTCCCCTTCTCAGGCGTGCGCTAGGTGTAACCTGAATCTAAGGTTCTGGACTTATATAAGGGGGAAACTCCCCGTTCGGGTGAAACCGTGTAGGATAGTGCCCTCCCCTTGTGAAGCACCATGGTTTTACATCATCATATGACCTAAACAAACACAAAACAAGAGAGTGCTACTCCGGGCTACCCCTGTTAGAGGGACGTCTAGGGGGTAGACGATCCGATGCCCACAGATCAGGGTTCCGCGGGAGACCACGCTCCGGGGCGTCGGAATACCTCAAGGACTTGCATGTGGGCCTAGCACATGCATGCAAGTGTGGTGCTATGTTGAAACATGCAAAACCTAGTCACCGAGATAGCAGTCTCCCCCTTCTCAGGCGTGCGCTAGGTGTAACCTAAATCTAAGGTTCTGGACTTATATAAGGGGGGAAACTCCCCGTTCGGGTGAAACCGGGTAGGATAGTGCCCTCCACTTGTGAAGCTCCATGGTTTTACATCATCATATGACCTAAACAAACACAAAACAAGAGAGTGCTACTCCGGGCTACCCCTGCCGTAGGGACGCCTAGGGGGTAGACGATCCGATGCCAGATCGTGGTTCCGGGAGACCACGCCCCGGGGCGTCGGAATACCTCAAGGACTTGCATGTGGGCCTAGCACATGCATGCAAGTGTGGTGCTATGTTGAAACATGCAAAACCTAGTCACCGGGATAGCAGTCTCCCCTTCTCATGCGTCGCTAGGTGTAACCTAAATCTAAGGTTCGACTTATATAAGGGGGAAACTCCCGCTCGGGTGAAACCGGTAGGATAGTGCCCTCCACTTGTGAAGAACCATGGTTTTACATCATCATATGACCTAAACAAACACAAAACAAGAGAGTGCTACTCCGGCTACCCCTGTCGGAGGGACGCCTAGGGGTAGACGATCGATGCCCAGATCGTGGTTCGCGGAGACCACGCTCCCGGGCGTCGGAATACCTCAAGGACTTGCATGTGGGCCTAGCACATGCATGCAAGTGTGGTGCTATGTTGAAACATGCAAAACCTAGTCACCGGGATAGCAGTCTCCCCCTTCTCATGCGTGCGCTAGGTGTAACCTAAACCTAAGGTTCTGGACTTATATAAGGGGGGAAACTCCCCGTTCGGGTGAAACCGGGTAGGATACTGCCCTCCACTTGTGAAGCACCATGGTTTTACATCATCATATGACCTAAACAAACACAAAACAAGAGAGTGCTACTCCGGCTACCCTGTCGGAGGGACGCCTAGGGGGTAGACGATCCGATGCCACAGATCGTGGTTCCGGAGACCACGCCCGGGCGTCGGAATACCTCAAGGACTTGCATGTGGGCCTAGCACATGCATGCAAGTGTGGTGCTATGTTGAAACATGCAAAACCTAGTCACCGGATAGCAGTCTCCCCTTCTCATGCGTGCGCTAGGTGTAACCTAAATCTAAGGTTCGGACTTATATAAGGGGAAACTCCCGCTCGGGTGAAACCGGTAGGATAGTGCCCTCCACTTGTGAAGCACCATGGTTTTACATCATCATATGACCTAAACAAACACAAAACAAGAGAGTGCTACTCCGGCAACCCCTGTGAGGGACGCCTAGGGGGTAGACGATCCGATGCCACAGATCGTGGTTCGCGGAGACCACGCCGGGGCGTCGGAATACCTCAAGGACTTGCATGTGGGCCTAGCACATGCATGCAAGTGTGGTGCTATGTTGAAACATGCAAAACCTAGTCACGGGATAGCAGTCTCCCCCTTCTCATGCGTCGCTAGGTGTAACCTAAATCTAAGGTTCGACTTATATAAGGGGAAACTCCCGCTCGGGTGAAACCGGTAGGATAGTGCCTCCACTTGTGAAGCACCATGGTTTTACATCATCATATGACCTAAACAAACACAAAACAAGAGAGTGCTACTCCGGCTACCCCTGTCGGAGGGACGCCTAGGGGTAGACGATCCGATGCCACAGATCGTGGTTCATGGAGACCACGCTCCGGGGCGTCGGAATACCTCAAGGACTTGCATGTGGGCCTAGCACATGCATGCAAGTGTGGTGCTATGTTTAAACATGCAAAACCTAGTCACCCGGATAGCAGTCTCCCCCTTCTCATGCGTGCGCTAGGTGTAACCTAAATCTAAGGTTCTGGACTTATATAAGGGGGGAAACTTCCCGTTCGGGTGAAACCGGGTAGGATAGTCCCTCCACTTGTGAAGCACCATGGTTTTACATCATCATATGACCTAAACAAACACAAAACAAGAGAGTGCTACTCCGGGCTACCCACATCGGAGGGACGCCTAGGGGTAGACGATCCGATGCCACAGATCAGGGTTCCAAGGAGACCACGCTCCGGGGCGTCGGAATACCTCAAGGACTTGCATGTGGGCCTAGCACATGCATGCAAGTGTGGTGCTATGTTGAAACATGCAAAACCTAGTCACCAGGATAGCAGTCTCCCCCTTCTCATGCGTGCGCTAGCTGTAACCTAAATCTAAGGTTCTCGACTTATATAAGGGGGGAAACTCCCCGTTCGGGTGAAACCGGTAGGATAGTGCCCCCACTTGTGAAGCACCATGGTTTTACATCATCATATGACCTAAACAAACACAAAACAAGAGAGTGCTACTCCGGGCTACCCCTGTCAGAGGGACGTCTAGGGGGGTAGACGATCCGATGCCCACAGATCAGGGTTCCGCGGGAGACCACGCTCCGGGGCGTCGGAATACCTCAAGGACTTGCATGTGGGCCTAGCACATGCATGCAAGTGTGGTGCTATGTTGAAACATGCAAAACCTAGTCACCGGGATAGCAGTCTCCCCCTTCTCATGCGTGCGCTAGGTGTAACCTAAATCTAAGGTTCTGGACTTATATAAGGGGGAAACTCCCCGTTCGGGTGAAACCGGGTAGGATAGTGCCCTCCACTTGTGAAGCACCATGGTTTTACATCATCATATGACCTAAACAAACACAAAACAAGAGAGTGCTACTCCGGGCTACCCACCGGAGGGACGTCTAGGGGGTAGACGATCCGATGCCCACAGATCAGGGTTCCACGAGAGACCACGCTCCGGGGCGTCGGAATACCTCAAGGACTTGCATGTGGGCCTAGCACATGCATGCAAGTGTGGTGCTATGTTGAAACATGCAAAACCTAGTCACCGGGATAGCAGTCTCCCCCTTCTCATGCGTGCGCTAGGTGTAACCTAAATCTAAGGTTCTGGACTTATATAAGGGGGGAAACTCCCCGTTCGGGTGAAACCGGGTAGGATAGTGCCCTCCACTTGTGAAGCACCATGGTTTTACATCATCATATGACCTAAACAAACACAAAACAAGAGAGTGCTACTCCGGCTACCTGTCGGAGGGACGTCTAGGGGGTAGACGATCCGATGCCACAGATCGTGGTTCATGGAGACCACGCTCCGGGGCGTCGGAATACCTCAAGGACTTGCATGTGGGCCTAGCACATGCATGCAAGTGTGGTGCTATGTTGAAACATGCAAAACCTAGTCACGGGATAGCAGTCTCCCCTTCTCATGCGTGCGCTAGGTGTAACCTAAATCTAAGGTTCTGGACTTATATAAGGGGGGAAACTCCCCGTTCGGGTGAAACCGGGTAGGATAGTGCCCTCCACTTGTGAAGCACCATGGTTTTACATCATCATATGACCTAAACAAACACAAAACAAGAGAGTGCTACTCCGGTCTACCCCTGTCAGAGGGACGTCTAGGGGGTAGACGATCCGATGCCCACAGATCAGGGTTCCATGGGAGACCACGCTCCGGGGCGTCGGAATACCTCAAGGACTTGCATGTGGGCCTAGCACATGCATGCAAGTGTGGTGCTATGTTGAAACATGCAAAACCTAGTCACCGGGATAGCAGTCTCCACCTTCTCATGCGTGCGCTAGGTGTAACCTAAATCTAAGGTTCTGGACTTATATAAGGAAACTCCCGTTCGGGTGAAACCGAGTAGGATAGTGCCCTCCACTTGTGAAGCACCATGGTTTTACATCATCATATGACCTAAACAAACACAAAACAAGAGAGTGCTACTCCGGGCTACCCCTGTCAGAGGGACGTCTAGGGGGGTAGACGATCCGATGCCCACAGATCAGGGTTCCGCGGGAGACCACGCTCCGGGGCGTCGGAATACCTCAAGGACTTGCATGTGGGCCTAGCACATGCATGCAAGTGTGGTGCTATGTTGAAACATGCAAAACCTAGTCACCGGGATAGCAGTCTCCCCCTTCTCATGCGCTAGGTGTAACCTAAATCTATTGTTCTGGACTTATATAAGGGGGGAAACTTCCCGTTCGGGTGAAACCGGGTAGGATAGTGCCCTCCACTTGTGAAGCACCATGGTTTTACATCATCATATGACCTAAACAAACACAAAACAAGAGAGTGCTACTCCGGGCTACCCCTGTCAGAGGGACGTCTAGGGGGTAGACGATCGATGCCACAGATCGTGGTTCATGGAGACCACGCTCCGGGGCGTCGGAATACCTCAAGGACTTGCATGTGGGCCTAGCACATGCATGCAAGTGTGGTGCTATGTTGAAACATGCAAAACCTAGTCACCGGGATAGCAGTCTCCCCCTTCTCATGCGTGCGCTAGGTGTAACCTAAATCTAAGGTTCTGGACTTATATAAGGGGGGAAACTCCCCGTTCGGGTGAAACCGGGTAGGATAGTGCCCTCCACTTGTGAAGCACCATGGTTTTACATCATCATATGACCTAAACAAACACAAAACAAGAGAGTGCTACTCCGGGCTACCCCTGTCAGAGGGACGTCTAGGGGGGTAGACGATCCGATGCCCACAGATCAGGGTTCCGCGGGAGACCACGCTCCGGGGCGTCGGAATACCTCAAGGACTTGCATGTGGGCCTAGCACATGCATGCAAGTGTGGTGCTATGTTGAAACATGCAAAACCTAGTCACCGGGATAGCAGTCTCCCCATTCTCATGCGTGCGCTAGGTGTAACCTAAATCTAAGGTTCTGGACTTATATAAGGGGGGAAACTCCCCGTTCGGGTGAAACCGGGTAGGATAGTGCCCTCCACTTGTGAAGCACCATGGTTTTACATCATCATATGACCTAAACAAACACAAAACAAGAGAGTGCTACTCCGGGCTACCCCTGTCAGAGGGACGTCTAGGGGGGTAGACGATCCGATGCCCACAGATCAGGGTTCCGCTGGAGACCACGCTCCGGGGCGTCGGAATACCTCAAGGACTTGCATGTGGGCCTAGCACATGCATGCAAGTGTGGTGCTATGTTGAAACATGCAAAACCTAGTCACCGGGATAGCAGTCTCCCCCTTCTCATGCGTGCGCTAGGTGTAACCTAAATCTATTGTTCTGGACTTATATAAGGGGGGAAACTTCCCGTTCGGGTGAAACCGGGTAGGATAGTGCCCTCCACTTGTGAAGCACCATGGTTTTACATCATCATATGACCTAAAAAAACACAAAACAAGAGAGTGCTACTCCGGGCTACCCACATGGAGGGACGCCTTGGGGGTAGACGATCCGATGCCCACAGATCAGGGTTCCGCGGGAGACCACGCTCCGAGGCGTCGGAATACCTCAAGGACTTGCATGTGGGCCTAGCACATGCATGCAAGTGTGGTGCTATGTTGAAACATGCAAAACCTAGTCACTGGGATAGCAGTCTCCCCCTTCTCATGCGCTAGGTGTAACCTAAATCTAAGGTTCTGGACTTATATAAGGGGTAACTCCCCGTTCGGGTGAAACCGGGTAGGATAGTGCCCTCCACTTGTGAAGCACCATGGTTTTACATCATCATATGACCTAAACAAACACAAAACAAGAGAGTGCTACTCCGGGCTACCCCTATCAGAGGGACGTCTAGGGGGGTAGACGATCCGATGCCCACAGATCAGGGTTCCGCGGGAGACCACGCTCCGGGGCGTCGGAATACCTCAAGGACTTGCATGTGGGCCTAGCACATGCATGCAAGTGTGGTGCTATGTTGAAACATGCAAAACCTAGTCACCGGGATAGCAGTCTCCCCCTTCTCATGCGTGCGCTAGGTGTAACCTAAATCTAAGGTTCTGGACTTATATAAGGGGGGAAACTCCCCGTTCTGGTGAAACCGGGAAGGATAGTGCCCTCCACTTGTGAAGCACCATGGTTTTACATCATCATATGACCTAAACAAACACAAAACAAGAGATTGCTACTCCGGGCTACCCCTGTCAGAGGGACGTCTAGGGGGGTAGACGAACCGATGGCACAGATCGTGGTTCATGGAGACCACGCTCCGGGGCGTCGGAATACCTCAAGGACTTGCATGTGGGCCTAGCACATGCATGCAAGTGTGGTGCTATGTTGAAACATGCAAAACCTAGTCACCGGGATAGCAGTCTCCCCCTTCTCATGCGTGCGCTAGGTGTAACCTAAATCTAAGGTTCTGGACTTATATAAGGGGGGAAACTCCCCGTTCGGGTGAAACCGGGTAGGATAGTGCCCTCCACTTGTGAAGCACCATGGTTTTACATCATCATATGACCTAAACAAACACAAAACAAGAGAGTGCTACTCCGGGCTACCCCTGTCAGAGGGACGTCTAGGGGGGTAGACGATCCGATGCCCACAGATCAGGGTTCCGCGGGAGACCACGCTCCGGGGCGTCGGAATACCTCAAGGACTTGCATGTGGGCCTAGCACATGCATGCAAGTGTGGTGCTATGTTGAAACATGCAAAACCTAGTCACCGGGATAGCAGTCTCCCCCTTCTCATGCGTGCGCTAGGTGTAACCTAAATCTAAGGTTCTAGACTTATATAAGGGGGGAAACTCCCCGTTCGGGTGAAACCGGGTAGGATAGTGCCCTCCACTTGTGAAGCACCATGGTTTTACATCATCATATGACCTAAACAAACACAAAACAAGAGAGTGCTACTCCGGGCTACCCCTGTCAGAGGGACGTCTAGGGGGGTAGACGATCCGATGCCAACAGATCAGGGTTCCGCGGGAGACCACGCTCCGGGGCGTCGGAATACCTCAAGGACTTGCATGTGGGCCTAGCACATGCATGCAAGTGTGGTGCTATGTTGAAACATGCAAAACCTAGTCACCGGGATAGCAGTCTCCCCCTTCTCATGCGTGCGCTAGGTGTAACCTAAATCTAAGGTTCTGGACTTATATAAGGGGGGAAACTCCCCGTTCGGGTGAAACCGGGTAGGATAGTGCCCTCCACTTGTGAAGCACCATGGTTTTACATCATCATATGACCTAAACAAACACAAAACAAGAGAGTGCTACTCCGGGCTACCCCTGTCAGAGGGACGTCTAGGGGGGTAGACGATCCGATGCCCACAGATCAGGGTTCCGCGGGAGACCACGCTCCGGGGCGTCGGAATACCTCAAGGACTTGCATGTGGGCCTAGCACATGCATGCAAGTGTGGTGCTATGTTGAAACATGCAAAACCTAGTCACCGGGATAGCAGTCTCCCCTTCTCATGCGTGCGCTAGGTGTAACCTAAATCTAAGGTTCTGGACTTATATAAGGGGGGAAACTCCCCGTTCGGGTGAAACCGGGTAGGATAGTGCCCTCCACTTGTGAAGCACCATGGTTTTACATCATCATATGACCTAAACAAACACAAAACAAGAGAGTGCTACTCGGGCTACCCCTGTCGGAGAGGGACGCCTAGGGGTAGGCGATCCGATGCCCACAGATCAGGGTTCCGCGGGAGACCACGCTCCGGGGCGTCGGAATACCTCAAGGACTTGCATGTGGGCCTAGCACATGCATGCAAGTGTGGTGCTATGTTGAAACATGCAAAACCTAGTCACCGGGATAGCAGTCTCCCCCTTCTCATGCGTGCGCTAGGTGTAACCTAAATCTAAGGTTCTGGACTTATATAAGGGGGGAAACTCCCCGTTCGGGTGAAACCGGGTAGGATAGTGCCCTCCACTTGTGAAGCACCATGGTTTTACATCATCATATGACCTAAACAAACACAAAACAAGAGAGTGCTACTCCGGGCTACCCCTGTCAGAGGGACGTCTAGGGGGGTAGACGATCCGATGCCCACAGATCAGGGTTCCGCGGGAGACCACGCTCCGGGGCGTCGGAATACCTCAAGGACTTGCATGTGGGCCTAGCACATGCATGCAAGTGTGGTGCTATGTTGAAACATGCAAAACCTAGTCACCCGGATAGCAGTCTCCCCCTTCTCATGCGTGCGCTAGGTGTAACCTAAATCTAAGGTTCTGGACTTATATAAGGGGGGAAACTCCCCGTTCGGGTGAAACCGGGTAGGATAGTGCCCTCCACTTGTGAAGCACCATGGTTTTACATCATCATATGACCTAAACAAACACAAAACAAGAGAGTGCTACTCCGGCTACCCACATGGAGGGCCGTCTAGGGGGGTAGACGATCCGATGCCCACAGATCAGGGTTCCGCGGGAGACCACGCTCCGAGGCGTCGGAATACCTCAAGGACTTGCATGTGGGCCTAGCACATGCATGCAAGTGTGGTGCTATGTTGAAACATGCAAAACCTAGTCACCAGGATAGCAGTCCCCCTTCTCATGCGTGCGCTAGGTGTAACCTAAATCTAAGGTTCTGGACTTATATAAGGGGGAAACTCCCCGTTCGGGTGAAACCGGGTAGGATAGTGCCCTCCACTTGTGAAGCACCATGGTTTTACATCATCATATGACCTAAACAAACACAAAACAAGAGAGTGCTACTCCGGCTACCCCTGTCAGAGGGACGTCTAGGGGGTAGACGATCCGATGCCCACAGATCAGGGTTCCGCGGGAGACCACGCTCCGGGGCGTCGGAATACCTCAAGGACTTGCATGTGGGCCTAGCACATGCATGCAAGTGTGGTGCTATGTTGAAACATGCAAAACCTAGTCACCGGGATAGCAGTCTCCCCCTTCTCATGCGCTAGGTGTAACCTAAATCTAAGGTTCCGGACTTATATAAGGGGGAAACTCCCCGTTCGGGTGAAACCGGGTAGGATAGTGCCCTCCACTTGTGAAGCACCATGGTTTTACATCATCATATGACCTAAACAAACACAAAACAAGAGAGTGCTACTCCGGGCTACCCCTGTCAGAGGGACGTCTAGGGGGGTAGACGATCCGATGCCCACAGATCAGGGTTCCGCGGGAGACCACGCTCCGGGGCGTCGGAATACCTCAAGGACTTGCATGTGGGCCTAGCACATGCATGCAAGTGTGGTGCTATGTTGAAACATGCAAAACCTAGTCACCGGGTGCATGTGTCCCCCTTCTCATGCGTGCGCTAGGTGTAACCTAAATCTAAGGTTCTGGACTTATATAAGGGGGGAAACTCCCCGTTCGGGTGAAACCGGGTAGGATAGTGCCCTCCACTTGTGAAGCACCATGGTTTTACATCATCATATGACCTAAACAAACACAAAACAAGAGAGTGCTACTCCGGGCTACCCCTGTCAGAGGGACGTCTAGGGGGGTAGACGATCCGATGCCCACAGATCAGGGTTCCGCGGGAGACCACGCTCCGGGGCGTCGGAATACCTCAAGGACTTGCATGTGGGCCTAGCACATGCATGCAAGTGTGGTGCTATGTTGAAACATGCAAAACCTAGTCACCGGGATAGCAGTCTCCCCTTCTCATGCGTCGCTAGGTGTAACCTAAATCTAAGGTTACGGACTTATATAAGGGGGGAAACTCCCCGTTCGGGTGAAACCCGGTAGGATAGTGCCCTCCACTTGTGAAGCACCATGGTTTTACATCATCATATGACCTAAACAAACACAAAACAAGAGAGTGCTAATCCGGCTACCCTCGGAGGGACGTCTAGGGGGTAGGCGATCCGATGCCACAGATCAGGGTTCCAAGGAGACCACGCTCCGGGGCGTCGGAATACCTCAAGGACTTGCATGTGGGCCTAGCACATGCATGCAAGTGTGGTGCTATGTTGAAACATGCAAAACCTAGTCACCGGGATAGCAGTCTCCCCCTTCTCATGTGTGCGCTAGGTGTAACCTAAATCTAAGGTTCTGGACTTATATAAGGGGGAAACTCCCCGTTCGGGTGAAACCGGGTAGGATAGTGCCCTCCACTTGTGAAGCACCATGGTTTTACATCATCATATGACCTAAACAAACACAAAACAAGAGAGTGCTACTCCGGGCTACCCCTGTCAGAGGGACGTCTAGGGGGTAGACGATCCGATGCCCACAGATCAGGGTTCCGCGGGAGACCACGCTCCGGGGCGTCGGAATACCTCAAGGACTTGCATGTGGGCCTAGCACATGCATGCAAGTGTGGTGCTATGTTGAAACATGCAAAACCTAGTCACCGGGATAGCAGTCTCCCCCTTCTCATGCGTGCGCTAGGTGTAACCTAAATCTAAGGTTCTGGACTTATATAAGGGGGAAACTCCCCGTTCGGGTGAAACCGGGTAGGATAGTGCCCTCCACTTGTGAAGCACCATGGTTTTACATCATCATATGACCTAAACAAACACAAAACAAGAGAGTGCTACTCCGGGCTACCCCTGTCAGAGGGACGTCTAGGGGGGTAGACGATCCGATGCCCACAGATCAGGGTTCCGCGGGAGACCACGCTCCGGGGCGTCGGAATACCTCAAGGACTTGCATGTGGGCCTAGCACATGCATGCAAGTGTGGTGCTATGTTGAAACATGCAAAACCTAGTCACGGGGATAGCAGTCTCCCCCTTCTCATGCGTGCGCTAGGTGTAACCTAAATCTAAGGTTCTGGACTTATATAAGGGGGGAAACTCCCCGTTCGGGTGAAACCGGGTAGGATAGTGCCCTCCACTTGTGAAGCACCATGGTTTTACATCATCATATGACCTAAACAAACACAAAACAAGAGAGTGCTACTCCGGGCTACCCACATCGGAGGGACGCCTAGGGGGTAGGCGATCCGATGCCACAGATCGTGGTTCGCGAGAGACCACGCTCCGGGGCGTCGGAATACCTCAAGGACTTGCATGTGGGCCTAGCACATGCATGCAAGTGTGGTGCTATGTTGAAACATGCAAAACCTAGTCACCGGGATAGCAGTCTCCCCCTTCTCATGCGTGCGCTAGGTGTAACCTAAATCTAAGGTTCTGGACTTATATAAGGGGGGAAACTCCCCGTTCGGGTGAAACCGGGTAGGATAGTGCCCTCCACTTGTGAAGCACCATGGTTTTACATCATCATATGACCTAAACAAACACAAAACAAGAGAGTGCTACTCCGCGCTACCCTGTCAGAGGGACGCCTAGGGGTAGACGATCCGATGCCACAGATCGTGGTTCCGCGGGAGACCACGCTCCGGGGCGTCGGAATACCTCAAGGACTTGCATGTAGGCCTAGCAAATGCATGCAAGTGTGGTGCTATGTTGAAACATGCAAAACCTAGTCACGGGTATAGCAGTCTCCCCCTTCTCATGCGTGCGCTAGGTGTAACCTAAATCTAAGGTTCTGGACTTATATAAGGGGGGAAACTCCCCGTTCGGGTGAAACCGGGTGGATAGTGCCCTCCACTTGTGAAGCACCATGGTTTTACATCATCATATGACCTAAACAAACACAAAACAAGAGAGTGCTACTCCGGGCTACCCCTGTCAGAGGGACGTCTATGGGGGTAGACGATCCGATGCCACAGATCGTGGTTCCGGGAGACCACGCTCGGCGTCGGAATACCTCAAGGACTTGCATGTGGGCCTAGCACATGCATGCAAGTGTGGTGCTATGTTGAAACATGCAAAACCTAGTCACCGGATAGCAGTCTCCCCTTCTCATGCGCTTAGTGTAACCTAAAGCTAAGGTTCTGGACTTATATAAGGGGGAAACTCCCCGTTCGGGTGAAACCGGGTAGGATAGTGCCCTCCACTTGTGAAGCACCATGGTTTTACATCATCATATGACCTAAACAAACACAAAACAAGAGAGTGCTACTCCGGCTACCCCTCGGAGGGACGCCTAGGGGGTAGACGATCCGATGCCACAGATCGTGGTTCACGGAGACCACGCTCAGGCATCGGAATACCTCAAGGACTTGCATGTGGGCCTAGCACATGCATGCAAGTGTGGTGCTATGTTGAAACATGCAAAACCTAGTCACCGGATAGCAGTCTCCCACTTCTCATGCGTGCGCTAGAAGTAACCTAAATCTAAGGTTCGGACTTATATAAGGGGGGAAACTCCCCGTTCGGGTGAAACCTGGTAGGATAGTGCCCTCCACTTGTGAAGCACCATGGTTTTACATCATCATATGACCTAAACAAACACAAAACAAGAGAGTGCTACTCCGGGCTACCCCTGTCAGAGGGACGTCTAGGGGGTAGACGATCCGATGCCCACAGATCAGGGTTCCAAAGAGACCACGCTCCGGGGCGTCGGAATACCTCAAGGACTTGCATGTGGGCCTAGAACATGCATGCAAGTGTGGTGCTATGTTGAAACATGCAAAACCTAGTCACCGGATAGCAGTCTCCCCTTCTCATGCGTGCGCTAGGTGTAACCTAAACCTAAGGTTACGGACTTATATAAGGAAACTCCCTGTTCGGGTGAAACCGGGTAGGATAGTGCCCTCCACTTGTGAAGCACCATGGTTTTACATCATCATATGACCTAAACAAACACAAAACAAGAGAGTGCTACTCCGGGCTACCCCTGTCAGAGTGACGTCTAGGGGGGTAGACGATACGATGCCCACAGATCAGGGTTCCATGGGAGACCACGCTCCGGGGCGTCGGAATACCTCAAGGACTTGCATGTGGGCCTAGCACATGCATGCAAGTGTGGTGCTATGTTGAAACATGCAAAACCTAGTCACCGGGTGCATGTGTCCCCCTTCTCATGCGTGCGCTAGGTGTAACCTAAAGCTAAGGTTCTGGACTTATATAAGGGGGAAACTCCCCGTTCGGGTGAAACCGGGTAGGATAGTGCCCTCCACTTGTGAAGCACCATGGTTTTACATCATCATATGACCTAAACAAACACAAAACAAGAGAGTGCTACTCCGGGATACCCCTGTCAGAGGGACGTCTAGGGGGGTAGACGATCCGATGCCCACAGATCAGGGTTCCGCGGGAGACCACGCTCCGGGGCGTCGGAATACCTCAAGGACTTGCATGTGGGCCTAGCACATGCATGCAAGTGTGGTGCTATGTTGAAACATGCAAAACCTAGTCACCGGGATAGCAGTCTCCCCCTTCTCATGCGTGCGCTAGGTGTAACCTAAATCTAAGGTTCTGGACTTATATAAGGGGGGAAACTCCCCGTTCGGGTGAAACCGGGTAGGATAGTGCCCTCCACTTGTGAAGCACCATGGTTTTACATCATCATATGACCTAAACAAACACAAAACAAGAGAGTGCTACTCCGGGCTACCCCTGTCAGAGGGACGTCTAGGGGGGTAGACGATCCGATGCCCACAGATCAGGGTTCCGCGGGAGACCACGCTCCGGGGCGTCGGAATACCTCAAGGACTTGCATGTGGGCCTAGCACATGCATGCAAGTGTGGTGCTATGTTGAAACATGCAAAACCTAGTCACCAGGATAGCAGTCTCCCCCTTCTCATGCGTGCGCTAGCTGTAACCTAAATCTAAGGTTCTCGACTTATATAAGGGGGGAAACTCCCCGTTCGGGTGAAACCGGGTAGGATAGTGCCCTCCACTTGTGAAGCACCATGGTTTTACATCATCATATGACCTAAACAAACACAAAACAAGAGAGTGCTACTCAGGGCTACCTGCCACATCGAGAGGGACGTCTAGGGGGGTAGACGATCCGATGCCCACAGATCAGGGTTCCGCGGGAGACCACGCTCCGGGGCGTCGGAATACCTCAAGGACTTGCATGTGGGCCTAGCACATGCATGCAAGTGTGGTGCTATGTTGAAACATGCAAAACCTAGTCACCGGGATAGCAGTCTCCCCCTTCTCATGCGTGCGCTAGGTGTAACCTAAATCTAAGGTTCTGGACTTATATAAGGGGGAAACTCCCCGTTCGGGTGAAACCGGGTAGGATAGTGCCCTCCACTTGTGAAGCACCATGGTTTTACATCATCATATGACCTAAACAAACACAAAACAAGAGAGTGCTACTCCGGCTACCCCTGTCAGAGGGACGTCTAGGGGGGTAGACGATCCGATGCCCACAGATCAGGGTTCCGCGGGAGACCACGCTCCGGGGCGTCGGAATACCTCAAGGACTTGCATGTGGGCCTAGAACATGCATGGAAGTGTGGTGCTATGTTGAAACATGCAAAACCTAGTCACCGGGTGCATGTGTCCCCCTTCTCATGCGCTAGGTGTAACCTAAAGCTAAGGTTCTGGACTTATATAAGGGGGGAAACTCCCCGTTCGGGTGAAACCGGGTAGGATAGTGCCCTCCACTTGTGAAGCACCATGGTTTTACATCATCATATGACCTAAACAAACACAAAACAAGAGAGTGCTACTCCGGGCTACCCCTGTCAGAGGGACGTCTAGGGGGGTAGACGATCCGATGCCCACAGATCGGGGTTCCAAGGAGACCACGCTCCGGGGCGTCGGAATACCTCAAGGACTTGCATGTGGCCCTAGCACATGCATGGAAGTGTGGTGCTATGTTGAAACATGCAAAACCTAGTCACCGGGTGCATGTGTCCCCCTTCTCATGCGTGCGCTAGGTGTAACCTAAAGCTAAGGTTCTGGACTTATATAAGGGGGGAAACTCCCGTTCGGGTGAAACTGTAGGATAGTGCCTCCCCTTGTGAAGCACCATGGTTTTACATCATCATATGACCTAAACAAACACAAAACAAGAGAGTGCTACTCCGGGCTACCCCTGTCAGAGGGACGTCTAGGGGGGTAGACGATCCGATGCCCACAGATCAGGGTTCCGCGGGAGACCACGCTCCGGCGACGCAATACCACAAGGACTTGCATGTGGCTCTAGCACATGCATGGAAGTGTGGTGCTATGTTGAAACATGCAAAACCTAGTCACGGATGCATGTCTCCCCTTCTCATGCGTCGCTAGCTGTAACCTAAAGCTAAGGTTCTGGACTTATACAAGGGGGGAAACTCCCCGTTCGGGTAAAACCTGGTAGGATAGTGCCCTCCACTTGTGAAGCACCATGGTTTTACATCATCATATGACCTAAACAAACACAAAACAAGAGAGTGCTACTCCGGGCTACCCCTGTCAGAGGGACGTCTAGGGGGGTAGACGATCCGATGCCCAAAGATCGTGGTTCGCGGAGACCACGCCCGGGCGTCGGAATACCTCAAGGACTTGCATGTGGCCCTATCACATGCATGGAAGTGTGGTGCTATGTTGAAACATGCAAAACCTAGTCACCGGTTGCATGTGTCCCCCTTCTCATGCGTGCGCTAGGTGTAACCTAAAGCTAAGGTTCTGGACTTATATAAGGGGGGAAACTCCCCGTTCGGGTGAAACCGGGTAGGATAGTGCCCTCCACTTGTGAAGCACCATGGTTTTACATCATCATATGACCTAAACAAACACAAAACAAGAGAGTGCTACTCCGGGCTACCCCTGTCAGAGGGACGCCTAGGGGTAGGCGATCCGATGCCACAGATCGTGGTTCATGGAGACCACGCTCCGGGGCGTCGGAATACCTCAAGGACTTGCAATGTGGCCTTAGCACATGCATGGAAGTGTGGTGCTATGTTGAAACATGCAAAACCTAGTCCCCGGGTGCATGTGTCCCCCTTCTCATGCGTGCACTAGCTGTAACCAAAACCTAAGGTTCTAGACTTATATAAGGGGGAAACTCCCCGTTCGGGTGAAACCGGGTAGGATAGTTCCCTCCACTTGTGAAGCACCATGGTTTTACATCATCATATGACCTAAACAAACACAAAACAAGAGAGTGCTACTCCGGGCTACCCCTGTCAGAGGGACGTCTAGGGGGTAGACGATCCGATGCCCACAGATCAGGGTTCCGCGGGAGACGGGGCGTCGGAATACCTCAAGGACTTGCATGTGGCCCTAGCACATGCATGGAAGTGTGGTGCTATGTTGAAACATGCAAAACCTAGTCCCCGGGTGCATGTGTCCCCCTTCTCATGCGTGCGCTAGCTGTAACCTAAAGCTAAGGTTCTGGACTTATATAAGGGGGAAACTCCCCGTTCGGGTGAAACCGGGTAGGATAGTGCCCTCCCCTTGTGAAGCACCATGGTTTTACATCATCATATGACCTAAACAAACACAAAACAAGAGAGTGCTACTCCGGGCTACCCCTGTCAGAGGGACGTCTAGGGGGGTAGACGATCCGATGCCCACAGATCAGGGTTCCGCGGGAGACCACGCTCCGGGGCGTCGGAATACCTCAAGGACTTGCATGTGGCCCTAGCACATGCATGGAAGTGTGGTGCTATGTTGAAACATGCAAAACCTAGTCACCGGGTGCATGTGTCCCCCTTCTCATGCGTGCGCTAGCTGTAACCTAAAGCTAAGGTTCTGGACTTATATAAGGGGGAAACTCCCCGTTCGGGTGAAACCGGGTAGGATAGTGCCCTCCCCTTGTGAAGCACCATGGTTTTACATCATCATATGACCTAAACAAACACAAAACAAGAGTGATACTCCGGGATACCCCTGTCAGAGGGACGTCTAGGGGGGTAGACGATCCGATGCCCACAGATCGTGGTTCCGGGAGACCATGCTACGGGGCGTCTGAATACCTCAAGGACTTGCATGTGGGCCTAGAACATGCATGGAAGTGTGGTGATATGTTGAAACATGCAAAACCTAGTCCCGGGTGCATGTGTCCCCCTTCTCATGCGTGCGCTGTAACCTAAAGCTAAGGTTCTGGACTTATATAAGGGGGAAACTCCCCGTTCGGGTGAAACCGGGTAGGATAGTGCCCTCCACTTGTGAAGCACCATGGTTTTACATCATCATATGACCTAAACAAACACAAAACAAGAGAGTGTTACTCCGGGCTACCCCTGTCAGAGGGACGTCTAGGGGGGTAGACGATCCGATGCCCACAGATCAGGGTTCCGCGGGAGACCACGCTCCGGGGCGTCGGAATACCTCAAGGACTTGCATGTGGCCCTAGCACATGCATGGAAGTGTGGTGCTATGTTGAAACATGCAAAACCTAGTCCCCGGGTGCATGTGTCCCCCTTCTCATGCGTGCGCTAGGTGTAACCTAAAGCTAAGGTTCTGGACTTATATAAGGGGGAAACTCCCCGTTCGGGTGAAACCGGGTAGGATAGTGCCCTCCCCTTGTGAAGAACCATGGTTTTACATAATCATATGACCTAAACAAACACAAAACAAGAGAGTGATACTCCGGGCTACCCCTGTCACAGGGACGTCTAGGGGGGTAGACGATCTGATGCCCACAGATTAGGGTTCCGCGGGAGACCACGCTCCGGGGCGTCGGAATACCTCAAGGACTTGCATGTGGCCCTAGCACATGCATGGAAGTGTGGTGCTATGTTGAAACATGCAAAACCTAGTCACCGGGTGCATGTGTCCCCCTTCTCATGCGTGCGCTAGCTGTAACCTAAAGCTAAGGTTCTGGACTTATATAAGGGGGGAAACTCCCCGTTCGGGTAAAACCGGGTAGGATAGTGCCCTCCACTTGTGAAGCACCATGGTTTTACATCATCATATGACCTAAACAAACACAAAACAAGAGAGTGATACTCCGGGCTACCCCTGTCACAGGGACGTCTAGGGGGGTAGACGATCCGATGCCCACAGATCAGGGTTCCACGGGAGACCACGCTCCGGGGCGTCGGAATACCTCGGGTCCTCGGATTAGGGATAGACCACTCGGGTCCTTGGTTTTTTCTATATTAGTAGGCACAAAATAATATATTATAATTTGTTATATTAGTATATACCAAATATAGTTTCTTCTATACCAAATATAATTAGTATATACCTAAAAACCTAGGTACGCCGACGGCAGCCCTCGGCGTATGCCTGGCCGTCGGCGTACGCCCTGCCCGAAAAAACCCTCTAGCTACGCCGACGGCCTGGCCGTCGGCGTAGCCCTATCCGTTTATTTGCTACGAGGCGGCCCACCCGTGCCACTCAGCCTCACCCAATCCCCCACCCGCCCCGACCCCTAGCGCCTCCTTCCCCAGCACCGCGCCGCTGCCTCCTCCCCTAGCACCGCCTCCACTCCCACTCGCCTCCCTAGCGCCTCCCAAGATCGCTCCCCCACCCTCCACTCCCACCTCCGCCTCCCACTCCCACACTGTCCCCTCTCTCCTCCATAGCCATCATCGTCCCCTCTCTCCTCCACATCCCCATCCTCCCGGCCCTCCTCTCCCCCCCCCACCTGCCCCCTCCTGCCCTCCTCCCCCCTCCCCTCCTCCTCCCTCCTGCCCTCCTCCCCCCTGCCCTCCTCCCCCTGCCAATGATACCAGACTAATATTGTGAGTAATATTAACTATAATGCCAATGATACCAGACTAATATTGTGAGTAGTATTAGTATCTTGTTTCGGTGGAATCACTGTGCTCATATTTATATGTCTTGCAATCTGTAGACTTTTAGGTGGACAGCCCCGTCGGAGAGGTCGCTGTCCCGGAGGTCGCGACCGGAGGTCGCCGTTGGAGATCACCATTCGCTCACGCTTCGAGGTTATAAATCTTGCGCCTATCTTGTAATGTACCTAGGTATTTATTTTGTGTCTAGATCAGCAAGTCAGTTGCGAAACCTAGGTGTCTCCCGTTCAAAAGGGTTACACGAATAAATATGCATTCGATTGCATATTTAAAAATGTAACTCTTTTGGATTATCCACAATTTTTGGACAGCCGGAGGATGTGTAGATTAGGTACGCTCTCCAAGGTCTACCCCAAATCGAGACAGGATTTCGGCGGCGCCTCCCTGTTGTTCTCCGGATGCACAATTCTCTCGGCATTTTTAGCGGGACGTGTATCGGGAGAGCAGCGGGGAGGTGCTGCCAAAATTTTGTCTCGGTTTGGGGTTGACCGTGGAGAGCGTATCCAATCTACACATTCTCGGGTGGGATTAGGACATATCTTTTCCTATTAGACATGTTAGGTGTATGCATGAAATAACAACGTAAAATTTGTGTATTTAGTTTGATGTCATTAATTAATATGAAATGTTGAATTTGTATTGTGGCTCTCGATGAAGCAGAGGATGGCTGGTAATGGTTGGATGCACGGTCGATTAGTGCGCTTGAAAGAACGTAGTGGGTATGGAAGACCAATTTTCTGGTGAAGGAGTTAGCGCGTGGTTCAAAGGTAGTTCGTCCAAGGTGTCCTTGCGCTCATTGCATGAGGCTTCGTCGTCAGACAAAGGATGATATGAGTAAACACCTTTGGCAGTATGGGTATATGCTTGACTACGAGCCTTTGGTCGACTTTTCTCAGTACGAACGTGATAGAGCTGAGGTGATGCGACAACGGATTGATGGCATTGAGGACGATGGGATTATAAACTTGCTAGAGGATTTTCGCAATGCCGACATGCCAGATTCGCCACCTCCACAGGAGGAACCGGAGGAACTAGGTGAACCGGAGGAACCAGGTGAACCGGAGGAACCAGAGGAAACCGCGAAGGCCTTCCTTGATATGATGGCCTCGGCTAAGAGGCCTCTATATCCGGGTGCGAAAGTGTCTCAACTCGATGCCATCTCGCAAATACTAGCCGACAAGTCCCAGTACGCCACCACCCGAGCAAGTTTTGAACGTAATTTGTTTACGTATGGTAACATGTTGCCCGAAGGGCATTGTCTACCTAAAAGCATGTACGAATGCCGGAAAATCATGAAAGTGCTCACCATGGATTATGTAAAGATAGATTGTTGTCCAGCAGGCTGTCTTTTGTTTTGGAAACAGTTTGAGGATGACAAGTACTGCAGCAAGTGTGGGGCCTCTAGGTATCATGAGAGAAAGGGACATGATGGTCAGATGACACAGTCAAATGTCGCCGTGAAGATTCTTCGTTATCTCCCATTCATAAAAAGAATCCAGCGGCTTTACATGACCGAGGAGACTGCCACACAGATGAAGTGGCACAAGACAGGGAAGATATGCCATGACGAGCACGGACATGAAATGATGGGACATCCATCTGATGGTAAGGCATGGAAGAACTTCGATGCAAAACACGAGGCATTCGCAAGTGAGGCTCGGAATGTCAGAATTGCGATAGCAACCGATGGATCCAATCCATATGGTATGTCGACGGCCTCTTACAGTTGTTGGCCTGTGTTTGTTATTCCGCTCAATCTCCCTCCCGGAGTCCTAATGCAAAGGAATACCATATTCTTGTCGCTTGTAATTCCAGGGCCTGAATACCCGGGGAAAAATTTGAGTGTCTACATGCAGCCTCTTATTGATGATTTGAACCACTCTTGGCACCACGGGACGTTTGAGACGAACATAAAACTCAAGCTCGTTGTGTTCAAATGCCGTTGGTTCGACCCCATCGATGGACAGAGAAGTACCCCTTCCATTGGGTTAGTTGAAGTTAGGCCTTCAACCATCTATTGCGGAGCCGATGTCTATATAGTGGCTCACCAAGCCAAGCAAGTTTATTACTTGCCCTACCCATGCAAGAAAGAGGAACTTTTGGGTTGGGAAGTCGTCTTCCAGGTATCGCCACATGGTAAGCTACCTAGGCCCAACGCCAACGATTACCTCAACATTGACCCTATGACATACGAGGGAATTTTCTATCAAGAGGAAGAGAACTTCGGGGGTTTTGACATACAAGTGGGTCATGAGGACCTCGAGAATGATGCACAAACTCGTGGTGAGACAGTGGTGGATTTAAAGGACGTTGATATGCTCAACAAGTTTCATGAGGCGAATTTCAACAATGATGAGCCTCCACCGTGCGACGAGCCTTACTACTCATGTGATAGTGATAGTGATAGTGAAAATGAGAACGCGATGCACCACAACCAAGTACTTTATGATAGTGATGACTAGAGGTGAGGGTCTTTTATGTCTTTATGCTTAGTATTTATTTCTTAACATGCTTCCTAATTGCATTATGTCTTTATGCTTATTAATTTCAACATGTCTATAATGCAGGTGATTGACCAATGCCTCGGGGGAGCAAGGAATCACCGGCCTCCCTTCTCAATATGATGACCCAAGAGAAGATTACCCAAAGGAGAAGAGTACCTCGTCCCAACCCGCGCTACGGTGGAGCTCGAGGAAGGGGATTGGAGGACCCACCTCCCTTGCAGGGAGAACTTCCCGCTACAGGAGGACGAGGACGAGGAGGTGCACCACGAGGACGACCAGGTGCAGCACGAGGACGAGGAGGTGCAGCCTCGGGTACATACTCATCTCCCTCGTTGTTTATGAATTACGTTTATATTTTTATGTCTTCATGCTAAATTGGCTACTCTTTATCAATGTAGGTGCAGGACTCGATTCAGAGGATCCAGACTCGTCTCCCCCGCGGCGTGTTGCCCGTTTGTCTGACTTATCCTCTGCTTCTGGCACCATGGCTTCACAGTCAGAGTCAGACGAGGAGTTGGGGGGATGTCGGATGGGGAGGCGGAGGGTGAGGCGCCGCCGGAGGGTGAGGCGCCGCCGAAGAAGTTGTCGATTCGTGGGGAGGCTCGTGTCCCTAAGAAGGAGCCTCGCCCGAAAGAGATACCTACGATTGAGCCCTACGGAAAATAGTAAGTGACTAACTCATGTTTTTGGTCATAACATTTTGGCATGTACTAATGTTTGTTTTGCAGCAACTGGTTAAAACCGGCGGGGGTTCGCCACCCTAATAGCGTGCTTGGATCTTTGATCAGGAAGTATTGGCCGGGCTTGTACACTACAGTCCCCAACGGCCGAAGGAAGCTAGCCTGGTTTTGGTCGGACTATGAGGCCTCCACCGATTGCCCGGGCTTCGAGAGTGCTGTTGATGCTGTGATTAGCAGCTTTTGGGTAAGACATACTTTGGCTTGTGACTCCCATAATTTTTTTTGCTCATCATCGTGCTATCTCATGACTCCCATAATTTTTTGCATGATTGAAGGTCTTCTATCAGGTGACACCGGAGCATCAGGAGGCGGCGAATGCGACTTTGCTTGAGGCTTGTCGGAAGTTGACAACACAGCAATGGTACAACACCAAGAATACGTTGATCAATCACTTTCAAGCTGAGCATGGCCTTAAGATACGGAAGGATGAGATTGCCTGGGGTCACAAGCCAAAGATGTTGGTGGCTGATTTCATGACGGTAAGTAAATTGTCAATGAGAAGGTCCATAGATGCTAAGTTAGTATTGCATTATCTGTTAGTCAAATGAGTATTGTGGTTTCAGGTTATGCCAATGTGGTGTGAACACAAAGAAGACGCTTTTGAGGTGCTGGCTAGTAGGTGGATCGGGGAAGATCCTGACTTTGAGGTTGTGAGCAAGAGGAACAAGAAAAACCGCGGCAGCATGGGAACACACAGCGCGGGAAGCCGCAACCATGGTCTCTTCAAGAAGCACTTGGTATATATATACATGGAACAACCTTCATTTTATTTCCCATAATGTTATTAGTTGACACACATAATTAACATTTCTTTGCCAATGCAGGAGGAGATGGAGCGGGAGGTTAATAGCCCTATTACCGACCTGGTCGTGTGGGAGAAGATGAAGACGAAGAAGCCCGACCTAGAGCAGCCTCAGCCTCAGCTTCCCCAGTACTTCGGTAACGCCAAGGAGAAGCTCAACACCTACTGCGAGAAGCTCAAGGGTTTGCATCCGGAGGTGGATGAGCCCATGCACCATGAGGTCGATGAGACTGCCTTGATCATGGCGAGCCACGGCAAGCCACATGGCCGTTTCAACATTCTTGATGGGGTGGTCCAGCCTACCATGACCCTCACACGAGTCAAGGCTACCCCCACCCCCGATCACCCCTCTATCGCGCCTCGTCCTCGGCCTGCTGCCTCCACCGCCGATGTGAGTGTTTCTCATTTCCATCTTATTTCCGCAATTTGATCCTAAATGGCTAAGCTGGCGAGATTCGTTATTTTTGCAATTGTAGCATCATTTTGATGATGCCTACAAGGCCCTTCAGGCAGATTATAACAAGGAGTATGATGCATGGATTGCGCTGAGGGCAGAGTGCGATGCGTACACTAGGAAAGTGACGGTTGTAAGTTTCAAACTTTACTTTTGCAAATGATGATAAGTCCCACTTCCTCTAGTTTGAACCTTTGTTCCTGCAACGATTGACATATAACTATCTTGTAGGCGATGAATCACTACTTTATCACTGGACAGCGGGTTCCGGTGGAAGGTGACCAGCCACCTGATCCTGGGATGCCACCTCGCTGCATATCGAGGGAGGATTTCGCTGCCACATACTACGGAGGGACCCCGGTAAATTCTTTGCCAAACCACATGTTACCGCTTTCATATGCCTCGCAAGTTGCTAAGTTTTTGCTCAAACATGTAGGGCTCAGGATGCTCCAGGAATGTTGGACCCTTTGGTCGTGCCTCGGCCTCGCCTAGTCCGTCGCGTGCTGATGCACAACTTTGTATCATGGCGCCGATGGCGGTTCTGCTAGTGGTTCTACTTCCCCGATGGCCGGACAACTGCAAGCGTCTCCTGAGCTCGGAACGGGAAGCCTCGGGCTCCTTGACACACCGACACATCTGAAGTTTCGACCATGAGCTTGGACATAGTTAGAGCTAGAGCTAGTGGATGCACTTGTCATATCTTCTATGTGTATGCACTTGTGATGAGTTTGTATGTGTAACAAATATGTTTTGTGGATGATCATGTTGTTGTTTGGATGACGATGGATATTGCAATGGCATGATTATTTATTTGGATGCTCAAATTATTTTGCTGATATTGCAATGCAATTAAATTATTTTGCGTGCATTTTGGATGCTCAAATTGAATTAGAAATGGAAACCAAAAAAAAATGGCACATGCTAAGCCGACGGCATAGCATAGCCGCACATAGATATGCTATCTTTGCCTGACATATGCCAAGGCATGCCGACAACATTGCCGTCGTGGCGGGCAACATGGCGCTATGAGGGATGGCCATGCCGACGGCCAGGCGTCAGCCTGACCGGCGTGTCACCGAGGGAGGGCTGTGCCAAGGGCTTGGCCGTCGGCGTAGGAGGGCACGTGGCGGGCTGCGGCGGTTCACGGGCTGCGCCTGTGCCGACGGCCCAACCGTCGGCGTAGCCCTCTGACGCGGCCGTTAGCGCGGACGGACGTTGCTGACACGCGGGGCCCGCGGGGAGATGCTGTTCCGAGGGGGATAGGATGTGCCGACGACCGTTTTACTGTGCCGACCAGGAGATACGCCGAGGGGGCTACGCCGACGGTTACCGTCGGCACAGCCTGTGCCGACGGCTTTGCCTGGCTGTGCCGATGGCTTCCAGCCCTCGGCGTATCTCCCGTCTCCTGTAGTGCATATTTTCTCCTTTGACAATTCATTCGGTACAAACTTACAGTCCGTACTTCATGTTTTCCCCTCCATGCCTGCCTGCGCGTTGAGGGCGAGCCCAGCACAACTCCATGGCTGCGACGAGCTTCTTCGTCCTAATCATCCTAGCTACAGCCTCCTCCATCAGCAGCGCAAAGACCACCAATTGGAGCTGCATCCCGGCTGATAGGGCCGCGCTGCTCGCCTTCTAAGCAGGGATCACGAGCGATCTGGATAATTTCCTGGTCTCGTGGCGCAAGTAGACCAAGACTGCTGTCGGTGGAGCGGCGTCACCTGCAGCAGCCGGACGGGCCATGTCGTCAAGATCGACCTCCGCAACCGTTATCAAATGGATGGTTTCCCTGCTCCTGATGATGCTCACTCGCTGAGTGGCCAGGCAACTTCTTCACTGCTTGGTCTCCGGCGTAGTCTCAGGCATCTAGACCTGATCGGGAACAGTCTTCTCGAAGATACAATGTCTATGCCGGGATTTCGAGGCTCTCTCCAGGGTTTGACTTACCTCAACCTCTCCTACATGGGTTATGATGGTAGAGTGCCTCCTCAGGTAGGCAACCTCTCCAAGCTGGTACAACTTGACATCTGTTAGGAATAGTAATCCCGATAGGACACGGAACGGTGTCGTGTGCGTGTGTGTTCCGAGTAGGACTAGTAGTCCAACACCTATTCGTATTGACGCTGCGTCTTGCCGGGTATATATACATCCATATAGTAGCCTTGTAAGACAACCGTGAGATTCAATACAAACAACAGGACCGAGAGGGCCCTGTAGCCATCAACATTGTTTTTCCTAGTACGTACTCGTGTGAGTTGAGAGAGCTAGTTCTTTTGATCAGGCTAGATAGCTAGCTTGCTGATCGTTGTTAGCTGGTTCTTATACGTGCGCGCAACTCGCCGGAATACTTCGCTGTCGTCACGTCGGACTACACTCGGCGATCGGGGCTAGGCCAACAATTGGTATCAGAGCCTCGCGGAGGATCTCCTAGCAACGGAAGGTCATGACGGGCAAGGAGCAAGGCGAGTACTCCGGTGCGGCTGCGGGTGCATCGGTGTCATCGCAGTACCCGCGGTATGATCGCGGCAACTACGTGGCGACTAAACGGATGGAATGGGCCATGGAGGGCAACGACATCGGGAGGCTGTCGATCCCGGCGCGACGAAGTTCAAGAAGGCGCGTCGAAATACGCAGGACCGACAGCAGCACTCCACGGCCATCGGCTCCGTGGTGCCGGCGACGTGATCAGCACTGATCTCGAAGGATTCTGCAAAGGCGGCATGGGAGACACTCAAGGCGTTGAATCTTGGGCGCAGCGCGTCCATGCGACCCTACAAACCTTGCGTAAGAAATGCGAGAACCTGGAGATGGAAGGAGATGAGACGCTGGACGCTTTTGCCTCGAGGGTAGCCACAATTGTCAACGGGATTCGCGCGCAAGGTGAGAAGCTGGAAGATATCTCAGTCGTAATGCGTTTCCTTCGCGCGGCATCGCCGCGGTACATATCCGTGGTGTCGGCAATCGAGCAATGCGTTGATCTCACCACCCTCACGATGGATGACCTGGTTGGACGGTTCAAGGCGCATGACGAGCGGATGAAGATCACCTACGGCGACGCGAATCAAGATGAGCACCTCATGCTTACACGTGCCCAGTGGCAGGCAATGGTCACCAAGGAGAGGAGTGATAAGGCATCTGGCAGTGGCGATGGTTCGGTCTCGGCGAATAAGTCGGACAGCAAGCCGAAGAAGCCAAAGAATAAATTCGACAAGAAGAATCTTCGCTGCCATAAGTGCAATCAGCTCGGGCACTTCAAATCGGAGTGTCCCAACCGTTCAAAGGAGAAGGCTCTCATGGCGAAGGAAGGAGATGATGGACCAATGATGCTCATGCTCGAAGCTTGCGAGTTAATGACCACCAAGGAATCAACTCCTCAGGAGTCCGCTATGGAGATCGTCACGCTCGTGGAAGAGAAGGTCTTCCCGCGGAGGATGCAGACGGCTCATGACGTTTGGTACCTCGACACAGGCGCTAGCAACCACATGACCGGCAACAAGGCTCAGTTTTCTGAGTTGAACCTCATGGTTGGAGGCTCTGTTCGATTCGGCGATGGATCGAAGGTGGAGATTGCAGGGTGAGGCACTGTCCTGTTTGAGTTGAAGGATGGAGGTCACAAGGTACTCACTGACGTGTACTATATTCCCAAGCTTAAGACCAACATTATCAGTCTTCGTCAACTCGCGGAGCGTGGATGCAAGATCGTGTTGGAGGACGAGTCCCTGTCGGGATATGACCGCCAAAGGCAGCTCATCATGAAGGTGGAGAGGTCGAAGAATAGACTCTACATCCTCAATCTCAATCGGGCGGATCCAGTATGTTTGATGACAAGCATGGAAGACTCGGCGTGGAAGTGTCATGCATGCTACGGACATCTAAATTTCCAAGCTCTACGACAACTTGGACTGAAGGAGATGGTACGTGGCTTACCGTGTGTTGATCATGTTGAGCAGGTGTGCGACGGTTGTCTCATTGGGAAGCAAAGGCGAGCCCCGTTTCCAAGGGAGGGACAATATCGAGCAAGTAAGGTTCTTGAGTTGGTGCATGGAGACTTATGCGGACCAATCACGCCGGCGACCCCTGCCGGGAACAAGTACTTTTTGCTCATCGTCGACGACTTCAGTAGATACATGTGGGTTGTATTGCTGAAGAGTAAGGATCAAGCTTTGCAAGCGTTCAGGATTGTGAAGATGGCAGCTGAGGTGGAGTCCGAGGCAAAGTTGAAGGCCCTCCGTACCGATCGGGGTGGGGAGTTCAAATCCAATGAATTCAAGGCGTTTTGTGAAGCTCATGGGATCCGGCGGTATCTCACCGCACCATATTCACCGCAGCAAAACGGTGTTGTGGAAAGAAGGAACCAAACCGTAGAGGCCATGGAACGCAGCATGATGAAGAGCAAAGGCATGCCAGGCAGGTTTTGGGGTGAGGCAGTTAGTACAGCTGTCTATTTGCTGAACAGGGCGCCAACTAAGAGTGTAGTTGGTATGACGCCGTACGAAGCATGGTACGGGCGCAAGCCCTCGGTTGATCATCTTCGCACTTTTGGGTGTGTGGCGCATGTGAAGACGGTGACCGGGCATACTAGCAAGTTGGCGGATCGAAGTACTCCAATGGTCATGATCGGCTATGAATACGGTTCGAAGGCGTATCGCGCGTACAATCCAGTGAACAAAAAGTTGGTGGTGACACGTGACGTCGTCTTCGAGGAGGAGAAATCATGGAATTGGGGCTCTGCGAAACCGGTACAATCAATTTCTGATGAAATATTTACTGTAGTCTACAGTGATTTGCATGCAGATGATCAAGAAACGGCGTCCCGTGGCGTTACGGATTTAGGCGCTGGTTCAGAAGATGGAAGTCCGGAAGTGAGCAGCAGCAGCGCTACGCCTGGAGAGGTATCTCCGCGTGGGAGTCCCGGCACGAGCAGCAGCTCACGCGCTGCACCTGGAGGCTCGACGTCGCCATCCAGTCCACGCGTGGACGAGAGCCCTGGCGCAAGTGGCCCATCAGCTGCACACTCCCGTCTAGGAGGGACTAGCGGCGATCGAAGTGGGCCGCGCGGCGATGTCACGTCGCCAACATGCGATACCGGCGAAACTGCAGGAAATTCAGTAGACGCTGAAACAAGTACTACGTCAGCTTCCACGTCTCCTCCAAGTGCACAGGAAGAAAGGAGACGGCCACCTACTCCAGAAAAATTCCGAAGTGTACTGGAGTTGTATCCGCCGGAGACCCTTCGTACAGCGCGTGCGCGAGGGAGAGGACAAGGTCGGTATTTACTCACCGAGGAGCCGACGAAATTCGAGGATGCTAATACGGAAGAGTGTTGGCGTTGGGCTATGGATGAGGAGTTGGGATCGATCAAAGACAACGATACATGGGAGCTTGTCGATCTACCCAACAATCACAAGGCCATAGGGCTCAAGTGGGTGTACAAGATCAAGAAGGATGCCGAAGGGAAGTTGGTAAAACACAAAGCTCGGCTAGTTGCCAAGGGGTATGTGCAAGAGCAAGGTGTGGATTTTGAAGAAGTGTTCGCTCCCGTTGCAAGGATGGAATCGGTGAGATTACTTATCGCTCTCGCAGCTCAAGAATCCTGGAAATTGCATCACATGGATGTGAAATCCGCGTTTTTGAATGGGGAGTTAGAAGAAGAAGTTTATGTGAAGCAACCATCGGGATACATCAAAGAGGGAGAAGAACACAAGGTTTTGAAGCTACACAAGGCGTTGTACGGGCTACGCCAAGCCCCTCGGGCGTGGAACATCAAGCTTGATCGTACATTGATCTCTCTCGGATTCGAGAAGAGCCCACTGGAGCATGCGATGTATAAGCGAGGTAAAGGAAGGGATCATCTACTAGTTGGCATCTATGTTGATGATCTATTGATAACAGGAACGGATGAGAAGGAGATTGCAAAGTTCAAGCTACAGATGAAGGAGTTATTCAAGATGAGTGATCTAGGCTTGTTGAGCTACTACCTTGGGATCGAGGTACATCAAAAGCTGGGTGAGATCACGCTATGCCAAGAGGCATATGCAAAGAAGATACTCGAGAAGTGTGGCATGGAAGAATGCAATCCAACTCATGTTCCGATGGAACCTCGTCTTAAACTGAGCAAAAGGAGTGAAGCACCTGCGGTTGATGCAACGGAGTATAGGAGCGTTGTCGGAAGTTTGAGGTATCTCATTAACACAAGACCCGACTTGGCCTATTCTGTTGGCTATGTGAGTCGCTTCATGGAAGCACCCACAATGGAGCATTGGACAGCCGTGAAACATATACTCAGGTATATCAAAGGTACTACAAACTTTGGTATTGTCTACTCGAAAGAGAAGGAGGAGGTGAAGTTACTTGGCTACAGTGATAGCGACATGGCAGGAGATATTGACGACCGTAAGAGTACCTCGGGCGTGGCATATTTCTTGGGAAGAAGCATGGTAAGTTGGCTATCACAAAAGCAGAAAGTGGTGGCACAGTCATCCTGTGAAGCTGAGTATATTGCGGCTGCAACTGCGGCGTGTCAAGGTGTGTGGCTAAGGAGTCTACTTGGTGATCTCACCAATCGGGAGGCGGAACAAGTGGTGCTCAATATTGACAACAAGTCTGCAATTTCATTGTGCAAGAATCCGGTGCATCATGACAGGAGTAAGCACATTGATCTGAGTATCACTACATACGGCAGTGTGTAGAGGAGAGCAAGATTGAAGTCAACTATGTTTGCACCGATGATCAGCTTGCGGATATCCTAACTAAATCTTTGGGACGAGTGAAGTTCGCGGAGATGCGAGGAAGGATTGGCGTTCAAGCTGTGAAGATGGGCACATCGTGCTTAGGGGGTGATTGTTAGGAATAGTAATCCCGATAGGACACGGAACGGTGTCGTGTGCGTGTGTGTGTTCCGAGTAGGACTAGTAGTCCAACACCTATTCGTATTGACGCTGCGTCTTGCCGGGTATATATACACCCATATAGTAGCCTTGTAAGACAACCGTGAGATTTAATACAAACAACAGGACCGAGAGGGCCCTGTAGCCATCAACATTGTTTTTCCTGGTGCGTACTCGTGTGAGTTGAGAGAGCTAGTTCTTTTGATCAGGCTAGATAGCTAGCTTGCTGATCGTTGTTAGCTGGTTCTTATACGTGCGCGCAACTCGCCGGAATACTTCGCCGTCGTCACGCCGGACTGCACTCGGCGATCGGGGCTGGGCCAACAACATCCATATCGAGTATGAGTCCAATACTCTATACTCAAAGGATATATCTTGGCTAACTCGTCTCTGCTCCCTAGAGAATCTTAACATGGCCTTCGTCGACCTCAGCGGAGTTGTTGACTTGGTCCATACAATCAACACCCTCCCCAATTTGGTTGTATTGATTCTCAGTTGATGTGGCCTCCATATGAGTAATGGTCTATCGTCACTTCTACATCACAACCTTATAGTTCTTCAGGAGCTTCACCTCTCTCATAACTCTTTAAACAGTCTGGCTTCACCCAACTGGTTGTGGAATATAACTAGTCTCAAGAGCCTAAGCGTAGCGGCTTGTAAATTATCAGGAACATTTCCTGATGAGTTGGGAAACTTGACCTTGTTAGAATCATTTGACATTTCATATAACAACATCAAGGGGATGTTGCTAAAGACGCTGCAACATATGTGTAATTTGAGATATCTATATCTTGATAACAACAACATCGGGAGCGACATAACAGAGGTGATAGATATGATAACCCATTGTTCTTGGAAGAATTTGCAAGAGCTGAGTCTGAGGTATACCAACATTATCACTGGCACGAAATTGCAATTTATGTCAAACCTAAGTAGCTTAAGCAAGCTTTATGTCGGTGGCAACCAGTTGAGCGGTCCATTGCCTTTGGAGATTGGCACGCTAACAAATTTGACGTACTTAGATCTTGCATACAACAACTTGAGTGGTGTGATATCTGAAAATCATTTTGCTGGTTTGGTGAATTTGAAGTCCATTCACTTATATTCTATAATTTGGAATTCACTATTTTGACTCAAATTGGGTACCTCCATTCAAATTAGATTTTGCATACTTCTCATCGTGTCATTTGGGTCCAGAGTTTCCTAAATGGCTTCGGTGGCATAAGAGCATCATTTACCTAGATATTTCAAATACAAGTTTAATGGTAGGGTCCCGGATTGGTTTTGGACTACCTTTGATGATGCTGAATCTTTGGACATCTCCTTAAACCAACTTAGCGGCGAGTTACCATTGAGTCTGGAGTTTAAGTCAGTGATTGCACTTTCAATGCAGTCAAATCTACTGACTGGTTTGATACCCAAGTTACCAAGAACAATTGAGGCATTAGACATGTCCCGAAAATATTTGAGTGGGTTTGTGCCAAATTTTCAAGCTCCAAATTTGCAGTTTGCAGTTTTGTTTTCCAATTCCATAACCGGGACTATGCCAACGTCAATTTGCCGATTGCAAAAATTGCGGGTCTTAGATCTTTCCAACAATCTACTTTCAGCGGAGCTTCCGAATTGTGGCAAAAAAGAGTTGAAACAACAGAATCCATCTAGCAGAAACTCTCCAAAATACAATTCAACGAGTTCTTTCAGTTTGGAACTCCATACTCTCCTTCTCAGCAACAACAGTCTTTCAAGTGGATTTCCTTTGTTCCTACAGCAGTGTCCAAGTCTTATTTTCCTCGACTTAAGTCAAAACAAATTCTTTGGAGAGTTACCTCAAAGGATTAGTGCTGCCATGCCTGGTTTGGTTATGCTAAGGTTAAGATCGAACAACTTCTCTGGTCACATACCAACAGAATTTATGGTACTTCACAATGTCTGTATTCTAGATCTATCCAACAATAACTTTTCTGGGTCCATTCTAGGATCTCTACATAACTTGAAAGCTTTGAGCCGCACTAGTACGGCTAATAATACAATACCTGAGAATCCTTTTTAAAGAAATATCCGAAGACAAGTATGGATCCTCTGTTTCAATGGGACTGTCAAATGATAGTTTTTCGATGGTGATAAAAGGGCAAGTGCTTGAGTACAGGGATAATACTCTATATTTGATGACCATTGATTTATCTTGCAACGGTTTAACAGGGAAAATCCCAGAGGACCTAAGCTCCCTTGATGGTCTCATCAATTTGAATTTATCATCAAACTTTTGAGTGGAAATATCCCATATAAGATTGGCAACCTTCGATCACTAGAGTCTCTTGAGCTCTCAAGGAACAAACTTGGTGGTGAAATTCCTCAGGGATTATCAGATTTGACATACTTGAGCAATCTAAACTTGCCATACAACAATCTGTCAGGAAGAATACCCTTAGGATATCAACTAGACATCCTCAAGGCAGATGATCCAGCTTCTATGTTCATTGGTAATCCTGGTCTTTGTGGTCATCCAGTTCAAGGCAATGTCCTGGTCCTCCCGGAGATTCGCCGACCAATGAAGATTCAGCTAGGTGGCATGAAGATGGTTTGTCTCAAATGGATTTCCTTCTAGGGTCAATTGTTGGTTTTGTGGAGGGCACTTGGATGGTATTTTGTGGGCTTCTCGTCATAAAGAGATGGAGGTATGCTTATTTTCGGGCTACTCAACAATCTATACGACATGTTTTATGTTACTTCTGTTGTTACTTGGCGGAAATGGTTCAGAAACATGGACGTAAATTAACCAAGAGCTACAGGGGTTTGTTGCTGTATACAAATATGCTACTACTCGAATAAGGAGTAAACAAACTTTGGCTCCTAGGTGTAGATGCACCCACTGCCAAAAAGGGTACTTCAAAATGTTGAAAATTTTGAAAAAAAAAATCGGATGTACATATTGACATTATATGTTCGTACACCAAGTTTCACGAAAAAAGACATTTTATGATGATTGTATAAAAAAAGATAATTTTTCGTGTTGCAAAATAGTTTTTCACAAGACATTCTTTGTGTTTTTTGTATATACCACAAAAAATGTCTTCTCGAGGACATAGCATGTCCGGATGCACACCGGGATTTTGTTCCGGATTTTTTTAATATTTTAAAGTTCATATAAAATGCATTTTTCATAATAGGTATATTTAGTCCGTTGTTGTAAACCATTTCTAGTACGTTTAGTTTTCTTTTTTGGAAAAAAAACTGAAACAGGCGCGAACTCATCATCCACTAATTAGCTGCACCTGCAGTTTTCTTCCTAGAAGAATCTGACATGCATCTTCCCAACTATATATGGCGATGTTGTCCCGGCCCGATCAGTCAACAAGAGAGCGACTGACAGACAGTCAAACACGTCACCAAGGGAAATGTCTCGTCGATAATTCCAACCATGGAAATGTCTTGCAGTCACCAAGGGACAGCTCTAATTGCTAGCTAGCGTGTGACTCATCCCAAGTTGTGCTAGCCGGCATCCCCTACAAGATACGCCACACTTGTTTTTCTCGATTCACGGTTCATCATCATCTGCTAGAAATCGTCTACTCACCATGTTCTCGCTCGCCGTCGTCCCCTCCATGCGTGCCATGGCTGCATCGAGCTTCCTCATCCTAATCGTCCTAGCAACATCCACATCCGCCGACACTGTGAGCGAAATATCCAACGGGAGCTGCATCCCGGCCGAGAGGGCCGCCCTGCTCTCCTTCAAGGCCGACATCAAAGGCGACCCGGCAAATCGCCTTGTCTCGTGGCGGCAAGGACACCACCACCACGACTGCTGCCGGTGGAGCGGCGTCACCTGCAGCAGCCGGACAGGCCACGTCGTCAAGCTCGACCTCCGCAACCGTTCTCCGACTCCAATGGAGAATGAATTCTATGGTTTCAACGATCCTCGGAGCCACTCGCTACGGGGACAGGTATCTATGTCGTTGCTTGCTCTCCGACGCCTCAAGTATCTAGACCTGAGCATGAACACTCGTCTCGGAGATGGAATGACTATGCCTGGATTTATCGGCTCTCTCCAGAGTTTGACATATCTCAACCTCTCTAGCATGGGTTTTAGTGGTACAATACCTCCTCAGCTAGGCAATCTCTCCAAACTGGTACAACTTGACATATCCAATGACTACAGCTACACTTACCAATACTCAAAGGATATATCTTGGTTAGCACGTCTCCACTCCCTAGAGCACCTTAATATGGCCTCTGTCAACCTAAGCAGAGTCGATGACTGGTTCCATATGACCAACGCCCTTCCCAATTTGGTTGTACTGGTTCTCAGTTCTTGTGGCCTTAATAGGAGTAATGCCCCATCATCACTTCTACTACAACACAACCTTACAGTTCTCGAGGAGCTTGACCTATCGTTTAACCATTTCAACAGTCTGGCTGCACCCAATTGGTTCTGGGATGTAAGTAGCCTCAAGAGTCTAAAGTTAGAGGACTGTAGTTTATCAGGAACATTTCCTAACGAGTTGGGCAACTTGATCTTGTTAGAGACCTTTGATATATCAAGTAACTATATCAACGGGATGATGCCAGGAACACTGCAAAATATGTGCAATCTGAGGTCTTTAGATCTCAGCGGCAACAACATCAGTGGGGACATAAGAGGGGTGATAGATAGCATACCCAGCTGTTCATGGAAGAATTTGCAAGAGCTGCGTCTGTTTGCTGCAAACATCACCGGTTCAATACCCGTGGAGATTGGCATGCTTACAAATTTGATTTACTTGGAACTTCGATACAACAACTTGGGCGGTTTAGTGCCCGCAGAGATTGGCACACTTACAAATTTGACTTACTTAGACCTTGGAAACAACAACTTGAGTGGTGTGATCACTAAAGATCATTTATCTGGGTTGATGAATTTACGGTCCATTGATTTATCTTATAATAATTTGGAATTCACTATTGACTCGCATTGGGTACCTCAATTCAACTTGGATCATGCATTATTTTCATCTTGTCATTTGGGTCCCCAGTTTCCTAAATGGCTTCAATGGCAGAAGAGCATTAATTACCTTGATATTTCAAACACAAGTATAATTGGTAGCATCCCGTATTGGTTTTGGAGTACCTTTTCTAATGCTACTTCTTTGGACATCTCCTTAAACCAACTTACTGGTGAGTTACCACTCAGCCTAGAGTTCATGTCTGTGACTGTACTTTCAATGCAGTCAAATCTACTGACTGGTCTTATACCCAAGTTATCAAGAACAATTGAGGTATTGGACATATCCAGGAACTCTTTAAGTGGATTTGTGCCAAATTTCCAAGCTCCACAACTCGAGGTTGCAATTATGTTTTCCAATTTTATAACCGGGACCATTCCAACGTCTATATGTCGATTGGAAAAACTGCAGTTCTTAGATCTTTCCAACAATATGCTTTCAATGGAACTTCCTGATTGTGGTCGAAAAGAGCAAGAACAATGGAACCCACTGAACAAGAACTCTCCAAGAGTCAATTCCACGAGTTCTTTCAGTTTGAAAATCACTACTCTCCTTCTAAGCAACAACAGTATTTCAAGTGGATTTCCTTTGTTTCTACGTCAATGTGCAAGTCTTATGTTCCTCGATCTGGCTGAAAACAAGTTTACTGGAGAGTTACCTAGATGGATTAGCGAAGCCATGCCTAGTTTGGTCATGCTACGGCTAAGATCGAACAACTTTTCTGGTCATATTCCAAATGAATTAATGGGACTTCATATTGTTCGTATTGTAGATCTATCCAATAGTAACTTTTCTGGGGCCATACCACGCTATCTAGAAAACTTGACAGCTTTGATCGGCAATACTGCTGATAATTATGGACCTTTGGAAGATCCGTTTGGAGAATATTACGATGAAGATGAAGGGACGATATTTGTCTTCGCAGGATCATCTAGTGTTAGCTTCTCGATGGTGATAAAGGGACAAGTCCTTGACTACGGGGAGAATACTCTATATTTGATGAGCATTGATTTATCTTGCAACAGTTTAACGGGAGAAATCCCAGAGGAAATAAGCTCTCTTGCCGGTCTCATAAGTTTAAATTTATCATCAAACTTATTGAGTGGAAGTATCCCTTTTAAGATTGGCAACCTTCGATCACTGGAGTCCCTTGACTTATCAAAGAACAAACTTGATGGTGAAATTCCTGGAGGCCTGTCAGATTTGACATACTTGAGCTATCTAAACTTGTCATACAACAATCTATCAGGAAGAATACCCTCAGGACATCAACTAGACACCCTCAAGGCAGATGATCCAGCTTCTATGTACATCGGTAATCCTGATCTTTGTGGACATCCAGTCCCAAGGCAATGTCCTGGTCGTCCCGGAGACCCGCCGACCAATGAAGATTCAGCAAGATGGCATGAAGATGGTTTGTCTCAACTGGATTTCCTTCTAGGCTCAATTGTTGGTTTTGTGGCGGGCACTTGGATGGTATTTTGTGTGCTTCTCTTCATGAAGAGATGGAGGTATGCTTATTTCAGGCTACTCGACAAAGTTGTTACTTGGCGGAAATGGTTCAGGAGCACCGGCGTAAATTAAGCAAGAATTACAAGGGTAGTTGCTCCATACAAAGTTGCTTCTACTCGAATAAGGGGGTTCCGTGTAGAAGTTACTGCTATGTTGTGTTGTCAAACACTTTGTCACCGAGAATAGCAGACTACAACGTATGCCTTACGGTTTTCTCTCTTGTAAAATAAATGTAGTATATGTTTATTGTATACCACCGTGGGATATTATTTGGAATCATTTGTATTTGTAAATGGATGTTTTGGACCATGAGATATATGGAGTTAATTTTGCTGGTGTGTTTTTATTACTCCCTCCGATCCAAATTAATTGACTTCGGTTTGTCTAGATTCGGATGTATCTAAATACATCCGAATCTAGACAAACCGAAGTCAATTAATTTGGATCGGAGGGAGTACTTGCGGTGAAACAGATTTTCTCATGTTGCTGGTGTCATTTTTTACCTATCTGAATTTACAACTTGTACTCTATGCTACGCTAGTCTTAACCCCATTTCTGCAATGCCATGATTTACAACTGTTCTTCCCCGTTCAGAGTAGCACTTAACTCGTAATTCATGCTGGACATACACATATATATGCCACGGATTCGGAAGGAGAACCGCTGGACGTAATGCTTTCGCTGGACATACACGTCATGCCCCGATGCATCTGCTTCGAATCGACGACGACCCAAAGCATGTTCTAACTGACGTAAATATAGAAGGGGACTTAAATTTGAACACATGCATATTTAGGCCCTCCTCATCATCTCACATCTCTTCTCGGTCAAGTTGATAGTCACCGACACTGCACACATTTTATTCCATTGATTGATATTATTTCTCTTTTGAAATAGATAAAATGTTTTACTCCTTTCGATCCATATTACTTGTAGTTAAAATAGATATATCTAGCACTAAAATATATCTAAATACATTCATTTTAGTGATAAGTAATATGGCTCAGAGGAAGTAGTTGTTTTTGTATATTGACTACTAAAATGAGGGTGAATAGACACGTTAAAATATGTCTAGTGTCATTGACCATGTTTTTCGTTCGTCGTCCACTCCATGCGTAGCCCACTAGCCTAGCACAAACCCATTGGGCTGTTAGCAGCGAGCTTCCTCGTCCAAATACATGAACGGCCCATTTAGCTACAGAAGCCGACAAATTATCTGACGGTGGAGCAAATCCGTTTGTGGGCCGCAATTCCGCCGAGCGCAGGGTGCCATGGCGGGGCGCGGTGGCTCTGCTCGCCGGCGCCCGCGTGCAGCGGCTGTCTCTGCGCGCGGATCCGTCGAGCGGAACTTCCCGTGCCGTGCGCGCATAGCCATTAGGGGAGGCAGCGGAGGCGGAGAGGGAGGACTCGCCGGTGATGGAGCCTGCGCTCGTCGGCCATTAGAGGGCTAGCGGCGCCCGCCAAACGAAGGGAAGCTCCGATTTCATTCCTTTTCTGTTGCTACGTTTTCTTATGCGGCTAGCGGTTCTTTTTAATTTGGGTTAATCGGTTCTATGCCACTCTCCTTGCAATTTGGGGAGGAGCTGCAATTTCCTTCCTCCTTAATTCTTGTGACTAAATTAGTTAGCAGCTAACTTAGATGGCCACCAAGCACGATCGTCAGAACATCAGATGCCCAGATGGGGTGCTAAACGAGATGAACTTACCCCAATAGGGTTTCTTACAACCGATAGATAAAATTCCAACAGGGCGTACCTAGCAATTGTATAGGGAATACTTTGCTGATTGACTAATTCAGTCCAGTCGATAATTAAGAGTAATTCTTACCCATGGCAGGTGCACCAGTTGAGGCTAAAAATTAGGCTCCGGCGCACCTGGCAGTGCCAAAACCCTCCATCTCTGGGACGACCATCTAGATTCACTACTGACTGACTCACGTCCAGAAATCGTCTAGCAATGACGACTAATTGGTCTAGGTTCTAGCCCTGCTTCTATGCCAACTAAACTTTTTGTGAACCACTAGCGTCTAGGAAATTAATCGACGTCTAGGCGAACACTGTTTATTGGTAAATAGAGAGCTGTGGTTTTGCTTTTTTTTTCCAGGTGCACAAAGCGAACTACAAGCATACCCCTCCATTTGTGATTTACCAATGGTAATCATACAAAGGGTGATACTGTCGGCCCTAATTAGTTGAGTAATTATAGACTCATATCTTATTCAACACAAGTGGCCTTACTTCAAACAAATAATTAACTTCTCAAGTTCTATGTACGATAAGTCAACTGATCATGTCCAATGCCCCTTGTTTACTAAATGCCCACGCAACTGCCTTCCCCCCGACCACTTCAACTCCTGTTGTTTTCACTCTTCCTCTTGACAGTTCCCAGCCAGCTGCACGATTTTGACATTTCAGGCTACATGTCAGAAAATATCCTTTCACATTTTAGGTTCTCCAACTAAGGAATATCTGAAAAGAATTAATAGCGTGGTCCAGTGTACTAGCTCTTGGAGCCATATATGATAGTATTGAAAGATGACTTTTCTTCTCTTACTTCCGGCTCTTTCCCATACCAACTGAGCACAATCATCTTCCCCCAATTGTGGCTGAAAAACAAGATCACATCCATCTGCCCACAAATTTTGCCTCAGGTTTCTAGCTTGCCTTTCTTCTTAGTTTTTGCATTTCTTCATAGTTTCTGTGTTAACTTTATTCTTCTTTGGAATCGAATCTTACGATTTGCAGGAATCAAAATGGGCGCTGAACTAGCTGTTACGGGATGGTTCTTGTCACCAATCATACGGGAGATGCAGGACACCGCTTTGGCCTACATAAGGGGGCAGTTTAATTGGAAGAAAGATCAGGAGAAAGACCTTGAACGCCTTGACACCACCCTTACAGAGATCCTCACCATTGTGGATGTCATCGAGAAGCGGGAGATTAAGGATGGAAACCAGATGAGGCTGCTAGGGAAACTCAAAGACGCCATTTACAGTGCTGTAGATGTGCTAGACAGCTTCCAGTACATGGTCCTCGAGTCCAAGGTTGCTAGCCAATCCGCGGTGAGTTGTGTCACCTCATCCTGTGTTAACTTGGGTAAACGTTTGATGGGTACAGACAGTTTCCGGCGGAAGCTAGAAGATATTTTGGAGAAATTAGGCGAGGTCAAAACAACAGCAGACACCTTATTGAAGGTAGTTAGTTTTGATAATGCTACTGCAAAGTTATTGCCTGTAATACAGCTGCGTGTGACGTCCCCTTTGAAGGAAAATCACCACATATATGGTCGAAGAGATGAGCTTGATAAGCTGAGAGACATGTTGTCTGGGATAAGTGACAGTAATGCACCTGAACCCAGTAATTCACTTGCAGTACCCAGCAACTCAAGCATCCATAGTGTTATATCCATTGTAGGCGTTGGTGGGGTTGGGAAGACTAGCCTTGCACAGCTGGCATTCAGAGATGAACAGATACGCATGAACTTCAGTTTCAGGATGTGGGTTTCTGTATCTGATACTTTTGATGAGATACGATTAACAAGGGACATTTTGGAGTCCTTAACTGATGCAGATTATCACACTGTTACTGAATTTGATAAACTGCAGAATGCTCTTCGTGAAAAGATAAATGGGAAGAAATTTCTCCTCATTATGGATGATGTTTGGTATGATGAGGACAGAACAAGATGGGAGAATGAATTACTATGGCGCAGCGTCTTGTCTTGTTTAAATACTGGACTGGAAGGGTCGAAGATTTTGGCGACAACTCGAGCTGACAAAGCTTACAGTATCCTAGATGCTAGGACGCCCCCTTTACGTCTGGGAGGATTGGACGGAGATGATTACTGGTTGCTATTCAGAAACTATGCCTTTGGTGAGAAATATCCGGGGCAATTTCCAGAACTTAAGGAAATAGGAGTACAGATTTGTCGCAGATTGAATGGCTTGCCTCTAGCTGCGAAGATAATTGGCCGCCTATTGAATGCTGATTTAGATGCCAGCCACTGGAAGAAAGTTCTGGATAGTGATTTATCTGATGATGTTATGAAGGTTCTCAGGTTGAGTTATCAACACCTACCTGTCCAATTGAAGCTATGCTTTAGCTTCTGCAGCCTTTTCCCAAAGCACTGGCGTTTTGATCTTAACAAGCTCACTGAAATGTGGATTGCACATGGTTTTGTACAGAGGGAGGATCCATATGACACTGATTCTAATATTGAAGATATAGCAAAGGGTTACTTCGATGAACTTGTGCAAAGGTCGTTCTTTGAACACTCATTGTTTGGCCTTCCAACAGACTATGTCATGCATGATTTGATCAATGACTTGGCTCGGAATGTCTCCAAGGATGAGTATGTCAGGGTTGAAAATGACAAACAACAAAAGGAGATCTCACCAAACATTCGCCACCTATCGATATCAGCAAATTTGTTGGGTGGCATGAAGAAAACAAAGTTGAGAAAGTTGCGTACCTTGATTGTTTGGAAGAAAATGTTTCCTTGCTTAAAATTATCCCTTCCAGATGATATATTCAACAAGTCCAAGAGCATCCGTGTGCTGGACCTGAGCGGTTGTTGCCTGGATAGGCTACCTACATCAGTGCAAGTTCTTAAACATCTGCGTTATTTTGCTTTTCGGGCTCCTGAGAGGCCATGGAAAACACCATTGATTCGGCTTTACCACCTGGAGGTCTTGGCCACAAGCGGACACTCCTGCCGCCAAAGTGAATGCATTAACCTTCCTGCAAACATGAAGAGTAACCTTCTCAAATTAAGAAAAGCTTTCCTATACAATGTTTACGGTGCCACGATATCTGGTTTCGGAGGACAAACTAGTCTCCATGGCATAGGGGAGTTCCACGTCAGGAAGGAGAGTGGCCACAGACTAGGTGAGCTGAAGGAGATGAGAAATATCGTAGGGCACTTAAAAATTAGATCTCTAGAGAATGTTGAATGTCAGGAAGAGGCAGTCAATGCCAGCCTAGATCGGAAAGAGCATATCGAATATTTGGAACTCGAGTGGAGCATCCATGCAAAGGCTTTAACTTGTGATTTTGATTATGATGTGCTCAGTGCCCTTAGACCACATCCTGATCTTGAACGGCTGAAGATCATTGGATATAGGGGAGCGAGGTCACCCAATTGGTTTGAGACAAATTGGCTGAAGTCATTGAGTTCTCTAGTTCTGGAGAACTGCATGGATTGGGTACAGATGCCCCCTTTGGGCCAGCTTCCTCTGCTTAAGCATCTTGAACTGAGAGGCATGCATGCTATCAAGAAGATAGGTCAAGAATTCTATGGGAATGGTGACATAAAGGGCTTTCCAATTTTGGAAGACATAGTATTTGACGGCATGCTCAAGTGGGAATGCTGGTCTGGAACTGAAGATGGTTTGTCTTTGCTTCCTTGTCTTGAAAGGCTATGCATATCACAGTGTCCTAAGCTTCGAGAAATACCAACCAGCTTTAGTTCAACACCAAGAGTTGAATTCCATATATCATCTGACTCCCCGCCAGCTTCTTGTTTAATCGATTCAATGATTGCAACGGCTTCGCGGTTGATCTTTGTAGCTAGCTCCTGCAGCTTCTTGAATGACCTGAACACCGAGCAGCTCAGTCATGTCGCTGAGTTGAACCTGAAGAACTGTACAGATCCAACTCCAGCTGGTGGGTTTCACAGACTTAGCTCCCTTGAGGTGTTCAGGATCAGCAACTGTTCCCCGTTACTATCATCAGTTAGTACAGAAGCCATTGAGGACCAGGACACATACTTACTTCCTCGGTCTCTTAGCTACATTGACATATCTCAAAGTGATGTTCATTGCAGCTTCTTACCAAGGTATTTGCAAGGCCTAGTTCGCCTCTCGACGCTGGTGCTCGATAACTGTAATTTGATGAACTCACTGTCATTTGCTTCTGGACCTCACCACCTCACTGCTCTGGAAACTATAACCATTAAAGATTGCAATGAGCTAGCTTCACTGGATGGATTTGGAGATCTTAGTGCTCTCCGAAAGTTAGTTGTTGCGGATTGCTACCATTTCTGCTCCTTGCCAGCCGACTTGAATAGGGTGGGATCTCTTGAGAAATTGGCCATATGTGGGTGTCCATCGATGAGGTTTCTCCCCGAAGATGGCCTGCCGACCTCTGTCCAGAAAGTTTTGCTATCAAGGTGTCATCCAGAGCTCGAGAGCCAGCTTCAGAGGAAGGAAGGCGCTGAATGGAACAAGATTGTCCATATCCCTGGGAAGAAATTCGAGGTATATATATTTTTATTTACTGCTCTAACCTTCGCTTGCATTGTATTCTGATACAGTGTTTTCTTCATCTTATTATTACAAAAATGGACAAAGTTAAATCACTTTTCTCATTGCAACGAAGCTCAATGAGTGCAATTGTTACGTGCTTTTTTACTTATATATTTTTTGCCATCCTGTCAGGTAGAGCTCATTGATTTGTTGACTCTATTTCCGGCCAATTCCACCTGATGATGTCATTATATGAGTTCTCTGACTAAAAGGTATGTTCTTCCATAAACCACCGCGATGCATTTGGGTCGAGTCTAACCAACCAGATAACAGCTTGTATCTTCACTCTTAGTGTTGTATTTGCCAGAATATGTCTGAAGCTTTTGCTCTTCTCCAGGATTGTCAACCCTGTAACTCACGGAGGTTCAGCAAGATGGTGTGAAGATGGTTTGTCTCAAATTGATTTAGTTAGAGGATTAATTATTGGTTTTGCGGCGGGCACTTGGATGGTATTTTGTGGTGGGTGTATGCTTATGACAGGTTGTATGCCATTTCTGTCGGAACACAGGCGGAAATTAAGCAAGAACTGCAGAGGGTGGCTACACCATACAAAGATGATGTACATTGTATTGCCAAACACTTTTTCACTCTGAAAATCATACTAGTATAAAGTAAACAAAAATATCTCTGTAGCACCGGTGGTAGTTGTGCATCTCATGTTTTTCGCATACTCATGTGAAACTGAAACCGCCTAATGCACAAGGCCTCGTTGCTAAATGGCTGTTTTGGATCATGAGATGTATGGATTGATTTTGCCACGGTGTGTTTCTGTTAGTCCCTGTGGAATGGATTTTCATCTTGTTACCAGGTTAGGATAGAAACTAGTGAAAAGCTCATCCGTCATTTCTTCGGGGCACCTGAATTTAGAAATTTTATTACTCCATGCTACCGTACTATTAATCTCAATGTTTGTTTTTGAAACTTGTCATTTGTATTGGCAATGGCGGTCGACATTATGTATCATTTTTTATTGTACCCCAGTCCATGTGAGCAGGAAATACAACTTACACGAGAAAATATTGTACGGTTGTCAAGAGAGAACAGGATAACTACTCCCTCCGTTTTAAAATATAAGATGTTTTACATTTATGAAGAAAGTGTATCTAGACTACTTTTAGTGCTAAAAGTAGTCTATATACATTTTTTTTCACAAAGCTAAAACATCTTATATCTTGAAAGGAGGGAGTAGCTGAGAAAATATTGTGCTGGCACAGAGAGAGCCACTTCTGTGTTTACTCAAATTTGGCGATGAGTTTTTATTTAGATTCATTTCTAACAACTTTCCAACTCACTATTTCAGACACACACACACCCTTTGTGTTAATATCATGACGAATGAAAGAGAACCTCTACGCCTCATTTTGCCGATTAGCTTCATCATTTGTCCAAGCAGCAATACATATATTTACAGTCACCATAGGTACACGTAAAGTCAGATAGATGCCCAGCGATGAACTGGGTTATTCAACATGATTTTATTATTAACCGGTAAATCAAACTTACAAGAATGTAGTATCCACAGGTGCTCTCAAGGTCCAATAATTCAATACTGCACAAAAACTAGCAGTTGCAGTACTGCACGAAAGAAAAGATCCATCTTGTGCCAGGAAATGTTTCATGTTCTCTGAAAAACTACATTATTGACCGTCTCGTCTCCTACAGAACAGTACAGACCGATAGACCAAGAAAAAAATTGGCGTATTACAAATAATATACACTGAATTATACTCGAAAAGTAATATAGTTATTGCCTGACTGGGCAGATAGGCAAAGGAAGATGCTGCACACTTAGATGAAATTTATGGTGAATGAGACGTAAGGGTGGGACTCTGTCTCGCCTCCAAGACCAGCAGCAACGCCCACATCATCTTCGGATCTCCAGTAGCTACTGTAATTCAAAGGTTCAGTTAGTGAAAAACATTGAGCACGCTGAGACTAACAACGACAATAGATTGCAGCCCAAACACAAAGTTTACCTATTGGCATTGCTGCAGAGACCTTCCAAGATGGACCTTACTTTCTTCTCGCTCTTTGTAGATGGTGCCAGAACAACAGACTGATACAAACACAAACCGCATGTTTATACGTCAGCCAAGAACGTATAAAATTGACTATCGAGAAATAGCAAGGGAAATTAACATGAACCGTGCAGTTGTCTGTTGTAAATGGTACATGCATATTTTACAGATTAGATGTGAAAGAATAAAACTGGCAGTCAAATAACACAAAGGAAACTTACCAGGAACCGTGCAGGTAAGCCGTATCTCAGAATACTCTCAACGAATACACGGACAGCCGAGAAATGCATCCAGGAACTGAATACCTATTAACATAGTATAGTAAAAGCAATTACAAATCAGGAACTATGAGAACAGATATTTACGATAAAGAAACAAATAAACCTAGCAAACCGTGATGACCAAATAAACCAAGCAACTAAACTCCTATACCATAGTCTATAGGCTCTCATCAGTTAACTTCCACCATGATAACTTTCTCCAGAATTCACATCTTAACTGAAGGAATAGCATATATCAATCGTGGATTAAATCTAAGAGAATGCATCCCAGTCTGGTGAATGAGTTACCAGGATTTTGCCCTAAATAAGGATGCACTAGTGAGACAATAATAGCATTAACTCCAGATCTTTATTGAAGGAATAGCATCCATCAGTTGTAGCTTCAGATTAACAATCATGGATCGAAAAACGAAGGGGATGCATCACAATCTGCTTACTTAATTAGAACCATATGGATAAACAAGGATGCACTAGTGAGATAATAACAACATAAATAAAAATAACACCCAGTATGCCATGAAGTTTGATTTCACCCTGAACAAGGATATCATGAAGTCCTAGCTCACAACTAATGGCCTTATTTAAAATTTAAACAAGCATAAACTACCAAAGCGACAATTATGTAAGGTTCACAGATGTTAGCAAGCACTATCGATATATAGATTCAGATTCAGCATGATTTGATATTTTGATCAAACCACAATCTGACCTTCAGACGATGACTTAAGGAGATTGAATAACCAGTGAAGAAATTCAAAACCTTACTGTTCAGGCTTGCAGTTTAATTCGTGAAGAATTCAAAAGGTTGTGTATGATAATTTAAAAACAAAGAACATCCACGCAATTAAATGCACCTCACTATAGCTGGCATAGCACCATTGCAAAAGAGAGGTCCTCATAAGTTCCTGGTCTTGCAGCAGCTTTTCCAGCTCTTGCTTCCGACTCTCTTGTGCTTCAGGACTATACTCAAAATCACGGATCTGGAATCCAGTATGAAACAGAGGTTAGTTGATGCCCAAATTATGGGAGAATGATAGGCAACACTAACAAGATTTATTTCCCAATCTATTTGGAGCTATACAAAGGGCTGCATGGAGTACTTCCACCTTGCTAAATTAATACTACGTATAAGCAAAGGTTCAACAAAATGGTCAGAGCAACAAACTTACTTGGAAACCTTTCTCACGAGCATGGACCTTAAAGTTATCAACAACCTTAGCAAATAATGTTACAGTGTAGAGAGCATACTCGTTGTCCTCATAAAGCTTTTTCGATGATCTAGGAACCTATATAAATCAATAATTAGCTCCGAGGAAAAAACGACTGAATATGATTACAAATTAGGACAACCTGAAGTAGAAGAAAATTAAGCTCCTCATAAGGACAGAGTAAAATAGCATGAGTAAAATAGTTGCAAGTCAAATGCATCTGGAATTTGATGACATTCTTGGTTTTAATTAAAAAGTGACAAGTAGAACAGGCAATTTCCAAAATGAAGCACAACACAAAAAATAGTTCAAATGATAGTTTATCACTGACACTATCACTATTCAAACTTCAAAAGCATACACAGAATTTCGAAACTTACAACAAAAGTATCGAGTGACTCGTAGCTTGCTAACCAGTCCTTTTGGGAATATTTAGGAACAATAGAAAGGAGTGTCACTAGATGTTCCGAAGTGACCATGTCCTCTGGCTTTATCAGGTTGGAAAGATCCCGAACTGCTAAACTGCCATACAAGAAGAACAAAACGATTAGCATGGGACTCGAGAGCAAGCATCAGTGCAGCAAGCATAATAATACTAGTTTCAAGCATGTCCACCTACTAGTCACAAAGTACGGTGGGATAATAATTTACCTTCCAGTTTGCTTTCTGTTGATTTGGCCGAGCTGGCTCTTAACATTACTGTATTCCGCAACTCTAACCTGGAAAAGACCATATTCAGTCCTTCGTAAATTCAGAATCCAACCAAAACGATTATGAAACCAATTTTCATCTATTAGAAGAACGAAATTAAGGTCTATCAAACTCAATACTGGCCCAATAAGGTAGTAATTCTGATATAAGGGGTGGAAGAAATCACGGGCAGATATCTACATGGTGTTTTAGAATTCTAGTTGTAAAACATTATATTTTTTGCCTTATCCTGATAAAGTTAGACAACAATGTTTCCCCAGCAGTTTACATCATGAACATTATGCGACAACTCAATGCTAGTAAAAGGAGCCATAGATTAAATAGCCATGAAACCAGGTTCACAAACAGCTACCCAGAGGGAACCAAAACAGACTGAGCCAAAACACAAAGTAAGCTACATCCAAATTGTACCAATCCAGCGCTGCCTGACGAGCAAACTAAGAAGAGGAAATTGAACTGTCAACCAATACTGTCCAAAATACACTATGCACATAGCCTTGCTAGCTTATTAATAACCAAATGTATGTATTGTTAGGCTAAAAGCTGTGGTCAATGTTCCAAAATCTTACAAGCAGCAATGTTCCAAAAAAGAAACTACCAGAGACAGAAGCAGACTGATCATTCAGCCTGTCACCTTTATGTTTTGCTCGATCTTGGCAAATAGCTAGCTAGAGGGAACCCAACAGGCCAAAGTAAGCTACATCAGAAATCTACCAGTTCCGAGCTTGAATAGCATATTCAAGCTAGTAAATTCAATTGTTAACCAACACTGTCCAAAATGCATTACTCACCGAGCCTAGCTATTAGTGCCAAATGTATGCAGTGTTAGGCTGTTTGGTAATGTTTCAAAATTAATAATAGTCAAGTTAAATGTTAACCAACACTATCCAAAATAGAGTAACCACCTAGCTAGAGATAGGTAATTAGTGAGAATACATGTATGCAGTGCTTGGTTGCTGCTCTTGTCAATGTTCCAGGGTCTTACTAGCAGCAATCTTCCAAAACCTCACTAGAAGCAAAGTGTGATTCGGCGACTAGGAAAATGATAATGAAGAGACAGAAGCAGAGCGGATGGTCATGGTCACCTTCATGTCGTCCTCGATCTTGGCGACCTGCGACTGGATGCTGGCGACGGTCTCCTTGAGCGGCGCGTTGACGGGGTACTTTCCCTCGTCCCAGACGAACCTGGTGAGGTAGGAGTCGACGGGGACGCCGTCGACGGTGAGACTGCCGCTCTCGACCCCTCCGGCGCGCTCCAGGTCCTCGATCTGCCTCCGGATCTTGTGCGAGACACCCTCGATGAAGATGTTGGACTGCGACGCATCGACAGGGAGACAGGGGCCGATCGCGTCAGATCAGGGAGACTGTAGGTAGCTGGAGTGGGAGATCGGGATCGCACCTTGACGAGGTCGTCGCTGAGGGCGAGGAGGGAGTCGAGCGTGCCAGGGCGGAGATCCGGGACGGTGAACTGCACGCGCGCGCGGGGAGGGGGTCAGCAGGAGGAGTACGAGGCGGGCGGCGATTGTGGCGGAGAGGGAGGAGGGAAAGGGGGGCTTACGCGGTAGAGCGGGGTGTCGAAGGAGTGGCGGGAGATGGAATCCTGGAGGCGGGACCAGAGGGCGGTCTTGGCGGCGGCGACGGTGGCCCCGTCGGCGGACTGCACGGGCAGTGCGACGATCCAGTAGCGCGTCGCCATGGTCGCCGGCGAGGTCGTGGAGAGAGTCGCCTGAGCTGAGCGTCGGCTCGATTCGATTTCGATCTCCTCTTCTTCTTCGAGGTGGATGAATGGATCGGGAAGAAGACAACGACGACGTGGCCACGTGGACACACGCACACTCTGGAGTCTGGAGTCTGGACGTGGGCGGGGCCCGTCTGTCTGTCACGAGACGAGCTCTTCTCCTCGTAGTAAAGACTGATTTACGATTTTTCGTTCTCAATGTACCCCTTTTCCGTGCAAATATAAAGAGTTCAAAGTTTTCTGCCGGAGTAAAAAGGTTTAACTAAAGTTAACGATCGAAAGAAAGTTTGTAAGTATCTCGACCTTGTTTTACTCGTCTTGAGTGTAGTTTAACTGAAATAAGTTATTTTGAAAATTATTTGGGCCGGCAATGGTGCATATCGACACTCGCCTAAAACCCCCCTAAAGGGGTGCGGGTACTTAAAATCACGTCCAGTCCATCCAAGGAAAAAAAAATAGCGTGCTATTTTTTTATTTTAGCATCACTATAGCGTATTTGAAAGCCAAACACTATGCTATGCACGTTCCGCTCGCTATGACGCTAAGCTCGTTATTAGCACGTTAAAGACGCTATTTCTTTTAACGCTATAGCAACGCTACTTTTTTCTTTGGAGAAAATTTACGACAGCCCACAAAGTCATGAACCCGTTAAGCCCATGCCCCAAACTTGACCTGAGGTCGGCAACTATGGCCCCCTTCTTTTCAGCTTCTTGGCTAGTTTCTCCCAGAAGCTACCCTCGACCAGCTTCTCCCAGAATCTCATCTTTAAAATTAGTTCAAACTTCTTAACTAGTAGTTTTAATGTCAATTTAAAAGTATAAACGATTTTGGCAGATGAGATTTTGAGAGAAGCTGGTCGAGGGTGGCCAAGAAGCTGAAAAGAAGGGGGTCTCGATCGCCACTTCCCACGAGGCGCCTTACCGTGCGGTGGCTTCAATGACCTAATCTCCTCCACTCGGACGTCTGGGCGGAAGCTTTAACAGGACGTGCAGCTTGATCCGACATTGGTACCATTTCCCCCTCACCTTCTCTCTCGCTCTGATGGCTAGGATTTCCCAGCAACCGGGCCGATCCGAGCCTCTCGGCTTCTTGCGGAGAGATGGCGGAGGAGAAAGCCGAAGTAGTTTAGGATTGGTTTTGGGCTTTATGCCCGTAGTTTGGAGCGAGATTCGGATCCTGGCCAGATCTGGATCTTAGGGTTCCGCCGCCGCCGGTTTCCTCCTTTGGTCGGAGTTGCTTATGGTGGTTCGAGCCGCCGTCTCCGCTAATAAGGCTGGGTGGTCCTCCGCCGTTGAGGTTCCACGACCTTTTTCTTTCGTGCCTGGCCGGCCAAGGTGGCGAGGAGGTGCGGTGTTCTGGGCGGTGAGCGGTGTCTTCGTCTCTCCTGGCCGGCCGTGGTGGTGAGGAGGAGAGATGGAGACTATGCTTCTTCTTCGGTCGAGGGCGGTTAAATCGGCTTCTCGGCTAGGGTGCCTTGGCGGCGTTTAAATGCCTTGAGGAGCCATGGCGGCTCTTTTGCAGGCGACGGTGTCTGCGGCGTCCTTGGGTGGAGAAGTCCTCTGGAGCTTCTCTCCGGCGTCTCCCTGGCGACGGGTCTCGCCAACTTGCCGGACTCAATGGCAGTAGGGCTACCGCTCCTCTGCTGCTCTGCTCCTCTCGCCGATTGCTTCCTCTGTCAAGGATGCTCACCGGCGCCGGAGCTTCGTCGATCTGGAGGAGGATGAGGAAGAAGGACTTGATTGCTTTTTCAAGTTGCTTTTAGGGTCCTCAATGCAATTTCCTGGGCCTCTGTGTAATTTTTATTTTTTATGGCCTTTTTGTACTCCAGGGACTATTATGCAACAATATATGTCGGGTGCTTTGCACCCGTTCAACGTTAAAAAAAAGATCCGACATTGGTCTTCTCCTGCAAGCCATCTCCTCTACTCCTCTTGTTGCAGCGTCGTGCCAGCACCTGAAGGAACACGATGGCAGCCACACCATCGACAAGCCAGCCATCAGGTACATAAGAGCAACTAGAATCTCCTCCTGATTTTAGCCTTTTTTCTGATTTATATTTTTCATCTCATCTCATATATATCATATCTGTATTCTGTAGTTGTGTACAGTATATATGGTATGTAAATTAAAGATTTGATTTGAAAAACATTAGGAAGGTTAGACTGTCCTAATTTAATTTGACATATATAGTGGTAAGGTTTCATCCATTTGATTTTGATCTTGACTAGGTAAGTGACAACTGTAGTTCTAGTTTTAGAATTTTAGTTTGGTTTAGCTATGTACTCTTTAGTTTTAGAATCTTGACTACACGAGTAAGTGGCTGGGCATGATTAGTACTGAACTATTGTACTGTTCTGTTGTTGGACAATTTTTTAGTTGCTTAAATCCTTACTTTCTTAGTATACATGTCATTTTTTTGATTGTCTTGTGAAACGCTAGTTTCAAAAATAACGTGATATTAGCACGTAACTTGGATAGCGTTTAAATTAAATAGCACGTCCACCCTAAATTAAATAACGCGCTATTTTTTTCATTGAGTCCATCCCTCTAAATCTTTTTTTCGAGCCGGTGCGGTCTATTTAGTTAGCCGGCGCCTCCAGTCTGAACCCTACGCATAAGGGGGCAACAGGGGGCGCCGGATGGAGTGAAAAATAACGTGGACCATCCCTGGCAGTGGGAGATAGCTTTGTTCATGTCATTTTCGCCATTTCCCGCTCCGTCTTTCCTGCCCTTTTCTGGGCTATATGTAGGCGGCCCTCTCTCCCACTCTCCACCTTCTGTCGCCGTCGCCATGGAAAGACCAAAACTTAATTTCTACGAGGTCGTGATATTCGCCTACTACGACATCCTCGCACCGTCGCACGCGCTACTTCTATCAGGCTTCGAGCTCAACTACGCCGGCGTGCCCGTGGCGCCGCCCTTGTGTGGCGCCGAGTTGGCGATGCAGGTAGAGGAGCGCCGCTGCGAGCTACCTAAGTAGAAGAGGGCGAAGCGTGCCGATCTTGCCAACCTTGAAGCATAGGCTCCTGATCATCACATCGACTCTGTCTCGATCCGACGCTTGGCTGGCTCCCGATTGCCGCGTCGTCTTGTGGCGGGGGAGGGAGGAGGTCGACGTCGGCGCGGCATCGTCGCACGCTCTTACGTTTCCCACATCACATGGGCCTCGGCAAGCAACTGTGCCGCGATAAGCGGCTTCGCCTCCTTGGACCTTGCCTCCCTATCCCTGCGGTTGTCCATTTTGACCTTCCTCTTCCGGACAAGGGCCGGCCACTCGGTGTCGGTCAAGACATCCGGCCTCCGCATCAGCCCTCTCGGCTTCCTCGCCTTTTTCTCCTTTGGTTTGCCGACGACGGATCGGGGTTTGACGAAACCCTTGGGCGGCATGGTGGTCGGGAGCTCGGCGAACTAGCAGGAGATGTGGGGGAATGGAGAGGAAAGGCGGGAGGGGAAGAAGAAAAGGGCGGTAGATGGTCCTCTAGACATCGATAGTGTTGGCCCACCCACTTTTTCTCTTTGTCCGGTGTTCCTAGGGTGTTCCCAGCACCCCGAAATCGACCTGGAAACGCCGGATGAAAGTTGAGCCAAATCCGGACCAAATCGGTGTCCTGGGAACTGTAGGGGTTCGTAGCATGGAAAACAAAAAAATTCTACCGCATGCACACAAACAAGCCAAGATCTATCTACTAGATTGTAGCAACGAGTCGATAGAAGCACTCACCCTCGAAGATTCCAAAGCGGTTAACGAGCAGATTCGTGGGTGATGTAGTCACACTTGCCGATCTCAAGATCGCGTAGCGATCCTTCCGGGCGCCATGCTCCGCGGCGCTTCATGATCGTTCACACGTTAAATTTTCGATGAAGACCTTCCTCTCCCTTGTTACAGCAGGCAGCGGAGGTTGTAGTTCTCTCCTCGCGATTCCGGCAGCACGACGGCGTGGTGTCGGAAGTAGAGGGAAGATCCCACAGGGCTTCACCTAAGCCGGTGCGAGTTATGGTGGATTAGGGTTTATCGGTGATCTAGGGTTTAGAAGACCGGGAGGAGGAGGAGGTGTCGGCGGCGGCTAGGGTGGCGGCGAAGACAAGAATGGCGTGGTGGCGGCGTGGCTTCTTGTGGCCTTGAGTGTGGGGAGGGCTTGGCTCTTGTGTGCTTTGGGGCGGCCCTCCCCCTCTATTTATGAGAGAGGGGCAGCCTTGGGAGGGGTGGGTTTGAATCCAAACTCAAACCCAAGTTGGATTGAGAGAAGGACTTGTTTCTTCTCCCACTAGGAAACCATTGTTCCAGTTTGACTTTTCAAACTTCCCGTTTGACTTTCAATTTAGAGCTTTAATTCTCTCTTGCAAATGCCCACACCAAGTGACCTAGGATATGATCCAATCATTCCACTTACCCATGACACATTCATGGTCCATTCCCCTTCCGGTTCGGTGAACCTTCTAGAACCTTCTAGAACCTCTTCGATGAAAACATCGGAATCTTTCCCGAACTTCGGAATCGGACTTTCCTTATATGAATCTTATTCTCTGGACCATTCCGGATCTCCTCGTGATATCCCGGATCCCATCCGAGACTCCGAACAACATTCGGTATCCCTACTAACATTCCATATCTACTAAACAACATTGAATCCTTAAGTGTGTCTCCCTACGGTTCGTGAACTATGCGGACATGACCGAGACACTTCTCTGATCAATAACCAATAGAGGAATCTGGAAATTCATATGGCTCCCACATATTTCTATGATTACTTTGCGATCGAATGAACCACTTACATACGATACCAATTTCCCTTTGTCGCACGATAGTATCCGAGGTTTTGATCGTCGGTATCTCTGCATACCTAGTTCAACCTCGTCACCGATAAGTACTCTTTTCTCGTTCCCGTGATATGTGATCCCTTGTGAGCTAGTCACATGCTTGCAAGCTAATTGGATGACATTCCACTGAGAGGGCCCAGAGTATATCTATCCGTCATATGGATGGAAAAATCCCACTCTTGATCCATGTGCCTCAACCCATACTTTTCGAACACTCAATGCCACCTTTATAGCCACTCAGTTATGGTGTGGTGTTTGATGTCATCAAAGCATCCTTTCGGTGATGGTGATTAGCATGATCTCATGGTCGAAGGAATTAGGTTACTATGTATCAGAAAGCTTATAGCAAACGAACTATTGAAATGACTTGATCTTAATGCTACGCTTATCTATAGGAGTATGTCCATCATACCATTCTCCTAATGATATGATCTTGTTGTTAACAACATCTCAATGCTCATGATCGGGAAACCATGATCATCTATTAACCAACAAGCTAGTATTACAAAGAGGCTTTACTAGGGACTCTAATTTAGTTTAAAAATCACACAAGTATTAATGTTTCCTGTTTAATACTGTTATAGCATGAGTGTAAACATTTATCATAAACACAAAGATATAATAATAACCACTTTTATTATTGCCTCTAGGGCATATCTCCAACAGTCTCCCACTTGCACTAGATTCAACTAATCTAGATTACATGGTAATATACCGAACACCCATGGCGGTTTGGTGCTGGTCATGTTTTGCCCTCGGGAGAGGTTTAGTCAACGGATCGGCCACATTCAGATCTGTGTGTACTTTTCAAATCTTTATGTCACCATCTTGTACATGCTCTCGAATAGCGTGAAAACGTAGCTTGATGTGCTTCAGCTTCTTGTGTGACCTTGGTTCTTGCGCATTGGCTATGGCGCCCATGTTATCACAGTAGATAGACATTGGGTCCAGTGCACTTGGAACCACACTAAGCTCTGTAATGAACTCCTTCATCCATATCGCCTCTTGTGAAGCCTCCGAAGCAGCTATGTATTCCGATTCAGTTGAAGATCTCGCCACAACGCTTTGCTTTGCACTCCTCCAACTAACTGCTGCACCATTCAAAGTAAATACGTATCTAGATTGAGATTTAGAATCATCCAGATCGGTGTTCCAACTAGCATCAGTGTAACCATTAACAACGAGCTGTTCATCACCTCCATAAGAAAGAACCATATCCTTAGTTCTTCTCAAGTACTTAAGGATGTTTTTGACCGCTGTCCAATGATCCACTCCTGGATCACTTTGATATCTGCTAGTCAGACTAACAACATATGCAATGTCGTGTCTAGTACATAGCATGGCATACATAAGAGATCATATGGCTAAGGCATAGGGAGTCTTACTCATCCTTTCTCTATCTTCTACTGTTGCTGGACTTTGAGTTTTACTCAAGGTCGTATTGGGCAACATGGGCAAGAACCCTTTCTTGCTATCTTCCATTCCAAATCTCTTTAGAACTTTGTCCAAATATGTACTCTGTGACAATGATATTAGTCGCCTTGATATATCTCTATAAATCTTTATGACTAATATATAAGCTGCTTCGCCAAGATCTTTCATTGAAAAACTATTATTCAAATAATCCTTGACACTATTAAGAAGGTCTACATCATTCCCAATTAACAATATGTCATCTACATATAGTATTAAGAATGCTACAGAGCTCCCACTCACTTTCTTGTAAATACAAGCTTCTCCATAAGTTTGTATAAAACCAAAGCTTTTGATTACCTTATCAAAACATTGATTCCAACTTCGTGATGCTTGCTTCAATCCATATATGGACCATTGAAGTTTGCATACCTTATTAGCATCTTTAGGATCGACAAAACCTTTGGGTTGTAGGGGTTCGTAGCATGGAAAACAAAAAAATTCTACCGCATGCAAACAAACAAGCCAAGATCTATCTACTAGATTGTAGCAACGAGTTGATAGAGGAACTCACCCTCAAAGATTCCAAAGCGGTTAACAAGAGCAGATTCTCGTGGGTGATGTAGTCATATTCTTGCCGATCTCAAAATCGTACAGACGTTCGTGGTCCTTCAAGGTCAGCTTCAGCGTTAAATTTCGATGAAGACCTTCCTCTCCCTTGTTCCAAGGTGACGGAGGTTGTAGCACTCTCCTCATGATTCCGTGACCTGCGTGGTATCGGAAGTAGAGGGGAGATCTCGCAGGGCTTCGCCTTAAGCCGGAGAGAGTATGGTGGACTATGAGAGAGGCCTTGGTGATCTAGGGTTTAGAGGGCACCAAGGGGGAGCTTGGCCTGCGGCTAGGGCTTGGGGAAGCCCCAAGTCGGCGACTTGGAGAAACCCTAGGGGCGGCGGCGACTTGTAGGTGGCCGGCGGCTAGGGTTAGGGTTTTGGGTGAGTTGGGTGTAGGGAAGAGGGGCAGCCCTGCCCCTCCTTATATAGGTGGGAGGGCGCGGCTTGGGAGGAGGGAGTCCTCCCCCAAGTCGGCCTCCTTGGCCGTGGTGGAGGAGAGGAACTCCTCCCCAAGTAGGTTTCCTACTCTCCCTCCACCAAGCAAACTTGTCGTTTGACTTTTTCAAATTGGCGTTTGACTTTTAAACTAGGATTTGATTTCTCCCTTTATTTTGCCTAGCCATGTTACCTAGTACATGATGCAACCATTCCACATTGTCATGACACATTCATGTACCCTTCCCCTCCGGAGTGCCGGACCTTCCGGACCCTTCTAGAACATTCCCGGTGAAAACACCGGAATCATTCCCCAACTCCGAAATAGGACTTTCCTTATATGAATCTTATTCTCCGGACCATTCCGGATCTCCTCGTGATATCCCGGATCCCATCCGAGACTCCGAACAACATTCGGTCTCTTACTCATCATTCCACAACTACTCAACAACATCGAATCCTTAAGTGTGTCTCCCTACGGTTCGTGAATCATGCGGACATGATCGAGACTCTTCTCCGATCAATAACCAATAGAGGAATCTGGAAATTCATATGGCTCCCACATATTTCTACGATTACTTTGCGATCGAATGAACCACTTACATACGATACCAATTCCCCTCTGTCTCATGATAGTTTACTTATCTGAGGTTTTGATAGTCGGTATCTCTGCATACCTAGTTCAACCTCGTTACCGATAAGTACTCTTTTCTCGTTCCCGTGATATGTGATCCCTTGTGAGTCAGTCACATGCTTGCAAGCTAATTGGATGACATTCCACCGAGAGGGCCCAGAGTATATCTATCCGTCATATGGATGGACAAATCCCACTCTTGATCCATGTGCCTCAACCCATACTTTCTGAATACTCAATGCCACCTTTATAGCCACCCAGTTACGGTGTGGTGTTTGATGTCATCAAAGCATCCTTCCGGTGATGGTGATTAGCATGATCTCATGGTCGAAGGAATTAGGTTACTATGTATCAGAAAGCTTATAGCAATTGAACTATTAAAATGACTTGATCTTTATGCTACGCTTATCTATAGGAGTATGTCCATCATATCATTCTCCTAATGATATTACCTTGTTATTAACAACATCTCAAATGTTAATGATCAAGAAACCATGTTCATCTATTAATCAACAAGCTAGTATTATGAAGAGGCTTTACTAGGGACTCTAGTTTAGTTTACAAATCACACAAGTATTAGTGTTTCTGGTTAATACTGTTATAGCATGAATGTAAACATTTATCATAAACACAAAGATATAATAATAACTACATTTATTATTGCCTCTAGGGCATATCTCCAACAGTCTCCCACTTGCACTAGAGTCAACTAATCTAGATTACATGGCAATATACTAAACACCCATGGCGGTTTGGTGCTGGTCATGTTTTGCCCTCGGGAGAGGTTTAGTCAACGGATCCGCCACATTCAGATTTGTGTGTACTTTTCAAATCTTTATGTCACCATATTGGACATGTTCTCGAATAGCGTGAAAACGTATCTTGATGTGCTTCAGCTTCTTGTATGACCTTGGTTCTTGCGCATTGGCTATGGCGCCCATGTTATCACAGTAGATAGACATTGGGTCCAGCGCACTTGGAACCACACCGAGCTCTGTAATGAACTCCTTCATCCATATTGCTTCTTGTGAAGCCTCCGAAGCAGCTATGTATTCCGATTCAGTTGAAGATCTCGCCACAACGCTTTGCTTTGCACTCCTCTAGCTAACTGCTGCACCATTCAAAGTAAATACGTATCCAGATTGAGATTTAGAATCATCCGGATCGGTGTTCCAACTAGCATCGGTGTAACCATTAACAACGAGATGTTCATCACATCCATAAGAAAGAACCATATCCTTAGTTCTTCTCAAGTACTTAAGGATGTTTTGACATTGTCCAATGATCCACTCTGGATCACTTTGATATCTGCTAGTCAAACTAACAACATATGCAATGTCGGGTCTAGTACATAGCATGGCATACATTAGAGATCCTATGGCTGAGGCATAGAGTCTTACTCATCCTTTCTCTATCTTCGTAGTTCTTTGGACTTTGAGTTTTACTCAAGGTCGTGTTAAGCAACATGGGCAAGAACCCTTTCTTGCTATCTTCCATTCCAAACCTCTTTAGAACTTTGTCCAAATATGTACTTTGTGACAATGATATTAGGCGTCTCGATCTATCTCTATAAATCTTTATGCCTAATATGTAAGTTGCTTCGCCAAGATCTTTCATTGAAAAACTATTATTCAAATATTCTTTGACACTATTAAGAAGGTCTACATCATTCCCAATCAACAATATGTCATCTACATATAGTATTAAGAATGCTACAGAGCTCCCACTCACTTTCTTGTAAATACAAGCTTCTCCATAAGTTTGTATAAAACCAAAACTTTTGATTACCTTATCAAAACGTTGATTCCAACTTCGGGATGCTTGCTTCAATCCATATATGGACCGTTGAAGTTTGCATACCTTGTTAGCATCTTTAGGATCGACAAAACCTTTGGGTTGCATCATACATAACTCTTCATCAATGTCTCCATTGAGGAACGCCGTTTTGATATCCATCTGCCATATCTTATAATCGTAATATGCAGCGATTGCTAACATAATCCTCACAGATTTTATCTTTGCTACTAGTGAGAAAGTCTCATCATAGTCAACTCCTTGAATTTGTCAAAACCCTTTTGCGACAAGTCGAGCTTTATAGACAGTAACATTACCATCAACATTTGTTTTCTTCTTGAAAATCCATTTGTTCTCGACAGCCTTCCAGCCATCCGGTAAGTCCACCAAAGTCCATACTTGGTTTTCGTACATGGATCCAATCTCGGATTTCATGGCATATTGCCTTTTATTGGAATCTGGGCTCATCATCGCTTCCTCATATGTCGCAGGGTCATCGGTGTTATCCACCAACATGACATTCATAACGGGATCATACCAATCAGGAGTGGTACGAGTTCTCGTTGACCTACGAGGTTCTATAGCAACTTCAACCGAAGTTTCATGATCATCATCATTAGCTTCCTCTCTTATTGGTGTAGGCGCCACAGGAACTACTTCCGGTGTTGCGCTACTCGCAAGTTCGAGAGAAGGTTCAACAACCTCGTCGAGTTCTACTTTCCTTCCAGTCACTTCTTTCGAGAGAAATTCCTTCTCTAGAAAGGATCCATTCTTAGCAACGAAGATTTTGCCTTCGGATCTATGATAGAAGGTATACCCAATAGTTTCCTTCGGGTATCCTATGAAGACGCATTTTTCCGCTTTGGGTTCAAGCTTGTCCGGCTGTAACTTCTTTACATAAACCCAATCCCAAACTTTAAGGAGCGACAATTTAGGTTTCTTCCCAAACCATAATTCATACGGTGTCGTTTCAGCAGTTTAGATGGTGCCCTATTTAAAGTGAATGCGGCTGTTTATAATGCATAACCCCAAAATGATAGCGGTAAATCTGTAAGTGACATCATAGAACGAACCATATCTAAGAGAGTTCGATTACGACGTTCGGACACACCATTACGTTGTGGTGTTCCCGGTGGTGTCAATTGTGAAAGTATTCCGCATTTCTTTAAATGCTCGCCAAACTCGTAACTTAGATATTCACCTCCACGATCAGATCGTAGAAATTTAATCTTCTTGTTACGTTGATTCTCTACCTCACTTTGAAATTCCTTAAACTTCTCGAAAGTTTCGGACTTATGTTTCATGAAATAGATATACCCATATCTACTCAAGTCATCCGTGAAGGTAAGAACATAACGATAACCACCGCGCGATGCTACACTCATTGGTCCACACACATCGGTATGTATGATTTCCAATAAGTCCGTAACTCGCTCCATCATCCCAGAAAATGGAGTCTTAGTCATTTTACCCATCAGACATGCTTCACATCTTTCAAGTGATTCAAAATCAAGTGATTCAAGAAGTCCATCGGAATGGAGTTTCTTCATACGCTTCACTCCAATATGACCAAGACGACAATGCCACATATAGGTCGAGTTATCGCTCAATTTCAAATGTTCAGCTTCAATGTTATTAATATGTGTATTTCCACTATCGAGATTCAATAAGAATAGACCATCTATCAAAGGTGCATGTGCATAAAACATATTACTCATATAAATCGAACAACCATTATTCTCGGACTTAAACAAGTAACCATCTCGCAACAAACATGATCCAGATATAATGTTCATGCTTAACGCAGGCACCAAATAACAATTATTTAAGTATATAACTAATCCCGATAGTAGATGAAGAGGTAGCGTGCCGACCGCGATCACATCAACCTTTGATCCATTTCTAACGCGCATCGTCACCTCGTTCTTCGCTAGCTTCCGTTTATTCTGCAGTACCTGTTTCAAGTTACAAATACGAGCAACCGAACCAGTATCAAATACCCAGGCACTACTACGAGTACTAGTGAGATACACATCAATAACATGTATATCGGATATACCTTTCTTCTTGATGTTGCTGTTCTTCAAATATGCCAAGTACTTTGGGCAATTCCGCTTCCAGTGACCTTCTCCCTTGCAGTAAAAGCACTCGGTATCAGGCTTTGGCCCAGCCTTGGTCTTCTTCGTCGGTGCGGTAACTTTCTTACCACCCTTCTTGAAGTTTCCCTTTTGCTTAGACTTGCCTTTCTTGAATTTGGTGGTCTTATTGACCATGAACACTTGATGCTCTTTCTTGATCTCCACTTCTGCAGATTTCAAAATGGAGAAGAGTTCTGGCAACGTCTTGTTCATGTTTTGCATATTGTAGTTCATCACAAAGTTCTTGTAACTTGGTGGTAGTGATTAGAGGACACGTTAAATCCCCAAAGCATTAGGAATCACTATACCCAAACTTTCGAGTTTGTTTGCGTGCCCAGACATCTTAAGCACATGCTCACTGACGGAGCTGCCCTCTTCCATCTTGCAGTTAAAGAACTTTTCAGAAGCCTCATAACTCTCAACTATCGTGTGAGTCTCAAAAATAATTTTGAGTTCACGGACAATATCATATGGGTCTTGGTTCTCAAACCTTTTCTGAAGCTCCGATTCCAAACCATACAAGATAGCACACTGAACTATGGAGTACTGATTCTTCCGAGTGAGGTAAACATTCTTTACTTCATCGGTAGCAGTAGCTGAGGTGGTTCACCCAGCGGTGCATCCAGCACATAGGTCAAATTACCATCATTGAGGACAATCCGCAAATTGCGGAACCAATCCGCGAAGTTGCTTCCATTGTTTTTCAACTTTTCTTTCTCTAGGAACACATTAAAATTGATGGTAGGGGCCGCCATTGATCCTCAACATATTTGCAATAGTTTAGACTAAGTTTATGACAAATTGAGTTCTAATTAATAGTTAAATTAATCTAGGTGAACTCCCACTCAAAACAATATCCCTCACATTGTTTTAGTGATCACACGAACCAAATCCACCACAATAAAACCGATCATCACGAGAGTTGATGTAGCTTTAATGGCGAACAATCAACATGTTCATCATATCTACTATATGACTCATGCTTTACCTTTCGGTGATCCGTGTTCCGAGACCATGTCTGTACATGCTAGGCTCGTCAAGATCAAACCTTAGCTTCCGCATGAGCAAATCTGGCTTGCTCATGTTGTATACACCCGCAGAATCTAACACACCCGATCATCACGTGGTGCTTCGAAACAACGAGCTTTAGCAACGATGCTTACTAAGGATGAACACTTTGGAACTTGAAATTTGTGTGCATGAGGGATCATCTTATAATGCTACCGTCGTTAACTAAGCAATACAAGATGCATAAAGGATTAACATCACATGCAGTTCATAATATGTGATATGATATGGCCTTTCTTCTTGTGCTTCCGATCTCCATCTTCAAGCACGAACATGATCTCCATCATCACCGGTATAGCGTCAAGGTCAATGGCGCGGTTTCATGGTTGTCGTCCACCAGCTTCAACTATTACAACTACTTTGAATAGACACGCGGGTCTTAACGGAATTTAAAGACAACCATATGAAAGCTCCGGTTGCCAACTTACAATAAGGGACATTGCATACATCAAATATAATCACAATCATGGCCATATCATCACGACACACCCTGCAAAACAAAGTTAGACGCCTCTAATTTTCTTTGCATATTTTACGTGGTTTGGGGCTTTCAATAAGTGTCGATCTAACTTACGAACAAAAACCACAACGTTGATGTTTGAACTATCAAGTGCCCGTTGTAAATTGGATCTATACTATAATGGGAGAGACAGACACCCGCAAAGCCACTTATGCAATACAAGTTGCATGTTGAGCGTGGAGCAAGTCTCATGAATGATGTCATGTAAGGTTAGCCCAGGCCGCTTCATCCCATCATACCGCAAGATGCAAAGTACACAAAAAGCAATTGATAATAAAAGCACCACCGCCCACAATGACCATTTCTTTCTACTCGTGCAACAGAGCTACATATAGCCACGGCTCTGATACCACTGTAGGGGTTCGTAGCATGGAAGACAAAAATTTTCCACCGCATGCAAACAAACAAGCCAAGATCTATCTAGTAGATTGTAGCAACGAGTCAATAGAGGAACTCACCCTCAAAGATTCCAAAGCGGTTAACGAGAGCATATTCTCGTGGGTGATGTAGTCGTACTCTTGCCGATCTCAAGATCGCGTAGACGATCCTTCCGGCGCTGCGTTCCGGCAGCTCTTCATGATCGATCACGTTAAATTTTCGATGAAGACCTTCCTCTCCCTTGTTCCAGCAGGCAGCAGAGGTTGTAGCACTCTCCTCGCGATTCCGGCAGCACGACGACGTGGAACCGGAAGTAGAGGGGAGATCTCGCAGGGCTTCGCCTTAAGCCAGAGCGAGTATGGTGGACTATGAGAGAGGCCTTCGTGATCTAGGGTTTAGAGGGCACCAAGGGGGGAGCTTGGCCGGCGGCTAGGGCTTAGGTAAGCCCCAAGTTGGCGACTTGGAGAAACCCTAGGGGCGGCGGCGACTTGGAGGTGGCCGACGACTAGGGTTAGGGTTTTGGGTGAGTTGGGTGTAGGGAAGAGGGGCAGCCCTGCCCCTCCTTATATAGGTGGGAGGGCACGGCTTGGGACGAGGGAGTCCTCCCCCAAGTCGGCCTCCTTGGCCGGCGGATGGAGGGAGAGGAACCCCTCCCCAAGTAGGTTTCCTACTCTCCCTCCACCAAGCAAACTTGTCGTTTGACTTTTTCAAATTGGCGTTTGACTTTCAAACTAGGATCTGATTTCTCCCTTTATTTTGCCCAGCCATGTTACCTAGTACATAATGCAACCATTCCACATTGTCATGACACATTCATGTACCCTTCCTCCGGTCTTGCGGACCTTAGGACCCTTCTAGAACATTCCCGGTGAAAACACAGGAATCATTCCCCAACTCCGAAACAGGACTTTTCTTATATGAATCTTATTCTCCGGACCATTCCGGATCTCCTCGTGATATCCCGGATCCCATCTGAGACTCCGAAGAACATTCAGTCTCTTACTCATCATTCCATAACTACTCAACAACATCGAATCCTTAAGTGTGTCTCCCTACGGTTTGTGAATTATGCGGACATGATCGAGACACTTCTCCGATCAATAACCAATAGAGGAATCTGGAAATTCATATGGCTCCCACATATTTCTACGATTACTTTGCGATCAAATGAACCACTTACATACGATGCCAATTTCCCTTTGTTTCATGATAGTTTACTTATCCGAGGTTTTGATCGTCGGTATCTCTGCATACCTAGTTCAACCTCGTTACCGATAAGTACTCTTTTCTCATTCCCGTGATATGTGATCCCTTGTGAGCCAGTCACATGCTTGCAAGCTAATTGGATGACATTCCACCGAGAGGGCCCAGAGTATATCTATCCATCATATGGATGGACAAATCCCACTCTTGATCCATGTGCCTCAACCCATACTTTCCGAATACTCAATGCCACCTTTGTAGCCACCCAGTTACGGTGTGGTGTTTTATGTCATCAAAGCATCCTTCCGGTGATGGTGATTAGCATGATCTCATGGTCAAAGGAATTAGGTTACTATGTATCAGAAAGCTTATAGCAATTGAACTATTAAAATGACTTGATCTTTATGCTACGTTTATCTATAGGAGTATGTCCATCATATCATTCTCCTAATGATATGGCCTTGTTATTAACAACATCTCAAATGTTCATGATCAAGAAACCATGATCATCTATTAATCAACAAGCTAGTATTATGAAGAGGCTTTACCAGGGACTCTAGTTTAGTTTACAAATCACACAAGTATTAGTGTTTCTGGTTAATACTGTTATAGCATGACTGTAAACATTTATCATAAACACAAAGATATAATAATAAATACATTTAGTATTGCCTCTAGGGCATATCTCCAACATGGGTTGCATCATATATAACTCTTCATCAATGTCTCCATTGAGGAACGCCGTTTTGACATCCATCTGCCATATCTCATAATCATAATATGCAGTGATTGCTACCATAATCCTCACATACTTTAGCTTCGTTACTGGTGAGAAAGTCTCATCGTAGTCCACTCCTTGAATTTGTCGAAACCTTTTGCGACAAGTCGAGCTTTATAGACAGTAACATTACCATCAACATCTGTTTTCTTCTTGAAAATCCATTTATTCTCGATACCTTCTTCCGCCATCCGTAAGTCCACCAAAGTCCATACTTGGTTTTCGTACATGGATCCAATCTCGGATTTCATGGCTTCTTGCCATTTATTGGAATCTGGGCTCATCATCGCTTCCTCATATGTCGCAGGGTCATCGGTGTTGTCCACCAACATGACACTCATAACGGGATTATACCAATCAGGAGTGGTACGAGTTCTCGTCGACCTGCGAGGTTTCGTAGTAACTTCAACCAAAGTTTCATGATCAACATCATTAGCTTCCTCTCTTATTGGTGTAGGCGCCACAAGAACTACTTTCGTTGCTGCGCTACTCGCAAGTTCGAGAGAAGTTTCAACAACCTCGTCGAGTTCTACTTTCCTTCCAGTCACTTCTTTCGAGAGAAACTCCTTCTCTAGAAAGGATCCATTCTTGGCAACGAAGATCTTGCCCTCGGATCTATGATAGAAGGTATACCCAATAGTTTCCTTCGGGTATCCTATGAAGACGTATTTTTCCGCTTTGGGTTCAAGCTTATCGGGCTGTAACTTCTTTACATAAGCTTCACAACCCCAAACTTTAAGGAACGACAATTTAGATTTCTTCCCAAACCATAATTCATACGGTGTCGTTTCAACAGATTTAGATGGTGCCCTATTTAAAGTGAATGTGGCTGTTTCTAATGCATAACCCCAAAACGATAGCGGTAAATCTGTAAGTGACATCATAGAACGAACCATATCTAAGAGAGTTCGATTACGACATTCGGATACACCATTACGCTGTGGTGTTCCCGACGGTGTCAATTGTGAAAGTATTCCGCATTTCTTCAAATGCTCGCCAAACTCGTAACTTAGATATTCACCTCCACGATCAGATCGTAGAAATTTAATCTTCTTGTTACGTTGATTCTCTACCTCACTTTGAAATTCCTTAAACTTCTCAAAAGTTTCGGACTTATGTTTCATGAAATATATATACCCATATCTACTCAAGTCATCCGTGAAGGTAAGAACATAATGATAACCACCGCGCGATGTTACACTCATTGGGCCACACACATCGGTATGTATGATTTCCAATAAGTCCGTAGCTCGCTCCATCATACCAGAAAATGGAGTCTTAGTCATTTTACCCATCAGACATGCTTCACATCTTTCAAGTGATTCAAGAAGTCCATCGGAATGGAGTTTCTTCATACGCTTCACTCCAATATGACCAAGACGATAGTGCCACATATAGGTTAAGTTATCGCTTAATTTCAAACGTTTAGCTTCAATGTTATTAATGTGTGTATTACCACAATCGAGATTCAATAAGAATAAACCATCTATCAAAGGTGCATGTGCATAAAACATATTACTCATATAAATTGAACAACCATTATTCTCGGACTTAAACAAGTAACCGTCTCGCAATAAACATGATCCGGATATAATGTTCATGCTCAACGCAGGCACCGAATAACAATTATTTAAGTATAAAACTAATCCCGATGGTAGATGAAGAGGTAGTGTGCCGACCGCGATCACATCAACCTTTGATCCATTTCCAACGCGCATCGTCACCTCGTTCTTCGCTAGCTTCCGTTTATTCTGCAGTACCTGTTTCAAGTTACAAATATGAGCAACTGGACCAGTATCAAATACCCAGGCACTACTACGAGTACCCGTGAGATACACATCAATAACATGTATATCAGATATATCTTTCTTCTTGATGTTACCGTTATTCAAATCCGCCAAGTACTTTGGGAAATTCCGCTTCCAGTGACCTTCTCCCTTGCAGTAAAAGCACTCAGTATTAGGCTTAGGCCCAGCCTTGGTCTTCTTCGCCGGCGTGGTAACTTTCTTACCGCCCTTCTTGAAGTTTTCCTTTTTCTTAGACTTGCCTTGCTTCTTGAATTTGGTGGTATTATTGACCAACAACACTTGGTGCTCTTTCTTGATCTCTACTTCTGCAGACTTTAACATGGAGAAGAGTTCGGGTAATGACTTGTCCATGTTTTGCATATTGTAGTTCATCACAAAGTTCTTGTAACTTGGTGGTAGTGATTTGAGGACACAGTGAATCCCCAAAGCATTAGGAATCACTATACCCAAGCTTTGAAGCTTGCTTGCGTGCCCAGACATCTTAAGCACGTGCTCACTGACGGAGCTGCCCTCTTCCATCTTGCAGTTAAAGAACTTTTCAGAAGCCTCATAACTCTCAAGCTGGCGTGAGCCTCAAATATCATTTTGAGTTCACGGACAATATCATGTGGGTCATGGTTCTCAAACCTTTCTCAAGCTCCAATTCCAAACCATACAAGATAGCACACTTTGAGCGTGGAGTCTTGATTCTTAGAGCGAGGAAAACATTCTTTACCTCATCGGTAGCATTAGCATGCGGGTCACCCAAAGTGCATCCAAAGACATAGGTCAAATTACCAGCATTGAGGATAATCCTCAAATTGCGGAACCAATCCGCGAAGTTGCTTCCATTGTTTTTCAACTTTTCTTTCTCTAGGAACGCATTAAAATTGATGGTAGGGGCCGCCATTGATCTACAACATATTTGCAATAGTTTAGACTAAGTTTATGACAAATTGAGTTCTAATTAATAGTTAAATTAATCTAGGTGAACTCCCACTCAAAACAATATCCCTCAAATTGTTTTAGTGATCACAGAAACCAAATCCACCACATCAAAACCGATCATCACGAGAGTTGTTGTAGCTTCAATGGCGAACAATCAACATGTTTATCATATCTACTATATGACTCATGCTTTACCTTTCAGTGATCCGTGTTCCGAGACCATGTCTGTACATGCTAGGCTCGTCAAGATCAAACCTTAGCTTCCGCATGAGCAAATCTGGCTTGCTCATGTTGTATACACTCGCAGAATCTAACACACCCGATCATCACGTGGTGCTTCGAAACAACGATCTTTAGCAACGGTGCTTACTAAGGATGAACACTTTAAAACTTGAAATTTTTGTGCTTGAGGGATCATCTTATAATACTACCGTCGTGAACTAAGCAATATAAGATGCATAAAAGGATTAAAATCACATGCAATTCATAATATGTGATATGATATGGCCTTTCTTCTTGTGCTTCCGATCTCCATCTTCAAGCACGAACATGATCTCCATCATCACTGGTATGACATCAAGGTCAATGTCGCCGCTTCATGGTTGTCGTCCACCAGCATCAACTATTACAACTACTTTGAATAGACACGCAGGTCTTAACGGAATTTAAAAGACAACCATATGGCTCCTTCCGGTTGCCAACTTACAATAAGGAACATTGCATACATCATATATAATCACAATCATGGCCATATCACATCACAGCACACCCTTGCAAAACAAAGTTAGACGCCTCTAATTTTCTTTGCATATTTTACGTGGTTTGGGGCTTTCAATAAGTGTCGTTCTAACTTACGAACAAGAACCACAATGTTGATGCTTGAACTATCAAGTTCCCGTTGTAAATTGAATCTATACTATGATGGGATAGACAGACACCCGCAAATCCACTTATGCAATACAAGTTGCATGTTAAGCGTGGAGCAAGTCTCATGAACGATGTCATGTAAGGTTAGCCCAGGCCGCTTCATCCCATCATACCACAAGATGCAAAGTACACAAAAATCAATTGATAATAAAAGCACCACCGCCCATAATGACCATTGTGTTCTACTCGTGCAACAGATTTACATATAGACATGGCTCTGATACCACTGCAGGGGTTCGTAGCATGGAAAACAAAAAATTTCTACCGCATGCACACAAACAAGCCAAGATCTATCTACTAGATTTTAGCAATGAGTCGATCGAAGCACTCACCCTCGAAGATTCCAAAGCGGTTAACAAGAGCAGATTCTCATGGGTGATGTAGTCGTACACTTGCCGATCTCAAGATCGCGTAGACGATCCTTCCGGTCTTTGTGTTAAAGCCTAGGCGCTTCATGATCGGTCACACGTTCGGTACTCGATGAAGACCTTCATCTCCCTTGTTCCAGCATGCAACAGAGGTTGTAGTTCTCTCCTCCCGATTTCGGCAGCACGACGACGTGGTGTCAGAAGTAGAGGGAAGATCCCGCAGGGCTTCGCCTAAGCCGGTGCGAGTTATGGTGGATTAGGATTTCCCGGTGATCTAGGGTTTAGAAGACCGGGAGGAGGAGGAGGTGTCGGCGGTGGCTAGGGAGGCGGCGACGGCGGCGTATTGGGCGCGGCGGCGGCGCGGTTGTGGGGAGGGCTTGGCTTTTGTGTGCTTTGGGGCAGCCCTCCCCCTCTATTTATGAGAGGGGGGCAGCCTTGGGAGGGGTGGGTTTGAATCCAAACCCAAACCCAAGTTGGATTGAGAGAAGGACTTGTTTCTTCTCCCACTAGGAAACCATTGTTCTAGTTTGACTTTTCAAACTTCCCGTTTGACTTTCAATTTAGAGCTTTAATTCTCTCTTGCAAATGCCCACACCAAGTGACCTAGGATATGATCCAATCATTCCACTTACCCATGACACATTCATGGTCCATTCCCCTTTCGGTTCGGTGAACCTTCTAGAACCTCTCCGATGAAAACATCGGAATCTTTCCCGAACTCCGAAATCAGACTTTCCTTATATGAATCTTATTCTCCGGACCATTCCGGATCTCCTCGTGATATCCCGGATCCCATATGAGACTCCGAACAATATTCGGTATCCCTACTAACATTCCATATCTACTAAACAACATGGAATCCTTAAGTGTGTCTCCCTACGATTCGTGAACTATGCGGACATGACCGAGACACTTCTCTGATCAATAACCAATAGAGGAATCTGGAAATTCATATGGCTCCCACATATTTCTACGATTACTTTGCGATCGAATGAACCACTTACATACGATACCAATTTCCCTTTGTCGCACGATAGTTTACTTATCCGAGGTTTTGATCGTCGGTATCTCTGCATACCTAGTTCAACCTCATTACCGATAAGTACTCTTTTCTCGTTCCCGTGATATGTGATCCCTTGTGAGCCAGGCACATGCTTGCAAGCTAATTGGATCACATTCCACCGAGAGGGCCCAAAGTATAACTATACGTCATATGGATGGACAAATCCCACTCTTGATCCATGTGCCTCAACCCATACTTTCCGAACACTCAATGCCACCTTTATAGCCACCCAGTTACGGTGTGGTGTTTGATGTCATCAAAGCATCCTTACGGTGATGGTGATTAGCATGACCTCATGGTCGAAGGAATTAGGTTATTATGTATGAGAAAGCTTATAGCAAACGAACTATTGAAATGACTTGATCTTAATGCTACGCTTATCTATAGGAGTATGTCCATCATACCATTCTCCTAATGATATGATCTTGTTGTTAACCACGATAATCTATTAACCAACAAGCTAGTATTACAAAGAGGCTTTACTAGGGACTCTAATTTAGTTTACAAATCACACAAGTATTAATGTTTCCTGGTTAATACTGTTATAGCATGAATGTAAACATTCATCATAAACACAATGATATAATAATAACCACTTTTATTATTGCCTCTAGGGCATATCTCTAACAGGAACGCAACTAGGCGAAAAACCACCGTCCGGATGAAAAAACGCCCTGGGAACACCGTCCTGGAAACGCGGGTGGAGATGCTATCCGTGTCGTAGGTCGGCGTGGGAGCATTGAGCTCACCCAACGTGCCGATCGGTGGAGTCCATGAGGCAGGTGTGATCGCCGGTGGCATCGCCCTGCTCAGGGAGGTGAAGCGTGCCGATCTTGCCAACCTAGAAGCATAGGCTCCCGATCATCACGTCGACTCTGTCTCGATCCGACGCTTGGCTGGCTCCCCTAGTGCACGTCGTACTGCGCGGTGGGAGGGGGGGGGTCAGCATCGGGCGCAACATTGTCGCACGCTCTTACGTTTCCCACATCGCATGGGCCTCGGCAAGCAACTGTGCCGCGACAAGCGGCTTTGCCTCCTTGGACCTTGCCTCCCTATCCCTGCGCTTGTCCATTTTGACCTTCCTCTTCCGGACAAGGGCCAACCACTCGATGTCGGTCAAGCCATCCGGCCTCGGCGTCGGCGCTCTCGGCTTCCTCGCCTTTTTCTCCTTTGGTTTGCCGACGACGGATCGGTGTTTGACGAAACCCTTGGGCGGCATGGTGGTCGGGAGATCGGAGAACTGGCAGAAGATGTGGGGGAATGGAGAGGAAAGGCGAGAGGGGAAGAAGAAAAGGGAGGTAGCTGGGACTCTAGTCATCGATAGTGTTGGCCCACCCACTTTTTCTATTCGTCCGGCGTTCCTAGGGCGTTCCCAGCACCCCGGGATCGGCCTAGAAATGCCGGATGAAAGTGGAGCCAAATCCGGACCAAATCGGTGTCCTGGGAACGCGACTGGGCGAAAAATCACCGCCCGGATAAAAAGCATACAGGAGCGCTGGCGTGGGAGCATTGAGCTCGCTTAGCATGCCGATCGGTGGAGTCCATGAGGCAGGTGTGATCGTTGGTGGCATCGCCTGATCAGGGAGGCGGAGCGTGCCGATCTTGCTAACCTAGAAGCATATGCTCCCGATCATCACATCGACTTTATCTCCTACGGAATCGAAGGCCGGGCGTGTTGCCGGCGAGTGGACGGCTCCGAAGAGGAGATGGTTCTCCGACATGGATGAGTCAAATATTGTAGGCGATAGGGTCGTCGAGATCGCAACTTCAACGCTCCCAGTTCCCACAGACGACACCAATTGACGTGGGGTGATCACGTCAATGCCCATTGTTATGTACTTGGTTTGAGTAAGAGGCGTGCCCTAGAGATCTCGTTCGGCTAACAGACAAAGCAATGCAGGGACACAAGGTTTACCCAGTTTCAGGCCCCCGGAAGGAAAACCCTACTCCTGCTTGTCTGCTCTTGATTGATGGAGAATCAAAATTTACAGGGATGCACAGATGAGATCTGATGGGTGTGTATGCTAGGGTTTTTCATGGTCCTTCCCGTCGCTCTCTCCTAGCCTTTATATAGGGAGGCCAGGTCTCGGGATAGGGCCGAGTCGGTTACAAGTTAGGGTTTGTCTTTCAAATTTTGTATCTGAAACTATTCGTATCCTCCAAGAAATCGTATCCTTCTTGCGCCTGGGCCACCCAAATCGTCCCGGATCTTCGTCTTCAGGTGCGGATTGACATATGGGCTCTCACTGGGCTAAACTGGATAGGTCGCATACTCATGTCAAGTTGACCATCTATTGTGATATGCAACTCCTCTTTCTTCTTTGTTAATTTGGTAAACCAGTACATGAGACTTTAGGAGTAACCCTGCCACAGATGAGGACTCCTTGGGCAAGGCCATGTGGAGGAAGGCGGATAAGAATTTGGACACCCCGGGTAAATTCATGTAAATCCTTTCTTTCTTTTTCAAATAACTCTATTATGGATAAGCTGGCTAACGTTGGTGTTAGTTTGGGAAGATCTGTAAGTGAAGTTAATCTTTCTAATTCTGTTTTGAGACATATGGAGGTTGACCGTCTAACGGTTACTCCTAAAATCTCTGTTGTTCCTGACCCTTCACCAATGGAGGAGGAGGAGTTGCATGCCACAATAGATGGTCAACTCCTTTCTCACTTAGTTGGTGAAGTATCAGATGTGGGCTTTGATGAGACTGGGCTGGATTCATTATATGATCTTATAGCTTCTGGTCGGAAATCAAAGGGCCATCGGTCCCGTAAGAGATATCGTGTACCCAAATCCCCAATTGTTTCTCAATGAATGACATGTTCTCAAATAGCAGAGGTCTTCGTGACTTGGCTAAACATTTGTTTTTTGCCGATTGTGTGAGAGATTATTAATTGGATTTTTTGGGTATTTCTGAGACTGGTAGACGTGATTTCTCACAAAGTCAACTCAATCGCCTTTCTGGTGGAGTGGATTTTACATGGGTATCACGTCCGCCACGAGGGCGTTCCGGGGAATCCTGTTAGGCGTCAGAGATGAGGCAATGGAAATCTTAGCTAGTTCGGTTGGAGATTTTTTTATTAAACTCCATATCCGGAACAAGGCTGATGATTTCGTTTGGTCTCTGACATTGTATCTGAGGCTGTCCAGGATGTTTATAAAGCGGACTTTTTATGTGAGTTGGTTAATCTTGCTAAGGACAATCCTTATCCTATCCTTATAGGTGGGGATTTTAATTTGCTAAGATTCCCTCATGAGAAAAGTCGGGGCCGGTTTGATGAACATTGGCCTTTCATGTTTAATGCTGTCATAGACAACTTGGACTTAAGAGAGGTTACAATGTTAGGAAGACAATTTACTTGGGCTAATAGTCTTCCGGAGCCTACATACGAAAAATTAGATAGAGTGCTTATGGGTACCGAATGGAAAGATAAATTTCCTATGGTAACTATTCGCGCTCTAGAGCGTATTGAGGCTTTATCGGACCATGCCCCATTACTACTATCTGTCGGAATACCACCACGGAAATCCAAAAATAGTTTCAAGTTTGAACTAGGATGGATTGATTGTGATGGTTTTTATGACCTTGTGAATGCTATTTGGGAAAAACCGATCGGTGGTCACACACCTATAAAATGTTAGAACAATAAAATGCGTGCCTTGCGCAAATTTCTCCGTGGTTGGGCTAGACATACTTCTGGTATCCTTAAAAAAGAAAAAATACGCCTTTCTGCTATTATTAATGACTTAGAGGCTTCAGCGGAGGTTAGGTTATTGACTGCACAAGAGATTGAGCTTAAAAACCAATCGAATGCGGAAATTGCCAGACTCCTGCGTGAGGAAGAACTCAAGTGGTACCAACGGTCTAAAGCCAAATTCATCCTAGAAGGAGATGCGAATACAAGATACTTCCATGCTGTTGCAAATGGCAAGCATAAGAAGAAACTTATTCATTCTCTAATCCAGGAAGAAGGGACGATCGAAGGTCAGCAACATCTTAAATCTTATATTACCAACTACTATAAATCCTTGTTTGGGGCACCACCTGAAAATTCCTTTTCGTTGGATGAGTCCCGGACGGAGGATATTCCTCAGGTTTCTATTATGGAAAACAACTTTCTGACTGCTCCTTATACTGAGGAGGAGGTTAAGAAGGCCGTCTTCCAAATGGAACCAAACAAAGCGCCAGGACCTGATGGCTTTCCAGCGGAGTTTTACAAAACATTCTAGGAAGTTATAAAGGTTGACTTGATGCGCTTGTTCGAGTTTCTACATGTTAGTCAACTGGACCTATTCAGGTTAAATTTTGGCAACATAATTTTATTACCTAAGGTTAACAATGCAGAACGTATACAACAGTATCGTCCAAACTGTCTTCTTAACGTTAGTTTTAAAATTTTCACAAAGGTTGCTACGATTAGACTGAATTCAGTGGCTGATCATGTTGTTCGACCTTCTCAAACCGCTTTCATGCATGGGAGAAACATCTTAGATGGCGTTGTAAAACCCAGCAGGAAACGATTCATGAACTATACTCAAAAAAATTAAATGGGGTATTATTCAAGATCGATTTTGAGAAGACATATGATAAAGTTAATTGGTCTTTCCTACAGCAAACACTCCGTATGAAAGGTTTTTCTCAAGAGTGGTGTGCTCTCATACAGTCTTTTGTGACTGGGGTAGTGTTGCCATTAATGTCAATGATGACATAGGTAAATACTTCCAGACCAAAAAAGGGCTGCGACAAAGGGATCCATTATCGCCTATACTATTTAATATAGTGGCAGATATGCTGGCTATCCTTATTGAGAGAGCGAAGGCTGATGGCCAAATTGAAGGATTGGTTCCACATCTTGTTGATGGTGGTCTATCTATTCTTCAATATGCCGATGATACAATACTATTTATGGAACATGATCTGGAGAAAGCCAAGAACCTGAAACTAATACTTTCAGCATTTGAGCAGCTTTCTGGATGATAAAATAAGCTTTCTGGAGTGATTTGTATTATTTTGGAGAGGCTAAAGACGAGGCTCACCTGTATGCCGATCTTTTTGGCTGTGGTCAATCAATTATTTGGGAATACCGATACATTATCGGCGTCTTACGATTGCTGAATGGAAACTCGTTGAGGAAAGACTTCAGAAACATCTTAATAGTTGGAAGGGTAAATTGCTATCCCTTGGTGGAAGACTGGTCCTCATTAATTCAGTACTCACCAACATGGTACTGTATATGATATCATTCTTCCGGTTACCAAAAGGAGTCTTGTCAAAACTGGACTATTTCCGTTCAAGATTCTTTTGGCAAGGGGATAGTGAGAAAAAAAATATCGACTGGCCAAATGGAATGTTGTTTGCCGATCCAAAGAATATGGTGGATTGGGCATACATGATTTAAAAGTCAAAAACACTGCATTATTGGGTAAATGGTTATTCAAACTTCTTACTGAAGAAGGGGTCTGGCAAACTATTCTATGGAGGAAATATGTTGGCTCAAAAACGGTGTCTACACTGGTTTGGAAACCAGGTGATTCATACTTTTGGGCTGGACTAATGGCTTCCAAAACACAATTCTTCCGGTTTGGCACTTTTAATATTAAGGATGGTTCACAGATTAGGTTCTGGGAAGATAAATGGCTTGGCCAAACTTCTCTCCGTGAACAATATTCAGCTCTATATTCAATTGTTAGACACAAAAGGGATACTCTCGCTAAGGTAATGGAAACTAATCCTCCTAATGTGTCTTTCAGACGAAGTCTCTTAGGTCCTAGACTGTTGTCTTGGAATAATCTCTTAGTAAGATTATCCAGGATACATCTATCTAAGTGTATGGATGAATTTAAATGGAAACTATTACATAGTGGAAATTTTTCTGTTGATTCATTTTATAGAGCTTTGATCCAACCTAATATTCCAGTCGATGACAATAGTAAAATTTGGAAGTTGAGGATACCCCTTAAAACGAAGATATTCGCTTGGTATCTCCGTAAAGGGGTGATTCTCACAAAAGATAATCTTGTTAGGAGGAATTGGCATGGTAGCACTGAATACGTATATTGTCATCATAATGAGACAATACGTCATTTATTCTTCCATTGTAAATTTGCTCGTGTTATATGGTCAATCATCCAAATAGCCTCTGGTTTATCTCCTCCTCGATCGGTAGTCGATGTTTTTGGCAACTGGATGAATGAGATTGAGGATAAATATGGGACTTTATTTAGGGTGGGAGCGCTTGCCATTATTTGGTCGCTTTGGCTATATAGAAATGACAAGATTTTTAATAATGTTGTATCTTCTCCGTTGCAGGTTATCTATCGGGCCACGGCTGTCCTCCGATCATGGACTTCTCTACAACGTATGGAGTTCCGCGACTTGTGTGCGGAGGGTTGTAGGCGGTTGGAAGATGCGGCGTGAGATGTCTTCTCCCGGCATGAATGGCAGCAACCGTTGCAATAGATCTTCCTTAGATAATTGGGAGAACTATGTTTTCATTTACATTTTTTTGTATTCTAGATTTTCTTGTTTTCGACCAAGACTGTGGTTATTTGACTGTGTGCATCCTAACTATGCAGAGGCCGGGTGTAAACTTACCATTGAGTAATAAAACGCCAATTTTCAAAAAAAAGGAGTAACCATAAGACACTCATACTCCATATGTCTCAAAGTAAAGTAGAAACCGAAAATAACGTGTCCTTGTCCGAACTACCCAACTTAATACCAACATTGTTTAGCTTGGAATTAATACAAGTAGTAGAGAAAGAAAAAAAGAACTTTAGTGATGATTTTATACCCGGTGAATCCATGTTCTTTTCGCTTTATGACGCATCCCCTATCTACGCCAGGGGGATTATTCTATTGGGAAACTGGGCCGGTAGAGGCCCACTCGGTGTGGCCTCTACCAGGCTAGGGTTGGCCCATGTGGGTATCGTATCCCCTTTAGCCTATAAATAGAGGAACAACCTTTGTACGTGAGTTTACCGAGAGAGTTTTCAATAAAGTTCCCTGTTTCATCTACTTTGTACTATGTGTGCCTTCTTCTAGTCTTCTTCTCCGGTGTGGAACAGCCTCGGGACCGGCCAGTCGGCAGGGGGTGTTTCAACACGTTATCAGCACGTGTCCCTCCGTCGAGCCTCCGTCAAGCCACCGTAAAGCCCGCATCACGCAGGCTTTCGTTGAAGGTAACACAAATCTGACCGCAAAAATGGATTCTTCTCGCGTTTTCCTTTCAAGATTTGCGTTCAGATCTTAGATCAGATCCCATCTAGGGTACGTATTTTCCTTTCCGGGAGTCGAGCTGACCTGCTGTCGCCGACCAATGTCGATTTAATCACTCCCAGATCAGGAACTTGTTGACTGTACCAGTGCACCTGTTGTGCCGATCTAAATTTAATTTAGTAGATCAGACTGATCATGTCTATTTTTATTAAGTAGATCGGATCGAATCTACAGTTTTTATTTGCATGTCATTTTTTTTGCAACCGCATGCGTACGCGCTTGCAAGATGAAGAGGCCATGGCGGCTGAGGACCGAGCTCGCGCCCATCAAGACGCGCCCTGGCCGCGAACCATCGCCGCGCCCCCACCCGCCGCCATTGGCCCGCTGGCCGCCGTGCTCGCCCGCGCTCGCCGCAGCGGTCGCCCGCCAGCTGTGGCAGCGCTGCTTCGCCCTACCGCCTGGCCCTGCCACACGCTGCCGCCGCGCTACCGCCCCGTCGCGCACCATAGCCTTCGCCAGCGACCACACCGCCGCGCCCGCCCATGGCCGTACCGCAGCCTGCGCGCCGTGGCCGCGCACTGCGGCCCAGCCGTGCCGCTGCGTTCCCTTTCGCGGCGCGCCTTGCCACTGATAGCCTCCGGCTTCGCCCGCTCGCCTCCCCAACCAACCGCACGCCCGCTTTGCGCGCGCCCGCGCCGATGTCGCGCTCCCGTCGCCGGAGCGGCCTGCTGCCGCCGCCGCCCCACTCGAGAGCACTTCCGTGCTCTGTTCCCCCGTTCTCGGGCAGGGACGGTGTGGGGTGGACCGGCCCACGGGAGACCGCGCGTTTTTCGGCCGTTTTGGGGCCGTTTCTGGGCGTGGGAACACGCGTTTGCGGGGCTGTTGGACCATTTCGGCTCTGTTTTCGGTCTGATTTTTCACAAGCTTTTTGAACTATGTTTACTATAGTTATTAATTAACGCATGTTTTTAATACTTTGTATCTCATAGATAACTTGTACCTTTTTTACATTAAATTTTGGAACGCCGTCATATTTGAATTATTGTATCGATTATCGCATTTATGCAACCGATTATCTGCTGTAATCTTACACACTTTGCATAAATTGCAGATGACCGGAATCGTCAGCCGCGAGTTTCCGGAGTTGACCCAGGATGGGCTTAACTACCTGACTTGGGCCTCGGACGTTGAGATCGTCCTCGAGGGCCGATGCATCAAGGATGCGTTGATTAAGGGGACCCCGATGCCCCCCAGCAAAACCATCCCGGCGGATAACGTCAAAGCCCTGCACTTCCTCCGCCATCACATGTGTGAGACTCTCAAGAACGAGTACATGGTAGAACGGAGTGCTTACGCCCTCTGGACCGCCCTCATCAAGCGGTTCTCTAGGCTGAAGTACACCATTCAGCCACAGGCGGAGGCAGATTGGATACGTCTGAGGTTTGCGGACTTCAAGACGGTGGGAGAGTACAACTCCAGGTTGCACCGGATTTGTACTATTCTTCAGCTGTGTGGGACCAGTACCACCGATCAGCAGAAGATAGACAAAACCCTCTCCACATTCCATCCAGACAACATCCGATCCTCATGAAACTTTCCAGAAGGATTCACGGAATATGCAGCGCTTATTGATGTTCTCCAGGTGGCCGAGGCGCAGGATAATGTTCTGAAAAAGAACTTCTCCGCGCAACCCTTCGCAGGGGGGCCAAGTCATGAGGCCAATACTGGTGCCTACAAGGTGCACAAGCCCATCCACAAGAAGAGAGGCAAGAAGGGCCCCAACTCCTCCAACCCGGCCAAGCAACGCAAGGCGGGCAAGGGGGAGGCGAGGCCCCAGGACTGCTTCCGCTGTGGCTCCAAGACTCACTTCTCCAGGCAGTGTTTGGCCCCTAAACGCGTCGTGGACGCGTTCAAGGCCAACAAGAAGGTGCGCGAGGCGAATCTTGTCTAGGTTGAGGCACCACTGGCGCCGGCGCGCCTTTGTCGCACGTCGCGCACGTAGTGGCGCAGGACGTAGCACAAGTGGCAGCACCCTCGACGGTCCCCACGGACGCCGCTGTGCCCATGGAGGTTGAGCACGTTGTGCCCCCGCCGCCTCAGCTAGGCCCCTTGTCCATGATGATGGCCAACGTAGAGAAGCCCACTGACCTTGAGATACTGGCTGAGCTTGGTGATTTCCTCGCAGAATCCACCTGAGCTCCTTTTGTTGTAATGATTCCTTTTTCAGTAATAATCAGATACATTTCTTTCAATATGGTTGTAAGCTCTATGAGAGCATAACATTTATTTGTTTTTCGGCGATTGGATGACATTTATTTCATTCATTTATTCCATTATTTGATTATGTGATGTTCTGAAATGTTTATGTGTTTTACTTACTTGATGTAGCAACTTCCTCGCTCCATTATATTAATTAGGCACTATATTTTAGAACGCGTGTGGGCCCAAATGGAGGAAACGTGCCTTGCTGATAGCGGCACCACCAATACCATCTTGAGAGAAACAAAGTATTTTGAGTCTATTACCAAAAACCCTGGTAACACAATGACGATCGCCGGCTGCGTTCCGAATGTAGTTGGCTCCGGAAGAGCAACTATCATACTCCCAAATGGAACAACTCTGATCATTGAAGAGGCATTGTTGTATCCGGAGTCGACTCGTACTCTCTTAAGTTTTAGAGACATCCGCGCAAATGGTTTCCATGTCGAAACCAATGATGATGAGAATGGAAAGGAGTTCCTACTCATTACCAAGCGCGACGAAAATGGTAAACATGTTGTCGAAAGACTCCCTTCATTAGCTACTGGGCTGTACTACACTAAGATAGTAGCACCACCTATTTACACTACCCTTAAGACTGTCTTTAGAAGTTCCTAACTATTCTGCCTTTGGCATGATAGGTTAGGCCACCCCGGTCTTAGGATGATGAGAAATATAATTAACAACTCGAACGGTCATAATGTTAATGTGAAAAATTTCCCGAATCCCGATGATTTCGTGTGCTTCGCATGCGCTACGGGGAAATTAATCATTAGACCGTCCCCCTAAAGGTGAAGGATGAACTCCCCGCGTTCTTGGAACGCATTCAAGGGGATATATGTGGTCCAATTCAGCCCCTCTCAGGGCCATTTCGGTACTTCATGGTGCTCATCGATGCTTCCTCTAAATGGTCCAATGTTTGCTTGCTGTCAACAAGGAACCATGCTTTTGCAAAGTTGATCTCCCAGATCATACAAATAAGGAATAAATTCCCTGATTATCGTTTAAAGTCTATTCGAAAGGACAATGCTGGAGAATTTACTTCAAAGGCATTCGATGATTATTGCATGGCAACTGGAATCAAACTTGAGCACTCCATACTGCATGTCCACACTCAAAATGGACTTGCGGAGGCATTGATTAAACAGATTAAATTCATTGCCAGACCACTCCTTCAGGGTTGTAATTTACCAACTACATGTTGGGGACACGCGGTGTTACACGCCGCTAATCTCATCAACTTTCGACCATCGGCCTACAACATCCACTCTCCCATCCAACTTGCGCAAGGGTCGGCACCGAAAATTTCCCACCTCCGTAGGTTCGGCTACCAGGTATATGTACCTATACCACCACCCCAACGATCAGCAATGGGACTGCTCTGTAAGCCGAGGATATACGTTGGTTATGAGACTATGTCCATAATCAGGTTCTTGGACCCTCCCTTGGTGACTGTCACGGCCCGCTTTTGTTCGCATTTTTGACGAGGATCTTTTTCCGACTTTGGGGGGGAGGTAATCAACCCCTGGATGACAAAAGTCGAGAAATCACGTGGAAAGCCACGGGGATCCATGCTCATGACCCGCGCACTGTTGAGACTAATAGAGAAGTCCAAAAGATACTAGAATTGCACTCCCTAGCGAATCAACTGTCCGATCATTTTAGTGATTTAAAGACTGTGACAAAGTCGCATGTGCATGCACGTAATGCACCGGAAAGGGTTGAAATACCAAAGAAAAATGATGGTATACCCGCTCCTTCTCCAAGGCCTAAGAGGACGTGGATTCCGGTTTCTCAAAGCCCAAGTACTCGGGGACGCCCGAAGAAAAAGGATAAGAGAGATTTATTACAGTCTGCCCCTATTGAGGGGAGCCAGTCGAGACCTGGCACAAGTACGGATATTTTAGTGCACGAAATTCCGGACTTGAACTTTCCTATATCGGAAATACCCAGCAAAGTTGTGTGCGCACACATCGGAGCGGGAAAGCTAAAGGACCTAGCTCCTGGATTGGGAAATCCGGTGGAGCAAGAGGATGTGCCTGATGCACTCCATGACGAAATGGCCATTAACTATGTTAATTCGGGTAAGTCATACAACCGAGCCATGGCAAATGTCGACGTTAATTTTGCCAAGAAAATTGCCTCAATCATAGATCTTGACCCTGAGCCTAACACGCTCACTGATTGCAAGAAAAGGTCGGATTGGAAAGATTGGCAGAAGGCAATTACTGCTGAATTATTATCGTTAAACAAAAAAGAGGTATTTGGACCTATTTGTCTAACTCCTCCCCACATTCGCCCCGTTGGCCATAAGTGGGTTTTTGTTCGAAAGAGAAACGAGAATAATGAAGTAGTAAGGTACAAAGCAAGGCTCGTTGCTCAAGGTTTCACTCAGCGACCAGGTGTCGACTTTGAAGAAACTTACTCCCCTGTCATGGATGGAATTACCTTTAGATACTTGATCTCAATGGCAGTAAACATGGACTTAAAAATGAAACTAATGGATGTTGTCACCGCTTACCTATATGGTAACTTGGATTTGGACATATACATGAAAGTACCAGAAGGTATCCCTGTCCCGAACCAGGATAGAGCAAACAGGAGCTTATACAGTGTTCATCTTAAAAAGTCATTGTATGGACTAAAACAGTCAGGTGGGATGTGGTATAATCGTTTAAGCGATTTCCTTCATCAGAAGGGCTACGCGAGCAATGAAGATTGCCCATGTGTTTTTATGGAGATCCGGGATGGTTTCAGATTATCTCGGTGCACGTGGACGATTAGAATATAATCGGTACACGTGACGATATTGAGGAAGCGAGTTCCTACTTGATGTCGGAATTCGAGATGAAAGACTTAGGCAAAACCAAGTTCTGCCTCGGTCTGCAACTTGAGCATTCCCCTGCTGGGATTCTAGTTCACCAGTCGGCCTACACCCAGAAGGTGTTGGAACGATTTAGGTTTGAAAAGGCATATCCTTCTAAGACCCCGATGGTCGGAAGATCTTTGCAGCAAGACAAGGACCCGTTCAGGCCTAAAGAAGAGGGGAGGAAATTCAGGACCGAATTTCCCTACTTAAATGCTTGATGATTTATGTACCTCGAAATTGTACACGGCCGGATATTGTATTCGCCGTCAATTTGCTTTCAAGGTACAGTTCTGAGCCTACCAAGAGGCATTGGAAATGCGTTAAAGACATCTTTAGGTACATACAAGGGACAAAGGACCTTGGCTTGTTTTACCAAAAGAACCAAGACCTATCTGTTGTAGGCTATGCAGATGCTGGGTACCTTTCGGACCCGCATACATCCAAGTCGCAGACTGGATATGTTTTCCTTTGTGGTGGAACAACTATTTCTTGGAAATCGTTAAGCAAACTCTTGTGTCGACTTCGACGAACCACTCGGAAATCATAGCATTATATGAAGCATCACGAGAATGTGTATGGCTTCGACGAGTAGTCAGTCACATCAAGATGTCATGTGGACTGAACACCGTACAAACCCCAACAATTATCTATGAAGATAATGCCGCTTGTGTTGCACAAGTCCAGACAGGTTACGTGAAGAGCAATCTCACAAAGCATATAAACCCCAAGTTCTTCTATGCACATGAGTTGCAAAAGATGAACGAAGTGAAAGTCTTGCATACTAAGTCGTGTGAAAATCTCGCTGATTTGTTCACTAAATCATTGCCAGCGTCTTCTTTCGAGAGATGTGTCCGAGGGATCGGCATGATGAGACTTAAGGGGATGCAAGGTTCAGGGGGAGAATCTTCACAAACTTATCGCTGAAATCTTGATCCCGATAATTGAGTACTTAACTTTATAGTTAAGTGAATTGTACTCTTTTTCCCTTAGTGAGTTTTTATAAAGTTTCTCACATGAGGTTTTTAATGAGACAATTCGTGCAACATAGCAAGAAGTATACCGTGTGCATTTCTCCATATTTTTCCCACTGGGTTTTTCGGAGTTTTAAGCCATGGTTATACAGATAAGATACCCAAAAAAAGTGTTGTAAACTGGGCCGGTAGAGGCCCACTCGGTGTGGCCTCTACCAGACTAGGGTTGGCCCATGTAGGCATCGTATCCCCTTTAGCTTATAAATAGAGGAACAACCTTTGTACGTGAGTTTACCGAGAGAGTTTTTAATAAAGTTCCATGTTTCATCTACTTTGTACTATGTGTGCCTCCTTTTAGTCTTCTTCTCCAGTGTGAAACAGGCTCGAAACCGGCCAGTCGGCAGGGGTGTTCCAACATATTCATCAGCGTCGAAAGTACCATCCTCAAATGTCCTCCCATGCCTCGAACTGAGCCGCGACGGCGTTAGCTCTTAGCTTCCTTTCCGCTCATAGGTGGAGTTGCAGCCGCAACGACTGGACCGTGACGGCCCACGGGTGGAGAGAAGCGGCAGCGTCGGGGCATGCTGGCGGAGGAGGGGCCCGCAGCTGGCTTAGCTCGATCGGTCGCCAAGGCCCATAGCAGCGGAAGCAGCTGCTTCGGCGCACCCAGGTGTGAGGATTGGTACCGACCGGCCCAAGACATTTTTTATTTTTTAAGAGTTAAACACAACAACAGCTAGGAGGATTGCTCTATTTATTTAGTCTATTATTAAGACCTGTAAAGCATCCATACGTTTTATACATCTATATTTGTTTTAGCCAAAATAAAATAAAATATGACAGTAATCGTACGCTTAGGGCATGTATATTCGTTCCGACGATGGGTGTCTGTAACGTCATCTACAGACAGCCTAGCAGACAACGTATACAACCGGGAGTATATTTTGCTATCTATAACCACCAAAATTTGACTGGAAAAAGGGGAAGATAAACTAGATCCAACCGACCGGCTACTTGCGAGGGAATCGTACAATGGGGAAGAGGCCGGCTGTAGGCAACGATTTTTTCGGCTGCAGATCAACAGTAACTTTACCGACAGACTCTGCCGTATTTCTGTTCCTTTCTCCCCCACGTAATTTAATTTTCTACCTGAACAGTTTAACAAACAGCTGAGTAGATACCGCTGTACATGCCCTTAGCAGTGGCCTGTCCTCATCGGCCCTGCTCATGGTGGCCAGTTTGTCCCCTCCTTGGCGGCGACCGGCACGAGCTGTGGCGCGTCCTCTACTTTTTTTTTTCGGCTAACATCAGGGGTTCCACTCAATCATACATCGTACTATTTGTTTTCCGGATAATTGGAGCACTCAGACAAACGCCAAACTAAACAACGTTGCCAAAGGCCTGAACTTATTACCCATAGAAACTCCAAGAATCAGATCGATAATACTATGATGAATTATGATCGAAGCTTTGAAGCAATTGATACAAAATAACTATGATGAATTACGATTGAAGCCTTTGAAGAAATTACCATGATAAACTACGATTGAATACACGATGATGTGGTTAGGCTGGGCTGCATGCATGTCAACATAGACAACATAATTGATCTTCTAGCGGGGTGTTACTTTATAATAGACGTCATAGATAAGGTTTAGTAGAAGAAAAACGGCTTTCCGTCCAGAAGCATTAGACCCGGTCATGATTAGGCCCGGGACTAATGTAGCATTAGTTCCAGTTTCAATGGCTAGTACCGTCGCAGGGGCAGGGCCCGCTCTAGTCTCGGTTGGTGTCTCCAACCGGGACTTAAGGGCCTGATTAGAGACACCAACGGGGAGTAATGTCCTTTCTATATATATATCATCTTCCTTCAAGCCCCGAGCCATAACTGCTCTTTCCTCTTTGTTTTCTTCTTGAGCTCAAGTTCATCCCTATTTTTTTACATGATTTGAAGATTTCGCGGCGCCCCATCTATCCAAGGGTTCTAAAAGGTTAGCAAATTTATCTTTTTATCTTTCATTGCTAGTTTAGCTTATTTCATGCTCTAGAGTAGAGAGACTTGTGGGTTTAGTTTGAAAGTAATTTTTGCAATAATAACATTTGGCCACTATTTTAATTTGGTTTTAATGTGATGAACTTGTATTAATTTGGTAACTTCTCTATTCATGACGTTGTATAATGGTTTTTGATATACTTATATAATAAAGATTTGGCCACTCCTCCCCGAGCTCGATTTGTGTAATGGTTTTTGATATACTTGCATTAATTTGGTGGAGGCACTGATGGCATCGTTCTAGTGATGCTGGCATGGGTTTGAGTGCATGTCGGCGAGGTAGTGACACCGTTTTGGTGATGATGGCGTGGGTTTGAGTGCATGTCGAGGAGGCGGCAACTTCAACAACAAGGCGGTGGAGGAGAGACTCTATTCAGGTTAGACTTTGGGGATATAAACTTGAGATGCCTCTTTTCGAAAATTCGAGCGGTAAGGCATATCGCCATAGATGACCGAGCTTTGGTAGACCGCTTCTCCGAGCACTCATATTAGCCACTTTGTCACACAATGTATTTTAGGGGTACCACTCCGTTACTCCTGCTTGAGCAACTGCCATTGTGGGAACATGGTTGCCCTAGACCAAAACTAAACGATCCTGTTTGGACCACAATGAGGCACATCCTCCCAGCACACAAAGCTAAATAAGATCTTCATTAGCCTCACAAGACAGGCTGTCCTAGACCGAACACGAGCATGTAACCATTCCATTCTACCTAGTTCTAGAACCGAATATTAGACTATATCCTCTTTTAAGCTAACTCTCTTTGAAATTACAACGCCGTGACACACCATACAAGTAAGCTCCGGTAACGAAGGATGAAAAGCATATGAAAAAACAGACAAGTCCACTGGTGTCTACCACTACCACCACGCTACTCAGATTTCTAGCTGCCAAAGCATCCATGTAATATTTCTAAGCAGATTCTCCTGCGGCTGCAATCAGATGGACCTAGGTTTTTATATTAACAGTCCAAGACGTGCGGGTGGCATGGTACCGATGCACGTGATATGACTCAAGATATTGCTTGTGGCGCTACACTTACCTGCCTGGGGCCCGTGGTGTGGCGCCATGGGGGTGCACCATACAGTGTGGCGCCTTGGATGCAGGGGCGGCACAAAAAAAATCAGTTTTTGTGAAATATTTCGTCAAGATTTTATTATTGGTATATATCTCTAAAAAGGATTATTTCTGTCCTTTTGGCCACATCGTGGCTGCTTGAGAAGCTTCCATTGTGGCTGTCCTAGACCGAAACGAAACGATCCCGTTTGGACCACAATGAGGCCGATCCTCCAAGCATACAAACCTAAATGAAAACGACCATAAAACACGAAAACGATAAGTTGTTGGTCATAACTCTCAAACATGTATCAGGTCTTAAGGTTGATGTAAATCGCATTGGAACCATAAAACTGTGGGCAATAGCTCATGAGAACGGCCATAAAATGTGAAAGCTGCGAGTTTTGAGTCAAATATCTCCAACAAGTATGGAGTCTTACGGTCGTTGTAAATCGGCCTGGAACCCCAAAATAGTGGGCAATACCTCATCAAAACGACCATAAAACCCTAAAATTACGAGTTTTTAGTCATATATCTGAAACATGTAACGGGTCTTACAGGCCTTGCAAATCCGCTTGGAACACAAAAACAGTGGGAAATAATTCATGAAAATGGCCATAAAACACGAAAACGACGAGATTTTGGTCCAAACTCTCAAACATGTATCGGTTCTTAAGGTCGTTGTAAATCGCCCTAGAACCCCAAAATAGTGGGCAATAGCTCATCAAACTGCCATAAACGCAAAACGATTTTCTTGTCATTTCTCTTAGACATGTAAGGGGTATTATGAACCATGCAAATCGCCATGGAACCCCAGAAACATGGGCAATAGCTCATTAAGACGGCCATAAAACATGAAACCGATGAGTTGTTGCTCATAACTCTAATACATTTATCGGGTCTTAATGTCATTGTAACTCACCTTGGAACTAGAAAATTGTGGGTAATAGCTCATGAAAACAACCATAAAACGCGAAAACTGCGAGTTTTGGGTCATATCTCTCCAACATGTATCAGGTCATAAGGTCGTTGTAAATCTCTCTAAAACCCCAAAACATCGGGCAATGGCTCATGAAAAATAGCCATAAAACCCTAAAATTACGAGTTTTTAGTCATATATCTCAAACATGTAACGGGTCTTACAGGCCTTGCAAATCCGCTTGGAACACAAAAACAGCGGTAAATAACTCATGAAAATGGCCATAAAACACGAAAACGACGAGATTTTGGTCCAAACTCTCAAACAAGTATCGGTTCTTAAGGTCGTTGTAAATCACCTAGAACCCCAAAACAGTGGGCAATAGCTCATTAAAACGGTATTAAAACACGAAAACGACGAGTTTATGCTCATATCTCATAAACATGTAAGGGTCCTTACAGGGCATGCAAATCCGTCTGGAACCCCAAACTATGGGCAATAACTCATAAAAACGACAATAAAACACGAAAACGACAAGTTGTTGGTCATAACTCTCAAACATGTATCAGGTCTTAAGGTTGATGTAAATCGCATTGGAACCATAAAACTGTGGGCAATAGCTCATGAGAATAGCCATAAAATGCGAAAGCTGCGAGTTTTGGGTCAAATCTCTCCAACAAGTATGGAGTCTTATAGTCGTTGTAAATCGGCCTAGAACCCAAAAATAGTGGGCAATACCTCATCAAAAGGACCATAAAACGCGAAAATGATGAGTTTTTAGTCAGATCTCTCAAACATGTAATGGGTCTTACAGGCCTTGCAAATCCGCCTCACACGCAAAAACAATGGGAAATAATTCATGAAAATGACCAAAAAACACGAAAACGATGAGTTTTTGGTCATAACTCTCAAACATGTATCGGTTCTTAAGGTCATTGTAAATCGCCCTAGAACCCCAAAATAGTGGGCAATACCTCATCAAAACAGCCATAAAACGCGAAAACGACAATTTTCTTGTCATTTCTCTTAGACATGTAAGGGGTATTATGGACCATGCAAATCGCCATGGAACCCCAGAAATGTGGGCAATAGCTCATTAAGACGGCCATAAAACACGAAACCGATGAGTTGTTGCTCATAACTCTAATACATTTATCGGGTCTTAAAGTCGTTGTAACTCACCTTGGAACTAGAAAATTGTGGGTAATAGCTCATGAAAACAACCATAAAACGCGAAAACTGCGAGTTTTGGGTCATATCTCTCCAACATGTATCAGGTCATAAGGTCGTTGTAAATCGCTCTCGAACCCCAAAACATCGGGCAATGGGTCATGAAAAACCGCCATAAAACAGTGGGCAATTGCTCATCAAAACGGTATTAAAACACGAAAACGACGAGTTTCTGCTCATATCTCATAAACATGTAAGGGTCCTTTCGAGGCATGCAAATCCGTGTGGAACCCTAAAACTATGGGCAATAACTAATTAAAATGACCATAAAACACGAAAACGACAAGCTTTTGGTCATACCTCTCAAACATGTATCAGGTCTTAAGGTTGATGTAAATCTCCCTAGAACCATAAAATTGTGGGCAATAGCTCATGAAAACGGCCATAAAATGCGAAACTTCGACTTTTGGGTCATGTTTCTCCAACAAGTATCGAGTCTTATGGTCGTTGTAAATCGCCTGGGAACCCCAAAACAGTGGGAAATACCTCATGAAAACGACCATAAAACACGAAAACGACGAGTTTTTAGTCATATCTCTCAAACATGTAACATGACTTACAAGCCTTGCAAACCCGCTTGGAACACAAAAACAGTGGGAAATAACTCATTAAAATGGCCAAAAACATGAAAACAACGAGTTTTTGGTCATAACTCTCAAACATGTATCTGTTCTTAAGGTCGTCGTAAATCACCATAGAACCCCAAAACTGTGGGCAATAGCTCATCAAAACGGTATTAAAACATGAAAACGACGAGTTTTTGCTCATATCTCATAAACATGTAAGGGTCCTTTCGAGGCATGCAAATCCGCCTGGAACCCTAAAACTATGGGCAATAACTAATTAAAATGACCATAAAACACGAAAACGACAAGCTTTTGGTCATACCTCTCAAACATGTATCAGGTCTTAAGGTTAATGTAAATCTCCGTAGAACCATAAAATTGTGGGCAATAGTTCATGAAAACGGGCATAAAATACGAAAACTTCGACTTTTGGGTCATGTCTCTCCAACAAGTATCGAGTCTTATGGTCGTTGTAAATCGCCTGGGAACCCCAAAACAGTGGGAAATACCTCATGAAAACGACCATAAAACACGAAAATGACGAGTTTTAGTCATATGTCTCAAACATGTAACATGACTTACAAGCCTTGCAAACCCGCTTGGAACACAAAAACAGTGGGAAATAACTCATGAAAATGGCCAAAAACACGAAAACAACGAGTTTTTGGTCATAACTCTCAAACATGTATATTCTGTTTAAAGGTCGTCAGAATCGCCGTAGAACCCCAAAACAGTGGGCAATAGCTCATCAAAACGGTATTAAAACACGAAAACGACGAGTTTCTGCTCATATCTCATAAACATGTAAGGGTCCTTTCGAGGCATGCAAATCCTCCTAGAACCCTAAAACTATGGGCAATAACTAATTAAAACGACCATAAAACATGAACACGACAAGTTTTTGGTCATAACTCTCAAACATGTATCAGGTCTTAAGGTTGATGTAAATCGCCCTAGAACCATAAAACTGTGGGCAATAGCTCATGAAAACGGCCATAAAATGCGAAAGCTGCGAGTTTTGGGTCAAATCTCTCCAACAAGTATGGAGTCTTACTATCGTTGTAAATCGGCCTGGAACCCCAAAACAGTGGGCAATACCTTATCAAACCGACCATAAAACCCTCAAATTACGAGTTTTTAGTCATATATCTCAAACATGTAATGGGTCTTACAGGCCTTGCAAATCCGCTTGGAACACAAAAACAGTGGTAAATAACTCAGGAAAATGGCCATAAAACACGAAAACGACGAGATTTTGGTCCAAACTCTCAAACATGTATCGGTTCTTAAGGTCGTTGTAAATCACCTAGAACCCCAAAACAGTGGGTAATAGCTCATCAAAATGGTATTAAAACACGAAAACAATGAGTTTCTGCTCATATCTCATAAACATGTAAGGTTCCTTACAGGGCATGCAAATCCGTCTAGAACCCTAAAACTGTGGGCAATAACTCATGAAAACGACCATAAAACACGAAAACGACAAGTTTTTGGTCATAACTCTCAAACATGTATCAGGTCTTAAGGTTGATGTAAATCGCATTGGAACCATAAAACTGTGGGCAATAGCTCATGAGAACGGCCATAAGATGTGAAAGCTGCGAGTTTTGGGTCAAATCTCTCCAACAAGTATGGAGTCTTACAGTCGTTGTAAATTGGCCTAGAACCCAAAAATAGTGGGCAATACCTCATCAAAAGGACCATAAAACGCGAAAATGATGATTTTTTAGTCAGATCTCTCAAACATGCAATGGGTCTTACAGGACTTGCAAATCCGCCTGGAACGCAAAAACAGTGGGAAATAATTCATGAAAATGGCCAAAAAACACAAAAACGATGAGTTTTTGGTCATAAGTCTCAAAGATGTATCGGTTCTTAAGGTTGTTGTAAATCGCCCTAGAACCCCAAAATAGTGGGCAATACCTCATCAAAACGGCCATAAAACGCGAAAACGACGATTTTCTTGTCATTTCTCTTAGACATGTAAGGGCTATTATGGACCATGCAAATCGCCATGGAACCCCAGAAACCGATGAGTTGTTCCTCATAACTCTAATACATTTATCGGGTCTTAAAGTCGATGAAAGTCACCTTGGAACTAGAAAATTGTGGGTAATAGCTCATGAAAACAACCATAAAACGCGAAAACTGCGAGTTTTGGGTCATATCTCTCCAACATGTATGAGGTCAAAAGGTCGTTGTAAATTGCTCTAGAACCCCAAAACATCGGGCAACGGGTCATGAAAAACCGCCATAAAACGCTAAAATTACGAGTTTTTACACATAAATCTCAAACATGTAACGGGTCTTACAGGCCCTACAAATCCGCTTGGAACACAAAAACAGTGGTAAATAACTCATGAAAATGGCCATAAAACACGAAAATGATGAGATTTTGGTCCAGACTCTCAAACATGTATCGGTTCTTAAGGTCATCATAAATCGCCGTAGAACCCCAAAACAGTGGGCAATAGCTCATGAAAATTGTATTAATACACGAAAACGACGAGTTTCTGCTCATATCTCATAAACATGTAAGGGTCCTTTCGAGGGATGCAAATATGCCTGGAACCCTAAAACTATGAGCAATAACTAGTTAAAATGACCATAAAACACGAAAAAGACAAGCTTTTGGTCATACCTCTCAAACATGTATCAGGTCTTAAGGTTGATGTAAATCTCCCTAGAACCATAAATTTTGGGCAATAGCTCATGAAAAACGGCCATAAAATGCGAAAACTACGACTATTGGGTCATGTCTCTCCAACAAGTATCGAGTCTTATGGTCCTTGTAAATCGCCCGGGAACCCCAAAACAGTGGGCAATACCACATGAAAATGACCATAAAACACGAAAACGACGAGTTTTTAGTCATATCTCTCAAACATGTAATGGGACTTACATGTCTTGCAAATCCGCTTGGAACACAAAAACAGTGGGAAATAATTCATGAAAATGGCCATAAAACACGAAAACGACGAGATTTTGGTCCAAACTCTCAAACATCTATCGGTTCTTAAGGTTGTCGTAAATCGCCGTAGAACCCCAAAACATTGGGCAATAGCTCATCAAAACGGTATTAAAACACGAAAATGACGAGTTTCTGCTCATATCTCAAAAACATGTAAGGGTCCTTTCGAGGCATGCAAATCCTCCTAGAACCCTAAAACTGTGGGCAATAACTAATTAAAATGACCATAAAACATGAAAACGACAGGCTTTTGGTCATACCTCTCAAACATGTATCGGGTCTTAAGGTTGATGTAAATCTCCCTAGAACCATAAAATTGTGGGCAATAGCTCATGAAAACGGCCATAAAATGCGAAAACTTCGACTTTTGGGTCATGTCTCTCCAACAAGTATCGAGTCTTATGGTCATTGTAAATCGCCTGGGAACCCCAAAATAGTGGGAAATACCTCATGAAAACGACCATAAAACACGAAAACGACAAGTTGTTGGTCATAACTCTCAAACATGTATCAGGTCTTAAGGTTGATGTAAATCGCATTGGAACCATAAAACTGTGGGCAATAGCTCATGAGAACGGCCATAAAATACGAAAGCTGCGAGTTTTGGGTCAAATCTCTCAAACAAGTATCGAGTCTTATGGTCGTTGTAAATCGCCTGGGAACCCCAAAACTGTGAGAAATACCTCATGAAAACGACCATAAAACACGAAAACGACGAGTTTTTAGTCATATCTCTCAAACATGTAACATGACTTACAGGCCTTGCAAACCCACTTGGAACGCAAAAACAGTGGGAAATAACTCATGAAAATGGCCAAAAACACGAAAACAACGAGTTTTTAGTCATAACTCTCAAACATTTATCTGTTCTTAAGTTCGTCGTAAATCGCCGTAGAACCTCAAAACAGTGGGCAATAGCTCATGAAAACGGTATTAAAACACGAAAACGACGAGTTTCTGCTAATATCTCATAAACATGTAAGGGTCCTTACAGGGCATGCAAATCCGCCTGGAACCCCAAAACCATGGGCAATAACTCATGAAAACGACCATAAAACACGAAAACGACAAGTTTTTGGTCATAACTCTCAAACATGTATCAGGTCTTAAGGTTGATGTAAATCGCCCTGGAACCATAAAACTGTGGGCAATAGTTCATGAAAACGGCCATAAAATGCGAAAGCTGCGACTTTTGGGTCAAATCTCTCCAACAAGTATGGAGTCTTACGGTCGTTGTAAATCCGCCTAGAACCCCAAAATAGTGGGCAATACCTCATCAAAACGACCATAAAACCCTAAAATTATGAGTTTTTAGTCATATATCTGAAACATGTAACGGGTCTTACAGGCCTTGCAAATCCGCTTGGAACACAAAAACAGTGGTAAATAACCCATGAAAATGGCCATAAAACACGAAAACGACGAGATTTTGGTCCAAACTCTCAAACATGTATCGGTTCTTAAGGTCGTTGTAAATCGCCCTAGACCCCAAAATAGTGGGCAATAGCTCATCAAAACGGCCATAAAACGCGAAAACGACGATTTTCTTGTCATTTCTCTTAGAAATGTAAGGGGTATTATGGACCATGCAAATCGCCATGGAACCCCAGAAACATGGGCAATAGCTCATTAAGACGGCCATAAAACATGAAACCGATGAGTTGTTGCTCATAACTCTAATACATTTATCGGGTCTTAATGTCATTGTAACTCACCTTGGAACTAGAAAATTGTGGGTAATAGCTCATGAAAACAACCATAAACGCGAAAACTGCGACTTTTGGGTCAAATCTCTCCAACAAGTATGGAGTCTTACGGTCGTTGTAAATCGGCCTGGAACCCCAAACTAGTGGGCAATACCTCATCAAAACGACCATAAAACCCTAAAATTATGAATTTTTAGTAATATATCTGAAACATGTAACGAGTCTTACAGGCCTTGCAAATCCGCTTGGAACACAAAAACAGTGGTAAATAACCCATGAAAATGGCCATAAAACACGAAAACGACGAGATTTTGGTCCAAACTCTCAAACATGTATCGGTTCTTAAGGTCGTTGTAAATCACCTAGAACCCCAAAACAGTGGGCAATAGCTCATCAAAACGGTATTAAAACACGAAAACAACGAGTTTTTGCTCATATCTCATAAACATGTAAGGGTCCTTACAGGGCATGCAAATCCGTCTAGAACCCAAAAACCGTGGGCAATAACTCATGAAAACGACGATAAAACACGAAAACGACAAGTTGTTGGTCATAACTCTCAAACATGTATCAGGTCTTGATGTAAAACGCATTCGAACCATAAAACTGTGGGCAATAGCTCATGAGAATGGCCATAAAATGCGAAAGCTGCGAGTTTTGGGTCAAATCTTTCCAACAAGTATGGAGTCTTATAGTCGTTGTAAATCAGCCTAGAACCCTAAAATAGTGGGCAATACCTCATCAAAAGGACCATAAAACACGAAAATGATGAGTTTTTAGTCAGATCTCTCAAACATGTAACGGGTCTTACAGGCCTTGCAAATCCGCCTGGAACACAAAAACAGTGGGAAATAATTCATGAAAATGGCCGTAAAACACGAAAACGACGAGATTTTGGTCCAAACTCTCAAACATGTATCTGTTCTTAAGGTCGCTGTAAATCGCTCTAGAACCCCAAAGTAGTGGGCAATAGCTCATCAAAACGGCCATAAAACGCGAAAACGACGATTTTTTTGTCATTTCTCTTATACATGTAAGGGTCCTTATAGGGCATGCAAATCCATCTAGAACCCAAAAACTGTGGGCAATAACTCATGAAAACGACCATAAAACACGAAAATGACAAGTTGTTGGTCATAACTCTCAAACATGTATCAGGTCTTAAGGTTGATGTAAATCGCATTGGAACCATAAAACTGTGGGCAATAGCTCATGAGAACGGCCATAAAATGCGAAAACTGCGACTTTTGGGTCAAATCTCTCCAACAAGTATGGAGTCTTACGGTCGTTGTAAATCGGCCTGGAACCCCAAAATAGTGGGCAATACCTCATCAAAACGACCATAAAACCCTAAAATTACGAGTTTTTAGTCATATATCTGAAACATGTAACGGGTCTTACAGGCCTTGCAAATCCGCTTGGAACACAAAAAGAGTGGTAAATAACTCATGAAAATGGCCATAAAACACGAAAACGACGAGATTTTGGTCCAAACTCTCAAACATCTTTCGGTTCTTAAGGTCGTTGTTAATCACCTAGAACCCCAAAACAGTGGGCAATAGGTCATCAAAACGGTATTAACACACGAAAACAACGAGTTTCTGCTCATATCTCATAAACATGTAAGGGTCCTTACAGGGCATGCAGATACGTCTAGAACCCCAAAACTGTGGGCAATACTCATGAAAACGACCATAAAACACGAAAACGACAAATTGTTGGTCATAACTCTCAAACATGTATCAGGTCTTAAGGTTGATGTAAATCGCATTGGAACCATAAAACTGTGGGCAACAGCTCGTGAGAACGGCCATAAAATGCGAAAGCTGCGAGTTTTGGGTCAAATCTCTCAAACAAGTACAGTCGTTGTAAATTGGCCTAGAACCCAAAAATAGTGGGCAATACCTCATCAAAAGGACCATAAAATGCGAAAATGATGAGTTTTTAGTTAGATCTCTCAAACATGTAACGGGTCTTACATGCCTTGCAAATCCGCTTGGAACACAAAAACAGTGGGAAATAATTCATGAAAATGGCCATAAAACACGAAAACGACGAGATTTTGGTCCAAACTCTCAAACATGTATCGGTTCTTAAGGTCGTTGTAAATCGCCCTAGAACCCCAAAATAGTGGGCAATAGCTTATCAAAACGGCCATAAAACGCGAAAACGACGATTTTCTTGCCATTTCTCTTAGACATGTAAGGGGTATTATGGACCATCCAAATCGCCATGGAACCCCAGAAACATGGGCAATAGCTCATTAAGACGGCCATAAAACATGAAACCGATGAGTTGTTGCTCATAACTCTAATACATTTATCGGGTCTTAATGTCATTGTAACTCACCTTGGAACTAGAAAATTGTGGGTAATAGCTCATGAAAACAACCATAAAACGCGAAAACTGCGAGTTTTGGGTCATATCTCTCCAACATGTATCAGGTCATAAGGTCGTTGTAAATCTCTCTAGAACCCCAAAACATCGGGCAATGGCTCATGAAAAACGGCCATAAAACCCTAACATTACGAGTTTTTAGTCATATATCTCAAACATGTAACGGGTCTTACAGGCCTTGCAAATCCGCTTGGAACACAAAAACAGCAGTAAATAACTCATGAAAATGGCCATAAAACACGAAAACGACGAGATTTTGGTCCAAACTCTCAAACAAGTATCGGTTCTTAAGGTCGTTGTAAATCACCTAGAACCCCAAAACAGTGGGCAATAGCTCATCAAAACGGTATTAAAACACGAAAACGACGAGTTTATGCTCATATCTCATAAACATGTAAGGGTCCTTACAGGGCATGCAAATCCGTCTGGAACCCCAAACTATGGGCAATAACTCATAAAAACGACCATAAAACACGAAAACGACAAGTTGTTGGTCATAACTCTCAAACATGTATCAGGTCTTAAGGTTGATGTAAATCGCATTGGAACCATAAAACTGTGGGCAATAGCTCATGAGAACGGCCATAAAATGCGAAAGCTGTGAGTTTTGGGTCAAATCTCTCCAACAAGTATGGAGTCTTATAGTCATTGTAAATCGGCCTAGAACCCAAAAATAGTGAGCAATACCTCATCGAAAGGACCATAAAATGCGAAAATGATGAGTTTTTAGTCAGATCTCTCAAACATGTAATGGGTCATACAGGCCTTGCAAATCCGCCTGGAACGCAAAAACAATGGGAAATAATTCATGAAAATGACCAAAAAACACGAAAACGATGAGTTTTTGGTCATAACTCTCAAACATGTATCAGTTCTTAAGGTCATTGTAAATTGCCCTAGAACCCAAAAATAGTGGGCAATACCTCATCAAAACGGCCATAAAACGCGAAAACGATGATTTTCTTGTCATTTCTCTTAGACATGTAAGGGGTATTATGGACCATGCAAATCGCCATGGAACCCTAGAAACGTGGGCAATAGCTTATTAAGACGGCCATAAAACACGAAACCGATGAGTTGTTGCTCATAACTCTAATACATTTATCGGGTCTTAAAGTTGTTGTAACTCACCTTGGAACTAGAAAATTGTGGGTAATAGCTCATGAAAACAACCATAAAACACGAAAACTGCGAGTTTTGGGTCATATCTCTCCAACATTTATCAGGTCATAAGGTCGTTGTAAATCACTCTAGAACCCCAAAACATCGGGCAATGGGTCATGAAAAACCGCCATAAAACGCTAAAATTACGAGTTTTTAGTCATAAATCTCAAACATGTAACTGGTCTTACAGGTCTTGCAAATCCGCTTGGAACACAAAAACAGTGGTAAATAACTCATGAAAACGGTATTAATACACAAAAACGACGAGTTTCTGCTCCTATCTCATAAACATGTAAGGGTCTTTTCGAGGCATGCAAATCCGCGTGGAACCCTAAAACTGTGGGCAATAACTAATTAAAATGACCATAAAACACGAAAACGACAAGCTTTTGGTCATACCTCTCAAACATGTATCAGGTCTTAAGGTTGATGTAAATCTCCCTAGAACCACAAAATTGTGGGCAATAGCTCATGAAAACGGCCATAAAATGCGAAAACTTCGACTTTTGGGTCATGTCTCTCCAACAAGTATCGAGTCTTATGGTCGTTGTAAATCGCCTGGGAACCCCAAAACAGTGGGAAATACCTCATGAAAACGACCATAAAACACAAAAACGACGAGTTTTTAGTCATATCTCTCAAACATGTAACAGGACTTACAAGCCTTGCAAACCCGCTTGGAACATAAAAACAGTGGGAAATAACTCATGAAAATGGCTAAAAACACGAAAACAACGAGTTTTTGCTCATAACTCTCAAACATGTATCTGTTCTTAAGGTCGTCATAAATCGCCGTAGAACCCCAAAACAGTGGGCAATAGCTCATCAAAACGGTATTAAAACATGAAAACGACGAGTTTCTGCTCATATCTCATAAACATGTAAGGGTCCTTTCGAGGCATGCAAATCCGCCTGGAACCCTAAAACTATGGGCAATAACTAATTAAAATGACCATAAAACATGAAAACGACAAGCTTTGGTCATACCTCTCAAACATGTATCAGGTCTTAAGGTTGATGTAAATCTCTGTAGAACCATAAAATTGTGGGCAATAGCTCATGAAAAACGGCCATAAAATGCGAAAACTTCGACTTTTGGGTCATGTCTCACCAACAAGTATCGAGTCTTATGGTCGTTGTAAATCGCTTGGGAACCCCAAAACAGTTGGAAATACCTCATGAAAACGACCATAAAACACGAAAACGACGAGTTTTTAGTCATATCTCTCAAACATGTAACAGGACTTACAAGCCTTGCAAACCCGCTTGGAACACAAAAACAGTGGGAAATAACTCATGAAAATGGCCAAAAACACGAAAACAACGAGTTTTTGCTCATAACTCTCAAACATGTATCTGTTCTTAAGGTCATCGAATCGTCAGAGAACCCCAAAACAAAGGCAATAGCTCATCAAAACGGTATTAAAACACGAAAACGACGAGTTTCTGCTCATATCTCATAAACATGTAAGGGTCCTTTCGAGGCATGCAAATCCTCCTGGAACCCTAAAACTATGGGCAATAACTAATTAAAACGTCCATAAAACACGAAAACGACAAGCTTTTGGTCATACCTCTCAAACATGTATCAGGTCTTAAGGTTGATGTAAATCGCCCTAGAACCATAAAATTGTGGGCAATAGCTCATGAAAACGGCCATAAAATGCGAAAACTTCGAATTTTGGGTCATGTCTCTCCAACAAGTATCGAGTCTTATGGTCGTTGTAAATCGCCTGGGAACCCCAAAACAGTGGGAAATACCTCATGAAAATGACCATAAAACACGAAAACGACGAGTTTTTAGTCATATCAGGTGGCTGGACGGAATCGCGTTAAAAGGGTGGTGGTGCCTCGGAGGTCAAGGGCGCATGAACAGTATGCCATTGCTAACATTTTTCCCCTCCCCCTGGTCCTGTTCCGTTCTTGAATATTCATGGTGTCCTAGTTGATTTTTTCAACAATGAGGTTGGAGTGCACTTCAGAGATATACAGGATTGTCCCTTTGGGTCTGCATATGTGCAGTTTCATCATGTCAGCGACCGTGATAGACTCATTGCGGCGAGCCCGATTCCGTTTCAAGATGTGCATGTTTCTTTTGTTAAGCACAATGAGGGTGATAACTGGCGTAGGAATCAGTTTAATAATGAGTGTTGGGTGATGCTAGTTGGGCCTCCCCTTGACCACTGGCATACGGAGGATCTGAATGCTATCTTTGCGGACATTGGAAAAGTTCTTCTGTGGGAGCGGGACCCTGACCAAAAGGGTAGGATTATTGCTAAGATTCGTGTTACTGACTTGGTTGACATCCCCAAGAGTGTGAGGTTTACCATTGGTGACCTGGTGGAGACAGAGTCTTGGACTTTTTCTGTTGAAGTTCTTCAGAGTCACTTGCTTGGAGGGGGCCCACCTGAGGAGGACCCATTGCCAGATGACAATGTGGACCCACACCCTGTTCCTGCACATGGCCCAGTCTTTGGACCTCAGGTTCCACCTCCCCCCTCCCCCCTTCTCCTGGGGGTGACTGGGGACAGTGGATGGCCCCTGTGCAGGACCCTGCTCCTGGTGGTGGTAATGCTGAAGGTTGGGGTCCCTGGGAGGCTGCTGCTGCTCCTGTTCAAGGACCTGTCATTGCTCCTGGAGAAGATATGCCTATTGACAATCAGCATCTGCCACCTCAAGATGTGAACAGTGGAGTTACAGGTGTCATTGTCCAAGACTGGGAGTCTGATGATGATGAATCTGTTAATGAGCCTGAGGCTGTGGAGGAGCAAGGTGTGGTAGTTTCACCACAAGGGGTTGGCATTGGTGAAGGCCTGCAAAACATTTTTCAGAACTATCTGGCTGATGAAGAGGAGGCCAATTCTGATGCTGAGGAGGGAACAGGTAGTCGTATGGACTTAAGTACTGTGGCTCCTGAGAATGAGGATTGGATGTTGGAGGATCAGCACCTTCTTTCTCCAAATGAGGCTCACCTTCAGGTTGGGATGGTGAGAACTTTTGTCTCCATTCCTGATGTGCATGTGGCTAAGCAGGGATTTTCCCAACAAGGCTTGGAGCTCTGGGAGAATTATTTTGCCCCTCATATTTAGAAGGAATCTTCTTCAATGGGCTCTCTTAAATGTGATATTCCTGTAAGTTGGTTTAACTTCATTACTCTCATGCTTGCTACTCCTGAGAAGTTTAATTGGGTCAAGGGATTTCTTACTTCTCCCTTATGGGAAATTATTAAAGAACCTATTGCTGAGGAAAGTTCAATTTCTTTCATCATTCCTAATGAGAGCTTTTCCCAGATGGCCTCTTCTTGCCTGGGTATTGAATCCAATAAGTCTTCATGCTCTCCTTCTACCCCTGCTAGAAAGAGAAAGGGCAAGGAACCTCTTGTGGAATCTGAGGTGAGAAGAAGCCCTAGAATTGTTGAATTAAATGGGGGTTTTAAAAGCCACATAGATTGTCTCATTGTTGATTGCCTGGTTTGTAATGCTGCTCCTCCTTGTCTGAACTCCAAAGTGGTTAAAAATCTTGCTGCTTCATTCTGCAAGGTAAAAGATGGGGACCTGGAGAAGAGGTTGCTCAAGAGAGGGAAGACCAATGAGGTGGCAGTTAAGGCCCCTACAAAAGGCATCATTAAAGGAGGACCCTCTTCCAGCTTGGGCATTGGTGGCAAGAAGAAGCCTGGGGCTGCTGGTACCTGTGGACAGCAAGCCAAGAAGAAGCCCTCTTCTTAAGTGTTTTAATATCAAACTAAGTCTTTTGCTGGAGTCTTGTTGACTCCCTGTTATGTGTTTGATGGTTGTGCTATTGCAATGTGGATGGTACTTGTTATGGATTATCTCTGTGGTAACCTGAATTGGATTGCCTTTTGTCTCTGTAATTGCTGTTTCCTCTACTGGGTGATTACACTATTTAGATCACCCCATAGTTATACTTGCCACTGGTTTCTTAATGATTAACAAAAGAACTTGGCAGATCTTGAATTGGAATATCAGGGGAATCAATTCTGAAAAAAATGAATTGCCCTCAGAAACAAAATTGAGGAGTCTGGCTGTGACATTATCTGTCTCCAAGAAACTAAGCGTGAGGACTTTGATAGCCCCTACATTAAAAAATTCTGTCCTTCCAAATTTACCAATTTTGAATTTCTTCCCTCCAGAGGTGCATCTGGAGGCTTGATCACCATTTGGAATGGTTCCCTGTTCTCTGGACATCTTTCTTTCCTCAATGAGTTTTCTATCTCCATCACCTTGACATCTCTCTTGTCCAATGAATCCTGGATCCTCACCAACATTTATGGGCCATGTTTACCTGAAAAAAGTCTGAATTTTTAGATTGGTTTGGCAGCATTGATATGCCTGATGATGTGGACTAGCTCATTGTGGGAGATTTTAACTTCTGTAGACAGCCTTCAGATAGAAATAAATTGGGAGGAGATGTGAATGGTATGCTTCTCTTTAATGAAGCCATTAATAATTTGGGTCTCATAGAGTTACCACTTAAGGGCAGAAAGTTCACTTGGAGTAACATGCAGAAAGATCCCCTCTTGGAAAGATTGGATTGGTTTTTTACTTATGCTACCTGGACTCAGAGTTTTCCCTCAACTTTTGTTGCTCCTCTTGCAAAGCCTACTTCTGATCATCTGCCTTGTGTTATTTCCATTGGTACAATGATTCCCAAAGCTCAGGTGTTCAGATTTGAAAATCATTGGTTGCATCATAAGGAGTTTAAAGCTATTGTTCAAAATGCCTGGAACATTCCTGTGGGTTTTATGGATTCTGCAAAAAAATTAATGCTAAATTCAAAAATGTGAGAAGAGGGCTGAAGCTTTGGGCTAAACAGCTACCTTGCCTTAAGGCACAAATCTGTAATGTTAATGCCACCATTGACTTTCTTGATATCATGGAGGAAATGAGAACTCTTACTGTTCAAGAGTGGAATCTTAGGGATATCCTGAAAAATCTTGTTATTTCTCTTTTACAAGACCAGAATACTTATTGGAAACAGAGGGGGGAAATTAAATGGGTTAAGCTGGGGGATGAGAACACCAAGTTTTTTCACTCCAGAGCTACCATCAGCTTTAGACATAACTACATTTCAATGCCCAAGGATGATTCTGATCTTGAGGTCTATGATCATGATGGCAAAGCTAATCTTCTTTGGAATTCCTTTAAAAATAGAATGGGCTCTTCTGATATGCCTGAAATGCACTTCAATCTTAATGACTTGGCTGGTGATTGCTTAAGCCAGGAAGAAAAGGATGCTTTGGAAAAGCCTTTCTCTGATGAGGAGATTGATGAAGTCATCACAAATCTGCCTAATGATAAATCCCCTGGCCCTGATGGTTTTAATAATGAATTCATAAAGCTTTGCTGGCCTATTATTAAGGATGATGTGAAGCATCTACTTGTGGAATTCTATGAAGGGAAAGCCTCTTTGGAAAGCATTAATTCTTCTTTTATCACCCTCATTCCAAAAATTGCTGCTCCTTTGACTCCTGCTGATTTTAGGCCTATTTCTTTGCTAAATAGTGTCCTTAAGATTATCACCAAGATTCTGGCTAACAGACTGCAAAAAGTCATTCTTAAGCTTGTTCACAAGAATCAATATGGTTTCCTCAAGAAAAGATCTATCCAAGACTGTTTAGGTTGGGCATTTGAATTTCTTGATCAATGCCACAAGTCAAAAGATGAAATTTTAATTATTAAGCTAGATTTTGAGAAGGCTTTTGATAGAATTGAGCATTCTGCAATCATCAATATACTTAAACCAAAGGTTTTGGAGTTAAATGGATTTCTTGGATTCAGATGATCTTTGGGTCAGCTTCTTCCTCTGTGCTTTTAAATGGTGTGCCTGGGAATTTTTTTTACTGTAGAAGGGGTGTTAGGCAAGGAGATCCTTTATCTCCTTTATTGTTTGTTCTGGCTGCTGATCTCCTTCAAAGTATCCTCAATAAGGCAATGAACTTGGGTCTTCTTTCTTTGCCCACTGACAATGTGTTCTGTCCTGAATTCCCTGTGGTGCAATATGCAGACGACACTTTAGTAATCCTTAAGGCTGATTCTGAGCAACTCTTGTGCCTTAAGGCAATTCTACATACTTTTGCTCTCTCCACTGGACTCAAAGTCAATTACTCCAAATCCAGCATGATGCCAATTAACATGGATTCTGAGAGGCTTGGGCATTTTGCTAATACCCTTGCTTGCCTCACTGGTTCCTTGCCTTTTACCTATCTTGGTTTGCCTCTGAGCTTGAATAAACCTGCTGTGGAACATTTCCTGCCTATTGTTCAGAGAATTGAGAGAAGGTTGTGTGGGATAGATGACTTTCTTAATTATGGGGGGAAACTACAGTTAGTCAAATCTGTGTTGTCTTCCCTTCCCATATATTACATGAGCTGTTTTGATCTTCCTGCCACTATCAAGGAGAAGTTGATTAAATATATGAGGCAATGCTTGTGGAGAAAGAAAACTTCTGATGTTCAAGCTAGAGGTACTGCTCTTGTAGCTTGGAAGAAAGTTTGTATACCTAAGAATCAGGGAGGATTGGGAGTTCTAGACCTTAATGTTCAAAATTCTGCTCTTCTTTTGAAGAATTTGGATAAGTTTTATAATCACAAGGATATTCCTTGGGTTCACCTTGTATGGAATACTTACTATTGTAATGATAAACTCCCTGGAAGAAGTCTTGAGGGATCCTTTTGGTGGAAAGCTCATCTAAAACTAATTGACATTTTTAAAGGACTAGCAAAGTGTTTGGTTGGGAATGGGAAATCCACACTATTCTGGTCTGATATGTGGAATGATAGCTGCCTTCAACATAAGCTTCCTCATCTCCTCTCATATGCAAAAAATCCTCACATCTCTGTCAGTGAGTTCCTGCATACTGCAAATACTCAGGACCTTTTTTACCTTCCTTTGTCCCAACAAGCTTATCAGGAATATCGAAGTCTTGAACAAATCCTCAATACTGGCTGGCAAGGGGAATATGATTGCTGGTCTTACATTTGGGGCAGTAATTTTTCGGTCAAAAAGGCTTACTGCTCATTAGCTGGCTGTCAACCGGTTCAGCCACATTTCTCTTGGTTATGGAAATCTTCTTGTCAGCAAAAGCACAAATTCTTCTTCTGGCTCTTACTGCTTGATAGGCTCAACACAAGAAACCTTCTGAAAAGGAAATATTTTTCTCTGGCATCTTATGACTGTGTTTTCCAGGGTTGCAACAGTGAAGAAACCAGCCTACATTTGTTTTGGGAATGCCCTTTTGCATGAGCCTGCTGGGCTGAAATTTCACAGGTCACTTTGGCTGATCAAAATATCTTTGAAGCCTTAGCCAGTATTAAAAAAGATCTTAATGTCCCTTTTGCTATGGAAATCTTAATACTTGGAACTTGGGGCATTTGGATTTGCAGAAATAATGAAATTTTCAATAATCAGCGTGCGTCGATGGAGGACTGGAAGGCTATTGTAGTCCAGGAATTAAGATGGGTCCTTTATAGAATTAAGAAGAAGTATCATCAGGGCCTTAAAGCTTGGATTGAAATTAATTTAGACAGGAGATAGCTAATTAGAATGTTATCCCTCTTCTTAGAGGTGGATTGAGTTTGTAAATATTCTTTGTAACTCTCTATAATATATAAAAATTGCAGTGGGGTTTTTTGCCCTACTGTTTTACCCTCAAAAAATATATCTCTCAAACATGTAACAGGACTTACAGGCCTTGCAAACCCGCTTGGAACATAAAAACAGTGGGAAATAACTCATGAAAATGGCCAAAAACACGAAAACAACGAGTTTTTGGTCAAAACTCTCAAACATGTATCTGTTCTTAAGGTCGTCGTAAATCGCCGTAGAACCCCAGAACAGTGGGCAATAGCTCATCAAAACGGTATTAAAACATGAAAATGACGAGTTTCTGCTCATATCTCATAAACATGTAAGGGTCCTTTCGAGGCATGCAAATCCGCCTGGAACCCTAAAACTATGGGCAATAACTAATTAAAATGACCATATAACATGAAAACGACAAGCTTTTGGTCATACCTCGCAAACATGTATCTGGTCTTAAGGTTGATGTAAATCTGTGTAGAACCATAAAATTGTGGGCAATAGCTCATGAAAAACGGCCATAAAATGCGAAAACTTCGACTTTTGGGTCATGTCTCACCAACAAGTATCGAGTCTTATGGTCGATGTAAATCGCCTGGGAACCCCAAAACAGATGGAAATACCTCATGAAAACAACCATAAAACACGAAAACGACGAGTTTTTAGTCATATCTCTCAAACATGTAACAGGACTTACAAGCCTTGCAAACCCGCTTGGAACACAAAAACAGTGGGAAATAACTCATGAAAATGGCCAAAAACATGAAAACAACGAGTTTTTGCTCATAACTCTCAAACGTGTATCTGTTCTTAAGGTCGTAGTAAATCGCCGTAGAACCCCAAAACAGTGGGCAATAGCTCATCAAAACGGTATTAAAAAACGAAAACGACGAGTTTCTTCTCATATCTCATAAACATGTAAGGGTCCTTACGAGCCATGCAAATCCGCCTTCAACCCTAAAACTGTGGGCAATAACTCATTAAAATGACCATAAAACACGAAAACGGCAAGCTTTTGGTCATACCTCTCAAAGATGTATCAGGTCTTAAGGTTGATGTAAATTTCCCTGGAACCATAAAATTGTGGGCAATAGCTCATGAAAACGGCCATAAAATGCGAAAACTTCGACTTTTGGGTCATGTCTCTCCAACAAGTATCGAGTCTTATGGTCGTTGTAAATCGCCTGGGAACCCCAAAACAGTGGGAAATACCTCATGAAAACGACCATAGAACACGAAAACGACGAGTTTTTAGTCATATCTCTCAAACATGTAACAGGACTTACAGGCCTTGCAAACTCGCTTGGAACATAAAAACAGTGGGAAATAACTCATGAAAATAGCCAAAAACATGAAAACAACGAGTTTTTGGTCATAACTCTCAAACATGTATCTGTTCTTAAGGTCGTCAGAATCAGAGAACCCCAAAACAAAGGCAATAGCTCATCAAAACGGTATTAAAACACGAAAACGACGAGTTTCTGCTCATATCTCATAAACATGTAAGGGTCCTTTCGAGGCATGCAAATCCGCCTGGAACCCTAAAACTACGGGCAATAACTAATTAAAATGACCATAAAACATGAAAACGACAAGCTTTTGGTCATATCTCTCAAACATTTATCAAGTCTTAAGGTTGATGTAAATCTCCCTAGAACCATAAAATTGTGGGAAATAGCTCATGAAAACGGCCATAAAATGCGAAAACTTCGACTTTTGGGTCATGTCTCTCCAACAAGTATCGAGTCTTATGGTCGTTGTAAATCGCCTGGGAACCCCAAAACAGTGGGAAATACCTCATGAAAACGACCATAAAACACGAAAACGACAAGTTTTTAGTCATATCTCTCAAACATGTAACATGACTTACAAGCCTTGCAAACCCGCTTGGAACACAAAAACAATGGGAAATAACTCACGAAAATGGCGAAAAACACGAAAACAACGAGTTTTTGGTCATAACTCTGAAACATGTATCTGTTCGTAAGGTAGTCGTAAATCATGTAAGGGTTTAATACAATGGGCAATAGCTCATCAAAACGGTATTAATACACAAAAACGACGAGTTTCTGCTCCTATCTCATAAACATGTAAGGGTCCTTTCGAGGCATGCAAATCCGCCTGGAACCCTAAAACTATGGGCAATAACTAATTAAAATGACCATAAAACACGAAAACGACAAGCTTTTGGTCATACCTCTCAAACATGTATCAGGTCTTAAGGTTGATGTAAATCTCCCTGGAACCATAAATTGTGGGCAATAGCTCATGAAAAACGGCCATAAAATGCGGAAACTACGACTTTTGGGTCATGTCTCTCCAACAAGTATCGAGTCTTATGGTCGTTGTAAATCACCCGGGAACCCTAAAACAGTGGGCAATACCTCATGAAAACGACCATAAAACACGAAAACGACGAGTTTTTAGTCATATCTCTCAAACATGTAACGGGACTTACATGTCTTGCAAATCCGCTTGGAACACAAAAACAGTGGGAAATAATTCATGAAAATGGCCATAAAACACGAAAACAACGAGATTTTGGTCCAAACTCTCAAACATCTATTGGTTCTTAAGGTCGTCGTAAATCGCCGTAGAACCCCAAAACATTGGGCAATATCTCATCAAAACGGTATTAAAACACGAAAACGACGAGTTTCTGCTCAAATCTCATAAACATGTAAGGGTCCTTTCGAGGCATGCAAATCCGCCTGGAACCCTAAAGTTGTGGGCAATAACTAATTAAAATGACCATAAAACACGAAAACGACAAGCTTTTGGTCATACTTCTCAAACATATATCGGGTCTTAAGGTTGATGTAAATCTCCCTAGAACCATAAAATTGTGGGCAATGGCTCATGAAAAACGGCCATAAAATGCGAAAACTACGACTTTTGGGTCATGTCTCTCCAACAAGTATCGAGTCTTATGGTCGTTGTAAATCGCCCGGGAACCCTAAAACAGTGGGCAATACCTCATGAAAACGACCATAAAACACGAAAACGACGAGTTTTTAGTCATATCTCTCAAACATGTAACGGGACTTACATGTCTTGCAAATCCGCTTGGAACACAAAAACAGTGGGAAATAATTCATGAAAATGGCCCTAAAACACGAAAACGACGAAATTTTGGTCCAAACTCTCAAACATCTATCGGTTCTTAAGGTCGTCGTAAATCGCCGTAGAACCCCAAAACATTGGGCAATATCTCATCAAAACGGTATTAAAACACGAAAACGATGAGTTTCTGCTCAAATCTCATAAACATGTAAGGGTCCTTTCGAGGCATGCAAATCTGCCTGGAACCCTAAAATTGTGGGCAATAACTAATTAAAATGACCATAAAACACGAAAACGACAAGCTTTTGGTCATACCTCTCAAACATGTATCGGGTCTTAAGGTTGATGTAAATCTCCCTAGAACCATAAAATTATGGGCAATAGCTCATGAAAATGACAATAAAATGCGAAAACTTTGACTTTTGGGTCATGTCTCACCAACAAGTATCGAGTCTTATGGTCGTTGTAAATCGGCTGGGAACCCCAAAACAGTGGGAAATACCTCATGAAAACGACCATAAAACACGAAAACGACGAGTTTTTACTCATATCTCTCAAACATGTAACATGACTTACAGGCCTTGCAAACCCGCTTGGAACACAAAAACAGTGGGAAATAACTCATGAAAATGGCCAAAAACACGAAAACAACGAGTTTTTTGGTCATAACTCTCAAACATGTATCTGTTCTTAAGGTAGTCGTAAATCACCGTAGAACCCCAAAACAGTGGGCAATAGCTCATCAAAACGGTATTAAAACATGAAAACGACGAGTTTCTTCTCATATCTCATAAACATGTAAGGGTCCTTTCGAGGGATGCAAATCCGCCTAGTACCCTAAAACTATGGGCAATAACTAATTAAAATGACCATAAAACACGAAAACGACAAGCTTTTGGTCATACCTCTTAAACATGTATCAGGTCTTAAGGTTGATGTAAATCTCCGTAGAACCATAAAATTGTGGGCAATAGTTCATGAAAACGGCCATAAAATGCGAAAGCAGCGAGTTTTGGGTCAAATCTCTCCAACAAGTATGGAGTCTTACCGTCTTTGTAAATCTGCCTGGAACCCCAAAACAGTGGGCAATACCTCATCAAAACGACCATAAAACCCTAAAATTACGAGTTTTTAGTCATATATCTCAAACATGTAACGGGTCTTACAGGCCTTGCAAATCCGCTTGGAACACAAAAACAGTGGTAAATAACTCATGAAAATGGCCATAAAACACGAAAACGACGAGATTTTGGTCCAAAGTCTCAAACATGTATCGGTTCTTAAGGTCGTTGTAAATCACCTAGAACCCCAAAACAGTGGGCAATAGCTCATCAAAACGGTATTAAAACACGAAAACAACGAGTTTCTGCTCATATCTCATAAACATGTAAGGGTCCTTACAGGGCATGCAATTCCGTCTAGGACCCTAAAACTGTGGGCAATAACTCATGAAAACGACCATAAAACCTGAAAACGATAAGTTTTTGGTCATAACTCTCAATCATGTATCAGGTCTTAAGGTTGATGTAAATCGCATTGGAACCATAAAACTGTGGGCAATAGCTCATGAGAAAGGCCATAAAATGCGAAAGCTGCGAGATTTGGGTCAAATCTCTCCAACAAGTATGGAGTCTTACAGTCGTTGTAAATTGGCCTAGAACCCAAAAATAGTGGGCAATACCTCATCAAAAGGACCATAAAACGCGAAAATGATGATTTTTTAGTCAGATCTCTCAAACATGTAATGGGTCTTACAGGCCTTGCAAATCCGCCTGGAACGCAAAAACAGTGGGAAATAATTCATGAAAATGGACAAAAAACACGAAAACGATGAGTTTTTGGTCATAAGTCCCAAACATGAATCGGTTCTTAAGGTCGTTGTAAATCGCCCTAGAACCCCAAAATAGTGGCCAATACCTCATCAAAATGGCCATAAAACGCGAAAACGACGATTTTCTTGTCATTTCTCTTAGACATGTAAGGGGTATTATGGACCATGCAAATCACCATGGAACCCCAGAAACGTGGGCAATAGCTCATTAAGACGGCCATCAAACACGAAACCGATGAGTTGTTCCTCATAACTGTAACACATTTATCGGGTCTTAAAGTCGATGAAAGTCACCTTGGAACTAGAAAATTGTGGGTAATAGCTCATCAAAACAACCATAAAACGCGAAAACTGCGAGTTTTGGGTCATATCTCTCCAACTTGTATCAGGTCATAAGGTCGTTGTAAATCGCTCTAGAACCCCAAATATCGGGCAATGGGTCATGAAAAACCGCCATAAAACGCTAAAATTACGAGATTTTACTCATAAATCTCAAACATGTAACGGGTCTTACAGGCCCTGCAAATCCGCTTGGAACACAAAAACAGTGGTAAATAACTCATGAAAATGGCCAGAAAACACGAAAAGTATGAGATTTTGTTCCAAACTCGCAAACATGTATCGGTTCTTAAGGTCGTCGTAAATTGCCGTAGAACCCCAAAACAGTGGGCAATAGCTCATCAAAACGGTATTAATACACAAAAACGACGAGTTTCTGCTCCTATCTCATAAACAAGTAAGGGTCCTTTCGAGGCATGCAAATCCGCCTAGTACCCTAAAACTATGGGCAATAACTAATTAAAATGACCATAAAACACGAAAATGACAAGCTTTTGGTCATACCTCTTAAACATGTATCAGGTCTTAAGGTTGATGTAAATCTCCGTAGAACCATAAAATTGTGGGCAATAGTTCATGAAAACGGCCATAAAATGCGAAAGCAGCGAGTTTTGGGTCAAATCTCTCCAACAAGTATGGAGTCTTACCGTCGTTGTAAATCTGCCTGGAACCCCAAAACAGTGGGCAATACCTCATCAAAACGACCATAAAACCCTAAAATTACGAGTTTTTAGTCATATATCTCAAACATGTAACGGTCTTGTGCCTTGCAAATCCGCTTGGAACACAAAAACAGTGGTAAATAACTCATGAAAATGGCCATAAAACACGAAAACGACGAGATTTTGGTCCAAAGTCTCAAACATGTATCGGTTCTTAAGGTCGTTGTAAATCACCTAGAACCCCAAAACAGTGGGAAATAGCTCATCAAAACGGTATTAAAACACGAAAACAACGAGTTTCTGCTCATATCTCATAAACATGTAAGGGTCCTTACAGGGCATGCAATTCCGTCTAGAACCCTAAAACTGTGGGCAATAACTCATGAAAACGACCATAAAACACGAAAACGATAAGTTTTTGGTCATAACTCTCAATCATGTATCAGGTCTTAAGGTTGATGTAAATCGCATTGGAACCATAAAACTGTGGGCAATAGCTCATGAGAAAGGCCATAAAATGCGAAAGCTGCGAGTTTTGGGTCAAATCTCTCCAACAAGTATGGAGTCTTACAGTCGTTGTAAATTGGCCTAGAACCCAAAAATAGTGGGCAATACCTCATCAAAAGGACCATAAAACGCGAAAATGATGATTTTTTAGTAAGATCTCTCAAACATGTAATGGGTCTTACAGGCCTTGCAAATCCGCGTGGAACGCAAAAACAGTGGGAAATAATTCATGAAAATGGACAAAAAACACGAAAACGATGAGTTTTTGGTCATAAGTCCCAAACATGAATCGGTTCTTAAGGTCGTTGTAAATCGCCCTAGAACCCCAAAATAGTGGCCAATACCTCATCAAAACAGCCATAAAACGCGAAAACGACGATTTTCTTGTCATTTCTCTTAGACATGTAAGGGGTATTATGGACCATGCAAATCACCATGGAACCCCAGAAACGTGGGCAATAGCTCATTAAGACGGCCATAAAACACGAAACCGATGAGTTATTCCTCATAACTGTAACACATTTATCGGGTCTTAAAGTCGATGAAAGTCACCTTGGAACTAGAAAATTGTGGGTAATAGCTCATCAAAACAACCATAAAACGCGAAAACTGCGAGTTTTGGGTCATATCTCTCCAACATGTATCAGGTCATAAGGTCGTTGTAAATCGCTCTAGAACCCCAAATATCGGGCAATGGGTCATGAAAAACCGCCATAAAACGCTAAAATTACGAGATTTTACTCATAAATCTCAAACATGTAACGGGTCTTACAGGCCCTGCAAATCCGCTTGGAACACAAAACAGTGGTAAATAACTCATGAAAATGGCCAGAAAACACGAAAACTATGAGATTTTGGTCCAAACTCGCAAACATGTATCGGTTCTTAAGGTCGTCAGAATCGTCAGAGAACCCCAAAAACAAGGCAATAGCTCATCAAAACAGTATTAATACACAAAAACGACGAGTTTCTGCTCCTATCTCATAAACATGTAAGGGTCCTTTCGAGGCATGCAAATCCGCCTAGAACCCTAAAACTATGGGCAATAACTAATTAAAATGACCATAAAACACGAAAACGACAAGCTTTTGGTCATACCTCTCAAACATGTATCAGGTCTTAAGGTTGATGTAAATCTCCCTGGAACCATAAATTGTGGGCAATAGCTCATGAAAAACGGCCATAAAATGCGAAAACTACGACTTTTGGGTCATGTCTCTCCAACAAGTATCGAGTCTTATGGTCGTTGTAAATCGCCCCGGAACCCTAAAACATTGGGCAATACCTCATGAAAATGACCATAAAACACGAAAACGACGAGTTTTTAGTCATATCTCTCAAAGATGTAACGGGACTTACATGTCTTGCAAATCCGCTTGGAACACAAAAACAGTGGGAAATAATTCATGAAAATGGCCATAAAACACGAAAACAACGAGATTTTGGTCCAAACTCTCAAACATCTATTGGTCCTTAAGGTCATCGTAAATCGCCGTAGAACCCCAAAACATTGGGCAATATCTCATCAAAACGGTATTAAAACACGAAAACGACGAGTTTCTGCTCAAATCTCATAAACATGTAAGGGTCCTTTCGAGGCATGCAAATCCGCCTGGAACCCTAAAATTGTGGGCAATAACTAATTAAAATGACCATAAAACACGAAAACGACAAGCTTTTGGTCATACCTCTCAAACATGTATCGGGTCTTAAGGTTGATGTAAATCTCCCTAGAACCATAAAATTGTGGGCAATAGCTCATGAAAACGGCCATAAAATGCGAAAACTTCGACTTTTGGGTCATGTCTCACCAACAAGTATCGAGTCTTATGGTCATTGTAAATCGCCTGGGAACACAAAAACTGTGGGAAATAACTCATGAAAATGGCCAAAAACATGAAAACAACGAGTTTTTGGTCATAACTCTCAAACATGTATCTGTTCTTAAGGTCGTCGTAAATCGCTGTAGAACCTCAAAACAATGGTCAATAGCTCATTAAAACGGTACTAAAACACGAAAACGACGAGTTTCTGCTCATATCTCATAAACATGTAAGGGTCCTTACAGGGCATGCAAGTCCGCTTGGAACCCCAAAACTGTGGGCAATAACTCATGAAAACGACCATAAAACACGAAAACGACAAGCTTTTGGTCATACCTCTCAAACATGTATCAGGTCTTAAGGTTGATGTAAATCTCCGTAGAACCATAAAATTGTGGGCAATAGTTCACGAAAACGGCCATAAAATGGGAAAGCAGCGATTTTTGGGTCAAATCTCTCCAACAAGTATGGAGTCTTACTATCGTTGTATATCGGCCTAGAACCCCAAAACAGTGGGCAATACCTCTTCAAAACGACCATAAAACCCTAAAATTACGAGTTTTTAGTCATATATCTCAAACATGTAACGAGTCTTACAGGCCATGCAAATCCGCTTGGAATGCAAAAACAGTGGGAAAGAACTCATGAAAATGGCCAAAATACACGAAAACGATGAGTTTTTGGTCATAACTCTCAAACATGTATTGGTTCTTAAGGTCGTTGTAAATCACCTAGAACCCCAAAACAGTGGGCAATAGGTCATCAAAACGGTCATAAAACACGAAAACGACGAGTTTTAGTCATATCTCTCAAACATGTAACGGGACTTACATGTCATGCAAATACGCTTGGAACACAAAAACAGTGGAAAATAATTGATGAAAATGGCCATAAAACACGAAAACAACGAGATTTTGGTCATAACTCTCAAACATGTATCGGTTCTTAAGGTCGTCGTATATCGCCGTAGAACCCCAAAACAGTGGGAAATAGCTCATCAAAACGGTATTAAAACACGAAAACGACGAGTTTCTACTCATATCTCATAAACATGTAAGGGTCCTTACTGATGGGGATATGCCTACCGGGGTATACCCAGCAGGAAGTTTCCGATTGGCCCAAGACTTGGCGAGTGGGCCTGCAAGACGACGACTGGATTGAAGCCCAGCGAGGAACCAAGCGATCGGAAGTCAAGGCCCGATTGAGTAGATAGGCTCATCGGATTAGGTTAAACGAGTATCAAGCTTTAACTGAATCGGTTGAGATATGTAAACCCTAGGGAGGTGAGTTTATATAAACCTTCGCGGGACGGTAGAGATACGTTCCATCATATTTCACGCGACTGCCGCCAGCCGCCGAGCTCGCCTAATTGTACCACCTTCATAATACAATCTAGCAGAGTAGGTCTTTATCCGGGGCAACCTGGTAAAACCCTATGTCTCCGCCTCATCTCGCCCGCAGATGGCTGGCCGCCTTGCCCTCGTTTCTACTACACGCCGATTGCAAAGATCTCGCCATTCCCATGACAAGGGCGCCACCGTGGGGCTCGGCCGTCGGCCGGTGTTCTCGCGCGAGATCCAATCTGCCCATCAACGAGACGGTCGCCACCGGCCGCATGATAGCAATCGGCGAGATGCTCCAAATCTTGCCGAGCAGCTACGCCCTGACCCGTCACGCGACAACGTGATCCCGCCGACGACACGATCAGCCTCTTCGCCGCCTCACCGACGCCATCGCCTCGGAGGACTGGCCAGATCCGCGAAGTCGCCGCCACGCGATCGGCTCTCCGAAAGCCAGATCCGCACGATCCATCGCCTCGCCTCCGAGTACAATTCGGCCCACAGCGGCGTGGCCGAAAACTCAGCAGCCACGGAAGACGCGGCCCTCAAGGACGACGCCGACTCGGCGACCCCGGCGTCACTCGCCGGGTCCATTACCGCGGCTTCACCCGCGGGCTCCATTACTCAGGTCTCCAACGTGGGTGACTTCGAGGACCCCTCCATCCTCGGGATCTTCGACCGACCGGTCGGAGAACTCGCCGACCTCCGTGACGGAACCAGCCGCCACGCCGCGACCTACATGGCGACCGTACCGATCCGCCAGAGGATCCATTCTCCACCCCAATCCTCCTAACGCCACGGGCGACGGAGGTCGAGGAACTCCGCCGAATCGGCGGAGGCAGGCGCAAGGAGCAAGCCGAGCGAAATTTCGCCTAGCAGTGATTTACGCAGGAGCTATCGCGCTACCACCAACAGCGGATCAGGTCGCGCCTGAACCCCACCGTTCAAGGGCGCGCCCTGAACTTCGACGATGAAAACGACCCGGCTCGCGCGGCCGAGCGCGCGATCTGCGAGAACGCGCCACTAGGAGGAAGCGCCACCGCCAGGTCGACGGCGATGGGCGCCCGCCCACCCAACCGCACACCCCTGTGACCAGCCACGGATAGTAGTCTCTCACGGAGCGAGACGCAACGGCCTCCCACCGTTTCTCCACCCTATGGACAACCTCGTGGCGAAAGCAGCCGACAAGATCACGGCCACCGGCGACGGCGCCTACATATCCAATACGCCGTGGCCTCGCCGCAAAGGCCATCGAGTAGCAAAGAGCGGGCGCCGCTCGCAAGGTCGAGTATACGCGTTCTTCGAAGCAGGCGGCCTCGGCGGTCGCCCAATGGCGTAAACACACTCAATCGCCACCACCGGAGCCACTGCAGCTCCAACACCGACCCGCGAACGCGGCACTCTCCACCAACGACCCCAGGCCGACGACCAACCTCGTCGCTGCCAACGGTCAGCCCATCGACGCCCGCACCCACATAATCAACAACCAAAGCTGGCGCGCACGCCAGCCCGACGACCTGCGGCACACCCTAACCAATCGCCGCGACGACGATCCCATGGGGTCGCTCAGTCGACTCGGTCCCAAGTGCTTCGGACCAATGATCCGAGGCGAGAAGTACCCGCCAAACTTTAAGGCGCCGAAGGAGATAGAAAAGTACGATCCCTCGTACGACCCCGCCGTCTGGCTCGACACATACCTCATGGCAATGGGGATCGCAGGCCACACCGACCTATCGCTGCCGTTACCTCCCCGATGATGGAGGGACGTGCAGCGTGGATCAACACCTCCTCAGACAAGATAGACTCACGAGGAGATGCGCGACACTTTCGTCAGGCACTTCGAGTGCTCCTACACCCGCGCCACCATTATCGAGGACCTGGAGCGATGCGTCCAGGGACCCCGCGAGTCGACCCGCAACTGGGTCCAACGGTGGCAAGAACTCTGGTACAACGCGGTCGGCATCCACCCGGACACCGCGATCCATTGCTTCAAGACCTCGTGCCGATACGAGCCCATGGTCGCCAAGCTCAAGCGACACTCTCGCACACTCGACAACATCCCCGACCTCCTCGAGATCGCCAAACGGTACGCGGAGGAAGATCCAAACCAGGAAACTGACGACGAGTCAGGAGGTCAACGCCGCACGAGCGGCAACGATTTACGGTCCGACCTGCGCTACAGCAACACTCGCCTCACCGGAAAGCACCGCAGTGACGGGCGAGTCGACTTCGTCGCCAACGCCGGGCATGCGCAACGAGATCCCAAGAGCTTCCGCCGCGACGGAGGACAACGCCGCGACGGCGGCAACTACAAGGCCAAGCCAAGGTTCGACCCCGCGGCCCTCCTTAACCAACCATGTGCGTTTCATAGCAGGGAAGGAAAGCCCGCCACGCACACCACCGCCGACTGCCACACCCTCAGGGAGATCGAGAAGGCACGGCGAGCACGGGAGGACCCCGACAATGACCCGCCAAACGGCGGAAAATTCGGCAAAGTGGCCGGCTCACTCCACACCTTCACGGGCTTCAACACGAAGCGCGAGAAGAAGGTCATCGCCCGCGCCGTCGCCGTCAACGCGGTGGCCCAGGTGGACGTCCCCCAGTTCCTCAACTGGTCGGAGCAGCCCATCACCTGGAGCCGACAAGACCACTCGCCACGCATCGAGTACCCAGGCCGAGTCGCCCTGGTGGTCAAGCCCAAGGTCGGCGACCATCGCTCCCCAAGACATTGATGGACGGCGAAGCTCCATCAACATCCTGCACTGACACCTTCAGCGGCCGCGGCTCCGTAGTCGATGATCGAGACGACCCACACCACGCCCACGGCATCGCCCCGGTCGGAAGGCATACCCGATCGGCAAGGTCACGCTTCCACCTTCGCACACCAGCAAACTTCCGACCGAGCGGATCGCCTTCGAGCTCGTGCCATTCGACAAATTTCTACCATTGCGCCCTAGGGCGCCAGCGTTCGCCAAGTTCATGGCAGCTCCCACTACGCTGCATAACGCGATGAAGCTCCCGGCCGCGGCGGGCGCTATCACCATCAACGGCGACTCGACATGGCCGCCGAAAAGCGAGGCCAAAGGCGCCGAAGCGCTGACGCCGTTATCGCGGCGAAGACCAACCACGCGGATGAACTCGCCAAATACGCGAGCGGGGTCAACAACGACGACCCCACCATACTCAAGAAGCCCAACTCGGAAGGCGCAAACACCTCAACCTTCGAGGCCACCACGCACACCCGTACCGTCGAGCTGGTCCCAGGCGACTCCAGCCAGACGGTGACGATCGGGACAGGCATGAGCCCGACATAGGAAGGCGCGCTCATCGAGTTCCTCCGTGAGAACAGGGACATCTTTGCATGGAAGCCCTCTGACATGCCCGGTGTCCCCAGGGAGCTCGCTGAGCACAAGCTAAACGCCGACCAAAGTGCGACCGTCAAGCCGCCGCGACCCTTCAATGAAGAGCGCCGCGAGCAATCGCCGAAGAGGTGCAGCGCTACCGCCGCAGGCTTCATCCGGCCAATCAAATACTCCAAGTGGCTGGCAAACCCAGTCCTGGTCGAGAAGAAAAACGGGACCTGGAGGATGTGTATCGACTACACAAACCTGAACAGCGCCTGCCCAAAGGAGCACTTCGTCCTCCCGCGGATCGACCAGATAATCGATTCCACCGCGGGCTCGGAATCGCTGTGTTTCCTCGACGCCTATTCTGGTTACAACCAGATCAAAATGGCTGTCGAGGACGAGGAGAAGACAGCGTTCATCACGCCATTCGGAGCTTTCTGCTACACCGCCATGACCTTCGGCCTCAAGAACACCGGGGCAACCTACCAGCGGTGCATGCAAGAATGCCTTGTGAGCCAAATTGGCCGCAACATCCACGTCTACATCGATGACGTGGTCGTAAAGTCCGCTCGCCAGGGCGACCTACTCACCTACCTGGTGGAAACATTCGCCAACTTGCGAAAATACAAGATAAAGCTCAACCCAGGCAAATGCACCTTCGGTGTACCCGCAGGACAGCTACTGGGCTATGTCGTCTCCAAGCGCGGGATCGAGGCGAACCCCACCAATATCGACACGATCGCCCGACTCGGCAAACCCGAGTGCCTGCGCGACGCTCGTAAGTCGGGCTGGCGAGTAGCTCGGCCGCTTCATCCGCCGCTTGGGCGAAAAGGCAATGCCGCTATATCGCCTGATGCGCAAGAACCCCACATTCCAGTAGGACAAGGAGGCGGACGACGCGCTCCGCGACCTCAAGAAGGTCCTACTCGCCGCACCGCTACTCGCCGCCCCGGTCGACAAAGAACCCATGCTAGTCTCAAGCGCCGCGTCATCAGCGCGGTCATGGTCGTCGAGCAACCGGAGGAAGGAAAGGAGCACCCAGTACAGCGACCGGTCTACTACATCAGCGAGGTCCTCACCGAGTCGCGCCAGCGGTACCTGCAGTACCAGAAGCTGGTATACGCGGTCTTCGTGGCACAGCCGACGCCGCCGACTACTTCCAGAGCACCCGATCACGGTCGCCTCTCCGCACCGTTGTAGGACATCATCCGCAACCGTGAGGCGACCGGGCGAGTCGCCAAGTGGGCCGTCGAGATCGGCGTCCACAACATCAAATACGAGCCACGAAGAGTGATCAAATCGCAAGCCCTAGCGGACTTCATCGCCGACTGGGAAGAGGCCCAGCAGCCAGAGAAGCTGCCATACCTCCACCATCGAGCTCGCACTTGATGGTTCCAAGAATACGTACGGCGCAGCGCAGGATCGTTAACCTCTCCGGCGGGCGACAAGCTCCGCTATGTCCTCCGCTCGACTTTACACCCCTACACAAACAACATGGCCGGTACGAGGCCTTACTACACGGCATGAGGGCCGCCAGGAGATGAATGTCAACCGCCACGCTGCTATGGCGACTCGACCTCGCCGCAGACAAGTCGCCGGCACCGCGACGCCGTCTCCCCACCATGGCGGCGCATCGCCAAGCAAATGGACAATTTGGGCGACACTTCACAGCTACTCCGCCGAGTGGATCGATAAGCGGAAGAACGAGGAGGCCGACGCCTTCTCGCATCAGGTCGGCTCGACCGCACCACCCGCGCCTTCCTCGACACGATCACCAAGCCATCTCTCCCCAAGGGAGATCGACATCGAGTCCCGCCCAACCAAGCAGCCCGGTCGCACTTCGTCCACGAGCCGACGATCGCCAAGCCCTACATCGCCTACCTGGAAGCCGGCACCTTGCCGGCAGACGAGACGGAAGCTCGAATGATCGCCCGTCGATGCAAGTCCTACGCCATCATCGACGGTGAGCTCCACAAGCGCAGTGTCACCGGCGTGTTCCAACGCTGCGTCCAACCCGCCGACGGACGCAAGATCCTCCACGACATCCACTCCGGTGACTGCGGCCACCACGCCGGCGCCCGCTCTCTCGTCGCCAAGGCTATGCGACATGGATTCTACTGGCCCACCGCACACGCCGACGCTGTCGACATCGTCCAGCGGTGCACCGGGTGCTAGAGGTACGCCAACCAGACGCACATGCCGAGCTCAGCGCTCAAAACAATCCCCATCACTTGGCCATTCGCCGTATGGGGCATGGACATGGTGGGCCCCTTCAATAAGGCTCCCTCCGGTTACACCCACCTCCTAGTCGCAGTCGACAAATTCACAAAGTGGGTGGAGGCCAAGCCAGTCCGGAAATGCGACGGGAAGACCGCCACGAAATTCTCCGAACTCATATATCGCCGTTCCCCACAGCATCATCACGGACAACGGCACCAACTTCGCCAAAGGAGCCATGGCCAATTTCGCGAAGAGCACCACATTCGCTCGACCTGCGTGGCCGCCCACCCGAATCCAACGGCCAGCGGAACGGGCCAACCAAAGCATCCTCCACGGCTGAAGCCGCGACTCAGTACCACTCGAGCGCACCGCTGGTGCTAGGTCGAGGAGCTACCTCCGCCATCCGGGAATCCGCCGTCAACAGTTGACAGGATTCACCCCCTTCTTCATGGTGTACGGCGCCGAGGCGGTCATGCCCACCGACCTTGAGCACGACTCGCCAAGGGTCGTCCACTACACGGAAGCTGCGAACGAACTCCCACGACAGGATGGAGTCGATCAACTCGACGAGGCACGCGACCAGCTTCGCTTCGCGCACCGCCATCTACCAACAAGGACTCCGCCGCTATCACACCAAGTGGTGAAAACTCACACCTTCCAAGAAGGCGACCTGGTGCTGCGTCTCATCCAGACAAGAAGGGCATGCACAAGCTTTCCTCCATGGAGGGACCATTCGCCATCAGCCGTACTCGGCAACGACGCTTACTACCTCACCGACGTCCGCGGGGACGGCGAACTCGACGTCAAGCGACCATGGAATGTAAACCTCCTACGGAAGTTCTACGCCTAGAACCCCACATATGTACTCTCCAGTCGCTATGAAATAAAAAGAAAACGGTTACCGCAAATTGCGCCTACTCTCCGTGTCTTGTGCCACTCGCACTCGTAATAACAGCAACACGCTAACCGCAGAAGTCAACCTTTGGTACAGCGATCGGCACAGCTAAGTAGTGCGGTGCAAGAGCAGTGAGTCACCTCAGGTCTTGCATCGTCCATGAAAACGCCACCCGAGCCCCATTGAGTCGCTTAGCTCGACCGGTTCTACGAACCAAGACTACGCCACGCTTACAGCGACCACGGTCCTCCGCATCCTCGACATAGCGACTCGAATGGCTAAGTACCACGCTCGGGGACTGCGGACCAGTTCACCTCGAGTGGTCCGGGAAAACGCCAAGTAGGAGAGCATGTGCAGGACTCGCCACGCGACTGACCCCACGGGCCAGGCAGGAGTGACGCGCACAAACTAACGCGCCAAGTCCTCACTCACCCTCGAGTCGTGCCTGGAACAGCCAAGTACCACGCTCGGGGACTCGGCCACCCGACCTCGTCACAAGACGGAAAACGGCGAAGTACAGCGCGTTCAAGGGAGTCGCCTAGCGACTGGATCTTCGAGTCCGGGCGAGTCGACCACAATAATAAAACACACAAAGACAACAAACACATCACATACGAGGTAAACCCCATAAAAGGGCGGACGCGCTCGGGGACTCGTTCAAACAACAATCACAAACACTTGACAAATACCAAAATAGACACGACATCTCATTCGATAGTATGTTGCATTGTCTCGCATTACAAAATATGCCCGCATGGCGTAACTGCTAACGCCACATGGCAAACTATCCTATTCTCAGGCTTAGACGACGACTCGCCAACTCCCCGGCGATTATGCGGATGAACGGCGTACGGGTTCGACGGATACGCCGCTTCACCCGCCATCGCCGCTGGAAGGGTTGCTCAACCTTGAGATCACGATGCGCGGCTCGGGTCGCCGAACACAACGACCGCCTCGCACGGAGGAAGTCGCCCATCGCCAAGACACGCTCCGAGTACTTGGCGGCGCGGTCTTGCAACTTGAGGACCTCGGAAAGCTCCACTGCGCCAGTCGACGATGGGTAGCCACTCGTCACATCGTCGATGTCGAAGTCCTCGGGGAAGTGGGCAAGACCAAGGCTAAGCGCCGCTTCGCCGCCCAAACGCCGACCAAGGCCATGAACTCCACGACCGCTGGCGCCTTTCTCCAAATACCTCCACACCTCAACGAGGTCGCTGGGAATCACTTCAGGCGATATCTCCCGGAGGTAGGCACGGATGCATCGCCGACAACGTGGCTGAATCGACAAGCGTTTCACACACCGCCGCTGCCGAATGTGCTTCTTCCGCTTCCGCCGCCGATAATGCGACCGCGAGTAGAAGACAATAATGAATACGAACACCACAAATGGCACAGCTACTGAAAAGGCGATCGCACTTACCAATCAACGGGCGGGCGAGGGTCGTGATGAAGCATTGAAGCGACGATGGTCGCCCCGAAGCCCAGCAATAAGGACTTTCGACACTCGATCCTCTTCGGCGGCTAACGGCGGCCTTGGCTCGCCCATCGCTAAGCTTGCTTTTCCTTCGCCTTCAGCCGGCGCCGAGGTCGGCGATCCGTTGTTCGCCGAACTCAAAGCCGATTGCGCCGCCGCTAATTCACTAGCGGGACAAGCCTCGGCGAAGCTTCCTCTGCGCAACAGCCCGAAGCCTTCGCTCGCCTCCGGACGATGGCTTCCTTTTTCCACGCTGCTTCGCCGCCAATCGGTCGGCCGATTCAAGCCGCAGACCTCGCATCACCAAAAGGTCAATCAAAGAATCTTAAAGTGCCCACCCGCTGAAATTCAGCGAAAAGCGCATCGGGACTTGTAATCAAAGAAACTCTAAAGTGCCCACCCGCTGAAATTCAGCGAAAAGCGCACTGGGACCGGTACTCAAAGAATTCCTGTGCCCACCTGCTGAAATTCAGCGCGGCGCATCGAGGACCGGATGCAAAAGTGAATATAAGACACTAAAGAATCAGGCCGCCGCAGCACCGACCTGATCCTCGGGACCGGATGTACCGGATGGCTGCGCCAAGCATGCCGTGGAGTTGTATCGCCCACGGACGCGAGGAGAGCTGGCGATGCCCACGGCGCTGGTCGACTTCAGCGCCGGGCGTCTCCGGAGCGTGGCTCAAGGCGGTTCCACCGCCGCCGCTTTGGTCATGAAGCTGGAATGTGGCGATAGAGGCACCGCCCAAAGGAGGTAGGCTCGCCGTTTGCAACGGAGCGCCCTCTTTCGTGGATGCGGCCGCCTCCGTTGCAGGACCAGCCGGCGCGGCCGCCGTGTCGTTAGAAATCGTGACGACGGCGTCACCCTTGGCCTTCTTGTCGCCATCCGCAGGGACGACGACTTCGTCCGCCTTCCTCACGCGGGAAGAATCCTCCTCGCTGACGACGGACGACACCTTAGCCACGGTTGGGTGGCCCATCTTCTTCACTCCGGTCCTGTACACCGACCATATAAGCAAGATAATTCAATGATTATGGGAGAAAAGGAAGGCGAGTGCACTACTTGGCGACGGAATGAAGCGCAGCCTCAGACGGAGGCCGGGCTGGCTTTCCAGCTGTGGCCCGGGCCGGGCGGCTGAGCCCCATGTCCAGGACGCCACGCGCCCAAGACACGGACGGCTTCTTCATCGTCAAGCTGCGACCGAGCCTCTATAACTTCTTCGACAGAGCTTCCTCGCGAGGCGGTCGCTGCGTCGGAGTTCCCCAGCCCCGACACCGGGGCGAATGGCGGAGGCATCAACGCCAGGGGCACCTCGATGGTGGCCGTGTCCAGCGCGGCCATCGTCGGCGGCGTCTCATCCTTGGCCGGGCTGGGGGCGTCGGAACTGCTTGCCGAGTGTGGTGGCGAGGCCGGCCTGTCGGTTTCGCTCTTCCTTTTTGAGGGCCTTCCCTTCTCCTTCCTCTTCTTCTTTGACGGAGTAGCTTGGCGCGCGAGGTCGCCTCTGGAAGTTCTTCTTCATCATCATGGCGCTGAGGCTCTTGCTCGCCGCTGGTCTTGCGAGAAGGCCGGGCGGCTTCTCTTCAGATTTGTCGTCAGCTGTCGCTGTCGCCCTAGCGGGCGACCCGCCCATGTCTTGGACGGACGAGCTCGAATTCTCGTCATCCGAGGGCGGGAGCCACCCTTCCACCACTTGGAACAGCTACAACAAAGGCAAGTTGAAGTTAGTATGACCGCAACTGCAAAAGGACTGCGACTGCGAATGACACAAAGTGATTACCGTTAGCTGAGCGCCATGATAGGGGCGACCCCAGCTTGAGCGCCCAAGTACACCGCTTGGGTGATTTTCTTCAGCGGTGTAGTCGCCGAGCCTCCACTCGCCAGGCTAGTTTTGTCGGTCGTCCGACCGTGTATCGGTACATGTAGTGCTGGCCGGAGCGGGACGAAGTCGCCGCCAAGCCAGCAATTGTACTGTGTTTATCGTTCGAGGCCCTTCTTCTTCAGACCGCGGATGGTCTGAAGCATCTCGTCGACGACCATCCGCTGGTCGCCGGAAGCTTGCCGATTTGAAGGCGGCGCGGCTCGACCGATCGGCGGAGTACCGCGAATCGCCGCCTCGCTTCCGGAGTCGCCTCGGCAACGAGAACCACGACTTTTTCAGCCGCTGCCTTGGCAGCAAAGATCGTCAAGAATGAGGCCTTTGACTTCAGCTGGAAGGTTAGGCCACCACGCGAGCATTGGGCCGCGCCTCGCCGCTGATCCGCCCATGGAACAGATCTTGCCAAAGAGGGAAGTAGGGTCGGCAGCCCAAGTAGCACTCGCAGAACGCCACAAAGATGGCGAAGCTGCTCGACGCAATGGGGGCCCAGATCCGACGGCTGGATCCCGTAGTAGGAGCAGAAGCGCCAAGAATAGGGACGGGGGAACCCTAGCCCCGCTCGAGATGACTGGTGAAGTAGATGAACTCTCTCGGGTTTGAGTCACCTCTCCGGCCGGGATGCGCCAGAAGGCCAGGTAATCCCGCCTCCTCAAAGGAAGCCGCCATACCTGGTGCATTTCGATCTGCCCCAAGGTTCGTGGAGAAGGCCATGGCGGAAAGATTTGTGGGGCTCGGAGGATTTCGTTGGCTGGGTCGTGTGAGAGGGAGGCGAAGGTGCGCGTAGTCGGAGGAAATGGTGAGACGGTGGTCCTCTCGATCGCTAGCCATTCCTCTTATATAGCGGTTGCTACCCGCCAAATCAGGGAACCGCTACTGCCGATGATTACGCCAAAAGTTACCGTTGATTAACTCCAACGCTAGTTTGACCATGTTTAACGGTCCAACTTCAGCCACTCGGCCACGACCCAACCACTATGACAAGAGTTTCCGACCGACTCGCCAAAGCTGCGAGTAGTGTGATTAGTTTTTCCTTTATACAGAGCCCGCCGCTGATTCGATGGATGTTCACTCAACAGCCAGATGTTCGATCGCCAAAGAGCCACCCACGCCAAATCGACGACGGCCTTGGGGACTATCGATGGGGATATGCCTACCGGGTATACCCAGCAGACGCTTCCGATCGCCCAAGACTTGGCGAGTGGGCTCGCAAGACGGCGATCGGATTGAAGCCCAATGAGGAACCAAGCGATCGGAAGTCAAGGCCCAAAGCAGTAGATAGGCCCAATGGATTAGGTTAAACGAGTATCAAGCTTTAATCGAATCGGTTGAGATATGTAAACCCTAGGGAGGCGAGCCTATATAAACCTCTCGCGGACGGTAGAGATACGCTCCATCATACTTCACGCCGACCGCCAAGCCGAGCCCATTGTACCACCTTCATAATACAATCTAGCAGGAGTAGGTCTTTACCCTCCGGGGGGCCGAACCTGGGTAAAACCCTGTGTCTCCGCCCTCATCTCGCTCCGCAGATGGCTGGCCGGCCTTGCCCCTCGTTCTACTACTCGCTGCCGATTGCAGCATCTGTCGTGACCATTCCCACGACACTTACAGGGCATGCAAATCCACCCGGAACCCAAAAACTATTGGCAATAACTCATGAAAACGATAATAAAACACGAAAACGAAAAGTTTTTGGTCATAACTCTCAAACATGTATCAGGTCTTAAGGTTGATGTAAATCGCCCTGGAAACATGTAATGGTTCTTACAGGCCTTGCAAATCCGCTTGGAATGCAAAAACAGTGGGAAAGAACTAATGAAAATGGCCAAAAAACACGAAAACGATGAGTTTTTGGTCATAACTCTCAAACATGTATTGAAACTTAAGTTCATTGTAAATCACCCTAGAACCCCTCATCAAAACGGTATTAAAACACGAAAACAACGAGTTTCTGCTCATATCTCATAAACATGTAAGGGTCCTTACGAGGCATGGAAATCATCCTGGAACCCTAAAACTGTGGGCAATCACTCATGAAAACGACCATAAAACACGAAAACGACAAGTTTTTGGTCATAACTCTCAAAAAGGTATCAGATCTTAAGGTTGATGTAAATCGCCTTGGAACCATAAAACTGTGGGCAATAGCTCATGAGAACGGCCATAAAATGCGAAAAGTCATGAAGTTTTGGGTCAAATCTCTCCAGCAAGTATGGAGTCTTACAGTCGTTGTAAATCGGCCTAGAACCCAAAAATAGTGGGCAATACCTCATCAAAAGGACCATAAAACGCGAAAATGATGAGTTTTTAGTTAGATCTCTCAAACATGTAACGGGTCTTACAGGGCTTGCAAATCCGCCCGGAATGCAAAAACAGTGGGAAATAATTCATGAAAATGGCCAAAAAACACGAAAACGATGGGTTTTTGGTCATAAGTCTCAAACATGTATCGGTTCTTAAGGTCGTTGTAAATCGCCCTAGAACCCCAAAATAGTGGGCAATACCTCATCAAAACGGCCATAAAACGCGAAAACGACGATTTTCTTGTCATTTCTCTTAGACATGTAAGGGGTATTATGGACCATGCATATCGCCACGGAACCCCAGAAATGTGGGCAATAGATCATTAAGACGGCCATAAAACACGAAACCGATGAGTTGTTGCTCATAACTCTAATACAAATCGGCATGGAACCCCAGAAATGTGGGCAATAGCTCATTAAGGCGGCCATAAAACACGAAACCGATGAGTTGTTGCTCATAACTCTAATACATTTATCGGGTCTTAAAGTCGATGTAAGTCACCTTGGAACCAAAAAATGTGGGTAATAGCTCATGAAAACAACCATAAAACGCGAAAACTGCGAGTTTTGGGTCATACCTCTCTAACATGTATCGGGTCATAAGGTTGTTGTAAATCGCTCTAGAACCCCAAATATCGGGCAATGGGTCATGAAAAACCGCCATAAAACGCTAAAATTACGAGTTTTTACTCATATATCTCAAACATGTAACGGGTCTTACAGGCCCTGCAAATCTGCTTGGAACACAAAAACAGTGGTAAATAACTCATGAAAATGGCCAGAAAACACGAAAACTACGAGATTTTGGTCCAAACTCGCAAACATGTATCGGTTCTTAAGGTCGTCGTAAATCGCCGTAGAACCCCAAAACAGCGGGCAATAGCTCATCAAAACGGTATTAATACACAAAAACGACGAGTTTCTGCTCCTATCTCATAAACATGTAAGGGTCCTTTCGAGGAATGAAAATCCGCCTGGAACCCTAAAACTATGGGATAACTAATTAAAATGACCATAAAACACGAAAACGACAAGCTTTTGGTCATACCTCTCAAACATGTATCAGGTCTTAAGGTTGATGTAAATCTCCCTGGAACCATAAATTGTGGGCAATAGCTCATGAAAAACGGCCATAAAATGCGAAAACTACGACTTTTGGGTCATGTCTCTCCAACAAGTATCGAGTCTTATGGTCGTTGTAAATCGCCCGGGAACCCTAAAACAGTGGGCAATACCTCATGAAAACGACCATAAAACACGAAAACGACGAGTTTTTAGTCATATCTCTCAAACATGTAACGGGACTTACATGTCTTGCAAATCCTCTTTGAACACAAAAACAGTGGAAAATATTTCATGAAAATGGCCATAAAACACGAAAACGACGAGATTTTGGTCCAAACTCTCAAACATCTATCGGTTCTTAAGGTCGTCGTAAATCGCCGTAGAACCCCAAAACATTGGGCAATATCTCATCAAAACGGTATTAAAACACGAAAACGGCGAGTTTCTGCTCAAATCTCAAAAACATGTAAGGGTCCTTTCGAGGCATGCAAATCCGCCTGGAACACTAAAATTGTGGGCAATAACTAATTAAAATGACCATAAAACACGAAAACGACAAGCTTTTGGTCATACCTCTCAAACATGTATCGGGTCTTAAGGTTGATGTAAATCTCCCTAGAACCATAAAATTGTGGGCAATAGCTCATGAAAACGGCCATAAAATGCGAAAATTTCGACTTTTGGGTCATGTCTCACCAACAAGTATTGAGTCTTATGGTCGTTGTAAATCGCCTGGGAACCCCAAAACACTGGGAAATACCTCCTGAAAACGACCATAAAACACGAAAACAACGAGTTTTTACTCATATCTCTCAAACATGTAACAAGACTTACAGGCCTTGCAAACCCACTTGGAACACAAAAACTGTGGGAAATAACTCATGAAAATGGCCAAAAACACGAAAACAACGAGTTTTTGGTCATAACTCTCAAACATGTATCTGTTCTTCAGGTCGTCGTAAATCGCCGTAGAACCTCAAAACAATGGTCAATAGCTCATTAAAACGGTACTAAAACACGAAAACGACGAGTTTCTACTCATATCTCATAAACATGTAAGGGTCCTTACAGGGCATGCAAATCCGCCTGGAACCCCAAAACTGTGGGCAATAACTCATGAAAATGACCATAAAACACGAAAACGACAAGCTTTTGGTCATACCTCTCAAACATGTATCAGGTCTTAAGGTTGATGTAAATCTCCGTAGAACCATAAAATTGTGGGCAATAGTTCATGAAAACAGCCATAAAATGCGAAAGCAGCGAGTTTTGGGTCAAATCTCTCCAACAAGTATGGAGTCTTACTATCGTTGTATATCGGCCTGGAACCCCAAAACAGTGGGCAATACCTCATCAAAACGACCATAAAACACTAAAATTACGTGTTTTTAGTCATATATCTCAAACATGTAACGAGTCTTACAGGCCTTGCAAATCCGCTTGGAATGCAAACACAGTGGGAAAGAACTCATGAAAATGGACAAAATACACGAAAACGATGAGTTTTTGGTCATAACTCTCAAACATGTATTGGTTCTTAAGGTCGTTGTAAATCACCTAGAACCCCAAAACAGTGGGCAATAGGTCATCAAAACGGTCATAAAACACGAAAACGACGAGTTTTAGTCATATCTCTCAAACATGTAACGGGACTTACATGTCTTGCAAATCCGCTTGGAACACAAAAACAGTGGAAAATAATTCATGAAAATGGCCATAAAACACAAAAACAATGAGATTTTGGTCATAACTCTCAAACATGTATCGGTTCTTAAGGTCGTCGTATATCGCCGTAGAACCCCAAAACAGTGGGCAATAGCTCATCAAAACAGTATTAAAACACGAAAACGACGAGTTTCTACTCATATCTCATAAACATGTAAGGGTCCTTACAGGGCATGCAAATCCACCCGGAACCCAAAAACTGTTGGCAATAACTCATGAAAACGATAATAAAACACGAAAACGAAAAGTTTTTGGTCATAACTCTCAAACATGTATCAGGTCTTAAGGTTGATGTAAATCGCCCTGGAAACATGTAATGGTTCTTACAGGCCTTGCAAATCTGCTTGGAATGCAAAAACAGTGGGAAAGAACTCATGAAAATGGCCAAAAAACACGAAAACGATGAGTTTTTGGTCATAACTCTCAAACATGTATCGAAACTTAAGTTCATTGTAAATCACCCTAGAACCCCTCATCAAAACGGTATTAAAACACGAAAACAACGAGTTTCTGCTCATATCTCATAAACATGTAAGGGTCCTTACGAGGCATGCAAATCATCCTAGAACCCTAAAACTGTGGGCAATCACTCATGAAAACGACCATAAAACACGAAAACAACAAGTTTTTGGTCATAACTCTCAAAAAGGTATCAGATCTTAAGGTTGATGTAAATCGCCTTGGAACCATAAAACTGTGGGCAATAGCTCATGAGAACGGCCATAAAATGCGAAAGCTGCGAGTTTTGGGTCAAATCTCTCCAACAAGTATGGAGTCTTACAGTCGTTGTAAATCGGCCTAGAACCCAAAAATAGTGGGAAATACCTCATCAAAAGGACCATAAAATGCGAAAATGATGAGTTTTTAGTTAGATCTCTCAAACATGTAACGGGTCTTACAGGCCTTGCAAATCCGCCCGGAATGCAAAAACAGTGGGAAATAATTCATGAAAATGGCCAAAAAACACGAAAACGATGAGTTTTTGGTCATAACTCTCAAACATAAATTGGTTCTTAAGGTCATTGTCAATCGCACTAGAAACCCCAAATCGTGGGCAATATATCATCAAAACGGCCATAAAAAGCGAAAACGACGATTTTCTTGTCATTTCTCTTAGACATGTAAGGGGTATTATGGACCATGCAAATCGCCACGGAACCCCAGAAATGTGGGCAATAGCTCATTAAGACGGCCATAAAACACGAAACCGATGAGTTGTTGCTCATAACTCTAATACATTTATCGGGTCTTAAAGTCGATGTAAGTCACCTTGGAACCAAAAAATGTGGGTAATAGCTCATGAAAACAACCATAAAACGTGAAAACTGTGAGTTTTGGGTCATATCTCTCTAACATGTATCGGGTCAAAAGGTTGTTGTAAATCGCTCTAGAACCCCAAAATATCGGTCAATGGCTCATGGAAACGGCCATAAAACGCTAAAATTACGAGTTTTTAGTCATATATCTCAAACATGTAACGAGTCTACAGGCCTTGCAAATCCGCTTGGAACGCAAAAACAGTGGTAAAGAACTCATAAAATGGCCATAAAACACGAAAATGGCGAGATTTTGGTCCAAACTCTCAAACATGTATCGGTTCGTAAATCGCCGTAGAACCCCAAAACAGTGGGCAATAGCTCATCAAAATGGTATTAAAACATGAAAACGACGAGTTTCTGCTCATATCTCATAAACATGTAAGGGTCCTTACGAGCCATGCAAATCCGCCTTCAACCCTAAAACTGTGGGCAATAACTCATTAAAATGACCATAAAACACGAAAACGGCAAGCTTTTGGTCATACCTCTCAAAGATGTATCAGGTCTTAAGGTTGATGTAAATTTCCCTGGAACCATAAAATTGTGGGCAATAGCTCATGAAAACGGCAATAAAATGCGAAAACTGCGACGTTTGGGTCATGACTGTCCAACAAGTATCAAGTCTTATGGTCGTTATAAATCGCCCAGGAATCCGAAAATAGTGGGCAATACTAATGAAAACGACCATAAAACACGAAAACGACGAGTTTTTAGTCATATCTCTCAAACATGTAACGAGACTTACATGCCTTGCAAATCCGCTTGGAACACAAAAACAGTGGGAAATAATTCATGAAAATGGCGATAAAACACTAAAACAACGAGATTTTGGTCCAAACTCTCAAACATGTATCGGTTCTTAAGGACGTCATAAATCGCCGTAGAACTCATCAAAACGGTATTAAAACACGAAAACGACGAGTTTCTGCTCATATCTCATAAACATGTAAGGGTCCTTTCGAGGCATGCAAATCCGCCTGGAACCCTAAAACTGTGGGCAATAACTAATTAAAATGACCATAAAACACGAAAACGACAAGCTTTTGGTCAAACCTCTCAAAAATGTATCAGGTCTTAAGGTTGATGTAAATCTCCCTGGAACCATAAATTGTGGGTAATAGCTCATGAAAAACGGCCATAAATGCGAAAACTACGACTTTTGGGTCATGTCTCTCCAACAAGTATCGAGTCTTATGGTCGTTTTAAATCGCCCGGGAACCCTAAAACAGTGGGCAATACCTCATGAAAACGACCATAAAACACGAAAACGACGAGTTCTTAGTCATATCTCTCAAACATGTAACGGGACTTACATGTCTTGCAAATCCTCTTGGAACACAAAAACAGTGGGAAATATTTCATGAAAATGGCCATAAAACACGAAAACGACGAGATTTTGGTCCAAACTCTCAAACATCTATCGGTTCTTAAGGTCGTCGTAAATCGCCGTAGAACACCAAAACATTGGGCAATATCTCATCAAAACGGTATTAAAACACGAAAACGACGAGTTTCTGCTCAAATCTCATAAACATGTAAGGGTCCTTATAGGGCATGAAAATCCGCCTGGAATCCCAAAACTGTGGGCAATAACTCATGAAAACGACCATAAAACACGAAAACGACTATGTTTTGTTCATAACTCTCAAACATGTATTAGGTCTTAAGGTTGATGTAAATCGCCCTAGAACCATAAAACTGTGGGCAATTGCTCATGAAAACGGCCATAAAATGCGAAAGCTGCGAGTTTTGGGTCAAATCTCTCCAACAAGTATGGAGTCTTATGGTCGTTGTAAATCGGCCTGGAACCCCAAAATAGTGGGCAATACCTCATCAAAACAACCATAAAACCCTAAAATTACGAGTTTTTAGTCATATATCTCAAACATGTAACGGGTCTTACAGGCCTTGCAAATCGTCTTGGAACACAAAAACAGTGGTAAATAACTCATGGAAATGGCCATAAAACACGAAAACGACGAGATTTTGGTCCAAACTCTCAAACATGTATCGGTTTTTAAGGTCGTTGTAAATCACCTAGAACCCCAAAAACCGTGGGCAATAACTCATGAAAACGACCATAAAACACGAAAACGACAAGTTGTTGGTCATAACTCTCAAACATGTATCAGTTCTTAAGGTTGATGTAAATCGCATTGGAACCATAAAACTGTGGGCAATAGCTCATGAGAACAACCATAAAATGCGAAAGCTGCGAGTTTTGGGTCAAATCTCTCCAACAAGTATGGAGTCTTATAGTCGTTGTAAATCGGCCTAGAACCCAAAAATAGTGGGAAATACCTCCTCAAAGGGACCATAAAATGCGAAAATGATGAGTTTTTAGTCAGATCTCTCAAACATGTAACGGGTCTTACAGTCCTTGCAAATCTGCTTGGAACGCAAAAACAGTGGGAAACAATTCATGAAAATGGCAAAAAAACACGAAAACGATGAGTTTTTGGTCATACGTGTCAAACATAAATTGGTTCTTAAGGTCGTTGTAAATCTCCTTAGAACCCTAATATAGTGGGTAATACCTCATCAAAACGGCCATAAAAAGCGAAAACGATGATTTTCTTGTCATTTCTCTTAGACATGAAAGGGGTATTATGGGCCATGCAAATCGCCACGGAACCCCAGAAATGTGGGCAATAGCTCATTAAGACGGCCATAAAACACAAAACCGACAAGTTGTTGCTCATAACTCTAATACATTTATCGGTTCTTAAAGTCGACGAAAGTCACCTTGGAACCAAAAAACACGAAAACGACGAGTTTTTAGTCATATCTCTCAAACATGTAACATGACTTACAGGCCTTGCAAACCCGCTTGGAAGACAAAAACAGTGGGAAATAACACATGAAAATGGCCAAAAACACGAAAACAACGAGTTTTTGGTCATAACTCTCAAACATGAATCTGTTCTTAAGGTCGTCGTAAATCACCGTAGAACCTCAAAACAATGGGCAATAGCTCATTAAAACGGTGTTAAAACACGAAAACAACGATTTTCTGCTCATATCTCATAAACATGTAAGGGTCCTTACAGGGCATGCAAATCCGCGTGGAACCCCAAAACTGTGGGCAATAACTCATGAAAACGACCATAAAACACGAAAATGACAAGTTTTTGGTCATAACTCTCAAACATGTATCAGGTCTTAAGGTTGATGTAAATCGCCTTAGAACCATAAAACTGTGGGCAATTGCTCATGAAAACGGCCATAAAATGCGAAAGCTGTGAGTTTTGGGTCAAATCTCTCCAACAAGTATGGAGTCTTACGATCGTTGTAAATCGGCCTGGAACCCCAAAATAGTGGGCAATACCTCATCAAAACGACCATAAAACGCGAAAGTTGTGAGTTTTTAGTCAGATCTCTGAAACATGTAATGGTTCTTAGAGGCCTTGCAAATCCGCTTGGAATGCAAAAACAGTGGGAAAGAACTCATGAAAATGGCCAAAATACACGAAAACGATGAGTTTTTGGTCATAACTCTCAAACATGTATTGGTTCTTAAGGTCGTTGTAAATCACCTAGAACCCCAAAACAGTTGGCAATAGGTCATTAAAACGGTATTAAAACACGAAAACAACGAGTTTCTGCTCATATTTCATAAACATGTAAGGGTCCTTACAGGGCATCCAAATGCGCCTAGAACCCAAAAACTGTGGGCAATAACTCGTGAAAACGACCATAAAACATGAAAACGACAAGTTTTTGGTCATAATTTTCAAACAAGTATCAGGTCTTAAGGTTGATCTAAATCTCCTTGGAACCATAAAACCGTGGGTAATAGCTCATGAGAACGACTATAAAATGCGAAAGTCATGAAGTTTTGGGTCAAATCATCCAACAAGTATGGAGTCTTAAAGTCGTTGTAAATCGGCCTAGAACCCAAAAATAGTGGGAAATACCTCATCAAAAGGACCATAAAACGCGAAAATGATGAGTTTTTAGTCAGATCTCTCAAACATGTAACTGGTCTTACAGCCTCGCAAATCCGCTTTAACGCAAAAGCGGTGGGAAACAATTCATGAAAATGGCAAAAAAACACGAAAACGATGAGTTTTTGGTCATACGTGTCAAACATGTATCGGTTCTTAAGGTCATTGTAAATCTCCCTAGAACCCCAATATAGTGGGTAATACCTCATCAAAACAGCCATAGAAAGCGAAAACGATGATTTTCTTGGCATTTCTCTTAGACATGTAAGGGGTATTATGGGCCATGCAAATCGCCACGGAACCCCAGAAATGTGGGTAATAGCTCATTAAGACGACCATAAAACACGAAACCGATAAGTTGTTGCTCATAACTCTAATACATTTATCGGTTCTTAAAGTCGATGAAAGTCACATTGGAACCAAAAAATTATGGGTAATAGCTCACGAAAACAACCATAAAACGCGAAAATCATGAAGTTTTGGGTCATATCTCTCCAACATGTATCGGGTCATACGGTCGTTGTAAATCGCTCTAGAACACCAAAACATCGGGCAATGGGTCATGAAAACGGCCATAAAACGCTAAAATTACGAGTTTTTAGTCATATATCTCAAACATGTAACGAATCTTACAGGCCTTGCAAATCCGCTTGCAACGCAAGAACAATGGTAAATAACTCATGAAAATGGCCATAAAACATGAAAACGACGAGATTTTGGTCCAAACACTCAAACATGTATCGGTTCTTAAGGTCGTCGTAAATCGCCGTAGAACCCCAAAGCAGTGGGCAATAGCTCATCAAAACGGTTTTAAAACACGAAAACGACGAGTTTCTGCTCATATCTCATAAACATGTAAGGGTCCTTACGAGGCATGCAAATCCGCCTAGCACCCTAAAACTGTGGGCAATAAATCATTAAAATGACCATAAAACACGAAAACGACAAGCTTTTGGTCATACCTCTCAAACATGTATCAGGTCTTAAGGTTGATGTAAATCTCCCTGGAACCATAAAATTTCGGGCAATAGCTCATGAAAACAGCAGTAAATGCGAAAACTTCGACTTTTGGGTTATGTCTCTCCAAAAAGTATCGAGTCTTATGGTCGTTGTAAATCAACCAGGAACCCCAAAACAGTGGGAAATACCTCATGAAAACGACCATAAAACACGAAAACGACGAGTTTTTAGTCATATCTCTCAAACATGTAACGGGACTTACATGCCTTACAGATCCGCTTGGAACACAAAAAGAGTGGGAAATAACTCATGAAAATGGCCAAAAAACACGAAAACAACGAGTTTTTGGTCATAACTCTCAAACATGTATCGGTTCTTAAGGTCGTCGTATATCGCTGTAGAACCCCAAAACAGTGGGCAATAGCTCATCAAAACGGTATTAAAACACGAAAACGACGAGTTTCTGCTCATGTCTCATAAACATGTAAGGGTCCTTTCGAGGCATGCAAATCCGCCTGGAACCCTAAACTGTGGGCAATAACTAATTAAAATGACCATAAAACACGAAAACGACAAGCTTTTGGTCATACCTCTCAAACATGTATCGGGTCTTAAGGTTGATGTAAATCTCCCTAGAACCATAAAATTGTGGGCAATAGCTCATGAAAACGGCCATAAAATGCGAAAACTTCGACTTTTGGGTCATGTCTCTCCAACAAGTATCGAGTCTTATGGTCGTTGTAAATCGCCTGGGAACCCCAAAACAGTGGGAAATACCTCATGAAAACGACCATAAAACACGAAAACGACGAGTTTTTACTCATATCTCTCAAACATGTAACATGACTTACAGGCCTTGCAAACCCGCTTGGAACACAAAAACAGTGGGAAATAACTCATGAAAATGGCCAAAAACACGAAAACAACGAGTTTTTGGTCATAACTCTCAAACATGTATCTGTTCTTAAGGTCGTCGTAAATTACCGTAGAACCTCAAAACAATGGGCAATACCTCATTAAAACGGTATTAAAACACGAAAACAACGATTTTCTGCTCATATCTCATAAACATGTAAGGGTCCTTACAGGGCATGCAAATCCGCGTGGAACCCCAAAACTGTGGGCAATAACTCATGAAAACGACCATAAAACACGAAAATGACAAGTTTTTGGTCATAACTCTCAAACATGTATCAGGTCTTAAGGTTGATGTAAATCGCCTTAGAACCATAAAACTGTGGGCAATTGCTCATGAAAACGGCCATAAAATGCGAAAGCTGTGAGTTTTGGGTCAAATCTCTCCAACAAGTATGGAGTCTTACGATCGTTGTAAATCGGCCTGGAACCCCAAAATAGTGGGCAATACCTCATCAAAACGACCATAAAACGCGAAAGTTGTGAGTTTTTAGTCAGATCTCTAAAACATGTAATGGTTCTTAGAGGCCTTGCAAATCCGCTTGGAATGCAAAAACAGTGGGAAAGAACTCATGAAAATGGCCAAAATACACGAAAACGATGAGTTTTTGGTCATAACTCTCAAACATGTATTGGTTCTTAAGGTCGTTGTAAATCACCTAGAACCCCAAAACAGTTGGCAATAGGTCATTAAAACGGTATTAAAACACGAAAACAACGAGTTTCTGCTCATATTTCATAAACATGTAAGGGTCCTTACAGGGCATCCAAATGCGCCTAGAACCCAAAAACTGTGGGCAATAACTCGTGAAAACGACCATAAAACATGAAAACGACAAGTTTTTGGTCATAATTTTCAAACAAGTATCAGGTCTTAAGGTTGATCTAAATCTCCTTGGAACCATAAAACCGTGGGCAATAGCTCATGAGAACGACTATAAAATGCGAAAGCTGCGAGTTTTGGGTCAAATCTGTCCAACAAGTATGGAGTCTTAAAGTCGTTGTAAATCGGCCTAGAACCCAAAAATAGTGGGAAATACCTCATCAAAAGGACCATAAAACGCGAAAATGATGAGTTTTTAGTCAGATCTCTCAAACATGTAACTGGTCTTACAGGCCTCGCAAATCCGCTCGGAACGCAAAACAGTGGGAAACAATTCATGAAAATGGCAAAAAAACACGAAAACGATGAGTTTTTGGTCATACGTGTCAAACATGTATCGGTTCTTAAGGTCGTTGTAAATCTCCCTAGAACCCCAATATAGTGGGTAATACCTCATCAAAACAGCCATAGAAAGCGAAAACGATGATTTTCTTGGCATTTCTCTTAGACATGTAAGGGGTATTATGGGCCATGCAAATCGCCACGGAACCCCAGAAATGTGGGTAATAGCTCATTAAGACGACCATAAAACACGAAACCGATAAGTTGTTGCTCATAACTCTAATACATTTATCGGTTCTTAAAGTCGATGAAAGTCACATTGGAACCAAAAAATTATGGGTAATAGCTCACGAAAACAACCATAAAACGCGAAAACTGCGAGTTTTGGGTCATATCTCTCCAACATGTATCGGGTCATACGGTCGTTGTAAATCGCTCTAGAACACCAAAACATCGGGCAATGGGTCATGAAAACGGCCATAAAACGCTAAAATTACGAGTTTTTAGTCATATATCTCAAACATGTAACGAATCTTACAGGCCTTGCAAATCCGCTTGCAACGCAAGAACAATGGTAAATAACTCATGAAAATGGCCATAAAACATGAAACGCAGATTTTGGTCCAAACACTCAAACATGTATCGGTTCTTAAGGTCGTCGTAAATTCAGAGAACCCCAAAGCAGTGGGCAATAGCTCATCAAAACGGTTTTAAAACACGAAAACGACGAGTTTCTGCTCATATCTCATAAACATGTAAGGGTCCTTACGAGGCATGCAAATCCGCCTAGCACCCTAAAACTGTGGGCAATAAATCATTAAAATGACCATAAAACACGAAAACGACAAGCTTTTGGTCATACCTCTCAAACATGTATCAGGTCTTAAGGTTGATGTAAATCTCCCTGGAACCATAAAATTTCGGGCAATAGCTCATGAAAACAGCAGTAAATGCGAAAACTTCGACTTTTGGGTTATGTCTCTCCAAAAAGTATCGAGTCTTATATGGTTGTAAATCAACCAGAACCCCAAAACAAAGGAAATACCTCATGAAAACGACCATAAAACACGAAAACGACGAGTTTTTAGTCATATCTCTCAAACATGTAACGGGACTTACATGCCTTACAGATCCGCTTGGAACACAAAAAGAGTGGGAAATAACTCATGAAAATGGCCAAAAAACACGAAAACAACGAGTTTTTGGTCATAACTCTCAAACATGTATCGGTTCTTAAGGTCATCGTATATCGCTGTAGAACCCCAAAACAGTGGGCAATAGCTCATCAAAACGGTATTAAAACACGAAAACGACGAGTTTCTGCTCATGTCTCATAAACATGTAAGGGTCCTTTCGAGGCATGCAAATCACGAACCCTAAAGCGTGGCAATAACTAATTAAAATGACCATAAAACACGAAAACGACAAGCTTTTGGTCATACCTCTCAAACATGTATCGGGTCTTAAGGTTGATGTAAATCTCCCTAGAACCATAAAATTGTGGGCAATAGCTCATGAAAACGGCCATAAAATGCGAAAACTTTGACTTTTGGGTCATGTCTCTCCAACAAGTATCGAGTCTTATGGTCGTTGTAAATCGCCTGGGAACCCCAAAACAGTGGGAAATACCTCATGAAAACGACCATAAAACACGAAAACGACGAGTTTTTACTCATATCTCTCAAACATGTAACATGACTTACAGGCCTTGCAAACCCGCTTGGAACACAAAAAAAGTGGGAAATAACTCATGAAAATGGCCAAAAACACGAAAACAACGAGTTTTTGGTCATAACTCTCAAACATGTATCTGTTCTTAAGGTCGTCGTAAATCACCGTAGAACCTCAAAACAATGGGCAATACCTCATTAAAACGGTATTAAAACACGAAAACGACGAGTTTCTGCTCATATCTCATAAACATGTAAGGGTCCTTACAGGGCATGCAAATCCGCCTGGAACCCCAAAACTGTGGAAAATAACTCATGAAAACGACCATAAAACACGAAAACGACAAGTTTTTGGTCATAACTCTCAAACATGTATCAGGTCTTAAGGTTGATGTAAATCGCCCTGGAACCATAAAACTGTGGGCAATAGCTCATGAAAACGGCCATAAAATGCGAAAGCTGTGAGTTTTGGGTCAAATCTCTCCAACAAGTATGGAGTCTTACGATCGTTGTAAATCGGCCTGGAACCCCAAAATAGTGGGCAATACCTCATCAAAACGACCATAAAATGCGAAAGTTATGAGTTTTTAGTCAGATCTCTCAAACATGTAATGGTTCTTAGAGGCCTTGCAAATCCGCTTGGAATCCAAAAACAGTGGGAAAGAACTCATGAAAATGGCCAAAATACACGAAAACGATGAGTTTTTGGTCATAACTCTCAAACATGTATTGGTTCTTAAGGTCGTTGTAAATCACCTAGAACCCCAAAACAGTGGGCAATAGGTCATTAAAACGGTATTAAAACATGAAAACAACGAGTTTCTGCTCATATTTCATAAACATGTAAGGGTCCTTACAGGGCATCCAAATCCGCCTAGAACCCAAAAACTGTGGGCAATAACTCGTGAAAACGACCATAAAACATGAAAACGACAAGTTTTTGGTCATAATTTTCAAACAAGTATCAGGTCTTAAGGTTGATCTAAATCTCCTTGGAACCATAAAACCGTGGGCAATAGCTCATGAGAACGACTATAAAATGCGAAAGCTGCGAGTTTTGGGTCAAATCTGTCCAACAAGTATGGAGTCTTAAAGTCGTTGTAAATCGGCCTAGAACCCAAAAATAGTGGGCAATACCTCATCAAAAGGACCATAAAACGCGAAAATGATGAGTTTTTAGTCAGATCTCTCAAACATGTAACGGGTCTTACAGGCCTCGCAAATCCGCTCGGAACGCAAAACAGTGGGAAACAATTCATGAAAATGGCAAAAAAACACGAAAACGATGAGTTTTTGGTCATACGTGTCAAACATGTATCGGTTCTTAAGGTCGTTGTAAATCTCCCTAGAACCCCAATATAGTGGGTAATACCTCATCAAAACGGCCATAGAAAGCGAAAACGATGATTTTCTTGGCATTTCTCTTAGACATGTAAGGGGTATTATGGGCCATGCAAATCGCCACGGAACCCCAGAAATGTGGGTAATAGCTCATTAAGACGACCATAAAACACGAAACCGATAAGTTGTTGCTCATAACTCTAATACATTTATCGGTTCTTAAAGTCGATGAAAGTCACCTTGGAACCAAAAAATTAAGGGTAATAGCTCACGAAAACAACCATAAAACGAGAAAACTGCGAGTTTTGGGTCATATCTCTCCAACATGTATCGGGTCATACGGTCGTTGTAAATCGCTCTAGAACACCAAAACATCGGGCAATGGGTCATGAAAACGGCCATAAAACGCTAAAATTAAGAGTTTTTAGTCATATATCTCAAACATGTAACGAATCTTATAGGCCTTGCAAATCCGCTTGCAACGCAAGAACAATGGTAAATAACTCATGAAAATGGCCATAAAACATGAAAACGACGAGATTTTGGTCCAAACACTCAAACATTTATCGGTTCTTAAGGTCGTCGTAAATCGCCGTAGAACCCCAAAGCAGTGGGCAATAGCTCATCAAAACGGTTTTAAAACACGAAAACGACGAGTTTCTGCTCATATCTCATAAACATGTAAGGGTCCTTACGAGGCATGCAAATCCGCCTAGCACCCTAAAACTGTGGGCAATAAATCATTAAAATGACCATAAAACACGAAAACGACAAGCTTTTGGTCATACCTCTCAATACGTATTAGGTCTTAAGGTTGATGTAAATCTCCCTGGACCATAAAATTGTGGGCAATAGCTCATGAAAACAGCAGTAAATGCGAAAACTTCGACTTTTGGGTCATGTCTCTCCAAAAAGTATCGAGTCTTATGGTCGTTGTAAATCGCCCAGGAACCCCAAAACAGTGGGAAATACCTCATGAAAACGACCATAAAACACGAAAACGACGAGTTTTTAGTCATATCTCTCAAACATGTAACGGGACTTACATGCCTTACAGATCCGCTTGGAACACAAAAAGAGTGGGAAATAACTCATGAAAATGGCCAAAAAACACGAAAACAACGAGTTTTTGGTCATAACTCTCAAACATGTATCGGTTCTTAAGGTCGTCGTATATCACCGTAGAACCCCAAAACAGTGGGCAATAGCTCATCAAAACGGTATTAAAACACGAAAACGACGAGTTTCTGCTCATGTCGCATAAACATGTAAGGGTCCTTTCGAGGCATGCAAATCCGCCTGGAACCCTAAAACTGTGGGCAATAACTAATTAAAATGACCATAAAACACAAAAACGACAAGCTTTTGGTCATACCTCTCAAACATGTATCGGGTCTTAAGGTTGATGTAAATCTCACTAGAACCATGAAATTGTGGGCAATAGCTCATGAAAACGGCCATAAAATGCGAAAACTTCGACTTTTGGGTCATGTCTCTCCAACAAGTATCGAGTCTTATGGTCATTGTAAATCGCCTGGGAACCCCAAAACTGTGGGAAATACCTCATGAAAACGACCATAAAACATGAAAACGACGAGTTTTTACTCATATCTCTCAAACATGTAACATGACTTACAGGCCTTGCAAACCCGCTTGGAACACAAAAACAGTGGGAAATAACTCATGAAAATGGCCAAAAACACGAAAAGAACGAGTTTTTGGTCATAACTCTCAAACATGTATCTGTTCTTAAGGTCGTCGTAAATCACCGTAGAACCTCAAAACAATGGGCAATAGCTCATTAAAACGGTATTAAAACACGAAAACGACGAGTTTCTGCTCATATCTCATAAACATGTAAGGGTCCTTACAGGGCATGCAAATCTGCCTGGAACCCCAAAACTATGGGCAATAACTCATGAAAACGACCATAAAACACGAAAACGACAAGTTTTTGGTCATAACTCTCAAACATGTATCAGGTCTTAAGGTTGATGTAAATCGCCCTGGAACCATAAAACTATGGGCAATAGCTCATGAAAACGGCCATAAAATGCGAAAGCTGTGAGTTTTGGGTCAAATCTCTCCAACAAGTATGGAGTCTTACGATCGTTGTAAATCGGCCTGGAACCCCAAAATAGTGGGCAATACCTCATCAAAACGACCATAAAACGCGAAAGTTATGAGTTTTTAGTCAGATCTCTCAAACATGTAATGGTTCTTAGAGGCCTTGCAAATCCGCTTGGAATGCAAAAACAGTGGGAAAGAACTCATGAAAATGGCCAAAATACACGAAAACGATGAGTTTTTAGTCATAACTCTCAAACATGTATTGGTTCTTAAGGTCGTTGTATATCACCAAGAACCCCAAAACAGTGGGCAATAGGTCATCAAAACGGTATTAAAACACGAAAACAACGAGTTTCTGCTCATATTTCATAAACATGTAAGGGTCCTTACAGGGCATCCAAATCCTCCTAGAACCCAAAAACTGTGGGCAATAACTCGTGAAAACGACCATAAAACATGAAAACGACAAGTTTTTGGTCATAATTTTCAAAGAAGTATCAGGTCTTAAGGTTGATCTAAATCTCCTTGGAACCATAAAACCGTGGGCAATAGCTCATGAGAACGGCCATAAAATGCGAAAGCTGCGAGTTTTGGGTCAAATCTCTCCAACAAGTATGGAGTCTTACAATCGTTGTAAATCGGCCTAGAACCCAAAAATAGTGGGCAATACCTCATCAAAAGGACCATAAAACGCGAAAATGATGAGTTTTTAGTCAGATCTCTCAAACATGTAACGGGTCTTACAGGCCTTGCAAATCCGGTCGGAACGCAAAAACAGTGGGAAACAATTCATGAAAATGGCAAAAAAACACGAAAACGATGAGTTTTTGGTCATACCTGTCAAACATGTATCGGTTCTTAAGGTCGTTGTAAATATCCCAAGAACCCCAATATAGTGGGTAATACCTCATCAAAACGGCCATAGAAAGCAAAAACGATGATTTTCTTGTCATTTCTCTTAGACATTTAAGGGGTATTATGGGCCATGGAAATCGTCACGGAACCCCAGAAATGTGGGCAATAGCTCATTAAGACGGCCATAAAACACGAAACCGATAAGTTATTGCACATAATTCTAATACATTTATCGGTTCTTAAAGTCGATGAAAGTCACCTTGGAACCAAAAAATTGTGGGTAATAGCTCACGAAAACAACCATGAAACGTGAAAACTGCGAGTTTTGGGTCATATCTCTCCAACATGTATCGAGTCATACAGTCGTTGTAAATTGCTCTAGAACCCCAAAACATCGGGCAATGGGTCATGAAAACGGCCATAAAACGCTAAAATTACGAGTTTTAGTCATATATCTCAATCATGTAATGAATCTTACAGGCCTTTCAAATCCGCTTGTAACGCAAAAACAATGGTAAATAACTCATGAAAATTGCCATAAAACATGAAAACGACGAGATTTTGGTCTAAACTCTCAAACATGTATCGGTTCTTAAGGTCGTCGTAAATCGCCCTAGAACCCCAAAACAGTGGGCAATAGCTCATCAAAACGGTTTTAAAACACGAAAACGACGAGTTTCTGCTCATATCTCATAAACATGTAAGGGTCCTTACGAGGTATGCAAATCTGCCTAGCACCCTAAAACTGTGGGCAATAAATCATTAAAATGACCATAAAACACGAAAACGACAAGCTTTTGGTCATACCTCTCAAACATGTATCAGGTCTTAACGTTGATGTAAATCTCCCTGGAACCATAAAATTGCGAGCAATAGCTCATGAAAACAACAGTAAATGCGAAAACTTCGACTTTTGGGTCATGTCTCTCCAAAAAGTATCGAGTCTTATGGTCGTTGTAAATCGCCCGGGAACCCCAAAACAGTGGGAAATACCTCATGAAAACGACCATAAAACACGAAACGCAGCAGTTTTAGTCATATCTCTCAAACATGTAACGGGACTTACATGCCTTACAAATCCGCTTGGAACACAAAAAGAGTGGGAAATAACTCATGAAAATGGCCAAAAAACACGAAAACAACGAGTTTTTGGTCATAACTCTCAAACATGTATCGGTTCTTAAGGTCGTCGTATATCGCCGTAGAACCCCAAAACAGTGGGCAATAGCTCATCAAAACGGTATTAAAACACGAAAACGACGAGTTTCTGCTCATATCTCATAAACATTTAAGGGTCCTTTCGAGGCATGCAAATCTGCCTGGAACCCTAAAACTTTGGGCAATAACTAATTAAAATGACCATAAAACACGAAAACTACATGCTTTTGGTCATACCTCTCAAACATGTATCGGGTCTTAAGGTTGATGTAAATCTCCCTAGAACCATAAAATTGTGGGCAATAGCTCATGAAAACGGCCATAAAATGCGAAAACTTCGACTTTTGGGTCATGTCTCTCCAACAAGTATCGAGTCTTATGGTCGTTGTAAATCGCCTGGGAACCCCAAAACAGGGGGAAATACCTCATGAAAACGACCATAAAACACGAAAACGACAAGTTTTTACTCATATCTCTCAAACATGTAACATGACTTACAGGCCTTGCAAACCCGCTTGGAAATAAAAACAGTGGGAAATAACTCATGAAAATGGCCAAAAACACGAAAACAACGAGTTTTTGGTCATAACTCTCAAACATGTATCTGTTCTTAAGGTCGTCGTAAATCACCGTAGAACCTCAAAACAATGGGCAATAGCTCATTAAAACGGTATTAAAACACGAAAACGACGAGTTTCTGCTCATATCTCATAAACATGTAAGGGTCCTTACAGGGCATGCAAATCTGCCTGGAACCCCAAAACTGTGGGCAATAACTCATGAAAACGACCATAAAACACGAAAACGACAAGTTTTTGGTCATAACTCTCAAACATGTATCAGGTCTTAAGGTTGATGTAAATCGCCCTAGAACCATAAAACTATGGGCAATAGCTCATGAAAACGGCCATAAAATGCGAAAGCTGTGAGTTTTGGGTCAAATCTCTCCAACAAGTATGGAGTCTTATGATCGTTGTAAATCGGCCTGGAACCCCAAAATAGTGGGCAATACCTCATCAAAACGACCATAAAACGCGAAAGTTATGAGTTTTTAGTCAGATCTCTCAAACATGTAATGGTTCTTAGAGGCCTTGCAAATCCGCTTGGAATGCAAAAGCGAAGGAAAGAACTCATGAAAATGGCCAAAATACACGAAAACGATGAGTTTTTGGTCATAACTCTCAAACATGTATTGGTTCTTAAGGTCGTTGTATATCACCAAGAACCCCAAAACAGTGGGCAATAGGTCATCAAAACGGTATTAAAACACGAAAACAACGAGTTTCTGCTCATATTTCATAAACATGTAAGGGTCCTTACAGGGCATCCAAATCCTCCTAGAACCCAAAAACTGTGGGCAATAACTCGTGAAAACGACCATAAAACATGAAAACGACAAGTTTTTGGTCATAATTTTCAAAGAAGTATCAGGTCTTAAGGTTGATCTAAATCTCCTTGGAACCATAAAACCGTGGGCAATAGCTCATGAGAACGGCCATAAAATGCGAAAGTCATGAAGTTTTGGGTCAAATCTCTCCAACAAGTATGGAGTCTTACAATCGTTGTAAATCGGCCTAGAACCCAAAAATAGTGGGCAATACCTCATCAAAAGGACCATAAAACGCGAAAATGATGAGTTTTTAGTCAGATCTCTCAAACATGTAACGGGTCTTACAGGCCTTGCAAATCCGCTCGGAACGCAAAAACAGTGGGAAACAATTCATGAAAATGGCAAAAAAACACGAAAACGATGAGTTTTTGGTCATACCTGTCAAACATGTATCGGTTCTTAAGGTCGTTGTAAATATCCCAAGAACCCCAATATAGTGGGTAATACCTCATCAAAACGGCCATAGAAAGCAAAAACGATGATTTTCTTGTCAGTTCTCTTAGACATTTAAGGGTATTATGGGCCATGGAAATAAATCACGGAACCCAGAAATGTGGGCAATAGCTCATTAAGACGGCCATAAAACACGAAACCGATAAGTTATTGCACATAATTCTAATACATTTATCGGTTCTTAAAGTCGATGAAAGTCACCTTGGAAACAAAAAATTGTGGGTAATAGCTCACGAAAACAACCATGAAACGTGAAAACTGCGAGTTTTGGGTCATATCTCTCCAACATGTATCGAGTCATACAGTCGTTGTAAATTTCTCTAGAACCCCAAAACATCGGGCAATGGGTCATGAAAACGGCCATAAAACGCTAAAATTACGAGTTTTAGTCATATATCTCAATCATGTAATGAATCTTACAGGCCTTTCAAATCCGCTTGTAACGCAAAAACAATGGTAAATAACTCATGAAAATTGCCATAAAACATGAAAACGACGAGATTTTGGTCTAAACTCTCAAACATGTATCGGTTCTTAAGGTCGTCGTAAATCGCCCTAGAACCCCAAAACAGTGGGCAATAGCTCATCAAAACGGTTTTAAAACACGAAAACGACGAGTTTCTGCTCATATCTCATAAACATGTAAGGGTCCTTACGAGGCATGCAAATCTGCCTAGCACCCTAAAACTATGGGCAATAAATCATTAAAATGACCATAAAACACGAAAACGACAAGCTTTTGGTCATACCTCTCAAACATGTATCAGGTCTTAACGTTGATGTAAATCTCCCTAGAACCATAAAATTGCGAGCAATAGCTCATGAAAACAACAGTAAATGCGAAAACTTCGACTTTTGGGTCATGTCTCTCCAAAAAGTATCGAGTCTTATGGTCGTTGTAAATCGCCCGGGAACCCCAAAACAGTGGGAAATACCTCATGAAAACGACCATAAAACACGAAAACGACGAGTTTTTAGTCATATCTCTCAAACATGTAACGGGACTTACATGCCTTACAAATCCGCTTGGAACACAAAAAGAGTGGGAAATAACTCATGAAAATGGCCAAAAAACACGAAAACAACGAGTTTTTGGTCATAACTCTCAAACATGTATCGGTTCTTAAGGTCGCAGATATCGCCAGAGAACCCCAAAAACAAGGCAATAGCTCATCAAAACGGTATTAAAACACGAAAACGACGAGTTTCTGCTCATATCTCATAAACATGTAAGGGTCCTTTCGAGGCATGCAAATCCGCCTGGAACCCTAAAACTTTGGGCAATAACTTATTAAAATGACCATAAAACACGAAAACTACATGCTTTTGGTCATACCTCTCAAACATGTATCGGGTCTTAAGGTTGATGTAAATCTGCCTAGAACCATAAAATTGTGGGCAATAGCTCATGAAAACGGCCAGAAAATGCGAAAACTTCGACTTTTGGGTCATGTCTCTCCAACAAGTATCGAGTCTTATGGTCGTTGTAAATCGCCTGGGAACCCCAAAACAGTGGGAAATACCTCATGAAAACGACCATAAAACACGAAAACGACGAGTTTTTACTCATATCTCTCAAACATGTAACATGACTTACAGGCCTTGCAAACCCGCTTGGAAATAAAAACAGTGGGAAATAACTCATGAAAATGGCCAAAAACACGAAAACAACGAGTTTTTGGTCATAACTCTCAAACATGTATCTGTTCTTAAGGTCGTCGTAAATCACCGTAAAACCTCAAAACAATGGGCAATAGCTCATAAAAACGGTATTAAAACACGAAAACGACGAGTTTCTGGTCATATCTCATAAACATGTAAGGGTCCTTACAGGGCATGCAAATCTGCCTGGAACCCCAAAACTGTGGGCAATAACTCATGAAAACGACCATAACACACGAAAACGACAAGTTTTTGGTCATAACTCTCAAACATGTATCAGGTCTTAAGGTTGATGTAAATCGCCCTAGAACCATAAAACTATGGGCAATAGCTCATGAAAACGGCCATAAAATGCGAAAGCTGTGAGTTTTGGGTCAAATCTCTCCAACAAGTATGGAGTCTTACGATCGTTGTAAATCGGCCTGGAACCCCAAAATAGTGGGCAATACCTCATCAAAACGACCATAAAACGCGAAAGTTATGAGTTTTTAGTCAGATCTCTCAAACATGTAATGGTTCTTAGAGGCCTTGCAAATCCGCTTGGAATGCAAAAACAGTGGGAAAGAACTCATGAAAATGGCCAAAATACACGAAAACGATGAGTTTTTGGTCATAACTCTCAAACATGTATTGGTTCTTAAGGTCGTTGTAAATCACCAAGAACCCCAAAATAGTGGGCAATAGGTCATCAAAACGGTATTAAAACACGAAAACAACGAGTTTCTGCTCATATTTCATAAACATGTAAGGGTCCTTACAGGGCATCCAAATCCTCCTAGAACCTAAAAACTGTGGGCAATAACTCGTGAAAACGACCATAAAACATGAAAACGACAAGTTTTTGGTCATAATTTTCAAACAAGTATCAGGTCTTAAGGTTGATCTAAATCTCCTTGGAACCATAAAACCGTGGGCAATAGCTCATGAGAACGGCTATAAAATGCGAAAGCTGCGAGTTTTGGGTCAAATCTGTCCAACAAGTATGGAGTCTTAAAGTCGTTGTAAATCGGCCTAGAACCCAAAAATAGTGGGCAATACCTCATCAAAAGGACCATAAAACGCGAAAATGATGAGTTTTTAGTCAGATCTCTCAAACATGTAACGGGTCTTACAGGCCTCGCAAATCCGCTCAGAACGCAAAACAGTGGGAAACAATTCATGAAAATGGCAAAAAAACACGAAAACGATGAGTTTTTGGTCATACGTGTCAAATATGTATCGGTTCTTAAGGTCGTTGTAAATCTCCCTAGAACCCCAATATAGTGGGTAATACCTCATCAAAACGGCCATAGAAAGCGAAAACGATGATTTTCTTGGCATTTCTCTTAGACATGTAAGGGGTATTATGGGCCATGCAAATCGCCACGGAACCCCAAAAATGTGGGTAATAGCTCATTAAGACGACCAAAAGACAGGAAACCGATAAGTTGTTGCTCATAACTCTAATACATTTATCGGTTCTTAAAGTCGATGAAAGTCACCATGGAACCAAAAAATTATGGGTAATAGCTCACGAAAACAACCATAAAACGCGAAAACTGCGAGTTTTGGGTCATATCTCTCCAACATGTATCGGGTCATACGGTCGTTGTAAATCGCTCTAGAACACCAAAACATCGGGCAATGGGTCATGAAATCGGCCATAAAACGCTAAAATTACGAGTTTTTAGTCATATATCTCAAACATGTAACGAATCTTACAGGCCTTGCAAATCTGCTTTCAACGCAAGAACAATGGTAAATAACTCATGAAAATGGCCATAAAACATGAAAACGACGAGATTTTGGTCCAAACACTCAAACATGTATCGGTTCTTAAGGTCGTCGTAAATCGCCGTAGAACCCCAAAACAGTGGGCAATAACTCATCAAAACGGTTTTAAAACACGAAAACGACGAGTTTTTGCTCATATCTCATATACATGTAAGGGTCCTTACGAGGAATGCAAATCCGCCTAGCACCCTAAAACTGTGGGCAATAAATCATAAAATGACCATAAAACACGAAAACGACAAGATTTTGGTCATACCTCTCAAACATGTATCAGCTCTTAAGGTTGATGTAAATCTCCCTGGAACCATAAAATTGCGGGCAATAGCTCATGAAAACAGTAGTAAATGCGAAAACTTCGACTTTTGGGTCATGTCTCTCCAAAAAGTATCGAGTCTTATGGTCGTTGTAAATCGCCCGGGAACCCCAAAACAGTGGGAAATACCTCATGAAAAGGACCATAAAACACGAACACGACGAGTTTTTAGTCATATCTCTCAAACATGTAACGGGACTTACATGCCTTACCAATCCGTTTGGAACACAAAAACAGTGGGAAATAACTCATGAAAATGGCCAAAAAACACGAAAACAACGAGTTTTTGGTCATAACTCTCAAACATGTATCGGTTCTTAAGGTCGTCGTACATCGCCGTAGAACCCCAAAACAGTGGGAAATAGCTCATCAAAACGGTATTAAAACACGAAAACGACGAGTTTCTGCTCATATCTCAAAAACATGTAAGGGTCCTTACAGGGCATGCAAATCCGCCCGGAACCCAAAAACTGGTTGCAATAACTCATGAAAACGATCATAAAACACGAAAACGAAAAGTTTTTGGTCATAACTCTCAAACATGTATCAGGTCTTCAGGTTGATGTAAATCGCCCTGGAAACATGTAATGGTTCTTACAGGCCTTGCAAATCCGCTCGGAACGCAAAACAGTGGGAAACAATTCATGAAAATGGCAAAAAAACTAGAAAACTATGAGTTTTTGGTCATACGTGTCAAACATGTATCGGTTCTTAAGGTCGTTGTAAATCTCCCTAGAACCCCAATATAGTGGGTAATACCTCATCAAAACGGCCATAGAAAGCGAAAACGATGATTTTCTTGGCATTTCTCTTAGACATGTAAGGGGTATTATGGGCCATGCAAATCACCACGGAACCCGAGAAATGTGGGTAATAGCTCATTAAGACGGCCATAAAACACGAAACCGGTAAGTTGTTGCTCATAACTCTAATACATTTATCGGTTCTTAAAGTCGATGAAAGTCACCTTGGAACCAAAAAATTATGGGTAATAGCTCACGAAAACAACCATAAAACGCGTTAACTGCGTGTTTGGGGTCATATCTCTCCAACATGTTTCGGGTCATACGGTCGTTCTAAATCGCTCTAGAACACCAAAACATCGGGCAATGGGTCATGAAAACGGCCATAAAACGCTAAAATTACGAGTTTTTAGTCATATATCTCAATCATGTAACGAATCTTACAGGCCTTGCAAATCCGCTTGCAACGCAAAAACAATGGTCAAAAACTCATGAAAATGGCCATAAAACATGAAAACGACGAGATTTTGGTCCAAACTCAAACATGTATCGGTTCTTAAGGTCGTTGTAAATCGCCGTAGAACCCCAAAACAGTGGGCAATAGCTCATCAAAACGGTTTTAAAACACGAAAACGACGAGTTTCTACTCATATCTCATAAACATGTAAGGGTCCTTACGAGGAATGCAAATCCGCCTAGCACCCTAAAACTGTGGGTAATAAATCATTAAAATGACCATAAAACACGAAAATGACAAGCTTTTGGTCATACCTCTCAAACATGTATCAGGTCTTAAGGTTGATGTAAATCTCCCTGGAACCATAAAATTGCGGGCAATAGCTCATGAAAACAACAGTAAATGCGAAAACTTCGACTTTTGGGTCATGTCTCTCCAAAAAGTATCGAGTCTTATGGTCGTTGTAAATCGCCCGGGAACCCCAAAACAGTGGGAAATACCTCATGAAAACGTCCATAAAACACGAACAAGATGAGTTTTTAGTCATATCTCTCAAACATGTAACGGGACTTACATGCCTTACAAATCCGTTTGGAACACAAAAACAGTGGGAAATAACTCATGAAAATGGCCAAAAAACACGAAAACAACGAGTTTTGGGTCATAACTCTCAAACATGTATCGGTTCTTAAGGTCGTCGTATATCGCCGTAGAACCCCAAAACAGTGGGCAATAGCTCATCAAAACGGTATTAAAACACGAAAACGACGAGTTTCTGCTCATATCTCATAAACATGTAAGGGTCCTTATAGGGCATGCAAATCCGCCCGGAACCCAAAAACTGTTGGCAATAACTCATGAAAACGATCATAAAACACGAAAATAAAAGTTTTTGGTCATAACTCTCAAACATGTATCAGGTCTTAAGGTTGATGTAAATCGCCCTGGAAACATGTAATGGTTCTTACAGGCCTTGCAAATCCTCTTGGAATGCAAAAACAGTGGGAAAGAACTCATGAAAATGGACAAAAAACACGAAAACGATGAGTTTTTGGTCATAACTCTCAAACATGTATCGAAACTTAAGTTCATTGTAAATCACCGTAGAACCCCAAAACAGTGGGCAATAGCTCATCAAAACGGTATTAAAACATGAAAACAACGAGTTTCTTATCATATCTCATAAACATTTAAGGGTCCTTACGAGGCATGCAAATCCGCCTGGAACCCTAAAACTGTGGGCAATCACTCATGAAAACGACCATAAAACACGAAAACGACAAGTTTTTGGTCATAACTCTCAAAAAGGTATCAGATCTTAAGGTTGATGTAAATCGCCTTGGAACCATAAAACTAAGGGCAACAGCTCATGAGAAGGCCATAGAATGCGAAAGCTGCGAGTTTTGGGTCAAATCTCTCCAACAAGTATGGAGTCTTACAGTCGTTGTAAATCGGCCTAGAACCCAAAAATAGTGGGCAATACCTCATCAAAAGGACCATAAAACGCGAAAATGATGAGTTTTTAGTTAGATCTCTCAAACACGTAACGGGTCTTATAGGCCTTGCAAATCTGCTCGGAACGCAAAAACAGTGGGAAACAATTCATGAAAATGGCAAAAAAAACTCGAAAACGATGAGTTTTTGGTCATACGTGTCAAACATGTATCGGTTCTTAAGGTCGTTGTAAATCTCCCTAGAACCCCAATATAGTGGGTAATACCTCATCAAAACGGCTATAGAAAGCGAAAACGATGATTTTCTTGGCATTTCTCTTAGACATGTAAGGGGTATTATGGACCATGCAAATCGCCACGGAACCCCAGAAATGTGGGCAATAGCTCATTAAGACGGCCATAAAACACGAAACCGATGAGTTGTTGCTCATAACTCTAATACATTTATCGGGTCTTAAAGTCGATGTAAGTCACCTTGGAACCAAAAAATGTGGGTAATAGCTCATGAAAACAACCATAAAACGCGAAAACTGTGAGTATTGGGTCATATCTCTCTAACATGTATCGGGTCATAAGGTCGTTGTAAATCGCCTAGAACCCCAAAATATCAGTCAATGGCTCATGGAAACGACCATAAAACGCTAAAATTACGAGTTTTTAGTCATATATCTCAAACATGTAACGAGTCTATAGGCCTTGCAAATCCGCTTGGAACGCAAAAACAATTGTAAAGAACTCATAAAATGGCCATAAAACACGAAAACGACGAGATTTTGGTCCAAACTCTCAAACATGTATCGGTTCTTAAGGTCATCATAAATCGCCATAGAACCCCAAAACAGTGGGCTATAGCTCATCAAAATGGTATTAAAACATGAAAACGACGAGTTTCTGCTCATATCTCATAAACTAGTAAGGGTCCTTACGAGCCATGCAAATCCGCCTTCAACCCTAAAACTGTGGGCAATAACTCATTAAAATGACCATAAAACATGAAAACGGCAAGCTTTTGGTCATACCTCTCAAAGATGTATCAGGTCTTAAGGTTGATGTAAATCTCCCTGGAACCATAAAATTGTGGGCAATAGCCCATGAAAACGGCCATAAAATGCGAAAACTGCGACTTTTGGGTCATGACTCTCCAACAAGTATCAAGACTTATGGTCGTTATAAATCGCCCGGGAATCCGAAAATAGTGGGCAATACTAATGAAAACGACCATAAAACACGAAAACGACGAGTTTTTAGTCATATCTCTCAAACATTTAACGGGACTTACATGCCTTGCAAATCCGCCTGGAACACAAAAACAGTGGGAAATAATTCATGAAAATGGCGATAAAACACTAAAACAACGAGATTTCGGTCCAAACTCTCAAACATGTATCGGCTCTTAAGGTCGTCGTAAATCGCCGTAGAACCCCAAAACAGTGGGCAATAGCTCATCAAAACGGTATTAAAACACGAAAACGACGAGTTTCTGCTCATATCTCATAAACATGTAAGGGTCCTTCCGAGGCATGCAAATCCGCCTGGAACCCTAAAACTGTGGGCAATAACTAATTAAAATGACCATAAAACACGAAAACGACTAGCTTTTGGTCATATCTCTCAAACATGTATCAGGTCTTAAGGTTGATGTAAATCTCCCTAGAACCACAAAATTGTGGGCAATAGCTCATGAAAACGGCCATAAAATGCGAAAACTTCGCCTTTTGGGTCATGTCTCTCCAACAAGTATCGAGTCTTATGGTCGTTGTAAATCGCCCGGGAACCCCAAAACAGTGGGAAATACCTCATGAAAACAACCATAAAACACGAAAACGACGAGTTTTTAGTCACATCTCTCAAACATGTAACATGACTTACAGGTCTTGCAAACCCGCTTGGAACATAAACCCAGTGGGAAATAACTCATGAAAATGGCCAACAACACGAAAAACGAGTTTATGGTCATAACTCTCAAACATGTATTTGTTGTTAAGGTCATCGTAAATCGCCGTAGAACCCCAAAACAGTGGGCAATAGCTCATCTAAACGGTATTAAAACACGAAAACGACGAGTTTCTGCTCATATCTCATAAACATGTAAGGGTCCTTATAGGGCATGAAAATTCCCCTGGAATCCCAAAACTGTGGGCAATAACTCATAAAAACGACCATAAAACACGAAAACGACAAGTTTTTGCTCATAACTCTCAAACATGTATCAGGTCTTAAGGTTGATGTAAATCGCCCTAGAACCATAAAACTGTGGGCAATTGCTCATGAAAACGGCCATAAAATCCGAAAGCTGCGAGTTTTGGGTCAAATCTCTCCAACAAGTATGGAGTCTTATGGTCGTTGTAAATCGGCCTGGAACCCCAAAATAGTGGGCAATACCTCATCAAAACAACCATAAAACCCTAAAATTACGAATTTTTAGTCATATATCTCAAACATGTAACGGGTCTTACAGGCCTTGCAAATCCGCTTGGAACACAAAAACAGTGGTATATAACTCATGAAAATGGCCATAAAACACGAAAACAACGTGATTTTGGTCCAAACTCTCAAACATGTATCGGTTCTTAAGGTCGTTGTAAATCACCTAGAACCCCAAACAATGGGCAATATCTCATCAAAACGGTATTAAAACACGAAAACAACGAGTTTCTGCTCATATCTCATAAACATGTAAGGGTCCTTACAGGGCATGCAAATCCGTCTAGAACCCAAAAACTGTGGGCAATAACTCATGAAAACGACCATAAAACACGAAAACGACAAGTTGTTGGTCATAACTCTCAAACATGTATCATGTCTTAAGGTTGATGTAAATCGCATTGGAACCATAACACTGTGGGCAATAACTCATGAGAACAGCCATAAAATGCGAAAGCTGCGAGTTTTGGGTCAAATCTCTCCAACAAGTATGGAGTCTTATAGTCGTTGTAAATCGGCCTAGAACCCAAAAATAGTGGGCAATACCTCATCAAAAGGACCATAAAACACGAAAATGATGAGTTTTTAGTCAGATCTCTCAAACATGTAATGGGTCTTACATGCCTTGCATATCCGCCTGGAACGCAAAAACAATGGGAAATAATTCATGAAAATGGCCAAAAAACACGAAAACGATGAGTTTTTGGTCATAAGTCTCAAACATGTATCGGTTCTTAAGGTCGTTGTAAATCGCCCTAGAACCCCAAAATAATGGGAAATACCTCATCAAAACGGCCATAAAACGTGAAAACGACGATTTTCTTGTCATTTCTCTTAGACATGTAAGGGGTATTATGGACCATGCAAATCTCCATGGAACCCCAGAAACGTGGGCAATAGCTCATTAAGACAGCCATAAAACACGAAACCGATGAGTTGTTGCTCATAACTCTAATACATTTATCGGGTCTTAAAGTCGTTGTAACTCACCTTGGAACTAGAAAATTGTGGGTAATAGCTCATGAAAAAAACCATAAAACGCGAAAACGTCGAGTTTTGGGTCATATCTCTCCAACATGTATCAGGTCATAAGGTCGTTGTAAATCGCTCTAGAACCCCAAAACATCGGGCAATGGCTCATGAAAAATCGCCATAAAACGCTAAAATTACGAGTTTTTAGTCATAAATCTCAAACATGTAACGGGTCTTACAGGCCCTGCAAATCCGCTTGGAACACAAAAACAGTGGTAAATAACTCATGAAAATGGCCTTAAAACACGAAAACTACGAGATTTTGGTCTAAACTCTCAAACATGTATCGGTTTTTAAGGTCGTCGTAAATCACCGTAGAACCCCAAAACAGTGGGCAATAGCTCATCAAAACGGTATTAATACACGAAAACGACGAGTTTCTACTCATATCTCATAAACATGTAAGGGTCCTTTCGAGGCATGCAAATCCGCCTGGAACCCTAAAACTATGGGAAATAACTAATTAAAATGACCATAAAAGACGAAAACGACAAGCTTTTGGTCATACCTCTCAAACATGTATCAGGTCTTAAGGTTGATGTAAATCTCCCTGGAACCATAAATTGTGGGCAATAGCTCATGAAAACGGCCATAAAATGCGAAAACTACGACTTTTGGGTCATGTCTCTGCAACAAGTATCGAGTCTTATGGTCGTTGTAAATCGCCCGGGAACCCAAAAACAGTGGGCAAGACTTCATGAAAATGACCATAAAACACGAAAACGACAAGTTGTTGGTCATAACTCTCAAACATGTATCAGGTCTTAAGGTTGATGTAAATCGCATTGGAACCATAAAACTGTGGGCAATAGCTCATGAGAACGGCCATAAAATGCGAAGTCATGAAGTTTTGGGTCAAATCTCTCCAACAAGTATGGAGTCTTATAGTCGTTGTAAATCGGCCTAGAACCCAAAAATAGTGGGCAATACCTCATCAAAAGGACCATAAAACGCGAAAATGATGAGTTTTAGTCAGATCTCTCAAACAAGTAACGGGTCTTACAGGCCTTACAAATCCGCTTAGAACACAAAAACAGTGGGAAATAATTCATGAAAATGGCCATAAAACACGAAAACGACGAGATTTTGGTCCAAACTCTCAAACATGTATCGGTTCTTAAGGTCATTGTAAATCGCCCTAGAACCCCAAAATAGTGGGCAATAGCTCATCAAAACGGCCATAAAACGCGAAAATGACGATTTTCTTGTCATTTCTCTTAGACATGTAAGGGTCCTTACAGGGCATGCAAATCCGTCTAGAACCCAAAAACTGTGGGCAATAACTCATGAAAACGACCATAAAACACGAAAACGAAAAGTTTTTGGTCATAACTCTCAAACATGTATCAGGTCTTAAGGTTGATGTAAATCGCCCTGGAACCATAAAACTGTGGGCAATAGGTCATGAAAACAGCCATAAAATGCGAAAGCTGCGACTTTTGGGTCAAATCTCTCCAACAAGTATGGAGTCTTTCGGTCGTTGTAAATCGGCCTAGAACCCCAAAATAGTGGGCAATACCTCATCAAAACGACCATAAAACCCTAAAATTATGAGTTTTTAGTCAGATCTCTCAAACATGTAACGGGTCTTACAGGCCTTGCAAATCCGCTTGGAACACAAAAACAGTGGTAGTTAACCCATGAAAATGGCCATACAACACGAAAACAAGGAGATTTTGGTCCAAACTCTCAAACATGTATCGGTTCTTAAGGTCGTTGTAAATCACCTAGAACCCCAAAACAGTGGGCAATAGATCATCAAAACGGTATTAAAACACGAAAACAACGAGTTTCTGCTCATATCTCATAAACATGTAAGGGTCCTTACAGGGCATGCAAATCCGTCTAGAACCCAAAAACTATGGGCAATAACTCATGAAAACGTCCAGAAAACACGAAAACGACAAGTTGTTGGTCATAACTCTCAAACATGTATCAGGTCTTAAGGTTGATGTAAATCGCATTGGAACCATAAAACTGTGGGCACTAGCTCATGAGAACGGCCATAAAATGCAAAAGCTGCGAGTTTTGGGTCAAATCTCTCCAACAAGTATGGAGTCTTACGGTCGTTGTAAATCGGCCTGGAACCCCAAAATAGTGGGCAATACCTCATCAAAACGAACATAAAACCCTAAAATTACGAGTTTTTAGTCATATATCTGAAACATGTAACGGGTCTTACAGGCCTTGCAAATCCGCTTGGAACACAAAAACAGTGGTAAATAACCCATGAAAATGGCCATAAAACATGAAAACGACGAGATTTTGGTCCAAACTCTCAAACATGTATCGGTTCTTAAGGTCATTTTAAATCACCTAGAACCCTAAAACAGTGGGCAATAGCTCATCAAAACGGTATTAAAACACGAAAACAACGAGTTTCTGGTCATATCTCATAAACATGTAAGGGTCCTTACAGGGCATGCAAATCAGTCTAGAACCCAAAAACTGTGGGAAATAACTCATGAAAACGACCATAAAACACGAAAACGACAAGTTGTTGGTCATAACTCTCAAACATGTATTAGGTCTTAAGGTTGATCTAAATCGCATTGGAACCATAAAACTCTGGGCAATAGCTCATGAGAACGGGCATAAAATGCGAAAGCTGCGAGTTTTGGGTCAAATCTCTCCAACAAGTATGGAGTCTTACGGTCGTTGTAAATCGGCCTGGAACCCCAAAATAGTGGGCAATACCTCATCAAAAGGACCATCAAACCCTAAAATTACGATTTTTTAGTCATATATCTGAAACATGTAACGGGTCTTACAGGCCATGCAAATTCGCTTGGAACACAAAAACAGTGGTAAATAACTCATGAAAATGGCCATAAAACACGAAAACGACGAGATTTTGGTCCAAACTCTCAAACATGTATCGGTTCTTAAGGTCGTTGTAAATCACCTAGAACCCCAAAACAGTGGGCAATAGCTCATCAAAACGGTATTAAAACACGAAAACAACGAGTTTCTGCTCATATCTCATCAACATGTAAGGGTCCTTACAGGGCATGCAAATCCGTCTAGAACCCAAAAACTATGGGCAATAACTCATGAAAACGACCATAAAACACGAAGACGACAAGTTGTTGGTCATAACTCTCAAACATGTATTAGGTCTTAAGGTTGATGTAAATCGCATTGGAACCATAAAACTGTGGGCAATAGCTCATGAGAACGGCCATAAAATGCGAAAGCTGCGAGTTTTGGGTCAAATCTCTCCAACAAGTATGGAGTCTTATAGTCGTTGTAAATTGGCCTAGAACCCAAAAATAGTGGCCAATACCTCATCAAAAGGACCATCAAACCCTAAAATTATGATTTTTTAGTCATATATCTGAAACATGTAACGGGTCTTACAGGCCATGCAAATTCGCTTGGAACACAAAAGGAGTGGTAAATAACTCATGAAAATGGCCATAAAACACGAAAACGACGAGATTTTGGTCTAAACTCTCAAACATGTATCGGTTCTTAAGGTCGTTGTAAATCACCTAGAACCCCAAAACAGTGGGCAATAGCTCATCAAAACGGTATTAAAACACGAAAACAACGAGTTTCTACTCATATCTCATAAACATGTAAGGGTCCTTACAGGGCATGCAAATCCGTCTAGAACCCAAAAACTGTGGGCAATAACTCATGAAAACGACCATAAAACACGAAAAGGACAAGTTGTTGGTCATAACTCTCAAACATGTATTAGGTCTTAAGGTTGATGTAAATCGCATTGGAACCATAAAACTGTGGGCAATAGCTCATGAGAACGGCCATAAAATGCGAAAGCTGCGAGTTTTGGGTCAAATCTCTCCAACAAATATGGAGTCTTATAGTCGTTGTAAATTGGCCTAGAACCCAAAAATAGTGGGCAATACCTCATCAAAAGGACCATCAAACCCTAAAATTACGATTTTTTAGTCATATATCTGAAACATGTAACGGGTCTTACAGGCCATGCAAATTCGCTTGGAACACAAAAACAGTGGTAAATAACTCATGAAAATGACCATAAAACACGAAAACGACGAGATTTTGGTCCAAACTCTCAAACATGTATCGGTTTTTAAGGTCGTTGTAAATCACCTAGAACCCCAAACCAGTGGGCAATAGCTCATCAAAACGGTATTAAAACACGAAAACAACGAGTTTCTACTCATATCTCATAAACATGTAAAGGTCCTTACAGGGCATGCAAATCCGTCTAGAACCCAAAAACCGTGGGCAATAACTCATGAAAACGACCATAAAACACGAAAACGACAAGTTGTTGGTCATAACTCTCAAACATGTATCAAGTCTTAAGGTTGATGTAAATCGCATTGGAACCATAAAACTATGGGCAATAGCTCATGAGAACGGCCATAAAATGCGAAAGCTGCGAGTTTTGGGTCAAATCTCTCCAACAAGTATGGAGTCTTACGGTCGTTGTAAATCGGCCTAGAACCCCAAAATAGTGGGCAATACCTCATCAAAACGACCATAAAACCCTAAAATTCGAGTTTTTTTGTCATATATCTGAAACATGTAATGGGTCTTACAGGCCTTGCAAATCCGCTTGGAACATAAAAACAGTGGTAAATAACTCATGAAAATGGCCATAAAACACGAAAACAACGAGATTTTGGTCCAAACTCTCAAACATGTATCGGTTCTTAAGGTCATCGTAAATCGCCGTAGAACCCCAAAACAGTGGGCAATAGCTCATCAAAACAGTATTAATACACGAAAATGACGAGTTTCTACTCATATCTCATAAACATGTAAGGGTCCTTTCGAGGCATGCAAATCCGCCTGGAACCCGAAAACTATGGGCAATAACTAATTAAAATGACCATAAAACACGAAAACGACAAGCTTTTGGTCATACCTCTCAAACATGTATCAGGTCTTAAAGTTGATGTAAATCTCCCTGGAACCATAAATTGTGGGCAATAGCTCATGAAAAACGGCCATAAAATGCGAAAACTGCGACTTTTGGGTCATGTCTCTCCAACAAGTATCGAGTCTTATGGTCATTGTAAATCGCCCGGGAACCCCAAAACAGTGGGCAATACCTCATGAAAACGACCATAAAACACGAAAACGACGAGTTTTTAGTCATATCTCTCAAACATGTAACGGGACTTACATGCCTTGCAAATCCGCTAGGAACACAAATACAGTGGGAATAATTCATGAAAATGGCCATAAAACACGAAAACGACGAGATTTTGGTCCAAACTCTCAAACATGTATCGATTCTTAAGGTCGTCGTAAATCGCCGTAGAACCCCAAAACAGTGGGCAATAGCTCAACAAAACGGTATTAAAACCCGAAAACAACGAGTTTCTGCTCATATCTCATAAACATGTAAGGGTCCTTTCTGTAGGGTTCGCAGCATTGAAAACAAAAAAATTCCTACGATGGGAACAACTATGTACCAAGATCTATCTACTAGATACAAACAACGGGCGGATGTACATCCGTAGAGAACATACCCTTGAAGACCGACAAAGCTTAACGAGTCCAAACTCGTGGTTGATGTAGACGATCTCTTGCCGATCTCAAGATCGAGAGGAAGTCCTAGCGCCGCAAAATAGCAGAGCATCCGTGCTCGCACACACGTTCGAGGCACCAAGCAACCTCCACCTCCTCGCTCCAGCGATGCAGCGGAAGCACAACTCTTTCTTGCCGAATAGCCACCGGGAACATGTATCTCGCTAGTCCGAGACCATGGGGGATAAATTCTAGAGGGGGAGAGAGATCCTTCACGAGGAGGTGTGAGTGAGAAGTGAGAGGAGGGGCTCCTTATATAGGGGAGGGGGGCAGCCCAAGGGGGCATGGCCGCCGGTCATGGAGGGTACCCCCACCTCTCCCTCATTCATGTGGGTGGACACTCCACTCACAAAATGGCCTTTCAATTTTCTCCACTCAAAAACCCACTCAAACTCCCATTAAATTTTCACCAAATTTAATGCAAACTCTCATTAAATAAAACTCTTTTATTTTATTCAGAATTTTGTCAATTACTTTAATGACAAACATTCACAAATAACCCCTTGCTAGAATTCTATTTCACATGCATAACCACTTTATGCAATTTCACCCGAAAACCTGTTTCGGTATCTAGTGAAATAAATTCCTGCGCTTGTTCATTCTTTTCAGCATGAAACTTTTGCTCCAAATGGATGTCGGTGTCTCTTAAGTGTGTCACCCTACGGTTCGTGAATAATGTGGACATGATCGAGACCCCTCTCGGCTCAATAATCAGAAGCGGGATCTGGAGACCCATACTGACTCCCACACATTCAACAATGACTTTCTTGTGATCGTCGGAACCTTTTATGCTAGTATCTTAAGCCCTTTGTTTCACGATATATTACATGTCCGAGATTCGACCATCGGTATCTCCATACCTAGTTTGATCTCGTTACTGACATGCACTCTTTTCTCGTTCCCGTGATATAACATTCTAGTGATCAAATCACTTGCTTGCAAGCTAACCAATGTGATATCACCGAGAGGGCCCAGAGTATATCTATCTGTCATCAAGATGAACAAATTCCACTCTCGATCCATGGGCCTCAACATAACACTTTATTAGTTCTGAATCCATCTTTATAATCACCCTGTTACGGTGTGACATTTGATGTTATCAAGAAACTCTTCTGGTGTTAGTGATTGACATGATCTCATGGTCTAAGGATTAGGATCATTTTGTAAGTTGTTATGGCAATATAAACTCAATGACTTTGATCGTAATGCTATACTTCGAATGAATGTTCATCACACCATTACACTAATGTTGTGATCCCGTTATTAACAACATCCAATGTCCATGATCAGGAAACCTTGATCATCTTGTTAATCAACGAGCTAGTTTATGAGAGAGGCATAACTAGGAACTTTCTGTTTATTTATTAAACACACATGTATTAACGTTTCCTATTAATCCAATTATAGCATGCAAAATAAACATTTATCATAAACAAGGAATACGATAATAACCATTTTATTATTGCCTCTCGGGCATATTCCCTTCAGTCTCCCACTTGCACTAGAAACAATAATCTAGTTTGAAAACTTTGCGTATTGAACAATTATGGCTTTCCGGTGTTCCATATACGCAACTGCAAGTGGTTAACATAATCTACGGATCTGACGCTTTCAGGTCCGTGTGTATTTGCATGTCTTTGCATCTTCACGCATCACTCATTCTCCAATGAGATGACATTGTATAAATTTGGTCTTTCGGTGAGACCTTTAGTTCCTTGGGGTTAAAACACGTCGATACTATTGTCATACAATATATCTTTAGTGTTAGCCCGTTGTGAACCACACGTTAGTTTGATAACAAACTACTTGACACAAATTCCCTCCTTTGTTGCTACTATAGTAGTCATATACTTAGCCTTTTTGTTGTAGTATTCGTCACAATGTCTTAACTATGGATTTCATCCAAATCCATCATGGAATATCCTTTCCATTGCATTGTGCCACCCATAGTTTAAATTGAGATAAATTTAATTTGTATCTTGTGACAAAACTAGTATCAATGTAACACTTTACAATGAACTATTTGTAATTGTTTGTCACCTCTACACAAATATATTCTTAGTTCTTCCAAAAGATCATATGAATATCCTTACTATCTTCCAATGATCATTTTATGATTCATTCTGGTATATGCTCATAACACTTAGAGCATAGGATATATCTGGATGTGTACATATCATGGTATGATTGATCAAAACATTCTCGTGATTTCACTCATCAAGTGTCAAAGCACTTGAATCTTGTTTCACTTATCAAGTGTCAATACACTTGAATCTTGATTCAATTCTTTCCATGTGACAAGAACTATTTCTTGTTGTTTCTATATTGAACAACTTCAATATCTCATATATGTACGTTTGGCACAACCATATTAGCGTCACAGTCTATCCACTATAGACATTCATGCTAAATATTCGGGTTTTGCCTAAGTTTTTCATCGAAATGAAATTGTTAACCTTTGTCAATAAAAGATACATCATTTCTAATCAACAAGATGTCATCCACATAATTTATTAGAAATATTTCTCAGCGCCCCCACTTAATTTCTTGCAAATGCAAGCATCTTCATCGTCTCTTGATGAAAACTCATTTTCATTAAGATTAAGATTCGAACTCCACGATCCTTACTTCAACCATTGAAGTTTGCATGCCCTTTTAGCATCCTTTGAATTTTAACAAAACCCTTTGGACTGTGTCATGTACACGTCCTAGGTAACCATTCTATTAGAAGAATTTTGTTTTATTTATTCATCTACCATATACCAAATTATATGTAGTGGTTGCTACTTTAATCCGTACAGACTAAATATCGCTATGAAAGATCAAATCTTGTCATAGTCAACTCCTTGAACATTGTCGTAAAATACTTTACGACATGTCGACTATTTCATAGATGTGAAACATCCATGTCTATTTCTTTATAGATCCAAATACGACCGATAGGTTTTTACACCTTTCCGGAGGGTCTTCCAAGTTCAAAACTTGATTTCTCGTGTATGGAACTATCACGGATTTTATGGCTTCAAGCCATTTGACGGAGTCAGGGCCCATCATCGCTTCTTTGCATATAGTCGGTTCATCATTGTCAAACAATATTGATTTACTCTCAAATCTTAGTACTTGATTGTTTATTCGACCTACTTGGTTCAATAGGAACTTAGATCTCCGTGACCACAACCTTTGAGGCACATAAGCTATGAGCATTATGGCAGCCTCCAGAACGATTTCCGACGCTGCGCAACTCAGCACATTTAGCTAAGATTCGTTAACCTTATCAAAGTTCTATTGTCCTCCCACTTAACTTTTGCGAAAAATTCCTTCTCCAAGAAACTTCACGTTTCAAGAGACAAACCCTTTTGTCCTTGGTGTTATGAAGGAATAACCAAATGTTATTCAAAATAACCTACAAAGACATGCTCATCCGACTTCGGTTGTAAACATCTTACTTATGTTTAGCATACCAAAATTTAAGAAATGATAACTTGGGTTTTACCCCAAACCATAACTTCCATGGTGTCATTTCAATGGATCAAGATGGAGCTCTTTTCAGTGTAAAAGCGGAAGTCTCTAAAGCTTTAATCTTTTAAAACATAATGGCAGTTTTATGAATAACACCTTTGATCCAACCATGTCAAACAAGGTTTCATTACAAATCTCAAACACTCCATACTCCTATGGTGTTTCGGGAGATGTAAATCTAGGTGTTTTGCTAGACTTGCAACTCAAATAAATCCCTTTTATGATAAAATCATAAATCATTTATTTTCTTATCACACTTAACTCAAATAAATCCCTTATGATAAAACATAAACCATTTATTTTCTTGTTACAATGATTTTTCACTTCATCTTGAAAGTCTTTGAAACGTTTTTCAAATATTTCATACTTCTTTCTCATTAAGTGAATATTCACTCAAATTTCTAGAGAAAGCATATGAATTTGAAACCCATCGCTTACGACTACACATAATGGACTACATACATCGATATGTATAAATTCCAATATTTTAGTCGTTCGTTCTTCTTTGGCCTTTGAACGAAGTTTTAATTATCACGTGGAAAGTCTCACAAGCGTCACTTGATCACATCAAAGACTCCGAAAATCCATGAATATGGAGATTCTTCATGTTTTCTTTCCAATATAATTTAAACAACGATGTCACTTCGTAAGTGATCTTTCAATCATTTGTCTTGCGACATTTTAGCATTAGGTTTTATGGATGTGATTTCTCCAACTAGATTTTTAAATCGTCCATCTTATATAGAATACGGTAATTATTTGAACAACCTTTGTTCTCATAATACCTGATTCAAATAACAATTATTAAAACAAATCTTGAAGTCAAGCCTTGATGTCAACAAGAAATACAAACAACGGTTTGTTTGTTTTCGATGAACATCATCACATATTCTCTTGCTAGTTACTTAGGCCATTGTGGTTCATGAATTGCGTCGTTCTGTATGAAATTACATACCAACCAATTCGGTATCCAATACCCAAGAACCACATTGTTTAACAAGCAAAGAATACAACCATAAAATGTATATCATTTATATACCTAAATTGGATATTTCCAATCTTTTATTTTCTGCCAAATATATTTTATAGATTCTCTTTCAACATTTCCTTTTCCTTTTAAAAGAATCTATCAACATCAAAAGTGGCGCCATATACATGACACATAGTCCAAAGCGTGTATATTCAAATAATAATACCTTTGGACTTGCACTTTGAAGTAGATCACCATCATCAAATGATCGACGTTCTTTCAAAATCCATTCTTTAGTAATCTCTTAGTGTAGTAAACACTTTACATACATATTCTATGCATCCTTATCATGACGACTTTCATGATCAAGCTATTGTAGCTTATAAAGATGAATCATGAGTATAACGTTACTTTCCAAAACCCTTTTGGATGATTAGGATATCTAGCATCTCCAACCTTCGTAAATTCTCATCCAATATGAGAACATATATTATACTCTATCATATTGCAACCAAAACATTGTTTCCGATATTGTTATATCTGCCACACATGAAGGTTTCTGAAACAATTCTTCTAGCTCCTAGATGAACTTGATATTAAAACAATCAAGAATCATGGAGGCAAACATGATACTTAAAATACTAACACTAGAATTGTTACTCTCGATTTAATACCAACTATTAAATTTCCCGGAGTAAATAGAGTTTTCTGAAAGTTTGCAATATGACTTTAAACTTTAGATTGACACTCAACACAATAAGATACCAGTTCGTAAAGTATATATCCAGAATTCTATAGTTCTATTATCTCAATTACAACTATGCATAAGGTGGTGAACAAATTCCAATGACTACAATAAATTATGCAAATTCACTTTGATTTAATTTATGATAAATTGAGTTCTACTAATCCAAATTAGAAATGAACTCCCACTCAAAAATGACATCCCTTGTTCCTTTTTGGTGATTACATGAACCAAATCCACTACACCAAGTCCGATCATCACGTGAGTCGGCGTAGCTTCAAAGGAGAGCATCCATATGGTCATAATATCTATTATATGACTCATGCTTAACCTTTCGGTCCGTGTTCCGAGGCCATGTCTGTACATGCTAGGCTCGCCAAGTAAGAACCTTAGTATTCGCGTGTGTAACTGTCTTACACCCGAGATATGCTCATGGATTCAAGTACACCCGATCATCACGTGATGTCTTGAAGCGACGAAACATTGTCGATGCATACTTAAGGAAGAACACATTCTTATCTTGATATTTAAATGAGGGATCATCTTATTATGCTAATAAAACGCCAAACAAGCAATATAAGATGCTATCAAAACATCACATGTTTATAAGTGAAATGATATGGTTCCCGCATATGATCTCCATCATGTGCACCGTGGTATGATCTCTATCATACCTTTATGTGTAAGGCCAAGGTCTATGGAACTTACACGCTATGTGTGTTGTAAGAGTATCATCTCATACTTTTACTTACAACATCACCATATCATAACACTAGCCCAGCAACAATCTAAACTGGACGCCTCTAATTTATCCATAAGTTTTACGTGGCTTAGGGTTTTCGAAGATAGAACCGTTCTTACCTACGAACATGAACCACAACGAGGATAACCAAGTTGTTGACAACTCGTTGCAAATTAGATATTGACTATAGTAGGAGAGACAGACACCCGCTAGCCACTTATGCAAAACTAGTTGCATGTCAAGCGTGGAACAGGTCTCATGTGCGAGGACATGTAAAGTTTGTCCGGGACGCTTCATCCCACTATGCCACCAATATCCAAAGTACAACTAAGAAGCAATAAAATGATCATCATTGCCCACATACTCATATGTGTACTACCCGTGCAAAGCATCTACGCATAGGTCCGGCTCTGATACCACTGTAGGGTTCGCAACATAGAAAACAAAATTTTTCCTACGATGGGAACAACTATGTACCAAGATCTATCTACTAGATACAAACAACGGACGGATGTACATCCGTAGAGAACATACCCTTGAAGACCGACAAAGCTTAACGAGTCCAAACTCGTGGTTGATGTAGACGATCTCTTGCCGATCTCAAGATCGAGAGGAAGTCCTAGCGCCGCAAAACAGCAGCGCATCCGTGCTCGCACACACGTTCGAGGCACCGAGCAACCTCCGCCTCCTCGCATCAGCGATGCAGCGGAAGCACAGCTCTTTCTTGCCGAATAGCCACCGGGAACATGTATCTCGCTAGTTCAAGACCATGGGGGATAAATTCTAGAGGAGGAGAGAGATCCTTCACGAGGAGGTGTGAGTGAGAAGTGAGAGGAGGGGCTCCTTATATAGGGGAGGGGGGCAGCCCAAGGGGCATGGCCGCCGGCCATGGAGGGTGCCCCCACCTCTCCCTCATTCATGTGGGTGGACACTCCACTCACAAAATTGCCCTTCAATTTTCTCCACTCAAAAACCCACTCAAATTCCCATTAAATTTCCACCAAATTTAATGCAAACTCTCATTAAATAAAACTCTTTTATTTTATTCAGAATTTTGTCAATTACTTTAATGACAAACATTCACAAATAACCCCTTGCTAGAATTCTATTTCACATGCATAACAACTTTATGCAATTTCACCCGAAAACCTGTTTCGGTATCTAGTGAAATAAATTCCTGCGCTTGTTCATTCTTTTCGGCATGAAACTTTTGCTCCAAATGGATGTTGGTGTCTCTTAAGTGTGTCACCCTACGGTTCGTGAATAATGTGGACATGATCGAGACCCCTCTCGGATCAATAATCAGAAGCGGGATCTAGAGACCCATACTGACTCCCACACATTCAACGATGACTTTCTTGTGATCATCGATATCTTAATCCCTTTGTTTCACGATATATTACATGTCCGAGATTTGATCATCGATATCTCCATGCCTAGTTTGATCTCGTTACTGACATGCAGTATTTTCTCGTTCCCGTGATATAACATTCTAGTGATCAAATCACTTGCTTGCAAGCTAACCAATGTGATATCACCGAGAGGGCCCAGAGTATATCTATCCGTCATCAGGATGAACAAATTCCACTCTCGATCCATGGGCCTCAACATAACACTTTATTAGTTCTGAATCCATCTTTATAATCACCCTGTTACGGTGTGATGTTTGATGTTATCAAGAAACTCTTCTGGTGTTAGTGATTGACATGATCTCATGGTCTAAGGATTAGGATCACTTCGTAAGTTGTTATAGCAATATAAACTCAATGACTTTGATCGTAATGCTATACTTGGATGAATGTTAATCAATGACCATGATGATGAAACCTTGATCATCTTGTTAATCAACGAGCTAGTTTATGAGAGAGGCATAACTAGGAACTTTCTGTTTGTTTATTAAACACACATGTATTAACGTTTCCGTATTAATACAATTATAGAATGCAAAATAAACATTTATTATAAACAAGGAGTACGATAATAACCATTTTATTATTGCCTCTCGGGCATATTCCCTTCACTTTCGAGGCATGAAAATCCGCCTGGAACACTAAAACTGTGGGCAATAACTAATTAAAATGACCATAAAACACGAAAACGACAAGCTTTTGGTCATACCTCTCAAACATGTATCGGGTCTTAAGGTTGATGTAAATCTCCCTAGAACCATAAAATTGTGGGCAATAGCTCATGAAAACGGCCATAAAATGCGAAAACTTCGACTTTTGGGTCATGTCTCTCCAACAAGTATCGAGTCTTATGGTCGTTGTAAATCGCCTGGGAACCCCAAAACAGTGGGAAATACCTCACGAAAACGACCATAAAACACGAAAACGATGAGTTTTTAGTCATATCTCTCAAACATGTAACATGACTTACATGCCTTGCAAACCCGCTTGGAACACAAAAACAGTGGGAAATAACTCATGAAAATGGCCAAAAACACGAAACAACGAGTTTTTGGTCATAACTCTCAAACATGTATCTGTTCTTAAGGTCGTTGTAAATCGCCGTAGAACCTCAAAACAGTGGGCAATAGCTCATCAAAACGGTATTAAAACACGAAAACGACTAGTTTCTGCTCATATCTCATAAACATGTAAGGTTCCTTACATGTCATGCAAATCCGCCTGGAACCCCAAAACCGTGGGCAATAACTCATGAAAACGACCATAAAACACGAAAACGACAAGTTTTTGGTCATAACTCTCAAACATGTATCAGGTCTTAAGGTTGATGTAAATCGCCCTGGAACCATAAAACTGTGGGCAATAGCTCATGAAAACGGCCATAAAATGCGAAAGCTGCGAGTTTTGGGTCAAATCACTCCAACAAGTATGGAGTCTTACGGTCGTCGTAAATCGGCCTGGAACCCCAAAACATCGGGCAATACCTCATCAAAACGACCATAAAACCCTAAAATTACGAGTTTTTAGTCATATATCTGAAACATGTAACGGGTCTTACAGGCCTTGCAAATCCGCTTGGAACACAAAAACAGTGGTAAATAACTCATGAAAATGGCCATAAAGCACGAAAACGACGAGATTTTGGTCCAAACTCTCAAACATGTATCAGTTCTTAAGGTCGTCGTAAATCACCGTAGAACCCCAAAACAGTGGGCAATAGCTCATCAAAATGGATTAAAACACGAAAACGACAAGTTTCTACTCATATCTCATAAACATGTAAGGGTCCTTTCGAGGCATGCAAATCCGCCTGGAACCCTAAAACTATGGGCAATAACTAATTAAAATGACCATAAAACACGAAAACGACAAGCTTTTGGTCATACCTCTCAAACATGTATCAGGTCTTAATGTTGATGTAAATCTCCCTGGAACCATAAATTGTGGGCAATAGCTCATGAAAAACAGCCATAAAATGCGAAAACTGTGACTTTTGGGTCATGTCTCTCCAACAAGTATCGAGTCTTATGGTTGTTGTAAATCGCCCGGGAACCCCAAAACAGTGGGCAATACCTCATGAAAACGACCATAAAACACGAAAACGACGAGTTTTTAGTCATATCTCTCAGAGATGTAATGGGACTTACATGCCTTGTAAATCTGCTTGGAACACAAAAACAGTGGGAAATAATTCATGAAAATGGCCATAAAACACGAAAACGACGAGATTTTGGTCCAAACTCTCAAACTTGTATCGATTCTTAAGGTCGTCGTAAATCGTCGTGGAACCCCAAAACAGTGGCAATAGCTCATCAAAATGGTATTAAAACACGAAAACGACGAGTTTCTGCTCATATCTCATAAACATGTAAGGGTCCTTTCGAGGCATGCAAATCCGCCTGGAACCCTAAAACTGTGGGCAATAACTAATTAAAATGACCATAAAACACGAAAATGACAAGCTTTTGGTCATACCTCTCAAACATGTATCGGGTCTTAAGGTTGATGTAAATCTCCCTAGAACCATAAAATTGTGGGCAATAGCTCATGAAAACGGCCATAAAATGCGAAAACTTCGACTTTTGGGTCATGTCTCTCCAACAAGTATCGAGTCTTATGGTCGTTGTAAATTGCTTGGGAACCCCAAAACAGTGGGAAATACCTCATGAAAACGACCATAAAACACGAAAACGACGAATTTTTGGTCATAACTCTCAAACATGTATCTGTTCTTAAGGTCGTTGTAAATCGCCGTAGAACCTCAAAACAGTGGGCAATAGCTCATCAAAACGGTATTAAAACACGAAAACGAGGAGTTTCTGCTCATATCTCATAAACATGTAAGGGTCCTTACAGGGCATGCAAATCTGCCTGGAACCCCAAAACCGTGGGCAATAACTCATGAAAACGACCATAAAACACGAAAACGACAAGTTTTTGGTCATAACTCTCAAACATGTATCAGGTCTTAAGGTTGATGTAAATCGCCTTGGAGCCATAAAAATGTGGGCAATAGCTCATGAAAACGGCCATAAAATGCGAAAGCTGCGAGGTTTGGGTCAAATCTCTCCAACAAGTATGGAGTCTTACGGTCGTGGTAAATCACCCTGGAACCCCAAAACATCGGGCAATGCCTCATCAAAACGACCATAAAACCCTAAAATTACGAGTTTTAGTCATATATCTGAAACATGTAACGGGTCTTACAGGCCTTGCAAATCCACTTGGAACACAAAATCAGTGGTAAATAACTCATGAAAATGGCCATAAGACACGAAAACGACGAGATTTTGGTCCAAACTCTCAAACATGTATCGGTTCTTAAGGCCGTCGTAAATCACCGTAGAATCCCAAAACAGTGGGCAATAGCTCATTAAAACGGTATTAATACACGAAAACGACGAGTTTCTACTCATATCTCATAAACTTGTAAGGATCCTTTCGAGGCATGCAAATCCGCCTGGAACCCTAAAACTATGGGCAATAACTAATTAAAATGACCATAAAACACGAAAACGACAATCTTTTGGTCATACCTCTCAAACATGTATCAGGTCTTAAGGTTGATGTAAATCTCCCTGGAACCATAAATTGTGGGCAATAGCTCATGAAAAACAACCATAAAATACGAAAACTGCGACTTTTGGGTCATGTCTCTCCAACAAGTATCGAGTTTTATGGTCGTTGTAAATCGCCCGGGAACCCCAAAACAGTGGGCAATACCTCATGAAAACGACCAAAAAACACGAAAACGACGATTTTTTAGGCATATCTCTCAAACATGTAACGGGACTTACATGCCTTGCAAATCCGCTTGGAACACAAAAACAGTGGGAAATAATTCATGAAAATGGCCATAAAACACGAAAACAACGAGATTTTGGTCCAAACTCTCAAACATGTATCGATTCTTAAGGTCATCGTAAATCGTCGTAGAACACCAAAACAGTGGGCAATAGCTCATCAAAACGGTATTGAAACACGAAAACGACGAGTTTCTGCTCATATCTCATAAACATGTAAGGGTCCTTTCGAGGCATGCAAATAAGCCTGGACCCTAAAACTGTGGGCAATAACTAATTAAAATGACCATAAAACACGAAAACGACAAGCTTTTGGTCATACCTCTCAAACATGTATCGGGTCTTAAGGTTGATGTAAAGCTCCCTAGAACCTTAAAATTGTGGGCAATAGCTCATGAAAACGGCCATACAATGCGAAAACTTCGACTTTTGGGTCATGTCTCTCCAACAAGCATCGAGTCTTATGGTCGTTGTAAATCGCCTGGGAACCCCAAAACAGTGGGAAATACTTCATGAAAACAACCATAAAACACGAAAAGGACGAGTTTTTAGTCATATCTCTCAAACATGTAACATGACTTACAGGCCTTGCAAACCCGCTTGGAACACAAAAACAGTGGGAAATAACTCAAGAAAATGGCCAAAAACACGAAAACAACGAGTTTTCGGTCATAACTCTCAAACATGTATCTGTTCTTAAGGTTGTCGTAAATCGCCGTAGAACCTCAAAACAGTGGGCAATAGCTCATCAAAACGGTATTAAAACATGAAAACGACGAGTTTCTGCTAATATCCATAAACATGTAAGGGTCCTTACAGGGCATGCAAATCCGCCCGGAACCCCAAAACCATGGGCAATAACTCATGAAAACGACCATAAAACACGAAAACAACAATTTTTGGTCATAGCTCTCAAACATGTATCAGGTCTTAAGGTTGATGTAAATCGCCCTGGAATCATAAAACTGTGGGCAACAGCTCATGAAAACAACCATAAAATGCGAAAGCTGCGACTTTTGGGTCAAATCTCTCCAACAAGTATGGAGTCTTATGGTGGTTGTAAATCGGCCTGGAACCCCAAAATAGTGGGCAATTCCTCATCAAAACGACCATAAAAACCTAAAATTACGAGTTTTTAGTCATATATCTAAAACATGTAACGGGTCTTACAGGCCTTGCAAATCCGCTTGGAACACAAAAATAGTGGTAAATAACTCATGAAAATGGCCATAAAACACAAAAATGACGAGATTTTGGTCCAAACTCTCAAACATGTATCGGTTCTTAAGGTCGCTGTAAATCACCTAGAACCCCAAAACAGTGGGCAATAGCTCATCAAAACGGTATTAAAACACGAAAACAACGAGTTTCTCCTCATATCTCATAAACATGTAAGGGTCCTTAGCGGGCATGCAAATCCATCTAGAACCCAAAATCTATGGGCAATAACTCATGAAAACAACCATAAAACACGAAAACGACAAGTTGTTGGTCATAACTCTCAAACATGAATCAGGTCTTAAGGTTGATGTAAATCGCATTGGAACCATAAAACTGTGGGCAATAGCTCATGAGAACGGCCATAAAATGCGAAAGCTGCGAGTTTTGGGTCAAATCTCTCCAACAAGTATGGAGTCTTATAGTCGTTGTAAATCGGCCTAGAACCCAAAAATAGTGGGCAATACCTCATCAAAAGGACCATAAAACGCGAAAATGATGAGTTTTTAGTCAGATCTCTCAAACATGTAATGGGTCTTACAGACCTTGCAAATCCGCCTGGAACGCAAAAACAGTGGGAAATAATTCATGAAAATGGCCAGAAAACACGAAAACGATGAGTTTTTGGTCATAAGTCTCAAACATGTATCGGTTCTTAAGGTCGTTGTAAATCGCCATAGAACCCCAAAATACTGGGCAATACCTCATCAAAACGGCCATAAAACGTGAAAACGACGATTTTCTTGTCATTTCTCTTAGACATGTAAGGGGTATTATGGACCATGCAAATCGCCATGGAACCCCAGAAACATGGGCAATAGCTCATTAAGACGGCCATAAAACACAAAACCGATGAGTTGTTGCTCATAACTCTAATACATTTATCGGGTCTTAAAGTCGTTGTAACTCAGCTTGGAACTAGAAAATTGTGGGTAATAGCTCATGAAAACAACCATAAAACGCGAAAACTACGAATTTTGGGTCATATCTCTCCAACATGTATCAGGTCATAAGGTCGTTGTAAATCGCTCTAGAACCCCAAAACATCGGGCAATGGCTCATGAAAAACGGCCATAAAACGCTAAAATTACGAGTTTTTAGTCATATATCTCAAACATGTAACGGGTCTTAAAGGCCTTGAAAATCCGCTTGGAACACAATAACAGTGGTAAATAACTCATGAAAATGGCCATATAACACGATAACGACGAGATTTTGGTCCAAATTCTCAAACATGTATCGGTTCTTAAGGTCGTCGTAAAGCGCCGTAGAACCCCAAAACAGTGGGCAATAGCTCATCAAAACGGTATTAATACACGAAAACGACGAGTTTCTACTCATATCTCATAAACATGTAAGGGTCCTTTCGAGGCATGCAAATCCGCCTGGAACCCTAAAACTATGGGCAATAACTAATTAAAATGACCATAAAACACGAAAACGACAAGCTTTTGGTCATACCTTTCAAACATGTATCAGGTCTTAAGGTTGATGTAAATATCCCTGGAACCATAAATTGTGGGCAATAGCTCATGAAAAACGGCCATAAAATGCGAAAACTGCGACTTTTGGGTCATGTCTCTCCAACAAGTATCGAGTCTTATGGTCGTTGTAAATCGCCCGGGAACCACAAAACAGTGGGAAATACCTCGTGAAAACGACCATAAAACACAAAAACGACGAGTTTTTAGTCATATCTCTCAAACATGTAACGGGACTTACATGCCTTACAAATCCGCTTGGAACACAAAAACAGTGGGAAATAACTCATGAAAATGCCAAAAAACACGGGGCTTATAGCTCCCATGCGACGTCTTTACACGGAATTGGAAGGAACGCGACATCGTTGCAACGAATAGCTCGCATGCGACACTTTTGAAGCGGCAAATAGTTCCTGTGCGACACTTCCACTTAACCCCACGAGACCGTCAACGAATTCGAATCAGCTGAGCACAGTAGGACCCACAGCCTCTCCACGTCACGGCGGAACTCACCTGATGTCCACCTCATATCGTGGGACCCACCCTGTGGTTAAAGAGAGCCGTTGGCCCCGATCCGTCCCCGCACCCGAGCACTCCCGCCATCGTTCCAGCATCTCATCCCCTTCCGTTTTCTTCTCCGGCGAGCAAGTGCGGCAACACCGGAGAGGGATGTCGAGCTCTGCTTCCTCCCACCGCTCATGGCCTCGGTATGGTGCGGTGTCGATGAGGAGTTGCCCCGATTGCCCCCGTACCATGCCCCTGAAGTGGCTTGTCACATCCACCGACAAGAACGACAACATTGGCTGGGAATTAGTGAAGTGTGAGAGCAAGCCCGAGCCGGGAAAGGTGAGATCTGAGTGTTCCGAGCGCCAATTTCTCGCTTTTCTTTCGAAATTTCATGCATTTCATCGAATTTGGGATTTAGGGTTCATCTCTGCGATTTCAGGAGCTGCCAAAATGTGGGCATTTTGAGTGGCTTGATGAGTACATCGAGCGAATTGGGGTGGAGGTAGCATCCCGGGAGCTCAAAAACCCGTCCGTGGTGGAGCAATTGGGATGTGGCTACCCCATTTCCGCTGGTACTACGGTGGATGCGAAAGTGAAGGCCGAGCTGAAGAAGATGAATAATCAGCTAAGGCAAATCATCGAATTGAAGAAGCAGGACAATCTGATGGCCGGTTTTTTTATTTTTGTGTAATTTCTCTCGGATTAGTTTATCTCCTGATCGTTAGTCATAAGAAAGCGCAATCAGTGTTCGAGTGATGCTTTGTAATGGATGTAATGGTCTATGTGTTTGGCTTGAATAAAATGCAACACAAATTCGGGCTAATTTTGAGCTGCTCTGTTTTCAAAATCAGTGTTCCTTCAGTTTCGTCAGTGTTCCTTCAGTTTTATCAATGTGCAGGGGGCGCCCGTGTGCAGGGAAGGGGGAGGGGTTGAAGAGTTAAAAAAACAATTGATGAGGATTGAAAAAGGCCAGGCCCAAATAGAACTTAGCCAAGCAAAAATGGTCGTATCCAGGCCCAATAGTAACTAAATGTTGATTGGGCAAAAAAAATGATACTCACGTTACAATCTAAATAGGGACGTGTGGATCTGCAGATACTCGTGCTCAGATCGCAATCTTTTATTTTTTGCAAAAGTAAATATATAAATGAAGTCCAAGGGCATCCATTTAACTAACATAACTTGGGAGCTCCTTTAACTTATGTAAATATGTAAATGTCTTGTTTGAAAATGAACCATGTGTTGTTTGAAAATAATCAACCATCATAACGTTAACTTATTCTTCCTTTTGAGATTTTCTAATTTCACTCATTTTATAAATATTGTACGAGTATTATATGAGAACTTGTTTTTGTGTCTTTTGTTTTATGCACTTGTTGTTTTGGGTGTTTTGACAAATGACAATACAATAAAACACATATTACAATAAAACAAGGGGATAGATTATATATTAGATAACATTTATATTAGATAGCCCGATCGATAACATTGGGATAACATTACAATAAAAAGAAAAGGGTACAATAATATAGAAGGGAATAGGCGCCTAAACCCTAGGCTAGCCCCTAAACCCTAACCCTAGCTACCCTACTCCATCGGCGGTGCCGGTGCCACCGTCCTCCGAGCCGCCGCAGCATTCCAATCCGCCAGCCTCTCCCGCTGCTCCCGCCGCCGCTGCTCCTCCTGGAAGGCCCAGCGATTGGCCTCGCGTCGTTCCTTCTCCTCCCGTCTGCGCCTTTTCTTCAAGGCGCGCTTGGCCCGCTTCTCCTCCCACTTGGCGTAAGCAGCCAGCTCCGCCTCCTCCTCCTTCTCCGCCACCTTCCAGTACTCTTCAGAGGGTCCGTCGTCGGGGAGGTTGCCGCCGCCAGGGACGGGGTTGTGGACTAAGGGGCCCTCCGCCCAGGGGCAGGGCGGGGCTTTGCGTCCCTTTTTGCCACGCTTGGGGCGCGTGGGCGCCTCCTGCTCTGAGACCTACTTGTGGTCCGGGTGGTTGTCCTCATCGCTAACTTCGGTGTCGGAAGGGAAGCGGAGGGGGGGAGGTCGCCATGGTCGCCGGAGTGTTTTGGGGCTGGGAGGAGGCAAAGGGACGGGCTCTAGGTTGAAGATGAGGGGCAAGATGAGATGAGGAGGCAAAGGTGTTTTGCCTATTTATTGAGGACGGGGCGTGAAGGGTGGCGTGGGAATCCAGCGTTGGCGCAGCCGCGTGCGCTGCGTTGCGTGTAGGCAGCGGGCGTAGCCACGTGCGTGATCAATGCGGTCAGTGCAAAAAAAATTGCTAGGATGCGACGTGACCCCTGCACCGTCGCCCCCGCCCCTGCATGCATGCATGCATGCATTTATGCGAAAGACAGAAAAAACGTCCAAGGTAGTTGTTCATTGGCAGTGAAAAATAAAAGAGAAAATAGAATTTAGCCTTGATTTACTCGGTAATAAATGCAGAAATCGAGTACCAAGGTACTCGTTCGTTTTTATACACCGCATGCAACAAACTCGTTCGTTTTTACACACGCCAGAAAAATCGGTGGGAGTAATCAGAGGGATGTCAATTGGAGGGAATAAAGGGAGTATGAAAGTAAGTTTATAATATTTTAGATTTTGATTTTTTTTCTTATATATGTAGTCAAATATTTTAGATTTATAAATATTGACTTTTTGTATGGCGCATGAACCGGATGGGATTAAGTTTGACTGAAGAAAGTTGTTCGACGTACACTTATTTAATGCGACGGAGGGAGTAAATACGCTGCATCACTATTGCACGAAAAATAGTTAGACTGTGACGCGAGAGGCAGCTGCATAGCATGCATGGTGCAGCCCGCCCCTCCCAACGCCCTCGCATGCCACGCTCGGTCCAACGGTCAATGGAGTGTGCCACGTTGTACATTATATTTATTACATATTTTATATTTTGATATTTTTTCTTAGGCTGGTCATAGTGACATGCATACTCCCTCTGTCCACAAATAAGTGTATGTTTGGCTTCAAAATTTGTCCATAAAAAGTGTACTTCTACCTTTCCAATGCACTTTAAAGTAGAAAAAATTGCTTCACAAAAATCAAGTCCAATAACATTTAGCAAATGGTCTCTTCAATTTATTTGCGGACGGAGGGAGTATGTGGGAGTAACTTAGAGTAGTAACATGCATATGTTACTAGTCTAAGTTACTACTCCATAGTGCAAAATAACATAGATGTGGTATATGCAAAGTCTCATTTATTACAATGTAGACTCATTATGTCTTGAAATTTGTGATGTTTATGGTAACATTGCTAGTTGACAATACATGTAGGACTATGTTACTATACAAGTTACTCCCACTATGACTACCCTTATATACATAGTAAAATTTTATAAATATTGAATTTTTCTATGGCGCATGAACCCGAGGGTAGTAAGTTTGACTGAAGAAAGTTGTTAGACGTACACTTATTTAATGCGACAGAGGGAGTAAATACGCTGCAGCGCTTTGCACGCAAAATAGCTAGACTGCGACGCTAGGGGCAGCCGCATAGCATGCATTAATGGTGCAGCCCGCCCCGCCCAGCGCCCTCGCATGCCACGCTCGGTCCAACGGTCAATGGAGTGTGCCATGCTGTACCTTATCTGTTCATGGAAAAACGATGAAGCCAATCAGAATCCAGAATCATCCATCCCACGGATCGCCAAGAGACAGCCGCGAAATCCTTCTAAGAGACACCAACCAATCAGGTTGCAGAACAAGCCCTTCCACGGATCGCCCAGAGCCACCCGTGGAATCCTTCTAGAAGACGCGATCGGACGGCCACAGTGCCGCGCTAGGGTTAGATCTACGTTCCTCATTCGGCCTTAGTGTTAGCTGGGTTTAGGATGCAGTCAACGGGGTTTCACAAGTTTGACCAGACATTCAAATGTGCATAACTAATTCAAAAAAATATCAAAAAAATACAAAACCTTCGCATGGTGTCATGTTATGTGACATAGTTGTGAGGAAAAATATCAAACTTGGTCTATTGATCATATTTCAAAAAACCCTTCACAAAATGACCTATCTCCTCCGAGGTTTTTTGGCTTTCGGGTCAAATGACCAATGATATGGCTAGAATCAAGGAATGGTTTGTGATAATGTGCCCATATTGGGCATGAATGTGTATAATGGGATGACTAACAATGTTGTAGCACAAAGGTTTCCTTTTCGACGAACAGAAAATCCATTTTCTGAGTGCCGAAAGAGGGGGGGATTTGTTAAGCAACCACCAAATTGAAGTTTCAAAATGGTAACATCCTATTTTTCAAAAATACTAGACCACCTAGCATGTAAAATTTCCCAACTTGAGTATCTCAAACCTTTTATTCCATCCCTGGTGAAAAAGACAAATCCTGCCGAATCGGTTGGAAGTGGGTAAGATATGAACTACAGGTACATGATTTCATGCTGATGATTTTTTTGTAAAAATCATTTTTAGGTTCACAACATTCTATTTCATCAGAGATCCAATGCTACTTTTGTGAGCCTCAGACCCTAGCTAAGAATATTTATGAAAATCCTTCAAAAAGTTTGACCACACATTCAAATGTGCATAACTAATTCAAAAAAAATCAAAAAATACAAAACCTTCGCATGGTGTCATGTTATGTGACATTGTTTTGAGGAAAAATATCAAACTTGGTTTTAGAAATGGTCGAAAAAAACTTGCTTAGAAATGGGGTGGTTTACCCTAGCTTTGGAGCCCATTTCTACCACATTTTGGGTGAGGGTGAGTTGTACTTCACAAAAGGGATCAGGGTGAGGATGAGTTGTATTGTACATATGAGAAAAACGTTGGAAGCTCATACAAACATAGAAAAGTGACATAGCTACATTTGTTGAAATTCAAATTTACCATCATATTTGAATTTTGTCCAAATTATCAACAAGTGACAAATTATTATAATAACAAATGTTTACAACAACAACAACTACCAAATTATTACAATAACAAATGTTTACAACAACAAGTGCCAAATTCAAAGTCTATTTCTTTTGGCTCTTCTTACCCCTCGTTTTCTTCTCCTTCACAAGTTTCACACCACACAACGGGTTGATGCTCTTCTTTTTCTTACCATTACCATATGGCCTCCCCACAGCACGTCCAAGAGTCTCCTTCACCTCCTGCACCTCCTCAACAACATAATCTGGCACCAAAGCCTCATTAACATGGTCACTTTGCACCAGAGCCTCAACAACATGGTCAGTTTGCACCAGAGCCTCAACAACAGGCTCATTTTGCACCAAAGACTCAACAACAGGCTCATTTTGCACCAGAGCCTCAACAACAGGCTCATTTTGCACTAGAGCCTCAACAACATGTTCATTTTCCACTAGAGCCTCAACAACAGGTCATTTTGCCCCTCATTTTGCACCAGAGCTTCCAAATCATAAACAGTGTGCCCTAAAGCCTCAACAGTTTGCACATCATCCTCCAAAACAAGTTCAGATTGCACCTCAGCAGCACCAAACATGATCTGGTTAGTTCTCTTCTTTCTTTGGCCATTGATTCTTGCCCTTTTCACTGGCCAGCATTCGTCAACAACAAGAGGTGGGCGTTTTTCTCCATGCTTCCTCCTAAAAACAAGCAAGTTAGTTGGGGGAGAAAAATCATCAACAAGAAATGGGATAGATTTTGGATGAACATACTTTGGCTTTTCAGCAGTGTATTTGCACTTGGTAGAGCCAACTCGGTGTCCAAGTTCTTCACAGAGTTTGCATCTATACTTGTTACCTTTTTGGGCCCTTTTTGGCTTGGCATCTTTCTTTTCATCTTTCTTTCCCTTCTTGCTGCTCCCACCTTTCTCAAACCAAGCCTTGAATCTACTCTGCTTGGGCCACCTTGCTTTCTTTTCATCAAAGGAGGACACAAGGAGAACTGAATGTCCACTTCAGGCCACTGAGACTGATCTGTAAGTGCTGGAATTGGTGTTCCATATGTAGCCTTGAATTTTGCTACAGAATAATACTCATGCAAATATGGGTGCATATTTAGCTTGTGTTTGGAGGCCAAGAAAAGTTTGGCATGCTCTCAAGGCTTCCCAGTGTGTTGCCACTCAAGGCATGTGCATTCATGCAATTGAGTGTCAACAACATGCCTCCTGCCAGTCTCTGTATCTGTGACTTTAGCACCCCACAATGAGGATTTCTCAACACGCAAATGTGCAAGATTTCTGCTCCTGTTGACCACCTGCTGCACAACATCAGGAAGCTTATCTCCTTAAAGAACATCACCAAGCCTTCTTCTCAATTCCCACAACCTCATGATCCTGATCCTGATCTTGTCAACCATGTCATGGACAGGCAAGTCTTTTAACTCCTTCACTTTGTTGTTGAAACTTTCTGCCAAATTATTGTTGATAGGTTCACATTTGATGGCAGTGTTAAAACCAGACCTGTACCATAAAAGAGAATGGTAGGTTTCCAACCATGTACAAAACTTGACCCTATCCTCCTCAGAGCATGCCGCCTTAATCTTCTCAAGGTGATATGAATTTGTCTGCCTGGTGTAAGATCTTGCTGCTGGCCACATGCGTCCAAAATCATCTCCTCTGTATTTTTTGATCAAATTCATCCACATATGGCCGAAGCACTCACTCTGCTCAGCATGAGGGAAAACAATCTTCACTGCATTTTCTAAACCTTTACATGCATCTGTGTGCACTGCCCATGGAGAGACTGGCCCTATGCATCTTTTCAACTGCATCATGAACCATGTCCATGATGCCTCTGTCTTAGACTGAAACATGCCAATAGCTATAGGGAACATCCAATTGTGTCCATCTAAAGCATTGCATGCTGCTAGTTGACCATTCCACTTTCCAGTCAAGAAAGATGAGTCTATACTCAAATATGGACGGCACCCTGCTTTGAAGCCATCGATGCAAGGCTTTAAAGCCATGAAGAATTTAGAGAAGAAGACTTTCCCATCAACTGTTACCTCAGTATCTATCTCCACAACACTGCCAGGTGACCTCTTCTCTACTTCTGCTATGAAGTTATAAAGCATTCGAAAGGTATTTGCCCAATCACCATGTAGCTCTTTCATTTCCCTTTGCTTTGCCTTCCGCACTGTAGTATAATTCATCTTAATGGAGTACTGCTTTTCCAAGTCTATTTTCAGTCTCTTTGCAGTGTTGTTTGGTGTTGTGGCTAAAATGGGCTTGATCTTTTCTGCAACCCATAATTGTGATGTCATCTTTGTAACTGTTTGAGAACTTGTAATGCAAGTATGAGGTTTTGGAATTTGATTCACTCTTATTGTCCTTCCATCAGGTTGGCATCTAGCAGATATATACCACTTGCAAGGCTTGGCACCACCATCATAACCTACGCATTTTGCATAGAACTTATTTTTATCAGTCCACATAGTCTTGGTAGCAAACTCACGTTTGACTGCATATGTCTTAAAACACATCCTGAATTCATCCATGTTTGGAAACAATCTCCCAACTTCAATAACTGGGTCCTCTTTGTCATAAACTGTTACTAACTCATCATCATGTGCATCATCTACATGAACTGCAGCATTTTCCAACAACTCTAGATCTATATCTGCCTCTTCATCTCTTAAATGGTTGTCACCATCATTTTCAGCTTCATCCCTATTCTTCTCCTTGTCTCTGTCATCTATATGAATGCCAAAAAGCTTTGCCATTTCAATGTCATCTATTGGTGCAATGAACAAATCAGTCTGGTCATGTATCTCAACTGAATTCCAGTCAACAGTTACAATCCTTTGTGTATTAGCATCTGCAGCATCCCCTTGTGCATTAGCATCATCCTCCACTGTTAACACTTCCAACTCAGTAAGTATAGGCATTACTTGCCTTTGTGCAGCCTAATCATCCTCGACCATCTGAGCAGCCAGCTTCGAGGCCACATATACAACCCTCGAATCAGGTTTCAGATCAATGAGCTCTGCTAAAAACAGAACAGTTTTGCTTGTCCAACCGTTTCACTCATCGATTTCATCAACTATATGTTCCCCTGTCTCAACCCTAACATAGTCACATTTGCAATCATCAAATTGTAACAAAGAAACTTCTTGCTCTGGCCCCCAAACCACACTATCCCCAATTTTTTCCACCATTTTCCTCACCGCCTCCTCTCCCATGTTTATTAGCTCTTGGGGATCAACATGTTCTAATTCCACCTCCCATTTAACAACAGTTTCTCTCTCAATGAGCTACGTGCTGCCATCAACTAAAACAGCCCTAGAGGGAAAGAAATTGATGCGAAATTCGAAGGTTTGGCGCGCAACATAGTCTCCCCTGTTTTTGGCGGGCACTGTGAGCTAGCGGAAGCGAACAAAGAGCTCAACCTTAGAGAAATTAAGTGCAGAGATACGGGATATACCGATTAGAAGTCCCATCTCCATGCTCCATCTTGTTCCCCTCGCCCCGTTCAGCACACCCTCGCCTCCACAATCTAGCATCAATGGGCACGCTCAGATCTCGAATTGAGAAGAATGGGAGAGGAATTAGCTTTCAAATGGCACTCACCACCTTTGTCGTCGAACGAAAGCGCCGCCGCTGGCGCCGAGAACGATGGATGAGGTCCGCCGCCGCCGTCGGGGAAGCTACAGTCAGTGTGACGCGCGCTCTCGGTCGGAAGCGGTTGGTTTGACTGGCTTGACTGGCTGTCCCAACCGACTGGTTTGGCTTAACCCTAATATTGGAACAAAGTTAAATGTGTCCTTAACGACCGTTTTATGGCTCGTGTGGCCCTGGGATATTAGCAGCCTCACGACCGTCGCATGCGAGCTATTCTTTTCAATGATGTTGTGTTCCTTCCAATTTCGCGTAAAGACGTCGCATAGGAGCTATAAGCCCAAAAACACGAAAACAACGAGTTTTTGATCATAACTCTCAAACATGTATCGGTTTTTAAGGTCATCGTATATCGCCATAGAACCCCAAAACAGTGGGCAATAGCTCATCAAAACGGTATTAAAACACGAAAACGACGAGTTTCTGCTCATATCTCATAAACATGTACAGGGCATGCAAATCCGCCTGGAACCCTAAAACTGTGGGCAATCACTCATGAAAACGACCACAAAAAACGAAAACGACAAGTTTTTGGTCATAACTCTCAAACATGTATCAGATCTTAAGGTTGATGTAAATCGCCATGGAACCATAAAACTCTAGGCAATAGCTCATGAGAACGGCCATAAAATGCGAAAGCTGCGAGTTTTGGGTCAAATCTCTCCAACAAGTATGGAGTCTTACAATCGTTGTAAATCGGCCTTGAACACAAAAATAGTGGGCAATACCTCATCCAAAGGACCATAAAACGCGAAAATGATGAGTTTTTAGTCAGATCTCTCAAACATGTAACGGGTCTTACAGGCCTTGCAAATCCGCCTGGAACGCAAAAATAGTGGGAAATAATTCATGAAAATGGCCAATAAACACGAAAACGATGAGTTTTTGGTCATAACTCTCAAACGTTGTAAATCGCCCTAGAAACCCAAAATATTGGGCAATATATCATCAAAACGACCATAAAAAGCAAAAATGACGATTTTCTTGTCATTTCTCTTAGACATGAAAGGGGTATTATGGACCATGCAAATCGCCATGGAACCCCAGAAATGTGGGCAATATCTCATTAAGACGGCCATAAAACACGAAACCGATGAGTTGTTGCTCATAACTCTAATACATTTATCGTGTCTTAAAGTCGCTGTAAGTCACCTTGGAACCAAAAAATTGTGGGTAATAGCTCATGAAAAGAACCATAAAATGCGAAAACTGCGAGTTTTGGGTCATATCTCTCCAACATGTATCGGGTCGTAAGGTCGTTGTAAATCGCTCTAGAACCCCAAAATATCGGGCAATGGCTCATGAAAACAGCCATAAAACACTAAAATTACGAGTTTTTAGTCATATATCTCAAACATGTAACGAGTCTTACAGGCCTTGCAAATCCGCTTGGAACGCAAAAACAGTGGTAAAGAACTCATGAAAATGGCCATAAAATATGAAAACGACGAGATTTTGGTCCAAACTCTCAAACATGTATCGTTTGTTAAGGTCATCGTAAATCGCCGTAGAACCCCAAAACAGTGGGCAATAGCTCTGTCACATCCCAAGATTTTACAAATCTTGTAATGTGAAAAATAAATAAACAAAATAAATTATTGTTGAAATTTAGGGTGAAAAGAAACTTTTGTTTTCTAAATGGAAACTTAAAATCCCATCTTGAACAAACTTTAATTAAAGTTTGAATCCAAATTCAAATCAAAAGAAATGCATTCCTCATAAAATACATCTGGAAATTTAAACACTTGGAAACTAAATCCAAACCCTAAACCCTAATGGAATAAAATCATTTCCAAGTTATCTCCAAGCCTATGGATTTTGATCCATATAAAAATCTTGTCAACAAACATTTGCAAATGATCAAGAAAGACAAATAGAAATATTATAAAACCATAGGAATTGATTTCACTTAAATTGGAACCATAAATAAAATCTTATGAATATAATAAGATATTCCCAAAGCTAATAAAGTCCTTATCTATAAATCCATACCAATTGGTGAGCAAATAATCTTAAAGGGATTTAAAAAGATAAATAAATATTATATAAGATTTTACAAATTGGAATCACCAAGTTTGGAACTCTAAATAAAAAGATATGGATTTTATAAGATCAAGAAAGAAATATTAAATAAAGAATATTTAAAGACCAAATTAAATCTTGGCAAAGACCATAAGCAAATGGAATGAATAGAAACCAAATCAAGTAAAATAAAAGGATAAAGAATTTCCAAAATAAAATAAAATGAAATTCCATTTGAATAAAGACAAAACCCCTATTAGAAATAATTGATTAAATCTTGGGAAAATAGTATTTTGGAATTTACCCAAATGAAATAAAATTTGTTTAATTCAACTTAAATAAGATTAAAGAAATCTTCCAAATAAACCATAGGGAATTAAAACTATAATTAATTCTATTTGAATTAAAACAAATACCCAATCTTAATGATTAATAAATCATATTAAAAATTATTCCAAATAATTCAAAGTGAATAATTCAAATAATTATTCCAAATAAAAACCTACTAAAAAGATTTAGGAGGATTTATTAATATCCAATTTTATTAAAAATAATGGTTTTACCATTTTAATTAAACATCAAAAACTTGTTATATTATTTTAAACAAGTCTTCCAAGTATTTTATATTTTCAAATAAAAACCTACTGAGTGGTTTTGATAATATTTAGATTTCAAATGGAGATTTTAAATAAATCAAATCCTATTTGATTTAATAACTAAGGACTATTTTATTTAATTAATAAATGGATCCTAAAAAGAAAAATAAAAATATTATTTTGTTTTGGACTTTGATTTGTGTTGTTAAACAGAACTAAACACAATACAAAGTTTGATGGAAGTTTGATTTGAATTGGTGTTTGAATTGTTTGATTGAATTTCAAAATAGAAATTGAAATGGAAAAAGGAAAAAGATTCAGTACAAAGAAAAGAGAAACAAACAGCCCAACCCTTCTGGCCCAGCAAGCCCAGTTCCAGCCCAGCTACTTTCCCCATGCGCGAATCGTTTTCCCACCGAAAGACCCACCCACGCAGTCACTGACCGGTGGACCTCACTCCCTCTTCCTCTCTCTCGTGAAAGGCAGTATTTACTCAGCGTCGTCTTCCCCGCGTTGAAGTCGCCGGCCGTTTCCTGCCATTGATGCCGCGATTGAATGCGCTTCAATGCCGTGCTTAATCCTCGCCGTGACCCTGTGGTATTAATCGCCACGCTCTCCTCTTCTTTTCCCCTCAGATCCCACTCGACGAGAGCCACTAGGCTGCCCAAATTGCAACCTTGACTGCCACTGTCCCGACAAACTCCGGCAACGATTCCGGCCGAATCCTACCGCCCCTTGCCTCCTCGAGCACACAACCGTGATCTCCACCTCCAGGCGCACCTGCCCGTGTACTCCACTCGCACGCGCGCGCTCAGAATAGTCGGCAACGACAACAACCTGAGCACCACCGTCTATTTGCTACTCCGGCGACTCTTCTGCTAAGCACATGACCGCCCCTCTCCTTCCCAATGACGCTCCTACACTCGCCACACTTGGCCGCATCTAACCGTGCCCTTGTTTTCCCTCGGGGTGAACCACAGCGTCACCTCGACGACCTCCAGAGCCACCCGACGCCGCCACCTACTCCGGCGAGGAATCCCCGTCGCGTCTGAACGCCCCTTGCCAAGCCGACCACACGTTGAGCATCGCCTTGACCTCCTGAACCCAGTGAGCACCTCCCCTTTCCCCTTCGCCTCCTGTAGCATCGGCACCGTCATCGTCCGACAGCTCCGCCGCCAGTCGCCGCCGCTAGCGCCGCTAGGCTATGGTCAAGGCCACAGCAGCAGTTAGATGTAGATCTTGCGGTTTAAATTAGATCTGAGGAAAACGTTTTCTTTTGATCTGGCGCGTTGGATCTAACTTGATCCGACGGCGCGGAAGCGTGATCCTGAGCGAAACGGTACCGGCCAATAGGATCGCGCCGCGTGGCAGTAGTTTAGATTTAAAACAGATTTTGAATCAGATTATAGTTCAACTTTTTTTGTTTGTAACTTTTGATTCCCACGTTAGATTTTGACAAATTTTATACCGTTGGAATCAGGAGAACAAGCTCTTTCAGAATATGCCATGTGTTTAATGTTTTGCATCTGTTAAAATGGTTTCTTTTGCAAAAACATGTGTAGGGCTTATTTGATTATATGAATTGTTTAGGAATTGTTTTTAGTGTTAAATAAATTTAGTTTGGCAAGTTTCTGACTTGTTTAGGATTCAGTACTATGCACTTGCTTGGTTGAGTTTTAAAAATCATCACTTAGCATTTTGCATGCATGCATATATATTTTTGCTTATTTGTATATGTTATGTGTAATTTGTTGCCACCAATCTTTGTGTAGACTTTGGTGCTAGTGATTGTGATTGTGAAGAGTGCTACTCTCCCAACTACCAAGGCAAGTGGTACTTCATGAATATTTCTATCCCTATATTTTATACTAAGCATTAGAAATATTTTGCTAAGTCTTGCATGTTATTATTTTTGCCTATATGCCAAGTTGGGAAATCCTAAGTAGTTGTAGAATTGCTAGGAAAATTCTAAGTTAAGTTACTATCTATGCCATGCTTAGCGTAGCTAGTAGCAAACAAGGGTTGGTGAAATATACCTGCTATGATAAAAATATTTCTAAGTCTTTGAACTTATGTTTTGCTTATAAAACAACTAAGTCAATGAATCACCTTGGTGGAAAGGGACTTGATTGGTGGATTTTGGTTGAGTGGTTATACAAGGCCCATGGCTATGGTTTACCTTGTGTATCTCACTTGTGGTAAGACACCCAGGAACAAAGAGATTTTAGTGGCCAAGTGTTAAGAAGCTTCTAGTGCAGCCACTTGGCAATATGGGCTCTGCCTGGATCACATAAGTTGCTAGAACTTAGCCATTTGGACAGTTGGTGGTAGTGGGAATGATAGGATGGAACGCATCCATTTGGTCTAAGGGAAGGCTTCTGAAAGGTCCTGTCTTGGTGAAACCAAGTCTGGTGGGGAAAGTGCACAACCTCTGCAGATGGAAAAATCTAAGTACTTAGCCAAGTCCATGGCAATGGACAATTTGAGCATCAAGGCATGGAAGCTATCAAGAATCTCCTCATCCAAATTTCTAAGTAAAATCTTGTGGGTGAACAAGGGTGAAGGACCTCAATGTCTATTGGTGATTCCTTGGGAAAAGTTTTGACAAAGAAAAACTTAGTGTTTTCAACTAATAGGAAAAATCTATTTTGAGCAAAGCAAGCCAAACTACACTTAGCCAAATTTGCATATAGAATGTAGTCCACTTAAATTATACTAAGGTATCACTTGCCAATACAATTCAAATGTATTGACCCTTGTGGCTGTAACTTGTCATGTTGCAGGTTTGATTGATATTAGTGAAGTTTAATGATTAGGATTACAAGTCTACAACCAACATGTCTGCCTGTGGCACTTTGAAGATGAAGGACCCCATGCTATTGTTATATTCTGCTGCATTGTAATGAGATAGCCAAATGAGCTATTTAAGATGTAATAAATTATTTTATTCCTGGTTATAAAGTTGTATTATGACCTTTCTTTCTTGATATTACATCTTAATTGTGGATGCTAGCTATTGATCCAGGGACTAGCATTGCAATCACAGGGATCCTTTTTCTTTTACAAAGGAGGGATCTTACAGATGGTATCAGAGCATTGTGTTGCCTGTAGGATTTGTAACCCTAGGATTGGACAAAAACCCCTTAGAAAAATAGGAGTTGTATTTGTTCCAAAACTTATTTACAAACAATCTTGTAAACTCTTTCCTCAACCTTTTTGGTTTTGATTCTACATCTCTTCTATTTCAAACTTGATGGACAAAGCCTTTTCCATGGCCAAAGACTTCATCATGAGCAAAGGACTTCATCAACTCTAATGACTTCAACATCTTCAACTCTAATGACTTCAACATCTTCAACATTTTCACCAAGGACTTCAACCTTAGATATTACTAAGGACTACAAGTATGACAAGAAATGTTGCTCAAGACGTGAAGACTAAGGAAACACAACTTGGAAGGAACCATCATCACCTTGAAGTTTTGAGACCAAGATGCAAGAAATTCTCTAAGGATACAAAGATCTTGTTTATGAAGAATCAACTAAGAAGGATGGAAAGATTTCAAGTGAACCATATAGATGGACCACCATATTTAGTTTAAGTCAAACCCACCAACTTATGTGGTGTAACAAAAATATTTTTGGTTGCCTAAAAATATGCTTGAAACTTGTTGTTTGAGTGGAATGTTTGTTTGTGATTTCTTGCACATTGCTTGTGTGAATTGTGATGTGTGTGATTAGAATTATTCTCTTAAAAATATTTTGCCTATTCTAATCCCAACCCAACCCAAACAGATGACTACTCCAAAAGACTCCAACATCAAGGATGGTGACAACAACAACAACCAACATATCAACATGAGAGAACTCATAGTAACCCAAACCAAGTTGAACCAAGTGACAACTCAATTTTTAGCCAACACTAGTGAGTTAGATCCAACCATGCAAAGGTTTTTGGAAACCCAAACCCAATTGTTGCACAAGGTGACAGATCAAATGATCAACATGGGAGAAAGCTCTTTCCAAGGAGTTTGTGACAACATTGATGACAAAGATGTTATTCTAGAAGGAACCCAAGCTTGCAATATTTGTGGAGACAAGGATCATACTTCCAAGGAGCATGAAGATCAATGCCCCAACTGTGAAGAGAAACATCCAATTGACCAATGCCCCACAACCCAAGCTACTTGTTACCTATGTGAAGGAAATAATCATGTCCCTATCCAATGCCCCATCTATTCCATAGTTCAACAAAGGAAACAAGGTGGAGTGCAACAACTGATTGCAGATTACCATGAGAGAGCCAAGTCTATCAAGAAGGATGAAGACAAAGGAAAATCTCAGCTTGTACCCCCATGCAACATGACCCAATTTAAAGGACCAAAGAAGAGGCATATGAATTATCCAAGGAGCAATAGAAGGTCAAAGAAACCAGTAGACATTCCTACCTATGAGATAACATATGAAGAACATGAACTAGAAGCACTCCTAGCTTTGGAGAAACCCAAGAAAAAGAAGGACAAAAGCCATGTGCAATGTGGTCATTTAAAGAAATGGGACACTATGCCAGTGAATGTCTAGAGAAGCAAAAGTATAAGGAGATTAGCCAAGTGTGGTGCAACAACTGCAAAGAGCTAGGCCATTATGTAGCAACTTGTCCACAGAAGATAGGTGAAGAACTCAATCTTATCACATGTTACAATTGTGGTAATCAAGGACATTATGCAAGCAACTGTCCAGAAAAGATGAAGCACAAGATAAACAAACCTATGAAGGATCTCAGCCTTGTCACATGTTTCAAGTGTGGAAACAAAGGACACTATGCAGATATTTGCGCAGAGAGATTTCAACAAGATCCCAAGCAGGTCAAGATGTAATTTAGTTGGACATTTTTTTAAAGGGTGGTAGTACCCTAGATGATTGAGCCAACTTGTAACCCCTAGCCTTCCCAAATCTCGGGATGAGATTTATTTTAAGGGTGGTAGCCTGTCACATCCCAAGATTTTCCAAATCTTGTAATGTGAAAAATAAATAAACAAAATAAATTATTGTTGAAATTTAGGGTGAAAAGAAACTTTTTTTTCTAAATGGAAACTTAAAATCCCATCTTGAACAAACTTTAATTAAAGTTTGAATCCAAATTCAAATCAAAAGAAATGCATTCCTCATAAAATACATCTAGAAATTTAAACACTTGGAAAGTAAATCCAAACCCTAAACCCTAATGGAATAAAATCATTTCCAAGTTATCTCCAAGCCTATGGATTTTGATCCATATAAAAATCTTGTCAACAAACATTTGCAAATGATCAAGAAAGACAAATAGAAATATTATAAAACCATAGGAATTGATTTCACTTAAATTGGAACCATAAATAAAATCTTATGAATATAATAAGATATTCCCAAAGCTAATAAAGTCCTTATCTATAAATCCATACCAATTGGTGAGCAAATAATCTTAAAGGGATTTAAAAAGATAAATAAATATTATATAAGATTTTACAAATTGGAATCACCAAGTTTGGAACTCTAAATAAAAAGATATGGAGTTTATAAGATGAAGAAAGAAATATTAAATAAAGAATATTGAAAGACCAAATTAAATCTTGGCAAAGACCATAAGCAAATGGAATGAATAGAAACCAAATCAAGTAAAATAAAAGGATAAAGAATTTCCAAAATAAAATAAAATTAAATTCCATTTGAATAAAGACAAAACCCCTATTAGAAATAATTGATTAAATCTTGGGAAAATAGTATTTTGGAATTTACCCAAATGAAATAAAATTTGTTTAATTCAACTTAAATAAGATTAAAGAAATCTTCCAAATAAACCATAGGGAATTAAAACTATAATTAATTCTATTTGAATTAAAACAAATACCCAATCTTAATGATTAATAAATCATATTAAAAATTAT